>CM053027.1:604843791-605516291 GCA_028564925.1 Lithobates sylvaticus | reverse complement strand
ATATATATATATATATACACTCTATAAAATATAGGTTCTTCAAAAAGTTTCCACACTTTACTTAAACTAAGTTATAAATAAAAAAGTTATAAATAAAAAAAACTTTTTGAAGACCCCTCGTATATATGTTTGTTTAAATTGTATCTATTTATTTTTAAATATTAATTTTACTGCAATATATTACAATTTTCGTTCTTGACTTTAGATCCTTATGCTTGGTTTACCCCCCCCCCCCCCCCCAACATGTCACTGATCTGGAACAAGCATGCAACCGTCTAAAGCAAGGGAACCATTGGGGGACGCATTAATGAGAATGAGGCTCGCTACATCAATGTTTCGCCAACAGAGATCGAAGCAAACAATTTACTTAGCAGACACTGATATAGAACCATCCAGCTGCATGTAGATCTTGTACACTCTGATATCCTATTACTCCAATGTTTACTACTGTAGTGAAACAAAAATGTGCCCTATGTAATCCTCGGTGGTGAAACCAGTCCATTCGGTAAAGCCCTGTTCACACATTAGAAAAAAGGCGGTTGGGCCTCGTTTTTTTTGCCCTCCCCCTCAGATCATATAGCACAGAATTATAAGGACCATTGATGATGTAAAGTAAACCCATCGGCCCTACCTTGAGAGGGGATATATGCGACTGCATGACATAACCGTGGACATTTTCTATTTGCGATAAGTTCTTCTCGGACACGTGGACGAGCTCGGGGCCCTTGATATCGTGGGTGAGTCTTGGCAATGAGTGATCGTGTGGAGGGGTGTCCTCATCTTGATAGCGGTATTTCTACGGGAAATAGAAAGAAAAAAAAATAATATAGACAGATGCATTTTTCACGTGCTACTTAAATATTGCAAAATTGTTTGCCAACACCATTATATATATATAGGGCATTCAATGTGCAGCAAAGGGACTGTCTGTCAAAAATGTCTAAACAATAGAAACCTACAAAAAAAAATAAAAAAATGGAAACCTACAAAAAATAAAAAATAAATTACTTTTGACGTGTGAAAGCAGTAGGGATGAAGGAGATAAGACACGGCTCACCAACCCGGTGCTGTGATAGTATGTGGCAAGCAGCAAGTGCTGCTCCGCCAGACAGCGCTGAAGATTCTCATTGCGCCGCACGACTCGCGCATGCGCAGTAGGGAATCGGGAAGTGAAGCCTGACTTCCTGATTCCCTCACCGAGAATGGCGCCGGCTACAGCAGAGAGCCGAGCGATCGATCGGCCTCTGCTGCCGACACCGCTGGACCCAGGAACAGGTAAGTGTCCATTTTTTAAAAGTCAGCAGCTGCAGCATTTGTAGCTGCTGGCTTTTAAAAAAAAAAATTTCAGTACAGTCCCGCTTTAAGTGGTTAAATACCCCTCTTCCCTTCTTCCTTTCTTAAAACCTTGCAAGTCAGCTATTCTCTGCAATTGTATCCGATTCCACTAGATGGCACTCTATACCTGTTTCAGAAGATGAGAAGAACGTACTATAAAAAAAATATTTATTCGTCATTCATATTTATTCGTCATGTAAGTTCCCATTTCCGAATGTGTGAGTTAAAACCCCCACATTGACTTAATGGGCAATTTTTGATGAGACTTCAAATGTCATATGCTGCCTGTTCTATATTTTCTTAAAATTATTTCCTATACACATGTGTAGATATCAGTGGCAGCCAGTGTTGCCAACCGTCAGTATTTTTACTGGCAGACAGTAAAAAAAGGGGACACTTTTCTCCAGCCAGTAAAAGAAAAAGTTTGCCAGTAAAAAATATGGTTGTGCCACTTGGCCGAGACCATCCGAGTGCCTGCTATAGTGTGTTCGGACTGTGGCGGCAGTGCAAGGGCATGGAGCAGCCAGAGCCTCATGTGCAGGTCTGCGGAACTGGAGGAAGGCAAGCCGGGAGTGGACTGAAGGGACCACCTGGCATGGATAGAGAGGGTCACTGGGACTCAGGAAAAGACGTGTCATGTCAGTGAGGTGCCATCATCATCTGTGCTGCTGCACACTGCTGTCAGTGTCACTGTGAGAGTCAATTTCATGTTTGTGTGCCACCCATTCTAATTTCTTGCTCTTTCGATTCCTGTCCCTGAGCTACTTATTTACTATATTGAAAATAAAATAAGAAATATGTTTTTGCCTTAATATCTACCTCAGATCACATTGCTAATTGCATATTGTACTTGTTTGTAGCCTAAATACTGAAATTTGCAACTTAAAACTGTCATTTTGTAACTTTTGGATATGCCAGTAAAAACGTGACCGTGCCAGTAAATTTTGGGTGTCGTGTCAGTAAATTTAAATCTGGTAGGTTGGCAACACTGGTGGTATTTGTTTGGGGGCAAGCAACCAGCCCCCCCCCGGCACCTCAAAACCCCCGCCATGCCCCCCCCCCGTGCTGTCTGCCGGGCATTAATCCCATCTAGGCGGCGGGCATCAGAGGTGTTCGGGCATCGGCTGGCATCTGAGGAGCAGCGGGGATTGGGGCACGATGCATCGGTGAGGATCAGGCATCTGAGGATTGTCGGGGATCGGGCATCTAAGGAGCGGCGGGGATCGGACATCCGAGGAGCGGCGGGGTTCAGTGCACCGGCAGGCATCGGCCAGCTGCTCTTCTCCTCCTTGCTTGCGCCGTGCGTTTTCTTCCCTCCTACTAGGCATGAAATAGGATCGCCTGTCCTTTCAGCCAATCGGGGTGACGGGGATCAGACCCTCTTCCCGACTGGGCGGGAGGAGGATCAGTGTTGCAACAGTAGATATTCATTCGCTGTTGCAACACACCTGGGTGGGCTCCGGACGCAATGCTCTGCATCCCAAGCCCATCCTATTTTGAAACCTATTCGAGCCTCTGGCTCTAATCGGTGCTTCAAAAAAATAAATAAAAAAAAAAAACACACCCCACGCCCACCCCCGCCAAAGGAATTCATTAGCCTGGCGTCCTGAAAGGGGCTGGGCACATGAATAGGAAGGGCGGTGGGGCATGCATGGGGGGGGGGGGCGGCGCCCATGCGTCCACAATGGACAGGCTGCCCCTGGTAGATATTCTTTTGCTGGCTATCTAACAGGCAGTGCAGTCAGCATCCTTTCTGAACTACTGTACACCTCCCAGCATAGGGAAGGGGGCCCCTTATACCATCAGCATTTTTTTTTTTTTAAAAAGACTCCAATGAAACAATCCTGGGGGAAAGCAGTTCCACACCATTAAGGCAATACCTGTGGGAGAGGTCACCAGAGAAAAATGTAATTGCTCTGATAAAGAGTCTTTCCTGCATGAACAAGGCTACAAACAGTGGCACATAGACAGAACTACAACTAAAGAACAACTACAACTAAAGAAGCTAAAGAAAGATCCCATCTCCTAGAAAGAAACAGGAATACAAGTAACAATAAAATGAAACCTGAGGTAGAGGCGTCCAACCCTACAACTTTTGTCACTACCTTTTCGCAAGAGTTCAATTACGTAAAAGGGATCATTTCCAAATATCTGCCGGTTCTACATGCAGATCCAGGTGTGGCCCCTATTTTATCTGCAGGCTGCAGGTTTTCTAGCTGCCCTTCACAACTTTGGGCAACGTTTTGTCCCCGAGCCTATTTTCATCCTCTGGTCAGATGGGGACCTGGTTGAAGGTCCAGGGCTCATATATATGCGGCCTCAACACCTGCCGTTTTTGCAATAAACACACTAAGGAACATAACAGTATTGTACCCTGTGCCACTGGTATGCAGTGATATTAATTGTGGAACTACAAAGGTTGTTTATGCCGTGGAGTGCGTTTTGTGTAAACTACAATATGCAGGGAGCACAACACGGCAATTACGAACCAGAATTAGTGGACACTGTCATGGGGCAGCCTATATTAACCACTTGCCGACCAGCCACTGTCATTATACTGCAGCAGGTGGTCTCGTTCCGGCAAATCGGGGTAGGTGTATGTTGGCTCCTTTAAGAGCCATAGCAGGCACACACGCGCCGCTGCACAGTGGGGGACCCGATGTGCGTGGCCCGGCAGCCGCGATGTCCACCGGCCACCCGCGATTGTGGGAACAAGAGCCAGAACGGGGATCTGTCAATGTAAACAGACAGATACCCGTTCTGACAGGGGAGGAGAGACAGATCTAGCACTGATCGACAAAAAAGTGTCAAAAGCGTCCGATCTGTCTGTCGCAATGTCGCAGTCCCGCTAAAAATTGCAGATCGCCGCCATTACTAGTTAAATAAGTGGCTGAAATGACAAGTCAGAGTCTAGGATTACACCTAGTACCCTGGCGTGAGGGGAGGGACTGATAGTTGCATTGTTGGACTAGTCATGAAGGGGCAGGGGGGAGGGGATATTAATAGGTCAGTTTTAGAGAGATTTAGTTTAAGGAAGTGGTGCGACATCCATGCTGATATGTCAGTTAGTAAGTTAGTAATGCGAGAGGAGACTGAAGGATAGAGTAGACAGATAGATTTGGGTGTCATCTGCGTATAATTGGTATTGTAAGCCGTGGGCGGTTATCAAGTGACCAAGAGAGGAGGTGTAGATGGAGAAGAGAAGGGGTCCAAGAACAGAGCCTTGGGGGCCCCCCACAGAAAGGGGCAATGGAGAGGAGGTGGAAATTCGGCCAGCAAAAGTCCGATGGAGCATACAGACAGTTGCATTTTCCGACGAAAAGCTCTCATCAGTCTTTTGCTAGCCAAAATTCCAATCGTGCGTCCGCGGCATTAGCAAGTTTTAGTAATGCCCCTTTCACACTTGTGCGACTTGTCCCACGATTTGGGACTGCAAAGTAGCATGACAAGTCGTTCCCCATCATTTTCAATGACAGACATTCATATTAGTACGACTTCAAGACGTTCCGACTTCAAAGTAGTCCCTGCACAACTTTGGTCCGATTTTGATGCCACTTAGGCCCCTTTCACACTTGTGCGACTTCAAAGTCGCGCAATTTTACCATGATTTTGCCGCGATTCGCGGCCGCGATTTTTGCCGCGATTTCAAGGAATGCCTGTGTAAGTGGCATCAAAATAGTGCAGGGACTACTTTGAAGTCGGAACGACTTGAAGTCGTACTAATATGAATGGCTGTCATTGGAAATCACGGGGAACGACTTGTCATGCTACTTTGCAGTCCCAAATCGTGGGACAAATCGTATAAGTGTGAAAGGGGCCTTACACAGGCATTCCTTGAAATCGTGTCAAAATTGCGGCAAAAATCGCGGCCGTGAATCGCGGTAAAATCGCGCGACTTTGAAGTCGCACAAGTGTGAAAGGGGCCTTAGGCAGAGTGCTGCGAGCGAAAGGATTGTAAGGGGTCAAGATTCACTCAATAATTGCGGACATTAAAAATAAAAACGTATGACTGAAAACGAATAATACATGAAAGTTAAATGAAAAAAAATTATAAAATAAAAATAAATGAAAAATAAATAAAAATAAAATAAAAATAAAAATAGAAATAAATATAAAAATAAAAATGAAAACAAAAGCAAAAATTAAAATAAAATAAAATTATCATCAATGAAATCTCCAGAAAATGATAATAATAATGATGAAATATAATAACATGAAAGATTGAAATAAAATAAAAATGTTACCAATTCGACAAAAATGTTTTTTTTATTAACATAACCTCCTGTCGATCACATAACGCATATGTGCGACAGCAGGGAGGGTGGGCTTAATGCACTGAGTAATCCCAGCACAGTGACCAAGCTGCCATTACAACTCCCAGTCTCTGCTTATGAATGGGAGCTGGCAGGGTGATCTTCTGATCATGTGACCACTGCGATAGCCAATCACCGTGATCACACAATGGGTAAATATGTGCCACCTCTCTACATTAAGAGCACTTAAAGGGGGGTGAGAAGGGGTTAAAATAATTCTGACATGTGACCTACTAGGCTTCATTCACACTGGTAATTAAGGCCACTGCAAATTGTAGCGCCAGTTCCTGCTGTGGACACTAAGAGCCGCGGCTGGAACTGTCACTATAATTCGCATCGGCCCTGGTGTTAATGTAGCCTTATTTAGGAAAAATAAACTTCTAAACACCTTTTCTCATCAGCAGTATATAGCAGTCTTGTGACTTCTATCAGTGTCTGGTTAAAGCTTGTAGGAGGAGTTTTCATTCTCCTCTGAACTGTCCTATGAGGCTGCAGGACTGCTGACTCTCTGTGTGGATGGTGCTGATTGGCCCTGTGCTGATCACATGCACCCTATTATTACCACACAACTGGGTGGGCTCAGAGCGCAGTGCTCTGCACCCTGAGACCGCCCTTTTTTTAAGCCAATTCGAGTCTCAGGTTCTAATTATGTGCTTAGAAAAAAAAAAAAAACCCCAGTTAAAATCCATGCATCTGTATCCATGTAGATTAGGGGCCGGGCGCATGGATTAGGAGGGCAAATGGACGGGCTGCAACTGGTACAGGGGGTCCCTGACTTACGAACGCCCGACCTACGAACATCCCCTACTTACGAACGGGGCGCTGCGGGGACCCTCCGCCATTTTCTGCCATCCTCCGGCCGTTCTGCGCATGCGCGGCCATACGGAGCCAGGGAAAAAGCCGGCAAACTTGTCCGGAAATGTCCGTAATTTGCCGCGCATGCGCAGAACGGCATTAGACGGAACATCGGAAATGTCCGGAAATCTCCGTATTTGTCGGTCTGCGCACGCGCGGCCGACTTACGAACATTTCCGACTTCCGAACAGGCGGGCAGTCCCTAACGAGTTTGTAACTCGGGGACCCCCTGTACTCGCAATGTTGTCTTTTTGAAATAGGATCAGTAATTATCATATTTGATTAATAAATTATTTTCAGTTAATTAACAATAGCTTTTAGAATTAACCTTTAAACATTATGAACCTTTTGGCGCTATATAAATCCTGTATAATTATTATTATTTAAGGTACTTGTATAGCGCCGTCAATTTACGCAGCGCTTTACATATACATTGTACATTCACATCAGTCCCTACCCTCAAGGAGCTTACAATCTAATGTCCCTAACTCGCATTCATATACTGGGGCCAATTTAGACAAAAAAAAACAATTAAAGTGGAAGTAAACCCCCCTATCGTTTTCAGCCAAGGAAGCTGCCATCTTTGCCTCTGTTTAATCTTCAACTGTCACAGTGCTGCACATGTGATCCGTTATGACACCAGCCATTGGATGGTTTGACTGTTTAGTTGAGAGCACAGCCAATGTGCAGTTAGCATTCCCGGCATGCCTTTTTTTTTTTAGACTGTTAAATCGATGGGTTTACTTCCGCTTTAACCTACCAGCATGTCTTTGGAGTCTTTGTTAATATATAATAATATTGACTCCGATTTCTCTTGTACCCAATTGTATTGTAGCTGTAATGTCTGCCTTTATTTTGTAAAGCACTGTGCAAACTGTTGGCACTAAATAAATCCTGTATAATAATAATAATTATAATAATAAAGGCATACATGCTTAGAGTGCTGGATTATTAGGAAGTTTCATGTGTGCATATTACAATTTGGCCACAAGATGTCACTCTTCATATACACAAAAAGCAATAGTTGATGTCAGATGAGGTTCCTGTGTCTGAGCTACTGTAGGAGTTAAAAAAATAAAGTTTTCTGCTGTTGAAGAAATAGATCACTTTGTAGAAGAGGTTGTTCATGGCTTGAATGCAACAATGGCCAAGAAACAAATGTTGCTGCTATGAGTGTTAAATGTTCCATTGCTCTCCTTTTCTGAAACTGTTCCACCAGCCCCTATCTGCCACATTCTGGGGTCTTATGCAAAATCAAAAAGTAATGTAGGTGGTAAATATGTCAGTATTACAGTAACATGCTTCCTGGGGAGACAGCATTCACTCACTGCACTGTGTTTATAGAGAAGCAGCATTGTCACTCGAGGTCGAGACTACAGAACACCTGTCTCCTCTTCTCCATAAAATAGTGCTCTGTAGTTCACAGAAATTCTTGGGATGGTAGACAAGTAGAGAACACAGGAAGTAATGAGCTGATAATATTTCTTGCAGGACCTATACAGATGTTTGTTTGCACTTGTTGAACAGTTATAACGAATGCTGCTGCCAGACTCATCCACCTTACCAACCGCTCAGTGTCTGCCACCCCTCTCCGCCAATCCCTACGCTGGCTCCCGATCGCCCAGCAAATTAAATTAGAAATACTAATAAAAGAAATAAAAACCTTGTGAGTTACTATATGTCTTCACCAAAGTGAGAAGAAATCACTTAAGAGTTTTATAGACCAGCTCCCCGCATTAATCACATAATCATGTGCAAATAAAGTTACAATAAAAGTTTAAGGTGCCGCGTAAACATACACAACATAAATCATCAGTACATAATCATGTGCAAAATTAGATAAAAAAATAAGCTCTAATAGATTTCAAAACAGGGTGGGCTTGGGGCGCAGAGCATTGCCTCCGGAGCCCACCCAGGTGTGTTGCAACAGCAAATGAACATTCGGTGTTGCAACACTGAGCCTCCTCCCGGCCAATCAAGAAGTGGGCGTTGTACCCACACAAAATTTATATCCTTTTTTTACCACAAATAGAGCTTTCTTTTGGGGGTATTTGATCACCTCTGCGGTTTTTATTTTTTGCGCTATAAACTAAAGCACCACAGGCCCCTTACATCAGATATGACATCAGAGCCCCCCCGCTTACATTATATATGACACCAGAGCCCCCCCTTACATTAAATATGACACCAGAGCCCCCCCTTACATCAGATGTGACACCAGAGCCCCCCCCCCTTACATCAGATGTGACACCAGAGCCTCCTTACATCAGATATGACTCCAGACCCTCCACTTACATCAGATATGACATCAGATTCCCCCCCTTACATTAGATATGACACCAGAGACCCCCCCCCCCCCCTTACATCAGATATGACATCAGAGTCCCCCCCTTACATTAGATATGACACCAGAGACCCCCCCCCCCTGACATCAGATATGACATCAGAGTCCCCCCCTTACATTAGATATGACACCAGAGACCCCCCCCCCTTACATCAGATATGACATCAGAGTCCCCCCCTTACATTAGATATGACACCAGAGACCCCCCTTACATTATATGTTGCGCTATAAACTATAAGCACCACAGGCCCCTTACATCAGATATGACATCAGAGCCCCCCCCCCTTACATCAGATATGACATCAGAGGCCCTCTTACATCAGATATCACATCAGAGCCCCCCCTTACATTAGATATGACACCAGAGACCCCTCCCTTACATTATATATGACACCAGAGACCCCTCCCTTACATTATATATGACACCAGAGACCCCTCCCTTACATTATATATGACACCAGAGCCCCCCCCCCCCCTTACATCAGATATGACACCAGGGCCCCCCCCCCCCCCCCCCTTACATCAGATATGACACCAGAGCCCCCCTTCCCCCTGTACTCACTGATCACTAACTGCAAAGAAGTTTCTCATTTCTCTTTCCAGGCTCCACACACTCCGTGTTCCTTCCTCAGCAGTGCTGCTGAGACTGTTCAGTCAGTACCGCTCTCTATTGCCACCTGCAGGCTGGAGGGAGGAGAACATCTAATCCTCTCTCCAGCTATGAGCCACGATCCTATCTGAATGTGTCCAGTTTTCAGGGGTGCTCAAAACCGGGCACATGATTTAAATCCCGGACTGTACGGGTGAATCCCGTACAGGTGGCAACCCTAGAGGAAACGATGGAAGCGAGGAGGAGAAGAGCCGCTGGCCGATGCCTGGATGCCCGCTGATGCTCCGATCTCCGCCACTGCCTTGTACCCTGATCCCCGCCTCTCCTCAGATACCCGATCCCCGCCGCTCCTCGGATGACTGATCCCCGCCCCACCTCGGAAGCCTGATCCCCGCCGCTCCTTGGATGCCCAATCCCTGCCGCTCCTTGGATGCCCAATCTCCGCCGCTGCATGGTGCCCTGATCCCCGCCGCTTTTTGGATGCCCAAACCCCACCGCTCCTTGGATGCCCAATTCCCATCCCCAAAATGGTGCCCTGATCCCCTCCGCTTCTTGGATGCCCGATCACCGCCGCTCCTCGGGTGCCCGATCTCCACCCCTCCTCGGATGCCTGCTGATCCTCGCCGCTGCATGGTGCCCTGATCCCCGCCGCTTCTTCGATGCCCGATCCCCGCCGCTCTTTGGATGCCCGATTCCCCACCGCATCTTGGATGCCTGATCCCCGCCGCTGCATGGTGCCCTGATCCCCGCTGCTTCTTGGATGCCCGATCCCCGCCCCACCTCAGAAGCCTGATCCCCGCCGCTTCTTGGATGCCCGATCCCGCCGCTCCTTGGATGCCCGATCCCCGCCGCTGCATTCTGCCCTGATCCCCGCCGCTCCTTGGATGCCCAATCCCCGCCGCTCTTTGGATGCCCAATCTCCACCGCTGCATGGTGCCCTAATCCCCGCCGCTTCTTGGATGCCCAATTCCCATCCCCGGAATGGTGCCCTGATCCCCTCCGCTTCTTGGATGCCCGATCACCGCCGCTCCTCGGGTGCCCGATCTCCGCCCCTCCTCGGATGCCTGCTGATCCCCGCCGCTGCATGGTGCCCTGATCCCCGCCGTTTCTTGGATGCCCGATCCCCGCCGCTCCTTGGATGCCCGATCCCCACCGCTGCTTGCTGCCCTGATCCCCGCCGCATCTTGGATGCCCGATCACCGCCGCTCCTTGGATGCCCGATCCCGCCGCTGCATGGTGCCCTGATCCCCGCTGCTTCTTGGATGCCCGATCCCTGCCGCTCCTTGGATGCCCGATCCCCGCTGCTTCTTGGATGCCCGATCCCTGCCGCTCCTTGGATGCCCGATCCCCACCGATGCATGGTGCCCTGATCCCTGCCGTTCCTCGGATGTCTGATCCTCGTCGCTGCATGGTGTCCTGATCCTAGCCGCTCCTTGGATGCCCGATCCCTGCCCCAGCCCGGATGTCTGATCCTCGCCGCTGCATGGTGCCCCAACCCCGCCGCTCCTCGGATGCCGGCCGATGTCTGCCGCCTAGATGGAGTAAGTGCCGGTGGACCGACCGACAGACAGCAGGGGGGCATGGGGGGGGGGGGTTTGAGGTGCCGTGGGGGTGTGGTGTAACAGCCGCTTAGTTGAGGGGTCGCACTCCCCGTCGGTGAGCCTATACCCATTGGGGGGGGGGGGCATGTGTGCAATGTTTTTGTTGAATTTGTTGCACTTTATTATCAAGTTTTTGCACTTTATTCATTCCAGCTGAGGATTTTTACTAATGCCTTACAGTTTCATATTGAATAATGGATGAATGGTGTGGGTGAGTGTAGTACGGCTGCTGTAGAGAAAATACGCTAGATGGTTAAGAATAGAAATTATGATGATGTTTTAAGGAGAGGATGTTATACAATAATAGGATGTATAGGTTGGGGATGTTGGATGTTTATATGTATTTGTATAACTGTTTTTAAAGAAAAAGTTTAATAAAGAAAGGTTGAAAACATATTGAATAAGCGCACCATTATTTTGTATATTTTATTACATTGAATGGTAGCAGCTGTTCTTTGTTCACTTTATTAATATCTCACAGTATAAGGTATACTTGCATAGCAGCGCACAAGTTCTATTCTATATAATGCACATATATATGAACTTATAACACTTCCAATGTCGCATGGACTTACTGCTTATGTCTCACATTGATTATTATTACTACTATTTTTGTTCTTTTTTTATTGAATTTTGCAAATGATTATGCACAGATGATTTATGCTGTTTATGTTTACTTAGCGCAGCACCTTAAACTTGTATTGTAAATTAAAAATACTAACCACGACATACAAAGCCATTCACAACTCTGCCCCGAGCTACATCACCAATCTTGTCTCCAAACATCATTCACACTGTCCTCTCCGCTCCTCTCAAGACCTCCTACACTCAACGCTCTCGTCTCCTCCTTCCACGCTCGTCTCCATGACTTTTCCAGAGCCTCTCCCATCCTCTGGAACTCTCTACCTCAACCTGTTCGGCTATCTCCTACTCTAGCTGCCTTCAGACAATCCCTGAAAACTCAGGCTTCCCTGAAGAGATATCACACCTCCAACTAATCTTCTACCACTTCCATCAGCTCATTCTCCACAGATACAACCTTTTGTACCTCCTATCCCACCGTTTTAGATTGTAAGCTCTTCTGAGCAGGGCCCTCTTAATCCTCTTTTTTTTTATTGTATTGTATTTGTATTGTCTCCCATTTATTTTGTAAAGTGCTGTGTAAACTGTTGGCGCAGTATAAATTCTCTATAATATAATAACAAAAAAGCACCCAATTGTTTAAAGGAAGATCAACACTCTCATTTGAAGATAAAAACGCCATTTTTTTTTTTTAATTGAAAAAAAATCAAGCTGGTGCAAAAAAACTTTATTATACTTAGATAATGCTTTTCAACCCAAATTAAACCTTTATTAAACATGGAAAGAGAAATGCAACGCCCAGACAGATTTCCCACAGAGGTGGACTGACGGCTGCTCATGCTCAGAGTGTCTTCCCAACACTAATAGAACATGAAGGTATAAGGCGAAGACCCGGCAACTTGTCTTTCTGAAAAGGCCACTTTATTACATCAAGCGGAGTGTAAAAAGTACAGCGTCATACGCGTTTCGGCAAAAAGGCTTTAGCATAGGCTATGCTAAAGGCTTATTGCCGAAACGCGTAAGCCACTGTACTTTTTACACTCCGCTTGATGTAATAAAGTGACTTTTTTGGAAGAACGAGTTTCCTGCTTTTCACTGTATACCTCTTTGTTAAACAGACTAAAGAAAGACAAATAAAGAGAAATTCACTGTTAACCCCTTCCACCTTGCCCCAGCATCCCTTTAATAGGGTCTGTACACCCAGGAAGGGAAGGGGCAGGAAGTATTGGTGATCGTGTGATCACTGTGATTGGCTGTCACAGAGGTCAAATGATCGGGAGCTGGTCCCGCCGGCTACTTATTGTTAGTGGGGACCGAGAGCTGTCTTTGATAGCTTGGGCTCTAAGCTGGGAGCATGCTCCCAGCACAGAAACAGCATCTGCCCAGTGACGCATATGTGTGGCGAGTGGGTGTTACATGTCACCCTTTTACTAATGCTCATACAGTATGTGTTGCGTGCAGGTTAGCCCGGGCTCACACTGATGCAGTGTGGGACACCACATGTAATACGCACAGGAATCGCAGCACATTCCTGTGCGAATTACATGCAGTGTCTCTGGGGTGTGAGTTGAGCCATGGATTTATATGGTTCAAATTGCACTGCATTTGCAGCAAACTCATGCAGGACCCTTTTTTTTGTCCGCCCCAGAATCGGATGGCATGGGTGTCCACACACAGTGCGTTTTGCAAACTGATTTCGGGGGTGTTGTTAACTTTCAGGGTGTCCCTCACCTATTATGTAACTATAGATAAGCACCTGAACGGCCGCAATGTACAGGGATATACAATGTAATACTGACATATAATCACACACATAGGTTGGACTTGTGTCTTTTTTCGACCTCACCTACTATGTAACTATGTAACTTAACATACACGCCGCAATCGGTTCGCATGCATTGGTTGCGATTTGGTGCGTGGTGCGGAAAAGTGATTGTAAATGCTCACTTTTTTCTAGATTAAATTAACAAACATGTTATACTTACCAGCTTTGTGCCATGGAGTTGCGCATAGCAGCCGTATCCTCCTATTCTCAGGTCCTCCGTCGGGGCTCCTGGCTCTTTCCCCACACTGAGTGCCCCCAGAGCAAGTCGCTTGCTCTGAGAGCACTCATGCAGCCTCATTTCCAAGGCACACTCTGTTTCTCCATTGACCGGCCATGAACCCCCCCCCACCCATGAACCCCCCCAACCCCCGCCCCATGCTCCCTCCTCACTGGCTATGATTGACAGCCAATGGCTTCTGCTGCTGTGTCTAAGCCAATAAGGAGGGAGAAGGTGGATCACTGCACATAAAATTAAAATAAGGAAAAAAAAAAAAAAAACACATTGCAACACACGTGCACGAGACAAAGCAGCACCTTAATAAGTGCCTGCTGGTGTGAATAACCCCTTTAGGTTTAAAGCAAACCTGTGCATTGCCTATACAGCACTGCCCAATCACTAAGCACCAGAGTTGTCCCAGCTGGCTGGCTGAACTGAACTCTGGCTGTAAAGTGGCAAATCGCAAGTTTGCTTTAGGGGTTTAAGGTTGGAATTCATGAGTTTAGGTCCCTAAAGCAATAAAAAGCTGACAGGGGTTCTAGCATAGCTCCCAACTGTCCCTGATTTGGAGGGACTGTCCCTGATTTGGAGCAATGTCCCTCTGTCCCTCATTCCTCCTCATTTTGGTCTGATCTATATAAAATGCACTTTTTATCCTTCAAAAAGTGTTTCCCAGTGCTAAACCTTTCATCTGATTTCCAAATTGCTGCATTTGTAATTTCCAAAAGCCAAAAAGGAATAGTAGTGGTAAAAAAAGCACTTGTGGGTTTAACCACTCTTGTTTTTTTGTTAAATGCTCCTTTAAGGGGGCGTGACAGGGGGTGTGTCCTATGCCTGCATACTTTTGCTGATAGGTGTCCCTCATTCCCATCTCAAAAAGTAGGGAGGTATGGTTCAAGCCTTCCTCCACCTTACAAAAAAAGGAGAATGTCTGTTGCTGTTGAAGATTGACACTCACATTCTGTCTGTTAAAACTGTTGTGAAGAGGGTAGGAAGCAAGAGGAAAAAAATGTAATAAATCTCATTAACCCCTTCAATACCCGCCCATAGTCATATGACGCCCACAAGGTGGATCTCCCATCCTGGGTGGGCGTCATATGACGTCCTCCCATTCCCGGCCGCCTGGGGGGCGCGGGCGCGCCCCGGCGTCGCTCGGGACCCGGTGCGAGTGCCCGGCGGCCGCGATGTCCGCCGGGCACCCGCGATTGCCCGTTAAAACAAACGGGACCGTGCGGGACCGTGGAGCTGTGTGTGTAAACACACAGCTCCACGTCCTGTCAGCACGGAGGAGACCGATCATGTGATCCCAGTACGGAGGAACACATGATCGGTCTCCTCCCCTTGAGTCCCCTCCCCCCACAGTTAGAATCACACATATAGGGAATACATTAACCCCTGCAGCGCCCCCTAGTGTTAATCCCTTCCCTGCCAGTCACATTTACACAGTAATCAATGCAATTTTATAGCAACGATCGCTATGTGAATGGTCCCAAAAATGTGTCAGAAGTGTCCGCCGCAATGTCGCAGTCACGAAAAAAAAAAAAATCGCAGATCGCCGCCATTACTAGTAAAAAAAAAAAAAAAAAAAAAAAAAGCAATAAATCTATCCCCTATTTTGTAGACGCTATAACTTTTGCGCAAACCGATCAATATACGCTTATTGCGATTTTTTTTACCAAAAATATGTAGAAGAATACGTATCGTCCTAAACTGAGTAAAAAATAATAAAAAAAAAAAAAAAAATGGGATATTTATTATGGTAAAAAATATTGTTTTTTTTCAAAATTATAGCAAAAAGTAAAAAATATTTTGTTTGGGTGTAACGTCGCACGACCGCGCAATTGTCAGTTAAAGCGACGCAGTGCCGAATCGCAAAAAGTGCTCTGGTAAGGAAGGGTGAAAAATGGCCCGGTGTTGAAGCGGTTAATAACCCCACAGAGGTTCTAAATCTAAACCATATCCAATCTATCCCAGACTGGACTTACACTTTAACCACATGCCAACCAGGCCATAGCCGAAAGACGGCTACATCGCGGTCGGCTTATTCTGGGTGGACGTCCGTGGGACGTCCTCCCAGAATTTTGCTCCCGCACACGCCCCATGGGGCGCGCACTGTTAGCGGCCATTTACCACGTGATCGCTCTGTCAAATGACGGAGCGATCACATGTAACCAAACCGGTGCCACATCATGACGCCAGTTCCTCCCTCCCCTCTCTGTACCGATCGGTACAGTGAGAGGGAAGAAGCAGAGAAGGGGAGAGATTGCAGCAGCGCTGTGGGCTGGATGTGTAGTGCCCACAGCGCTGCTTAGTGACAGTACTGTGCAACACTGTGCAATACTCTGCCAACACTGTACAATACTCTGCCAATACTCTGCCAACACTGTGCCAATACTCTGCCAACACTGTGCAATACTCTGCCAACACTGTGCCAATACTCTGCCAACACTGTGCCAACACTCTGCCAACACTGTGCCAACACTGTGCAATACTCTGCCAACACTGTGCAACACTCTGCCAACACTGTGCCAACACTGTGCAATACTCTGCCAACACTGTGCAATACTCTGCCAACACTGTGCCAACACTGTGCAATACTCTGCCAACACTGTGCCAACACTGTGCCATACTCTGCCAACACTGTGCAATAAATGTTAATAGAAACAACGAATTTTTATTTATTTTTTTACCGAATTTTCTGTCTTTTTTGATTTATAGCGCAAAAAATAAAAAACCCAGCGGCGATTAAATACCACCAAAAGAAAGCTCTATTTGTGTGAAAAAAAGGACAAAAAAAATATTTGGGTACAGTGTTGCATGACGGAGTAATTGTCATTCAAAATGTGAGAGCACCGAAAGCTGAAAATTGGTCTGGTTAGGAAGGGGTTTAAGTGCCCAGTGGGTAAGTGGACAATATGGATGTTGTGGTTGAGTGTTAAGGGTTAGTTTTTAGTTTTAAATCCAATATGTGTTCCCTGTTGAAGTGTGGAGGAATAAAATAAGTAATCTGATTTGCTACTGTTGGATAACACCGACAGGCTATGGCTGGAAGGTGACTTGGTCATTTTCCAAGCAGGTTGACTATTTCAAGTTCAGATATATCCAGTTCATCGATGTTGGTTTAAGACCAAGAAGACAAGCTAGAAGACCAGGTCTTATCTCTGGCAGCAGAGGTGTCAGGCCTTCACTCCCATGTGCCACGGGGCATGCATACCCAACACAAGTGTCCATGTTTTGGCCCACAGTTGCTGGACAGGCTTCCCTCTTAATGACCACATTGACATTAAATCGATGAGACCGGCTCCTTGTATTGTACAGCATGCAAGGGATTCGTCAACAAGAGAATCATTTTATGCTATTGGACATTTGAGCAGTCAGTCTGCTGATTCTTCATAATCATTTCAAGGTTGCTGAGCTTAGCCAAAGCAGTAGCTGGGTTTTTGCGTGCTGTGTGTGTGTTTTTGGAGGGGGGGGGGGGCTCCTTTATGCGTCACACGCATATTAAAGAAGAGGATCTTTTCCTCTTGAAATATCTTACTCATCAGTCAGATTCTGTTTTAGCAGGGACAATGATCTGACTCTTGGTCGAGATTACAGAGGCTGCAGGCATCAGCAAACACTTGACAGGGCTTTGCATCTAAATACACTTTTTTTTTTTTTAACATAAACTTTATTTATTTTTCAACAGACCAACAGAGTATTATGCACGGTACAAAGGTATTTCAGACATGAGCAGATAAACAAACATTTGTACATATATGCAGGTGATTTAGATTGGGATTACACTTTATCACAGAACTTTCCCAGTTCCTAGCGAAAAGTAGGGTGGCAAGTGGATCGAGGCATAAAGCACAATAGAAAAGGGAAAAATACCCCATGGCAAACCTATGGCACCTGTTGCATCACACCAGTCATGTATGGGCCAACATCTAAATACACTTGAGCTACAACTAAAGATTTTTTTTTTTTTTTACTGTGTAGAAGTCTGTTTTAAAGAAACGTTTGACTATGGAAGGGGCCATACTGATGGTGGGCACAGCCATCAAGAGGAGTAAAGCCATCCGTTGGACTGTAAGGGGGTGAGCAGGGCAAGGGCAAAGTTAGTGCATGGCTCTGCTGGGACTGTTTAAAAATGAGGGCTGTGTGATGCTAAGCAGGGTAGTACAGTGAAGATCTGCAAATTGGGGCTCAATGTATTTCAAAGCATTTGGGGGGGAAGGGGGTGAACATTAGGAAGAGGCCGGGAAAAATCAGCAGCTCTCTAGGTATATACAAGGGCACAAATATGGGTATAGCTTTTAGTATTCAAATTTTAAGTGTTGGTAGAGAAACTCTTCCTCTATAGTAACCCCCCTTCTTCTTTTATTTGTTTGCAGGTAAATAATGGATTCCAAGCAGAAGCAACATGTCGTCATTGAGTTCTTGATGAAGGAGGGGTACAGGCTGTCTGACATCCACAGCTAGCTGCAGAATGTTTATGGAGATGATACAATTACTTAGAGTCACCAACAGGGCTGTTTTTAAGGCAGGGCTAAAGGGGCAGTATATATATATATATATTACAGGGCTCAAAATTTCAAGTCCTGATCTACTAGCCAGGCCTCAAGGTTACTCGCCACCAGTTGCCCCACCCAACCCCTGCCCTGCCCCTAATTCCACCTCTAAACACGGCCTCATAAATTATATCATGAAATTGCTCTTAAATGTTTTATGCAAATTAAGCAACTTTATCCATGCCCACCAATGCAGCCCCGCCCGTGCCCACCAATGCAGCCCCGCCCGTGCCCACCAATGCAGCCTCGCCCGTGCCCACCAATGCAGCCTCGCCCGTGCCCACCAATGCAGCCTCGCCCGTGTCCACCAATGCAGCCTCGCCCGTGTCCACCAATGCAGCCTCGCCCGTGTCCACCAATGCAGCCTCGCCCGTGTCCACCAATGCAGCGCAGCCTCACACTTGTCCACCAATGCAGCGCAGCCTCACACTTGTCCACCAATGCAGCGCAGCCTCACACTTGTCCACCAATGCAGCGCAGCCTCACACTTGTCCACCAATGCAGCGCAGCCTCACACTTGTCCACCAATGCAGCGCAGCCTCACACTTGTCCACCAATGCAGCGCAGCCTCACACTTGTCCACCAATGCAGCGCAGCCTCACACTTGTCCACCAATGCAGCGCAGCCTCACACTTGTCCACCAATGCAGCGCAGCCTCACACTTGTCCACCAATGCAGCGCAGCCTCACACTTGTCCACCAATGCAGCGCAGCCTCACACTTGTCCACCAATGCAGCGCAGCCTCACACTTGTCCACCAATGCAGCGCAGCCTCACACTTGTCCACCAATGCAGCGCAGCCTCACACTTGTCCACCAATGCAGCGCAGCCTCACACTTGTCCACCAATGCAGCGCAGCCTCACACTTGTCCACCAATGCAGCGCAGCCTCACACTTGTCCACCAATGCAGCGCAGCCTCACACTTGTCCACCAATGCAGCGCAGCCTCACACTTGTCCACCAATGCAGCGCAGCCTCACACTTGTCCACCAATGCAGCGCAGCCTCACACTTGTCCACCAATGCAGCGCAGCCTCACACTTGTCCACCAATGCAGCGCAGCCTCACACGTGTCCACCAATGCAGCGCAGCCTCACACGTGTCCACCAATGCAGCGCAGCCTCACACTTGTCCACCAATGCAGCGCAGCCTCACACGTGTCCACCAATGCAGCGCAGCCTCACACGTGTCCACCAATGCAGCGCAGCCTCACACGTGTCCACCAATGCAGCGCAGCCTCACACTTGTCCACCAATGCAGCGCAGCCTCACACTTGTCCACCAATGCAGCGCAGCCTCACACTTGTCCACCAATGCAGCGCAGCCTCACACTTGTCCACCAATGCAGCGCAGCCTAACACTTGTCCACCAATGCTGCCTACCTGTGTCCTGAATGAAGGGGAGCAGAGAAGAAGAGCATTGCTGGCCGGATGATATGAGCGACGAGGGACATGCTGGAACAGCTTTGATTTAAATTTTAAGCCCCGCCCCCTGGCCAGGGAACTTTGATACACATCACTCGTCCCGGGTTGGACGGGTGATCTGTCTATCAAATTCCCCGGGACCAGGGGCGGGGCTGTGTGTGAAAGCAAGCGCAGGGAACACACAGCGATTTAAATCAAAGCCGGCGCCGCTAGTTATGTTCCCTGCGCTCATATCATCCGGCCGGCTCTGTCCTCTCTCTTCCCCTTCATGTGCACTGGGAAAGGGACTCGCCGGCCGGCAGTGCTCGCCCCCCCCTCGCCAGCCCTCAAAATTTACTCGCAAAATGCGAGCAGGCGAGTGTAAATTTTGGAGGGCTGTATATGATAGAGATAGATAGATAGATAGATAGATAGATAGATAGAGAGAGAGAGAGAGAGAGAGAGAGAGAGAGAGAGAGAGAGAGAGAGAGAGATATATTACATATACAGTAATTCTGTATCTATAGCCTAAAGCCAACCCAATGGCTTTCGTATTGATGCACAACAAGTATGTAGCTCATGAACGTTGGCGCAGGGGTCTCAAACTGGTGGCCCTCCAGCTGTTGCAAAAAAAGTCCCATGAGGCATTGCAAGGCTGACAGTTTCAATCATGGCTCCATCAGGCAGAGGCATGATGGGACTTGTAGTTCCGCAACAGCTGGAGGGCCTCCAGTTTGAGACCCCTAAGTCAAAGGTCCTTATGTCCAGTCTCTACCTTTTTGGGTCAGTATCTCAGAGTACTAGTAAGGGAGCCATCATGAAAAGCAGCCAATCTGCATTTTTATTGCGTCTGCATTAACAGCCTCCATCTTTCCCTTTGCATGGTCTTATCTGTATTTGTGAAAAAAAAGGAAGAGTGGAAAGTAAAACAGGCCTAAAAACTGTACAAAACGTTAAGCACTGTATAGATTTTCCCTGCCAAGGCCACAATAACAAAAGAAAGATTCTGTAGGTTAATATGGCTTTAACTAAGCACTAGAGCTCCAGCAGTGATGCTGCAGACGAATGTTACCCAGCAGCGGCCAATTAGCGCGCTCATTCTGTGCACAGTGAGGTCTATTAGCCATACGTCACCTAGAATTAACCTCTACGGTACACGTGACCTGACAATCCTTTACACTATCCTGCATTTCACTACCAGATGTGTGAGGCTTCGGTAAGCTCCAGTCTGGATGTAAATGACAAAATCGGAGTCAAATGGCATTTCCCTGCTGCTGTACCACACCGCTGGCATAACGTGTTCATGCTTTATCAGCTTGCAGGGAACGAGGCGATATTTAAAAATTGTCTTTCCATTTACAATCACACTAGAGAACATGTCACCCTTCAACTATTTTGAGTAAAAAGGTTGTTTTTTTTTTTAACCACTTCAGCCCCGGACATTTGGCTGCCAAATGACCAGGCCACTTTTTGTGATTCGGCACTGCGTCGCTTTAACTGACAGTTGTGCGGTCGTGCGACTTGGTTCCCAAACAAAATTGACATCCTTTTTTTCCCCACAAATAGAGCTTTCTTTTGGTGGTATTTGATCACCTCTGCGTTTTTTATTTTTTTTTGCGCTATAAACAAAAATAGAGCGACAATTTTGAAAAAAAAGCAATATTTTTTACTTTTTCCTATAATAAATATCCCCTAAAAATATATAAAACAACATTTTTTTTCCTCAGTTTAGGACGATACGTATTCTTCTACATATTTTTGGTAAAAAAATAAAATAAATCGCAATAAGCGTTTATTGATTGGTTTGCGCAAAAGTTATAGCGTCTACATAATAGGGGATAGTTTTTATGGCATTTTTATAATATTTCTTTATTTTTTACTAGTAATGGCGGCGATCATTGATTTTTATCGGTACAGCGACATTATGGCGGACACTAGACATGGGAGCCGTCAAAAAATTCGTAATTCGTGTACGAAATTGAATTCGGATTCGTCCGAAATACGAATTTCGTACGAATCGTTTCAAATCGTTAATATCGTTACGAATATCGACACTCTACGAATAATAACGAATTATACGAAAACGTATTAACGCGGTTACATAACACAAGTCTATTGTCTATTGTTCACCAATCACTCAGAGGAAGTACGAAATTTCGTTTACGAATACGAAATTTCGTACTTCCTCTGAGTGATTGGTGAACAATAGACAATAGACTTGTGTTATGTAACGTTAATACGTTTTTGGATAATTTGTTATTATTCGTAGAGTGTCGATATTCTCTATACTGAATCTCGAATTCATTTGAATCATTCATTATATCCGCTATAATTTCTTTCATATTAGTTGAAATTCATCATTTGGTAGTTTGGATTTGGATAATTTGGAACCGAAATTCGTAAACGAAATTTCGTATTTCGTATTGAATTCGTAAAAATTCGTAATTCGGATTCGTACGAATGTACGAATTTCGAAAAATTTTGTACGAATTTCCGATTCGTACGAATCTAATCGCACATGTCTAGCGGACACATCGGACACTTTTGGCGCTATTTTCCTTCTCAATAAACTACATTCCCTTGGCCTCCGAGATTCTGCTCTATCCTGGTTCTCTGCCTATCTTTCACAGCGCTCCTTCAGTGTTACCTACAACTCTGTCTCCTCCTCTCCGTTGCCCCTTTCTGTTGGGGTCCCCCAAGGCTCTGTTCTTGGACCCCTTCTATTCTCCATCTACACCTCCTCCCTTGGTCACTTGATAACCGCCCACAGCTTCCAATACAACTTATACGCGGATGACACCCAAATCTATCTGTCTACTCCTCACCTCACTCCTTCAGTCTCCTCTCGCATTACTAACTGACATATCGGCATGGATGTCGCACCACTTCCTTAAACTAAATCTCTCTAAAACTGAGCTAATAATATCCCCTCCCCCCCTGCCCGTGCCACCCTCCATGACTTGTCCATCAAAATCAACAATGCAACTATCAGTCCCTCCCCTCGCGCCAAGGTACTAGGTGTAATCTTAGACTCGGACTTGTCATTTCAGCCTCTTTTTTAACTAGTAATGGCGGCAATCTGCAATTTTTAGTGGGACTGCAACATTGCGGCGGACAGATCGGACACTTCTGACACTTTTTTGGGATCATTCACATTTATACAGCGATCAGTGCAATTAAAAATGCACTGATTACTGTGTAAATGTGACTGACAGTGAAGGGGTTAACACTAGGGGGCGCTGTAGGGGTTAAGTGTGTCCTAGGGAGTGATTCTAACGGTGTGGGGGCGTGGCTACGTGTGACACGACACTGATCACCTCTCCTGATTACAGGGAGCGGTGATCAGTGTCATTAGGCAGAACGGGGAAATGCTTGTTTACATTAGAATTTCCCCGTTCTTCCTCTCCGTGAGACAATCGCGGGTATCCCTGTGGACATCGAGTCCACAGGAAACTAACGGAAAAACGAATCAACGAAAAAATAACTCTTACGAAAATACAAATCGTTACGAATACGAACACAGACGACTTACGAATTTACGAATCGTTACGAATCAACGAAACGAAAAAAAAAAAAAAGTTTTTTTTTTTTCTATTGTGCACATGTCTAATATTGAGTTGTATATGATATACATATCACATTACATGTACATATGACCTGCAGGCACAACCCCTTTTTTTATATCAAATGTTCACAATGGCCACAAGTGTAAGCCCCCGTACACACGGTCGGAAATTCCGACCACAAAATCCGTCCGATTTTTTCCGACGGATTTTGTCCAAAACTGTTGTTGCATACACACGGTGGGACAAAGTTGTCGGAAAAAAACGATCATTCCAAACGTGGTGACGTTCGTTGCGTACGACGGAACTACGTAGAGGCTAGTAGCCAATAGCTTTGGTCTTGTAATGTGATCTGAGCATGCGTGGCACTTTGTCCGTCGGAATTCTCGACACACAATCGGAAAAAGTCCGATCGGATTTTGTTGTCGGAAAATTTGAGATCCTGCTCTCAAATTTTTTCCGACGGAAAAAGCCCTCTAGAGCCCACACACGATTGGATTTTCCGACAACATAATCCGATCTGACTTTGTCCATCGGAATATCTGACCGTGTGTACGGGGCATTCTTCCCACTGACCATTACACTAATGTATCATGAGTTGTAGATATAGTAACTTTTGGCAGGGGTTCCCTGAGACCAAAAAGTTATTACAAGGGTTCCGCTCTGTTGAAAACGTTGAGAAAGGCTGTCCTACACAGGCAGACACTCAAAATGTTCCATCCACAGGCAGATGAAGTAGTCTCAACCCAAAGAGGATTGGACAAAAATTGGGAATCAGGAGACACAAAATCAACAAACAATTAGCAGTGCTGATTCACTAATCTTTTATTTGCCTGAATAAAGTGAAGTAAAAAAAAAAAAAAAAAGATTCCTTTATGCAGTCTAAAATATGTTTCCACCTCAAAAAAAAAAAAAAAAAAAAAAAAAAAAAAAAACAGTGATCCATTCAATGTGCAATCGCTCTTCAGAATATTTTCCACTTAGTGCAAAGTGCTTGAGACACAGTTTACTCACCAGATTTCCATGACCACTTATTGATAAGTAGGCCTAAATGCGCTCCCATACAGGCAACTTAAAGAAGACATATGAGGGGTAAGTAGAGTGGTGATTACTCAAGCACATTTAGAACTACTTTGTAATAAGGGGGACATGGAAGTCTGATGAGGAACCATCTGAGCGGTGATTATCGGAGCAGCGGGAGTAAAAAAAAGTAACTTAAAGCGGTTCTGCACTCTGTAAAAAAAAATTTTTTTTTTAGGACGTAATATAAAGTATGCTTACCTTTATTAGGGACTCACCTGTTCCATCTTCCATCTCGATCGCCGCCGGTTTTCGTCCGATGAAGTTCCTCGTCTTCTTCTTTAGTGCTGGGGCCATCTTGCCTGTGGGCATGTGAAACACCCACAGGCACTTTAGATGGCCCAGCATGCACCGCCGTTACTCGCGCGTGCGCAGTAACGGCACATCTGCCGACATCTCACGAGATTTCGGCAGATGTGGCCGAAATCTCGGGAGATTTCGGAAGATGTGGCCGAAATCTCGCGAGATTTCGGAAGATGCCCGCACTGACTCCTGGGATCAATGACACCAGATCCCAGGAGACAGTGCGCCGTGACGACGATCGACGCAGAGACCCCGCCCGCCGCCGCAGAGAGAGAAGACCGGAAGTCTTCAATTACAAGGTAAGTAAAAAAAAAAAAAAAAAAAAAAAAAAAAAAAAAAAAAAAAAACATTTCATTTAGTACTCTTTGCCTGATTTGGAAGGCAAAGAGATTTACTAAATGAATTGGGTGCCGAACCGCTTTAACACAAGAACAAAATTGTAATACAGTATATTGCAGCTTACAGTCCTTCGATGTGATGGCTGCATTCGTTTTTGTTTTCCAAGCTGGGGAACATTTTCAAATGATCCAATCTGTGACTCTGATCCGAGGATCGATCCGATCCGTGAGTTTTTTGATCCGTTGCACCCCTATTAAGTACCCTCTCCCGGAATACGCAGCGAGACAAACGCGCCCACTGATTGACTCCGAGAAGAGATTGGTACCCAATGCGTCCAACCAGACTGTGTTCTAGGGCCTCTCACAGGTGCAAACCCCACCTATGACCAGGCAGAACCTCAATACAGCCCAGCCAAACTGATGCCAAAGCATAATTTAGAACAATTATCCCCAAAACTCAACTACAGTTTTGGGCAAAAACTACATTTAAAGCCAAAGCGCATACTCATCAGGAGTACAGGCGCTACACACACATATATATATATATATATATATATATATATATATATATATATATATGTATATATATATATATATATATATAATATATAATATAATATATATATATATATATATATATATATATATATTATAAAACACACTTTCAGTGGTATCTTTCTTTACCATGCCAAAAAGGAGCAAGTAAGAGATTGGGAGTTCCCCGGCTGATGAGTTTATGTACGTGAATCTGATCACGTTGACTTAAAAGCTTATCAAATCTCTTTCAAAGTTAAACAATGTGCCCGAGGATCCATTTCCATTTTATACAGCGGAGACTGAAGCTCTTTCCTTTATTTATTGGCTGGCACAGCAGATTGTTATTTATAGAGCAGAATTTATATGCATTTCATGTCTTTTTGAAAAGCTGTGATGAAAATGATTCAAGGTAATTTATCTTGCGTTATTTATGACCCGAGTAGGAGACACAGATGTATGCCGTATTATTCTGCTGCCTGATGTTATTATAGCCAACGTGATTTAAATCTCAATGTGTAACTCCGGCCAATAAGGAATTGGATTTCATCGTTTGCTGAAATGTACTCATGATCTGCATGTCATTACCCCAATTGTTCCTCCATTTGTCCTAATCACCCTGTCCCTCTTCTATTCACATATAGAGAAGCCTGTAGCAAAAGACACAGTAATAGGCGTAGGGCTGGCATGACAGGGTAGCAGGGCCAGCTTGCCAATTAAGGGTTGACTTGGGTGTTTTCAGTTGGTCAGTGTAGAGGGGGTGGCCAGAATAGTATGCAGCATAGTTCGGGAGGGGCCAGTGTCCGGTGGTCACCGGGCGAAAAAAACCAGCTCCCACCCTCCCGCCCTGTTGTTTGTATTATATTTGGAACGTTTGGCATTGATTGCTGTAAGTTATAGCGGTTGGGATCTTTGGAGGCCTTCGAAATTAAGACCAATATGGCATAGTGGGGAACCATCTTGGTATGGGATCCTCTGGAAGATGCCAGTTAACCGAGGTTTAACTGGGCATTTGGATATGGGTATCAGCGTTGGAAGTTGGCGGCTGGTCGGCAAGTGGTTAAAGGGTAAGAAAACTTTCAACATTTAATGGGAATTTTGTTACCATTTTTGACCCCCCCCCCCTCCCCCACTGAGCTCCTCTAATCCCACTCCTCCACCACCTTTGCGGCACACCTAGGCCATGTCACACTAGCAATACTGGCAAGTGACAAGATCGCCAGCTAATGCAGGGAGGTAACATGCCTACTATCAGGGCCGGGACAAAGTCATCTAGATCCCAGGGCGAAAATTCCTAAACTGATCCCCCCCCCCCCCCAAAGATGTATGAGCATCATTAGTCAGCAAAAATCTCCCCAAAAAAACACTGAGCACTAATCTGCATGCTTACCCCCCCCCCCCATAAACCCCCCCCCCCTCCTCCCAGTACAAATCAGCCCCCTGCTGAAATTCCCCATCCCCAAATCCCCCCAGCTCAAATCCCCGCCCCCCCCCCCAGAAAAATCACTTCTCTAACACAAACCCCTAAATCCCCCCCACTTCAAATCCCCCCTCCCAGAACAAATCTTCTCCCCCACAACTTAAATCCCCTTAAACCGCCACTCTTAGCACCCCCCCCCTACATATTTCCCCTCCTAGAAGAATACTTACACCCTGTAGTCCCCCAAATCCCCCCTTCTAATACAAACTCCCCCCAAATCTCCTTGTGGTGCCCCCCCCCCTGCACTACACATTATACCACAGTGCCCAGGGCAACCACCCCTCCTGCCCACCCCTAGTCCTGGCCCTACCTACTGTGTATTGTTCTCTTGCTGGCTTTGGTTCCAGCCGGAGAGAGAGTGACACATTTCACTCCCTGCTGTGTCCTCCACAGGGATCCTGCCGGTAGCGAGATACCAGCAGTAACAGGATTGACACTGTGATGTTTACCTCTGGCTGGTCCGGCCGGCACATAGACAGTAGAACCCCATAGACCCCACAGGTGCCTGGCTGGAGGGGAACATTGCCTTGGGACATAATTACTAATTAGACTGCAAGAACCAGGAGCTAAGTATGGATCTGTGAAGAAGAAGAGGGTAGGATGAACTCTGTGGGAAGGGAGGGGGGTGAAGGAAAGTTTTCTTACCTTTAAACCCCTTTCACACTGGAGGCGTTTTTTCAGGTGCTACAGCGCAAAAATAGCACCTGTAAAGCGCCTAAAAAAAGCCTCAGTTGCAAACCCAGTGTGAAAGCCCGAGTGCCTTTACACCGGGGCGCTTTGCTGGCAGAGCGTCACAAAAAGTCCTGCCAGCAGCTTCTTTTGCAGCGGTGTAGGAGCAGTGAATCCCTCCCCAATGGGGCAGCACTGCTATACCGCCGGCAAAGCGCTGCTGCTGCAGCATTTTGCAGGCGGGTTTAACCCCTTTTCAGCCACTAGCGGAGGTTAAAACTGCCCCGCTAGTGGCCGAATAGCGCCGCTAAAACGACGGTAAAGCAACGCTAAAAATATCGCTGCTTTACCGCTGACGCCCGGGGGAAGCTGAGTGTGAAAGGGATTTTAAGGCTACTTTCACACTGGGGGGGTACGTTAGCGGTAAAGTGATAGTTTTAGCGGCACTCTACTGTCACTTTGGTGGGCGTTAAAAGCTCCCCGCTAGCGGCTGAAGAAAGGGTTAAAAGCTCCCGTGTTGCGGCGCTGCCGAAACGCTTTGCAGGCACTTCAGCGCTACCCATTCATTTCAATGGGCAGGGCGTTTGGGGAGCGGTATATACACTGCTCCCAAACCGCCCCAAAGATGCGGCTTGCAGGACTTTTTTTTTCCTGTCCCGCAAGACCCCTTTCACACTGAGGCGCTTTTCAGGCGCTTTAACGCTAAACAAAGCACCGGAAAAGCTCACGAAAACCTATTTTCATTAAAGCTTCAAAAGTGCCTGAAAAGTTCTTCAAAAGCTCTCAGTGCTTTACTGGCAGTTTACAAGCGCCTCAGTGTGAAAGGTGCCCAGAGATGCTGCTTGCATCTTCCCCGTCCCGCAAGCTCAGCGCTAGACATGTGCAATTCGTTTCCTTTTTTTCAGTTTTTCGTTAAAATTCGTTATATTTGTTCATTCGTTATCGTACAAATGAACGAACGATTCGCTAAAAATTTTACCGAATGTTCGAATCGAACGAATCTGAAAAACAACGAAAATCCGAATTGACCAAATTAGAAACAACGAAACTACGAAAGAATAAAATCCGAAAAACGAAAACAGGAACAACGAAAATCAAAATGAACGAAAAAATTGGTACATTCGTAACATTTTTTTTTTTTTCGATTCGTAATTTTCCGTGTCTCTTAAAATGTAATAATAGCATACACATTACATACAATTATGAATTATGCTCCGATTACGAATCTACGAAAACAATGTTACGAAAGTCCGAATAAATCAATCTTACGAAAGTACGAATGTAACTAAATCTACGAAAATACGAATGCGTACGAATTTCGAATAAACGAAAATTACGATTTATAATATTATAAACGGAAAAACGAATCAACGAAAAAATAACTCTTACGAAAATACGAATCGTTACGAATCAACGGAAACGAAAGAAACAAAACAAATTTTTCTATTGTGCACATGTCTACTCACCGCCCGGGTGTCAAACCACTCGGGCTCTCACACTGGGGAGGCATGACAGGCACTTTAGGCCCCTTTCACAATGGGCGGTGGTGGCGTCGGCGGTAAAGCTGCTCTATATTTAGCGTTGTTTTAGCCCCGCTATTCGGCCGCTAGCGGGGCGGTTTTAGGAGAGGTAAATACACCGCTCCTACAGCGCTCCAAAGATGCGGCTTGCAGGACTTTTTTGACCATCCTGCAAGCGCACCGCCCCAGTGTGAAAGCCCCTGGAGACACAGCAGCGGCTGTTTTAGTGCGATTTGCCGGCGCTATTTTTAGCGCTGTAGCGCCTGCAAAGCGCCCCAGTGTGAAAGGGGCCTTACAGGTGCGATTTTTAGCACTAAAACACCTGAAAAGCGCCTCAGTGTGAAAGTAGCCTAATGCGGCGTACACACGGTCGGAATTTCCGATGGGAGCTTTTCATCGGATTTGCCGACTGCGTGTGTGCCCATCGGTCTTTTTCTGTCGGAATTTCCGACGGACTTTGAATTGAGAACCTGTTCTCAATTTTTCCGACGGAAAACCTTTTCTATCGGATTTTCCGATCGTGTGTACGCAATTCCGACACGCAAAATTCCGCCGCATGCTCGGAAACAATTCGACGCATGCTCGGAAGCATTAAACTTCCCTTTTATAGTGCTGTCGAACGTGTTTTATGCCGCTGCGTTACTGACCATCGGAATTTGGTGTGACCGTGTGTAGGCAACACAGCTTGAGCGGAATTCCGACGGAAAAACCGTCAGTTTTTTTCCGACGAGAATTCCGATCGTGTGTACGCGGCATTAGACCCCTTTCACACTGAGGCGCTAGAAAACTGTCCATAAAAACGTTGAAGGCTTTTGCGGCGTCAGGGGAACACTTTTTTTTTTTTTTAAAGGTCTAAAAAAAAAAAAAAAAAAAAACATTTGAAGTGCTTCCCATTCATTTCTACGGAGAGGGGCGTTTTTGAGGCGCTTTTTTAAGCGCTCCAAACATGCTCCAAGGATGCTGCTTGCAGGACTTTTTTCACCGCCCCCAGTGTGGCTGCATCCATTGAGACAATGCATTTTTCAGGAGCTTTTTGGGCGCTATTTTAAGCGCAAACGCGCCTGAAAAGCGCCTCAGTGTGAAAGGGGCCTTACTCAAATATTTTTAAAAGTTTGATAATCTGTAATTAAGATGATGTTATTATTATTTGTAGACGTGTTGAGATTCATGAACATAAGGGGCGTATTGTGTGAGGCTCCAGCGGCGGAACACTAAACTGATTTATTCCTCGCGTCCTTGGAGACTGTAGTCATTTGTAACATTATGGCGAGGAGCCATTATCACCTGCGCTGTCAATATGGCTAATTGGAATAATGAAGTAAATACTTGATGTGAGTAATACCTCATTGTGCTTGATATAAAAGATTCCAATTATCTCGGTGATTAGACAGCGAGCCTGCTGGGTGATCTCATCTCTCCTCTTCATGGCTTATAAATAGGCTGAGAAGAGAGCAGCACAGCGTCCAGCACTTCACAAGGCCAACCGCTGAAACCCAAAACAACCAATCAAAAGTCACCCTTCACTCACACAACGGCAGTGATTGGCTCCTATATGTCAGTGCACTTTGTACGTCATTCTTCCTCTTTGTGCTGCTTTATCATGTGATAATAAAGTAGGTGTATACACCCAATTGATATATATTCTTTTATAAGCTTTAAAAATAGTACGTTTAACCACTTCAGCCCTGGAAGAGTTACCCCCCTTAATGACCAGGCCATTTTCTTGTGATACGGCACTGCGTCGCTTTAACTGACAATTGCGCGGTCGTTAGGGTTGCCACCTTTTCATCAAGTCAAACCCCAACACTTTAACCCGGAAGAATTTACCCCCTTCCTGACCAGGCCATTTTTTGCGATACGGCGTTGTACCCACACAACATTTATATCCTTATTTCCCCACAAATAGAGTTTTCTTTTGGGGGTATTTGATCACCTCTGTGGTTTTTATTTTTTGAGCTATAAACAAAATCACCACAGGCCCCTTACATCAGATATGACATCAGAGCCCCCCCCCCCCCCTTACATCAGATATGACATCAGAGCCCCCCCCCTTACATCAGATATGACATCAGAGCCCCCCCCCCTTACATCACATATGACATCAGAGCCCCCCCCCCTTACATCACATATGACATCAGAGCCCCCCCCCCCTACATCACATATGACATCAGAGCCCCCCCCCCCCTACATCAGATATGACATCAGAGCCCCCCCCCCCTTACATCAGATATGACATCAGAGCCCCCCCCCCCCTTACATCAGATATGACATCAGAGCCCCCCCCCCTTACATCAGATATGACATCAGAGCCCCCCCCCCCTTACATCAGATATGACATCAGAGCCCCCCCCCCCCTTACATCAGATATGACATCAGAGCCCCCCCCCCTTACATCAGATATGACATCAGAGCCCCCCCCCCTTACATCAGATATGACATCAGAGCCCCCCCCCCCCCCTTACATCACATATGACATCAGAGCCCCCCCCCCCCTACATCAGATATGACATCAGAGCCCCCCCCCCCCCTTACATCAGATATGACATCAGAGCCCCCCCCCCCCTACATCAGATATGACATCAGAGCCCCCCCCCCCTACATCAGATATGACATCAGAGCCCCCCCCCCCTACATCAGATATGACACCAGAGCCCCCCCCCTACATCAGATATGACATCAGAGCCCCCCCCCCCCCCCTACATCAGATATGACATCAGAGCCCCCCCCCCTACATCAGATATGACATCAGAGCCCCCCCCCCTACATCAGATATGACATCAGAGACCCCCCCCCCCCCCTACATCAGATATGACACCAGATCCCCCCCCCCCCCCCCTACATCAGATATGACACCAGAGCCCCCCCCCCCTACATCAGATATGACACCAGAGCCCCCCCCCCCCTACATCAGATATGACACCAGAGAGCCCCCCCCCCTACATCAGATATGACATCAGCCCCCCCCCCCCCCCCAACCCCCCCCCCCCCCCCATCAGATATGACACCAGAGCGCCCCCCCCCCTACATCAGATATGACATCAGAGCCCCCCCCCCTACATCAGATATGACACCAGAGCCCCCCCCCCCTACATCAGATATGACACCAGAGCCCCCCCCCCCTACATCAGATATGACATCAGAGCCCCCCCCCCTACATCAGATATGACACCAGAGCCCCCCCCCCTACATCAGATATGACACCAGAGCCCCCCCCCCTACATCAGATATGACATCAGAGCCCCCCCCCCTACATCAGATATGATCAATATGACACCAGAGCCCCCCCCCCTTACATCAGATATGACACCAGAGCCCCCCCCCTTACATCAGATATGACACCAGAGCCCCCCCCCCTTACCAGATACACACCAGATCCCCCCCCCCCCCTTACATCAGATATGACATCAGAGCCCCCCCCCATCAGAATACACCATCAGAGCCCCCCCCCCCTTACATCACCCCCCCCCCATATACACATCATGACACCAGAGCGCCCCCCCCCTTACATCAGATATGACACCAGAGCCCCCCCCCCTTACATCCACCAGAAGCCCCCCCCCCTACATCAGATATGACACCAGATAGCGCCCCCCCCCCTACCAGATATGACATCAGTCGCCCGCCCCCCCCTCCCCGAGCGGAGACGCCCAGCCCCCGGGCGGAAGCCATAGCCACCCCCCCCCCACCCCCCCAGCCCCCGCCCCCCCCCCCCCCGCCCCGCACAGCCCCCCACGCCCCCCCAGAGCGGGTGGGCCCCTCCCCCGCGCCCCCCTCCCCCCCCCCCCCCCCCCATCCGCCCCGCCCCCCCCCACCCCCCCCCCAGCCCCCTTTCCCGCCCCCCCCCCTTACATCCCAGCAGAGAGCCCCCCTCCCCCATCCCCCGCGCCCCGCCCGCCCCCCCCCACTCGAGGAGCGCAGCGCGGAGCCCGGGCCCCCCCCCCCGCCCTCCCCCCCGCCCCCCCCCCCCAGCCCCCAGATATCAAGAGCCCCCCCCCCTACATCCGATATGACACCAGAGCCCCCCCCCCCAGATATGACCCCCCCCTTACATCAGATATGACACCAGAGCCCCCCCCCCCTTACATCAGATATGACACCAGAGCCCCCCCCCTTACATCAGATATGACACCAGAGCCCCCCCCCCCTTACATCAGATATGACACCAGAGCCCCCCCCCCTTACATCAGATATGACACCAGAGCCCCCCCCCCTTACATCAGATATGACACCAGAGAGCCCCCCCCCTTACATCAGATATGACACCAGAGCCCCCCCCCCTTACATCAGATATGACACCAGAGCCCCCCCCCCTTACATCAGATATGACACCAGAGAGCCCCCCCCCCTTACATCAGATATGACACCAGAGCCCCCCCCCTTACATCAGATATGACACCAGAGAGCCCCCCCCTTACATCAGATATGACACCAGAGAGCCCCCCCCCCCTTACATCAGATATGACACCAGAGAGCCCCCCCCCCTTACATCAGATATGACACCAGAGCCCCCCCCAGAGAGCCCCCCCCTCAGATATGACACCAGAGCCCCCCCCCTTACCTCAGAGTTGACACCAGAGCCCCCCCCCTTACCTCAGAGAGCCCCCCCCCCCCCCCCCTTACATCAGATATGACACCAGAGCCCCCCCCCCCCCCCCCCCCCCCCCCCCCCCCCAGCCCCCCCCCTTACATCAGATATGACACCAGCCCCCCCCCTTACATCAGAGCCCCCCCCCCTTACATCAGATATGACACCAGAGCCCCCCCCCTTACATCAGATATGACACCAGAGCCCCCCCCCCCCCTTACATCAGATATGACACCAGCCCCCCCCCCCCCCCAGCCCCCCACCCCCCCCCCAGCCCCCCCCCCCTTACATCAGATATGACATCAGAGCCCCCCCCCTACCTCAGATATGACATCAGAGCCCCCCCCCCACCTCAGATATGACACCAGAGCCCCCCCCCGCCCCCCCCCCCCCCCCCCCCCCCCCCCCCCGCCCCCCCCCCCCCCCCCCCCCCCCCCCCCCCCCCCCCCCCCCCCCCCCCCCCCCCCCCCCAGAGCCCCCCAGCCCCCCCCCCCCCCCCCCCCCCCCCCCTTCCCCAGCCCCCGCCCAAACCCAGAGCCCCCCCCCCCCCCCCCCCGAGCCCCCCCCCCCCCTCCCCCCCCCCGACCCCCCCCCCCCCCCCCCCCCCCCCCCCCCCCCCCCCCCCCCCCCCCCCCCCCCCCCCCCCCCCCCCCCCCCCCCCCCCCCCCCCCCCCCCCCCCCACCCCCCCCCAGCCCCCCCCCCCCCCCCCCCCCCCCTAAGCCCCCCCCCCCCCCCCCCCCCCCCCCCCCCCCCCCCCCCCCCCCCCCCCCCCCCCCCCCTACCCCCCCCCCCCCCCCCCCCCCCCCCCCCCCGCCCCCCCCCCCCCCCCGCCCCCCCCCCTCCCCCCCCCCCCCCCCCCCAGAGCCCCCCCCCAAAGCCCCCCCCCGCCCCCCCCCCTACCTCAGATATGACACCAGAGCTCCACCACTGCCACCTGACCCTCACACCTCACCCCCCACCCAATGCGCTCCCCCCTAAATGAGCCCACCTACCCCCCCCCCCCCCCCTCCAAGAGAGCCCCCACGACACCCCCTACTCCACCCAGGCCACACCCCCCCACACCGACGCCCCCTCACCCCCCCACAGAGCCCCTCTACACCGCCCCCCCTTATGAGCCCCACTCACACCCTACCCCGCACAGCCAAACACCAGAGCCTGCCCCCTAAACCAGAGACCCCAGCCCTTACCCCAGATATGACACCACATCACCCAGAGCCCCCCCCCCCCTTACCTCATAAATGACACCAGAGCATCCCCCCCCCTTACCTCAGATATGACACAAGCCCCCCCGCCCCCTTATAACCTCAGAATATGACACCAGAGCTCCGCCCGACCCCCCCCCCCCCCCCCAGATATGACGCCCCAGCCCACACCAGAGCCCCCCCTTACCCCCCCCCCCCCCTCAGATATGACACCAGAGCCCCCCCCCCCCTTACCCACCCCCCCCCCCCAAGAGACCCCCGCCCCCCCCCCCCTTACCTCAGATATCCCCCCCCCCCCCCTTGAGCCCGCCCCCCCCCCCCCCCCACCCAGAGCCCTCCCCCCCCCCCCCTTACCTCATATATGACACCAGAGCATTCCCCCCCCCCTTACCTCAGATATGACACTAGAGCCCCCCCACCAACCCCCCCCCCCCCTTACCTCAGATATGACACCAGAGCCCCCCCCCCCTTACCTCAGATATGACACCAGAGCCCCCCCCCCCCCCCCTTACCTCAGATATGACACCAGAGCCCCCCTTCCCCCTGTACTCACTGATCAATAACTACGAAGAAGTTCCTCATGTCTCTCTCCAGGCTCCACACACTCCGTGTTCGCGCCTCAGCAGTGCTGCTGAGACTGTTCAGTCAGTACCGCTCTCTATTGCCACCTGCAGGCTGGAGGGAGGAGAACACCTAATCCTCTCTCCAGCTATGAGCCACGATCCTATCTGAATGTGTCCTTTTTTCCCCACAAATAGAGCTTTCTTTTGGTGGTATTTGAAAAAATAAATAAAATTTTTTTTTTACTTTTTGCTATAATAAATATCCAAAAAACAAATAAAAAAAAAAGACAATCAGTTTAGGCCTATATGTATTCTTCTACATATTTTTACTAGTAATGGTGGCGATCTGTGATTTATAGCGGGACTGCAACATTGCCGTGGACAGATCACTTTTGACACTTTTTTGGGGCCAGTGATATTTATACAGCGATCAGTGCTATACAAATTCACTGATTACTGTATAAATGTCACTGGCGGGAAGGGGTTAACACTAGGGGTGATCAAGGGGTTAAATGTTCCCTAGGGAGGTGTTTATAACTGTGGGGGGAGGGGACTGACTGGGAGAACAGAGAACTAGGAACAGACGATCACTTCCCTGTCACGACGGGGATCTGTTTGTTTACATTGACAGATCCCCATTCTGGCTCTCTGTGGAGCGATCGCGGGTTGCCGGCGCACATCACAGCTGTCAGACCACGCGCATCAGCTCCCCCATCGTGCAGCGCACAAGTGACCTGCTATAGCTGTTAAAGGGGCCGACTTGCAGCTATGGCGATTTGCGGAAACGAGTTGACCTGCCGCAGTATAATGACGGCGGCTGGTCGGCAAGCAATTACATTTTTTTAATCAGCAGCTTGTATTAAAACAATAGATTGCCACCAATACCATTGTTCAAGCTCTTATTGCTTTACCCCAGGTTCACATCTATGCGGTTGATGCAGTTTTCCGGTTCGCTTTGCGTTGTAGAACACGCCATCTTCATGCATTTTGCATTTTTTTTCTCTTTAACCGCTTCCCGACCGCCTCACGCAGATATACTGCGGCAGAATGGCACGGGCAGGCAAAATCACGCACCTGTACGTGGCCCTTTAATTGCCTGCCCGTCGGTCGTGCGCTCCGTGACCCCGGCCGCGGGACCAGCGGACCCAATCGCCGCTGGTGTCCCGCGTTCGGGTCACAGAGCTGAAGAACGGGAGAGGTCTGTGTAAACAAACCTCTCCCCGCGCTTCCTACACTGCCTGTCATTGATCGGCTGTTCCCGGTCATCGGGAAAGCCGATCAATGACGTCAGACGTCAGCCCCGCCCCCTAATGTAAAAAAACACACACGTCACAGCCCATAACCCCTCCCCTCCCCCTAGTGGTTAACTCTTTCACTACAACTGTCATTTATACAGGAATCAGTGCATTTAAATAGCATTGATTGCTGAATAAATGACAATGGTCCCAAAAATGGGTCAAAAATGTCCGATGTGTCCGCCATAATGTCGCAGTCACAATAAAAATCGCTGATCGCCGCCATTACTAGTAAAAAAAAAAAAATATTAATAACAATACTATAAAACTATCCCCTATTTTGTAAACGCTATAACTTTTTGCGCAAACCATTCAATAATCGCTAATTGCGATTTTATTTTTTTTTACCAAAAATATGTAGAAGAATACGTATCGGCCTAAACTGAGGAAAAATAATGTTTTTTTATATATTTTTTGGGGATATTTATTATAGCAAAAAGCAAAAAATATTGCATCTTTTTCAAAATTGCTGAGATTGCAGGGACTGGGCGGAGCCGAGATACACATGTACTCGGCTCTTCTCGCCTCCGCTCACGTGACTGTGAGCGGAGCAGAGAAGAGCCGAAAAGAGCCGAGTGCACTCACTGTGTGTAGCTCGGCGGCGATACACATGTACTCGGCTCTTGTCGGCTCTTCTCGGCGCCGCTCACGTGACTGAGCGGAGCAGAAAAGAGCCGAGTACACTCGCTATGTGTAGCTCGGCGGCGATCACTCCGCTCCACTCACAGCTAGCGGAGATCGGCGGGGGATCGCTGGGGATCGGCGTATAACACGCACCCACGATTTTCCCCTGATTTTAAGGGGAAAAAGGTGCGCGTTATACGCCGATAAATACAGTAAATTAAGGACCGAGACTCTTTTTGACATTTGTTGTTTACAAAATTGATACCCAACATATGTGGGCGCGGCTTTTGTATTCATTCGATTCTGCGTGTGAGCTCGGCGGGACAGGGCGCTTTCAATTTTTACATTTTTTTTTTTTTTTCTTATTTATTTTACTTTTTTATTTTTACACTGTCTTTTTAAAAAAAAAAAAATATGGTCACTTTTATTCCTATTACAAGGAATGTTAACATCCCTTGTAATAGAAAAAAAGCATGAGGGGTTTGAGGGGCAGCAAGGGATTCCAGGTTTGAGGGGCAGCAAGGGATTCCAGGTTTGAGGAGAAGCAAGGGGTGTCAGGTTTAAGGAAAGTAATGGATGCCAGATTTTAGGAGGAGCAAGGGATTCCAGGTTTTAGATAAGCAAGTGATTCCAGATTTTGGGGGAAGCAAGGGGTGCCAGGGTTTAGGGAAGAGATGCCTGGGCCCTAGTTTCAGTGAAGTAAGGGATGCCAGGGTTTAGGTAAGCAAGAAATGCCAGCTATTGGAGAAGTAAAGGATACCAGGTTTTAGGGGCAGCAAGGGATGCCAGGTTTTAGGGGCAGCAAGGGGTGCCAGGTATTAGAAAAGTAAGGGATGCCAGGGTTAGGGATGCAAGGGATTCCAGTTTTTGGGGGAAGCAAGGGGTGCCAAGTTTTAGGGAATCAAGGGATGCCTGGCATTAGAGAAGTAAGGTATGCCAAGTTTTAGGGGCAGCAAGGAATACCAGGGTTAAAGGAAGCAAGAGATGCCCGGTATTAGAGAAGTAAGGGATGCCAGGTTTTAGGGGCAACAGGGGATTCCAGGTTTTAGGGGCACCAAGGGGTGCCAGGTTTTAGGGAAGCAAGCGATGCTAGGTTTTAGAAAAGTAAGTAATGCCAGGTTTTAGAGAAGTAAGGGATGCCAGGTTTTAGGGGCAGCAAGGGGTGCCAGGTATTAGAAAAGTAAGGGATGCCAGGGTTAGGGATGCAAGGGATTCCAGTTTTTGGGGGAAGCAAGGGGTGCCAAGTTTTAGGGAAGCAAGGGATGCCTGGTATTAGAGAAGGGATGCCAAGTTTTAGGGGCAGCAAGGAATACCAGGGTTAAAGGAAGCAAGAGATGCCCGTTATTAGAGAAGTAAGGGATGCCAGGTTTTAGGGGCACCAAGGGGTGCCAGGTTTTAGGGAAGCAAGCAATGCTAGGTTTTAGAAAAGTAAGTAATGCCAGGTTTTAGAGAAGTAAGGGATGCCAGGTTTTAGGGGCAGCAAGGGATTCCAGGTTTTAGATAAGTAAGGAATCCCAGTTTTTGGGGGAAGCAAGGGGTGCCAGGTTTTAGGGAAGCAAGGGATGCCTGGTATTAGAGAAGTAAGAGATGCCAAGTTTTAGGGGCAGCAAGAAATACCAGGGTTAAAGGAAGCAAGGGATGCCCGGTATTAGAGACGTAAGGGATTCCAGGTTTTTGTGGCAGCAAAGGATGCCAGGTTTTAGAGAAGCAAGGGATTACAGGCTTTAGGAGCAGCAAGGGATGCCAAGTTTTTGGAAAGCAAGGGATGCCAGGTATAAGAGAAGTAAGGATGCCAGGTTTTAGGGGCAGCAAGAGATGCCAAGTCTTATCTATTTTGTATGACCCCTCTGCTCTTGTATTGCCACCCTTTCAGATTGGCTTCCAATGGAAAACTGCAAGTTGCTAGTTCAACACGGAGTGGAGTGGCCCACTGTTGTCACCATCAGGAAACCCGCTGGGTATAATGCCATGCAACAACTGTTGAAGTTTCATGTAAACAGGAAAGGGCTGTAAAGAGGTAACAGGATATCAGTCCTGACCTATTCAAATAATAGGCAATTCGATTTATGATACACGCCATTCATTTATGGTTTACATCCACTTTATCTACAGTAAGCTTCACCGGTTGCCTTTAATTGACCATCTCTTTCCCAGGACAATGTTCCTGAACAAAGTGGGCACTTTTGTTTTTTTTGCAATAAAACATCACAGAGAAATTACTGCAAGCTCAGAAAATGCGGTCTCCCTTTAGGGCCATGTATCTCCATTCAGAGGGAAGAGGCTGGATGGGGAGGAAGAAAACGCACTTGGCCTGCAGCCATTCTTATTATTTTAGCAGCAGAAATTCCTCAATAACTTAAAAAAGAAACTTACACGATATCTGTCTCTTGCCAGTGTAATTCACTGCTGCTCTTTCTGACATCTGATGTACAGTACACACACACACACACACAGACATTTACGGCAAGGTTGCCATGGAAACCGTCTCCACGGCAACCAAGACTATTCTTAAAAAGTGCCCAAAGCAAGGACAGAAATTTCACCCACATTTGCCTAATGTGAACAAAGGAAAAGGAAGTATGGGTAAGAATAGTGATGCCGGATATATAGCGGGAGGATGCACCGGTTTTTAGCGAGCCGAAATAACCGGCCCGTTTAACACCATGCGACCCGGACAGCGCCTGACAGCTCCATCAAAGCGAACTTGTCTGGATGTGACACTGACCTAGATTGCCGCGGATTAGCTGCTGCAGAGAATTTTTATGCAAGTGCTGATGAGCCACTTCCCCTCATTCCTCACTGGAAATGAATTAAAGTGAACCTGTCATTACATTGCAAAATAATAAATAATAAAAAAAAAAGGTAAAACTACAACAGCCTGTAAAAGAAGAGATTTGGCTTAATTCACAAAGCTACGGTCGGATGAGATTGGAAATTTACGGTCACATGACCTAAAATAAAGATACCCGTCATAGGTGTGCACGCCAATTCTCAAACACACATGAACGCCACCTGCTGTCACAGAAAGGAGGCTCTGGTGGTGGGAGCATATTACGTTACTCCCTAAATACAGGTGTAATGTGTTCCTAATGTTGAACCTAACCTTTATTATAATGGGGGCATTTACCCTGGCCACTAGCACCCCCAACCACCCACCTGGTGCTGTCCCTGGATAATGCCAATGCACACGGGGTGATTAGGGTGTGCCCAGGCACATCTGGCACACCCTGTGCGCACGCCTATGATACCCGTCCTTGTGAATTGAGCCTGTAAGGGCCTGCTTCGAGGGTATTTGGGCTTGTGTCAATGGCTTCATTGTGACATCAGTTTGGAGGCACTTCCTAAAGTGGAACTTAAACCTCTTCAGCCCCGCAAGATTGTACCCCCTTCCTGACCAGAGCACTTTTTTGCGATTCGGCACTGCGTCGTTTTAACTGACAATTGCACGGTCGCACGGCGTTGCACCCAAACAAAATTTACGTCCTTTTTTCCCCACAAATAGAGCTTTCTTTTGGTGGCATTTGATCACCTCTGCGTTTTTTAATTTTTTGCGCTATAAACAAAAAAAGAGCGACAATTTTGATAAAAAAGCTATATATTTTACTTTTTGCTATAATAAATATCCCCCAAAAATATATATAAAAAAAACATTTTGTTTCCTCAGTTTAGGCCGATACGTATTCTTCTACGTATTTTTGGTAAATAAAAATCGCAATAAGCATATATTGATTGGTTTGCGCAAAAGTTATAGTGTCTACAAAATAGGGGATAGTTTTATGGCATTTTTATTATTATTTTTTTTTATTAGTTCTGCGATTTATCGTGATCTGCAATGTTTTTAGCATGACTGCGACATTATGGCGGACACATCCGACACTTTTCACACTATTTTGGGACCATTGTCATTTTATACAGCGATCAGTGCTATAAAAAATGCACTGATGTAAATGATACTGGCATGGAAGGGGTTAAACACTAGGGGGCGATCAAGGGGTTAAGTGTGTCCTAGGGAGTGATTCTAACTGTGGGGGGGATGGGCTTCCACTCACATGACAGCGATCACTGCTCCCGATGACAGAGAGCTGTGATCTCTATCATGTCACAAGGCAGAACGGGGAAATGCCTTGTTTACATAGGCATCTCCCCGTTCTTCCGCTCCGTGACACGATCGCGGGCACCCGGCTGACATTGAGTCTGCGGGACCCGTGGTCACGGTCACAGAGCACATGGCGGGCACGCACGCCCACAATGCCCCATCTTAAAGGGGACATACCTGTACACCCATTTGCCCGGCCGTGCCATTGTGTTGATGTGTACCGTCGTGCGCTGGTTGGCATGTGGTTAAAAAAAAAAAAAAATTGTGAACAGGCAGGTTTTCAATGCAGAAGAGACATACTGGGGTTGAGTTAATAAAAATGGAGAATGCAAAATCTGGTGCGGCTGTGCATGGTAGCCAATCAGATTCTAATTTCAACTTCTACAATGAAGCTTTGACAAAAAACAAACAAAAAAAAAACTGGAAGCTTATTGGTTTTTATGCAGAGCTGCACCAGATCTTAAGACCCCTTTCACACCAAGGACGTTTTGCAGGCGCTATAGCGTTAGAAATATCGCCTGCAATCCGCCCTAAAACAGCTGCACCGAGGGCTTTCACACTGCAGCGGTGCGCTGGCAGGATGTCAGGAAAAGTCCTGCCAGCAGCTTCTTTGGAGCGGTGAAGGAGCAGTGAACTCACCACTCCTCCAGCGCTGCTCCCCATTGAAATCAATAGGGCAGCGCTGTAATACCGCCGGCAAAATGCCGCTATTGCAGCGTTTTGCCTGGGGTTTTAACCCTTGCTCGGCCGCCAGCGGGGGTAAAAGCGCCCTGCTAGCGGCCGAAATGCGCCGCAAATCCGACGGTAAAACGCTGCTAAAAATAGATGCTATGGGCGGTGTGGTGTGAAAGGGGTCTTAGTAAATCAAACCCTATGTCTCTTCTGCATTAATGCTAGCCTGCATTGTACACTGAGCTGCATACACATAGCAAAGTGTACAGTTATGGCATCTGCCGAGATGAGCTCCTGTACACGTGCGGGAGTGATGTCATCTTGGCCCGGCCAATCAAAGCTACCAAAGAGAGGGAACCTTTGCCTGAAGAAGATTGGCTGAAGGTGTCATCCAGACAGGGAGCTTCAGGATCCTGCAGTGCTGGAGTGGCGGTGAGTATAATTCTGCTGTAATGCCCCGTACACACGATCAGAAATTCCGCCAGCGAAAGTCACATGTGAGCTTTTGGTCAGAAATTCTGACCGTGTGTATGCGCCATCAGACTTTTGCTGGCAGAATTCCCGCCAGCAAAAGATTGAGAGCAGGTTCTCTATTTTTCGGTCGGAAAAAGTTCCGATCGGAAATGTCCGATCGTCTGTACAAATTCCGACGCCTTAAAATTCCTACGCATGCTCGGAAACAATTTGACACATGCTCGGAAGCATTGAACTTAATTTTCTCGGCTCGTCGTAGTGTTGTACGTCACCGCGTTCTTCATGGTCGAAAGTTCAGAGAACTTTTGTATGACCGTGTGTATGCAAGCCAAGCTTGAGCGGAATTCCGTCGGAAAAAAACATCCAAGTTTTTTCGGACGGAAATTCCGCTCGCGTGTACGCGGCATCAGGCAAACCTTACAACCTTAACTGAAAACCAGTATATGCGGAAAACATATCATTGTATTCCTTGCAATCTCATTTCATTCTGACTGCCTTCTATATGGCAGATATTTCACATAAAATTACAGGAAACCCAGGCCATTGTCTGCAATTGGTTTACTTTTATTCCAAGGGGGGCAATACTATAAAATCAGAAAAACGCAGACATAAAGAAAAACATAACTCCAGATGTCAACTGCGATAACGCAATTTGTTTGAGCCTATAAAATTACGAATGGGATTATAAAATGGTCCTAGTGACAACAAATCTTCCAATAAACTAAAAATAAATGAAAAAAACAAAACAAAAAAAACAAAAAAACAAACAAACACAAACTGGCATGAAAGCTTTCTATCTGATTCGAAGCCCAGCCATGGTTTGTTGAAATTGTTGAATATTCCCTGCATGACAATAACCCAACCGGAAAAGAGTCGGGCTGAGCACAGCGGGAGATAAGGCTGCCCAGACATTCTACAGCAGAACAGAAACCGAAAACTAATTTACAACAACTATTGTTCAGCACAACAAGTATTTATTGAGAGAGCTAACCATGGGGTGATTGGTATTATAAAGCTGTCTGCTGCCTGCAAACTCAATTAAAACGAAACTCCTGGCAAACCGCTAGAAACACAATGGAAATACATAGAGGGGAGTTGTTTTACCTGAATTTATACTTCTGTCCAGCAAAATACCCTGTTTCCCCGAAAATAAGACCTAGCGTGATTGTCAGTGATGGCTGCAATATAAGCCCTACCCCCCAAATAAGACTTGTAGGTCTTATTTTCAGGATAGGGCTTATTTTCAGGGTAGGGCTTATTTTCAGGGTAGGTCTTATTTTCAGGGTAGGACTTATTTTCAGGGGAAACAGGGTAGGGCTTATTTGGGGGGTAGGGCTTATATTGCAGCCATCACCGACAATCACGCTAGGTCTTGTTTTCGGGGAAACAGGGTATTTACACAGACCTGCCAGACCACACAGCCAGGATGGTGACCTGACCTGTCCCTTTTGAAGATAAAATAGCATTAAACCCTCAGCAAATTTTTAACCTCTTGCCACCCGCTTAAAGTAGAAGTCTGGTACAACCCTATCTAAGTTGGACCTGGGGGTCCTAGTAGACGATAGGCTCAGCAATTACATGCAATGCCAAGCTGCTGCTAACAAAGGAAACAGAATATTGGCATGCATTAAAAAAGGGGATCAACTGCAGAGATAAAACGATAATTCTCCCGCTCTACAAGACTCTGGTCCGGCCGCACCTGAAGTATGCTGTCCAGTTCTGGGCACCAGTCCTCAGGAAGGATGAACTGGAAATGGAGCAAGTACAGAGAAGGGCAACAAAGCTAATAAAGGGTCTGGAGGATATTAGTTATGAGGAAAGGTTGTGAGCACTGAACTTATTCTCTCTGGAGAAGAGACGCTTGAGAGGGGATATGGTTTCAATTTATAAATACCGTACTGGTGGCCCCATAATAGGGATAAAACTTTAAGGGGGCTCCCGGATTCCGATAAGCTCCCCACCCGCAGACCCTGAAACCAATGGCCAGGGTTGTCAGGAAGAGGCCCTTGTCCTCATCAACATGGGACAAGGTGCTTTGGGGTGGGGGGCCGCAGGGCGCCCCCCCTTCCCCAAAGCACCCACCCCCCCCATGTTGAGGGCATGCGGCCTGGTACGGTTCAGGAGGGGGGGCCGCTTGCTCGTCTCCACCCCTTTCCTGACCGGCCAGGCTGCGTGCTTGGATAAGGGTCTGGTATGGATTTTGGAGGGACCCCCCACACCAGTTTTTTGGCGTAGGGGGTTCCCCTTAAAATCCGGACCAGACCTAAGGGCCTGGTATGCCCCTGAAGGCATGCAGGTTTTATTATTAGAGAGGCGACATTGTCGCTTATTTCTCGCGCTTGCTGCAATAGGAAAATGTGACATTTTCCTATTGCAGCCAGCGCGAGATGTACAGTACCCTGTCGCCGAGAACCAGCGCGATGGGATCACATTCTTGCGGTCAGGTACTGTACATATACCGTACTGGTGACCCCACAATAGGGATAAAACTTTTTCGCAGAAGGGAGTTTAACAAGCCTCATGGCCACTCATTAAAATTAGATGAAAAGAGGTTTAACCTTAAACTACATAGAGGGTTCTTTACTGTAAGAGCGGCAAAAAAGTGGAATTCCCTTCCACAGGCGGTGGTCTCAGCGGGGGGCATCGATAGATTCAAAACACTATTAGATAAGAACCCGAACGACCACAACATACAGGGATATACAATGTAATACTGACATAAAATCACACACACAGGTTGGACTTGATGGACTTGTGTCTTTTTTCGACCTCACCTACTATGTGACTATGTAATCTTGAACATGCTACCATCCCTCAGTCTAAACCCTATTGTGCTCATGTTCCTCTGATGATGCTGATTGACAGTGAAACACGGTGGGTGGAGCTTGACTGGTGACATCATTATGCAGAGGTGTGGCCCACTCTCTGTGTGCTTTATATACTACACTACTGTAAGTACCTGGCTTATCTACAATCAATCCAATTTTAGCCATTTTACACTATGCAGATCTCTGTTTCTTTTTAAAAGTATGATGATGCCGGCCTGGTGTGCTGATCATTTTGAGTGTATTGGATCTGACAGTGACAGCGTGCATTAGAATGCTGCAGAGCTCCTGGCAGTGGCTTATCTGTAATACGCTGTATTGATGTCTTTTATATAAGGGATCATTACCATTAAAAAAAAAAACAAAAAAAAAAAAAAAAAAAAAAAAAAAAAAAAAAAAAAAAAAAAAAAAAAAAAAAAAAAAAAAAAAAAAAAAAAAAAAAAAAAAAAAAAAAAAAAAAAAAAAAAAAAAAAAAAAAAAAACAAAAAAAAAAAAAAAAAAAAAAAAAAAAAAAAAAAAAAAAAAAAAAAAAAAAAAAAAAAAAAAAAAAAAAAAAAAAAAAAAAAAAAAAACAAAAAAAAAAAAAAAAAAAAAAAAAAAAAAAAAAAAAAAAAAAAAAAAAAAAAAAAAAATAAAAAAAAAAAAAAAAAAAAAAAAAAAAAAAAAAAAAAAAAAAAAAAAAAAAAAAAAAAAAAAAAAAAAAAAAAAAAAAAAAAAAAAAAAAAAAAAAAAAAAAAAAAAAAAAAAAAAAAAAAACAAAAAAAAAAAAAAAAAAAAAAAAAAAAAAAAACAAAAAAAAAAAGATGTATTTTATATCATTTTATACCATCTGGTAAGATCAGGGGTCAAGTCCTGGGGAAAAAAAGCGTGGGAACTCCCACCCAAGATCCACTCCCCCACCAAAAAAAAAAAAATGATACCCTCATATGCACGAACGCTTCAAAAGTGGTATTTTTCATCCAATTTTCGTATTGTGTGTATGAAGCTTAACTGTTAGTACATAAAAAAAAAAAAAAAAACAATCCTCAATACACATAAATACGGTAATTCTCTGAATAATCAGCATTCATTCAATTGTGCTTCCATGCAAATGTGAACATCATGTTCTGATATTTATTGGGGAATTTTATTTTGTATATAGAGTGTTTATGTGGTGAGTTTACACTTTTCATTGAACAGAGTTTGGATAACACAGGGTTAAACGGAAAGGTCATAAATGAACTGCACATTATCTGGACAGAATGCTTGGGGAGATAGTGATGTGTTCCAGCTTAGGAGATGTATGTTAGCTTGGGGGGCTGCAAACTCTGCAGGGCTCCAACACACACTCGCTGCTATTCCAACCCTTCACATATTTCCACATAAACTTCCCTCCTGGCATTAAACTTTGCCAGGTATTGTGCTCAGCTTACCACCCCAAACTGATGTTCCTCCCTCAGCTCACCTCTCTCCCTGCATGTCCTGTGAGCAGAATAGCTGTGCTTCACCTCTGGGTTCTCTCATCATATGGCACTGAGGAAAGAGGAGGGGGTGATTCAGCGGGACATACAGAGCAAGTATGCAGGAGACTTGGGGGGCGGGGGAATGAGGAGACAGAAAATCAGGTGGGGCCGGTGGGGGAGCGCATCACGAGAGGTCTAACTAAACACAATCTCTTAGCAGCAGGGACCTGATCTACCTGTCAGCTAGCTGTGATTGAGAGGTAGATCAAAGCGGAAGCTGTCATGGGGCCCCCTACTGGCAATGCCTGAATGGTCAGTCCACCCTTGGTGTGCGTCACTTACTATTGCGAGCTGTGTCGGCGGCTGCTGGTGTAGCACCTGCCACACAGCTCGCATACTTCAAAAGTCTTGCAGGACACGGCTGCTAACGGGAACTGAGTTCCTGTTGTGGAAAAAGTGCAGGAACTCCGTTCCCATGCGTTCCCGCAGGACTTGAGCCCTGGGTAAGAGACTCTTAAGTAATTGGTGGAGGGCACAGGGTGTTCATCTATCAAGGTTTAAGCTTAGATATGTTCAGACTGGACTTTTACTTTAGCACGTGTGCAGTAGCAAAAAGGGTGGGCTTTAATACACAAACGCCACACATATGCGTCAATGGGAGGCAGAGGTTTCTGTGCTGAGAGCGTGCTCACTGCATGCCACCAACATAGGGACCAAGCTAGTCTCTGCCGCACTAATGATCAGTGGCCAGGGGGACCAGCTCCTGCAACCACTATGGCAGCCAATTACAGTAGTCACATGATTGCCAATCCTTCCTGCCCTCCCATGGCGTACAAATCATGTTAACACCATTTTCTTACTTGATCTAAAGCATAATAAAAAAAATTTGGCAATACATACATTTTAGGTTGGGTCCACACTATTGCGAATTGGAGGGCGATCCAATTCGCAACAGCAGGAGATTTTGACCGGCTCTCTATGGAGCCAGTACACATATCTCCGCTGCGACTCAGGTGCGAATTTGCACAGAAGCCCTGTGCGTCTTTTGGTCCATTTCAGGTCCGAATTCAGCTGAAAATTCGGGCTGAAATTGGACTTGAATCAGTGAACGGGGATGCACCGGACCCCTGCTGTGAGTCGCATGCAAAGATAGTGTGAACCAAGCCTAAAGTAACACTTATGCCCCATGCACACGGTCGGACTTTCCGACGGAAAATGTCCTATCGGACAATGTTGTCGGAAATTCCGACCGTGTGTAAGCTCCATCAGACTTTTTCCGTCGGATTTTCCGACGGACAAAGTTTTATCTCCTGCTCTCAAATTTTCCGACAACAAAGTCCAATCGGACTTTTTCCGATCGTGTGTAGCGAATTCCGACGGACAAAGAGCCACGCATGCTCAGATCACAGTACAAGACCAAAGCTATTGGCTACTAGCCTCTACGTAGTCCCGTCGTAAGCAACAAACGTCACCGCGTTCAGGATGATCGGATTTTCAGACAACTTTGTCCAACCATGTGTATGCAACACCAGTGTCGGACAAAATCCGTCGGAAAAAATCTGACGGATTTTGTGGTCGGAATTTGACCGTGTGTACGGGGCATTACAGGTGTGACTCAACAGTATAAGGAGAAGACTGAAGTTCTTCTCTCTGTTCTTTCCTCTCCTAGACCACACAACTGATTGGCTCCTTGTGCTGCTTCTTCCTCTCCTTGTCTCAGCTCTGCTGTACAGGGATTGCAGAAGGCTGATGACATGTCAAAAATCACGTACTTGTATGGTTTGAAAAATAATGACATACCGTATATACTCGAGTATAAGAGTTTTTCAGCACATTTTTTTGCTCTGAAAATGCCCCCCTCGGCTGTCATTCTCTGCTTCAGAAAAGTGCTTGACATTTTCCAAACCGACTTTGGGGCCCCTTATCTCGGGGCCACTTGGTGCAAGGAACCCCATATTTGGATGTTGTAGTGCTAGTTTCACTGGGTTTGCACACCAAATTTTTTCCTAGCACTAAGTGGCCCCGAGTACGGGGCCCCAAAGTCGGTCAACTGTGTCCATCTGCAGCAATGTCATTTTGGGACCCTTTGGGTTCAGAGACCTAGGGGCATCTAGGAACCCTTAACTACCGAATTTGATGTTCGGGGGACCTATGTCTGCAAATGGACACAGTGAGGCAGCAAATGGGCATTGTTGACTCTTTTCCGCTTACAGTAGCTGCGCATTTCTCACCCTAGGCTTATACTCGAGTCAAAACGTTTTCCCATTTTTTTGTGTAAAAATTAGGTGCCTCGGCTTATATTCAGGTCGGCGTATATACAGTATTAATAATGAATACAGTGGAACCTTGGATTACGAGCATAATCCGTTCCAGGAGAATGCTTGTAATCCAAAGCACTCGCATATCAAATCGAGTTTCCCCATAGAAGTCAATGGAAACTAAGACAATTCGTTCCGCATTGACTTCTATTGCATGCAATACCGCATGTGGCCAGAGGTGGGCGCCAGAGAGCCTGGTAAATACTCAAGGACAGCTCGCTGAACTCTGAAACCCTCAGAAAGACTCGGAAACACTCAGCAACGGAGTATTTCCGAGTATTTGCGAGTGATTTCCGAGTATTTCCGAACGTCTCCGAGTGCCACCCTGCACTTCTGGCCAAATGCGGTACTGCACACCACATTAGCTTAAATTCTGCTAATTTTGCGAGACAACACTCGCAAACCGAGTCAGGTTTTAAAAAAAAAAAAAAGCTGCTCCTCTTTCAAAACGCTTGTTAACCGCGTTACTCGTTAACCAAGGTTCTACTGTATATAGTTTATATAGCTTTAAAAAAAAAAACTGCCTCTCTGCCCTAAATTACAACATCCTGGCACATGAGTCATACAAGCTGCATAGATGCCAACTGTCCCAAACTTGCCAGAGCTGTCCTGAATTTTGGCCATCTGTATTTACTGATGCTGTGTCCATGGGTCATGTCCTGGGATCACAGCATCTACCTTATTTGAGTTACTACACTTGTGAAGTAACTCAAAAAGGTATTATTTGCTGGGATTGGAACCACGAGTGGGGGGATCTGAGTGAAACCATCCCAAGAAGTGGGCATGATTGGTAGCCTCTGCATATTTAGAGGCAGGGTCTTGGTGGGACCATCCTGTGAAGCGGGCAATATTTAAGTGCACCCACCTGGTAAGTGAATGAATGAAATGCATGGGTGGTGTTAACAGTGTCTTGGGATTGAGGACCATAATGGAGGACCATAATGGTGGCAATCATGAGGCTACTACCCCTAACCCAGGCCATACGCCCCCCTGCTCTGCCCATAGGAGGCCATCCAGTCTTCAGCAGCAATGAACAGCTAATCATGCTGATTGCAATGTCTGAGATACATATGATCATGAGCGTCCGCAGGTAGGGGAAGGGGGGCAAGTGCGCCCCCCCCCCGGATTCAGGGAACGGATCCGGAGTTTGTTCCCCACTCGGTCTTTATCCTACCGCTGGCGGCCAGCCCTGTCCTCACCCAGAATGAAAACGGGTCTTGCCAGCTGCTGGCCATCATGGACATCCTACTGGCATGCAAGGTACCGTACTGAGCATTACACACACCACTGGGACATAGGGGCACTTGAGGGACTGCAGACAGGGCTAGGGGGTCCCTCTTTCTGACCCCATCACCCCTCTCTGTCACCCCTCTGTCTTTTTCACCCCCCCTCTCTCTGTCACCCAACCCCTCTGTCTCTTTCTGTCACCCCCCTCTCTCTGTCACCCCCTATCTCTCTCTCTGTCACCCCCCTGTCTCTCTCTGTCACCCCCCACATGTCCGCAGTCTTATATAGTCTCTTGAGCCATGTATACAGTTTCTGGTCTTCTCTTGTGCCATGTCCGCAGTCACGTACAGTCTCTTGAGCCATGTATGCAGTCGCTGACAGTCTGTTGGGCCATGTATGCAGTCTCTGACCATCTCTTGTACTATGTCTGCAGTCTCTGACCATGATAATGACATTGCCGAAAAGGATGAGAGCATGGGTGACCTTAAAATTTTGCCCCCCCCCCCCCCCCTGAAAAAAGTTCTGCGGACACCCATGCACATGATCACTCTAAAGGAGAACCTACAGATGTGTGCATTAGGTATCATCAAGCAAATCCAGCACGGCAGTCAAGTACAATAGTGAAAGTCACATCTCAAATGAGTTAAGCGTTTACGAGAGCCCCGGAATGAGCAGCCGCTGACAATCTGCCGAGTTTCCCTTCTAACGGCCTTTGGTCCTTTTGTTAGGTATCAATAGCCACAGAGCTCTATAGCAACATTACAAGCCTTGACAAATCAAACCGCTGATGTGTGAAGACGCTCTCTACCAAGTCTATTACCACCACCTCATTCCCCGCAATTCTTTATTTATCTGACTGCGCAGTTTATCGGCACGTGGCAGAGTCCCAGAACTGCCTGGAAATCACAAAATTATTTTACAGCTCTTGTTCTCCCATCGAGTCAAACAACTCTTTGTCCCTCTTCCATCCACATCCGTCTATATGTTTGTATGGATTTTTTTAATATGCCTTAATTTGTATTTTTATCCACATTTACATGCAGGCAAAGCTGTCCAGTCAAATTGACAGTAATTGGGATCAAGGGTTTGGGTCAATGGGCTTTGATGGGACATCAAATTGAGGCTCTTCTTCGATCATTCTGGATTCGTTGCGGGTGCAATTAACTTGCATTTCGATATGATTCTGTTGTTTTTGCATTCCCTTGTATGAGGAGAACAACACACAAAGGCCCATCGACACCAGCCCTAAAACTGCCAAGGTGATTACAATGTAACTAAAATGGATCTGCGATTGAAGGATCCCACCAATGCCCCGTACACACGATTGGACTTTCCGACAACAAAACCGTGGATTTTTGTTCGAAGGTTGTTGGCTCCAAATTGTCTTGCATACACACGATCACACAATTGTTGGCCAACAGTTACGAACGTAGTGACGTACAAGATGTATGGCGAGCCCATAAAAAGGAAGTTCAAGAGTCATGTGATATCTAGATTACGAACGCCAGTTTTACAACACCGCGCGCTTCCGGCTCGTACTTGATTCAGAGTATGCGTGAACTTTTGTGCGACAGACTTGTGTACACACGATTGGAAAGCCCGACAACAAAGTTTTGTTGGCAGAAAATTTGAGAACCCGCTAGCCAACATTTGTTGGCGGAAAGTCCCGACAACAAATGTTCGATGGAGCATAAACACGGTCGGACTTTCAGCCAACAAGCTCACATCCAACAAGTCCGATCGTTTTTTTTTTTATTTTATTTTTTTTAGGTGGGCGGTTTGTTTCTTTTTTTTGTGGTTTATAAAATATAAGGTAAGAGAGGGTTTGACACTCTATGAATATATAAGGAGGACATCCCAGGGCAGAGCTTGGGATAAGCTATGGTTCTGGGTAAGTGGTTGCTGATATTCCATCTTATTTTTATTTATATGTGATGCCTGTGAAATTAGAATGAGACAGTTGAGTTTGTGGTATCTATTGTGTGGGGTTATATGTTTTGGTAATGGATTTAAGTGGATACCAGATTGGTATATATAGATGTGGATATTATGCGAGATATGATGGGACATATTGTTGTAGGGTGTATTCATGGCTTCCCTTAAAATAAATAATAGATTAAATGAGAAAAAAAAAAGAAGGTCAGATCGTGTGTACGCGGCACAAGAGTTATTAGTCCAGATAAAAAAAATGTATTCCAATGCCAGATCAAAAAGACTTCATAAAAGAGCCAACACATTTCTTGTGGACTTTCCACCAAATTTTGGATTGCGTCTGTGGGAATTTGCTCCATTCAGCCGATAAAGCATTTGTGAGGCCAGGCACTGACTCAACATCAGTGTTTCAATTCAAAGGTGTTCAGTAGGGTTGAAGTCACTTTAGATCAGCCTTTCTCAACCTTTTCAACATGGAAGAACCCTTGAAATAACTTTCTGGTCTCAGAGAAACCCTCCTAAAAGTTACTATATCTACATCTCATGATACGTTCGTGTGATGGTCAGTTGGAAGAACGCTCCTTACAATTGGGGTCATTGGGAAGGAATACTTACTTACAGATAGCTAAAAAGATCAATGGTGTCAGTGCAGGGGCGGACTGACCATTCGGCCACTCGGGCACCTCCAGAGGGCCCTGGGCCACTAGGGGGCCCCATCAGGGTTGCCAGCCTCATTAAAACCAGGGACAGTATGTAAAAATCTGTGTTTTTTTTTTTTACATCTGTTTCTGAAATGTCCCTTACCGACATCCTTTTGGTCTAAAAATCCCGAGATTATAGCTGCCCCACCTCTCCAGTACCTTCTCAGCCAATAGAAACATGTCTGTGTATACTGTGTGTACATGTATGTGTATACTGTGTGATTGTATACTGTGTGGCCCCATAATCGCTGATTGCCTGGGGGCCCCATAATCTCATAAATTGTCAGTCCGCCCCGGTGTCAGTGGGAATTTTAATGAAAGGCAGAAATTGCTAATTTCTCAAGGAACCCCTAGCGAGGAACAATTGGAGTTCCATGAAACTCTGTTTGAGAAACCCTGCTCTAGTCCTTCCACACCAAACTAATCAGACCATATCTTTATGTATCTGACTTTGTATAGAGAGGCACAGTCATGCTGGAGCAGAAAAGAGCCTTCACCAAACTGTTACCACCTATGGAGCCACTCTTGGATGCAAGGACTAGAATTGTGTCTCCATACACTGTGTACATCAACAGAATTACACAGTAATTATGTAGATATAGTAATTATTAACAGGGATTCCCTGAGACTAGAAGGTTATTTCAAGGGTTCCTCTGTGTTGAAAAGATTGAGAAAGGCTGCTTAGACTCCGTGCCTTTGGGGAACCCAGGCTTACCACTGGTGAAATAAGATCCCCAACTAGACATGTGCAATTAGTTTAGTTTTTTTTAGTTTTTCGTTAAAATTCGTTTCATTCGTTATCGTACGAATGAACGAACAATTCGCTAAAAATGTTAACGAATGTTCAAATCGAACGAATCCGAAAAACAACGAAAATCCGATCCGAACATGAACTTTCTGATCTTACGCACAGTTGCATTTATGCTGGAGAGCATTAGCAATCCGATGACCGATTGTATTTGTTGTTTAGAGCTGCTGTTTAGCAATGTTGTCACGATTCCACTTTATGTACCTGATAGGAAAATCTTCTTTCTCCTGCCCCCCGGACCTGCAGTATGTATCTCCTCTCTCAGAGGTGACCCGTACGACCTGGCCTCCAGCTACATATTCTTATAAAGGAACCATTTCCAGTCCACCTGTGAAGCTTTCTTTATTGTCCGTGTCCCTTGTGGATTACCAGCTAAATCACTGGACTTCCTACTACATGGCACATACTGTAATCCTGAGCAAGGCCATTAAAGTGGGCCTAGCATCGGATATATTTTTTCATGTTAAGTAAAATGTAAATATAACACCTCCAGGTATATATTACTCAGATGAATGGGCTGTCAATGCACTCTAGCGTGCCAAAAATTGGACCATTTTTGCCAGCTCAGTGGGGTTGATTTACTAAAGACAAATAGAATGTTCACTTTTCAAGTACAGTTGCACTCTGCAAGGACATTTGCTCCAGAGCTTAGTGTCTGAAGCATCATCAGAGTAATAGAGTGAACATGGAGAGCAAGGAGTTAACAGTGTAATTGTAGCTCATTTCAAAGTCCAGAAAACATGCCTTAAAGGGGTTGTAAAGGAAAATTTTATATATTTTTTTAACCACTTCCCTACCCACCCATAGTCATATGACGTCCACAAGGTGGATCTCCCATCCCTGGGTGGACGTCATATGACGTCCTCCCATTCCGGGGCCGCCTAGGGGGCGCGCGCGCACGGCGTCGCTCGGGACCCTGTGCCTCGAGTCCGCCGGGCACCCGCGATTGCCCGGGAAAACAGCAGGACCATGGAGCTGTGTGTGTGTGTAAACACACAGCTCCACGTCCTGTCAGTGGAGAGGAGACCGATGGTGTGTTCCCAGTACCGAGGAACACCGATCGGTCTCCTCCCCTTGACAGTCCCCTCCCCCCACAGTTAGAATCACTCCCAGGGAACATATTAACCCCTGCAGCGCCCCCTAGTGTTAACCCCTTCCCTGCCAGTCACATTTACACAGAAATCACTGCAATTTTAGAGAAACGATCGCTGTGTAAATGTGAATGATCCCAAAAATGTGTCAAAAAAAAGTGTCCGCTGCAATGTCGCAGTCACGAAAAAAAAAATCGCAGATCGCCGCCATTGCTAGTAAAAAAAAAAAAAATGCAATAAATCTATCCCTATTTTGTAGACACTATAACTTTTGCACAAACCAATTGTTTATAGCGCAAAAAATAAAAACCACAGAGGTGATCAAATACCACCAAAATAAAGCTCTATCTGTGGGAAAAAAAGGACATCAATTTTTTTTTGGGTGCCACGTCGCAGAACCGCACAATTGTCAGCAAAGCGACGCAGTGCAGAATCGCAAAAAAGTGCTCTGGTAAGGAAGGAGGTAAAATCGCCCGGGGCTGAAGTGGTTAAAATAACAAATATAATCATACATACCTCCACTGTGCAGCTCGTTTTGCACAGAGTGGCCCCGAACCTGGTCTTCTGGGGTCCCTCGGCGGCTGTCTCGCCCCCCCCCTCTCACCTAAATGCGAACTCCCTCGCATGGTGAGAAGCACTTGCAGGCGCGCTCCCGTGATACAGCCGGCGGCTACCGCCCCCTGGCACGCCATGTCATTGGATGTGACTGACAGCAGCGCGAGCCAATGGCTGCGCTGCTTTCAATCCATCCACTCTAGCCAATCAACGGCCAGGGTGAGCTGCGAAGAGGACGTCAGGGGCGAGCGCGGGACTTTCGAGGGGTCAGGTAAGTAATACGGGAGGTCTGGGGAGCGGTATAGTCAGATGTTTTTTCACCTTAATGCATAGAATGTATCATGGTGAATTTTTTTTTTTACCTTTACAACCCCTTTAATGTTGACTGTCACATGACCACAGCTCTCAGTTCAGGCGTTAGTGAGTGCAGTTCCACTTGTCCCCTAAGCCCCCCCCCCCTTAATAGGTGCAATGGGGTCTCTAATCTCCGGTACATCACTTACAGGAAACAAAGCCAAATGTTGAAAAGTGATTACCGTATATACTCAAGTATAAGCCGAGTTTTTCAGCACATTTTTTTTGTGCTGAAAATGCCCCCCTCAGCTTATACTCGAGTCAAGCACTTCTGCAGCAGAAAATTACATTTTCCGAACTGAATTCTTTGCTGCAGAAAAGTACTTGACATTTTCCGAACTGACTTTGGGGCCCCGTATCTATGTTGTAGTGTTGGTTTCACTGGGTTTGCACGCCAAATTGGGTTCCTAGCATCAAGTGGCCCAGAGATGCGGGGCCCCAAAATCGGTCAATTGTGTCCATCTGCAGCAATGTCATTTCAGGACCCTTTGGGTCCATAGACCCCACATTTTGGCTGCATCTAGGAACCCTTAACTACAGAGTTTGAAGTTCGGGGGACCTATGGCTGCAAATGGGCACAGTGAGGCTGCAAATGGGCACAGTGAGGCTGCAAATGGGCATTTTTGCCCCACTTTTCCACTTACAGTAGCTGCGCATTTCTCACCCTAGGCTTATACTCGAGTCAATAGGTTTTCCCAGTTTTTTGTGGTAAAATTAGGTGCCTCGGCTTATATTCGGGTCAGCTTATACTCGAGTATATGCGTTACCACTGACAAAATGTAGCATTAGCTGAACCATAAGTACAAGTCATACATCTGGCAAATGTTGCCAAGTGCTGAAAAAAGGAAAATCCAAATGTTGGGTCAATAGCAAAGAACATGGAGCTTTTGGACAAGTGCAGTGATGGCGAATGCGCTACAGCTAAAAATATTACTTGCAGCCTTTTAAATACGCCCGGATAAAAATGCTACCATGTGTTTTTTTTTTTTTTGTTTTTAAACTTGATGGTGTTCTCAGACACATGGATTTGTAAAATGACGTGTTGAAGATTAGAATTTTCCCCGAGAGCTTGGAGCAAACTAGTGGTTTCCATGGCAAAGATTAGATAAACAATTATTTTATTCTGCCGCAAAACGCTTTGAATGAAAGTAAAACACATTAACAAGAATATATTGTTCTTCACTTTCGTCAAAGACATATTTACAGGCAGTAATATTTTTGTGGAATTTCTATACTGCAGGATATTGTCTATATGAGGTTTCCATTTTAAAATGTAAAGCAGTGTTTCACCTGAAATTTTTTTTTTTTAAAAGTCAGCAGCTAAAAAAAAAAGTAGCTGCTGACTTTTAATAAGGAGACTTACCTTTCCAGGGCGCCCGCGATGTCGGCCGCCGAGGCCGACATGTCCCTCGGCTCTCGGGTCCCAGCGCCGCCATCCTCACTTGCGGCTTCACTGCCCGTTTCCTACTGCGCATGCGCGAGTCTCGCGGGTCGCTTTGTGAATGGGACGCTCTGTGTTTAGGGAACACACAGTTCCCAGAACACAGCGTGCCCCATTACCCAGAAGACAAGGAGGAGAGAAGACCGAAGTCACTGGAAAAAAACCCTGGGAATCCATCTCCCCAGCCCTAAGGACCCTTCATTGGCTAATCGTTAAAGAGGGAGTTCCACCTGAAAAAATGTTATTAAAAGTCAGCAGCTACAAATATTGCAGCTGCTGACTTTCAATAATCGGACACTTACCTGTCCCAGGGTCCAGCGATGCGGGGCAACGAGGCCCCCCTCGTTCCCCGCTCCACTCGCGGCGCCGGCATTTTTACTGTGGGAACCCGGCTGTGGCTCCACAGCCGGGCACCCACTGCGCATGCGCGAGCGGCGCCGTGAGCCGTGATACGGCGCTCAGTCATCTGGGACACGTGACAGGTCCCAGATGACTGTGCGCCGCCGAGGGGAAGTGATGTCAGTGCCCGGGCACTGAAGGTGGCAGACTACGAGGGACCCCCTAGCAACAGGCATTTAGAGGTGAGTAAAACACTTTTTTCCAATTATATTTCTTTTATTTTTTTTAAGATTTTTAAGCAACTTTTTTTTTTTGGTGGCAAAACACCACTTTAAGGATCGGATCACTTTCAAGACCCTCTGCCTCACCCACAAATGCACACAAGGAAACGCTCCTCAATACCTATGTAAGAAAATAAAACACTACACACCCATCCGCAGACTTCAATCAACTAGCCAAAACCTCCTCCTCATCCCTAAATCCTGCTACAAAACCAAGGGAGAACGAAGATTCGCAGGCCAAGGACCTCGGCTATGGAACGCTCTACCCACTGACATCCGCATGGAAGAAAACCATCGGGCCTTCAGGAAAAAACTCGAGACCCACCTCTTCTAACAAGCAAGAAGCACAGCTGTGCTGTTGGCTCCCAGCGTTTCCAGAGACTCCGATGAACCCAGGTGCAGGCGCCGATTCATCAGCCAACTGGAACTGCACCTGAGTTCATCGGAGTCTCTGGAAACGTTGGGAGCCAACAGCACAGCCGCAACCATTTGTCTCCTCTTCTTCTGTTCGCAGCCCGTCCTCCCTGGGAGTGGATGAACCACCTTATAACCTTATAATCTCATATGCGCTGTCACCTTACTGATCCTGTGAGTTTTTATTTGTCATCTCTGGAAATAAATTTCAACATATTGCTGCACTTAGATGGCCCTGCTCCTTCATTTGTGTTGCATTTCTACAGACCGAGTTCCTTCTAGCCTGAACACTGAGCCTGCAGCCGTCCATAGTCGCCAGCACCCCTTGAGATTGCCACTCAAGCCTGATTGTACATATACTTCTATCTGGATTTCCGGTGACTATGGGGGTTATTTACGAAAGGCAAATCCACTTTGCACTACAAGAGCAAAGTGCATTTGAAATTGCTCTGAAAGAAGCTCTGCTGATTTTATCATCCAATCATGTGCAAGCTAAGATGCTGTTTTTTATTTTCCTTGCATGTCCCCCTCGAATCTACAGCAACTGCATTTCCAAGTGCACTTTCAGTGCAATTTCAAGTGCACTTTGCACTTGTAGTTTGCACTTGTAGTGCAAAGTGGATTTGCCCTCCGTAAATAACCCCCAGAGAGTTTGGTTTCCTACTCTCTTTCCATCCAACTGACTGTGCGCACATGAGTGTATGCCTTCGTTTTCGAGAAAGGTAAAAACACAAGAAAGGAATGAATGAAGGAAGGAAGACGAGAAAAAAGAATAGGGGGGGGGGGGGGTCAAGAAAGGAAAGAGAGAAAAAAGAAGGAGAAATAGGAAGAAGAGACAGAGGAAACTAATGAGAAAAGCAAGGAGGGAATGAATGAGCAAAAGAAAAGAAAGACGTTAATAAAAGAATGGAAGGAAAAAAGGAAGAGAGAAGAAAACAGGAAATAAAGAAAGGATACAAAAAGAGAGAAAGGATGAAAGAGAAGAAGGAAGAGAAGAAAGGAAGGAAGGAAACAGAGAATAAAGAAAGGATGCAAGGAGAAAGGAAGGAATGATAGGGAGGGAAGGAAGGAAGGAAGGAAACATAAAATAAAGAAAGAATGCAAGGAGAAATGAAGGAATGATAGATAGGGAGAAGAGGAAGGGAGGGAGGAAGGAAGGGAGGGAGGAAGGAAGTAAGGAAGTTAAGAAGGAAGGAAGGAAACGGAGAATAAAGAAAGGATGCAAGGAGAAAGGAAGGAATGATAGAGATAAGGGGAAGGAAGGAAGGAAGGAAGGAAGTTAATAAAGAAGGAACAAAAGGAATGAAGGAAATTAGGAAAACAGAGAATGAAGAAAGGATACAAAAAGAGAGAGAGGATGGAAAAGAAGAAGGAAAAGAAAAAAGAAAGGAAGGAAGAAAACAGAATAAAGGGATGCAAGAAGAAAAACAAAGGAATGATAGATAGGGATAAGGGGAAGGAAGGAATGAAAGGAAGAAAACAGAGAACGAAGAAAGGATACAAAAAGAGAGGAGGGATGGAAGGAAGGAAACAAATAATTAAGAAATAATGCAAGGAGAAAGGAAGGAATAATAGGAAGAAAGAAAGAAAAAAAGAAAGAAAGAAAGAAGCTATGCAAGGAGAGAAAAGGAAGAAAGGATAGAAGGGAAAAAAGAAATGGAAGGAAGGAAGAATAATATGAAGGATGGAAGAAAATAAGTAAGGAAGGAAGAAGAGGGAAGGAAAAAGGGATATAAGGAAATAAGAAAGGAAGGCAGAAAGAATAGAGGGGAAGAACAAAGGAAGAAAACAGAGGACAAGAAACGATAGCAGGAGAGAAGGAAGGAAGACAACATAGAAGGAGAGAATGAGAGAAGTAATGATGGAAGGATGGATAAAAGTAGAAAGTCCTGATCTGTGTGCCAGCTTCTAATGACGGGACTCATCTTCATTTCCTCACTCCTGGTCACTGAATAGAGTGATAGGGAAGCCAAGTAAGGGCCCCATCTGGACAGGCTTTAATCTTGTGTCAATGGAATCCATTTGACATCAGTTTAAGAGGTTTCTGAGATCATTCAGAATTCATTTAAAGGAGCATTTCACCTCCAGTAGATTTTGCTTTGCAATAGATACTATGGTAATGCAAAACTGATTTGAAGTGAACAAATCCCATCCACACAGACCCTAAGGCCCCTTTCACACTGGGGCGTTTTTCATGCGGTGCAGCGCTAAAAATAGCGCCTGTATACCGCCTGAAAAAATCCGGCCCCTTTAACTCCAGTGTGAAAGCCGGCGTGCTTTCACACTGGAGCGGTGCGCTAGCAGGACGGTCCAAAAAGTCCTGCTAGCAGCATCTTTGGAGCGGTATAGGAGCGGTGTGTTCACCGCTCCTATAACGCTCCTTCCCATTGATTAGAATGGGACACCGCGGTGATACCGCGGCAATACCGCCGCAAAGCGCCGCTACGGCGGCGCTCTGCGGGGGGTCTTTAACCCCTTTTTCGGCCGCTCGCGGGGGGTAAAACCGCACCGCGAGCGGCCGAAAACCGCTGCTAAAACGACGGTAAAGCAGCGCTAAATATAGCGCTGCTTTACCGTCACCGCGGCTCCCCGCCCCAGTGTGAAAGGGGCCTTAAGGTAAATATACATATTACAATGAACCCACTTCCTATGTGGGTAAAGCACAGGTTCACTTTATTTTAATCCACTGAAAACTATTTACAGAAACAAACTGCAGGACAAGTACTCCTTCCCGAGCTAAGCCTTCCGCAAATCTCCCTAGAAAATAAAGCTGCTTTCTCTCCACAATATTTTACCATTGACGTCTGGGAAGATTTTCTTTGCTATAAAAATAAAATTCACTTAGAGAAAGACAGTTTAATATACCCGACCTCTAATAGTGCAATGTTTATGACAGAACGAATCTACAGATCCGTAGAAAGACCTATAGCTGTAGAGTGAAGGAGAATCGTAATTGTTCCCTTCACCCCGTGTGAGCTTATTATTTTACTAGCAGCTGCACTGCTGGTCTATGACCTTGTCTTTGGCTTGGAGCTACGCTCATCACCAGTTCCTCCTAGGACAGGTACGTCACTAGAACAAAAGATCGGAACTAGAGAAAATTGCCTTCTTTGAAATAATCTAATAATCAGTCATTTTTAATCCAAGCTACACCAATTTAAAAAAATGTTGCCCAATAATTTTAAGAGCTTTTTGTTTTTTCACAATCCCCAAGACACTGTAACCCCTGTTTGCAGCACACATTCAACATGCCATATTCCGGGTGGTATGCCCAGATCACATCCACTTTCTGGGTGGTATGCCTAGATCAGACCCATTTTCTGGGTGGTATGGTCAGATCACATCCACTTTCTGGGTGGTATGCTCAGATCACAGCCATTTTTTGGGTGATATGCCCAGATCAAACCCATTTTCTGGGCTATATGCCAGATCACATTCACTTTCTGGGTGGTATGCTGAGATCACACTTATTTTTGGGGTGATATGCCCAGATCACACCCATTTTCTGGGTGATATACCCAGATATCATACACCTTTTGGGTGATATGCCCAAATCACAACCATTTTTGGGGTCGTAGGTCCAGATCACATCCACCTTCTAGGTGGTATGCCCAGATAACATCTACATTTCAGGTGGTCTTGCCCAGATCACACCCACTTACCAGGTGGTATGCTCCAATCACACCCACTGTCCAGCTGGTATGCCCAGATTACACCCACTTTCTGGGTGGTATGGCCAGATTACACCCATTTTCTGGGTGATATGACCAGATCACACCCATTTTCTGGGTGATCTGACTAGATCACACCCATTTTCAGGGTGATATGCCCATATCAAACACACTTTCTGAGTGGTCCCACCCCTAATTTGAGTATACTGGAACTGCCAACTTGCGGATGAGATCCCCTCAGTTAAAACCATTTTATGAGTAACTAAGCATGCTCAGTAATTCATATAAGGTTGATTTCAGGATACAACCCAGAACATAGCATCATTGGACAGAGCACCAAGATTGGGGACTGTCCAGGCAAATCTGGGACAGTTGGCAGTATGTTGTAGTAGCAGCATGGACATACTTTCCTTTACAACAACAGCCCATATATTGAAAAGCTGCTGCTTCACGTATTTAACCACCAGATGATCTTAATACTTACTCCACCTACCGGCTACTGTGGGTACTCCTGCCAGCTCATACATTTTGCAGTGACACATGAATAGGCAGGTGGCAGCAAGTCGCTGTGGTTCCAGTATAAATACCTGGGATTGTAGAATAGTGTCAGGTGAATGTGTGTGGCAGTCAATGTGCCCTAAAGTTTGCAATTTGCAAAAGTTAATACTAACCAAACTGAAGTCAACGCAACCAACTGAGTGAGCCATGGCCATATTTGGTCAATGATATCAAAAGAAGAAATGTGTCTCTGGTAGTTGTTGTTTGGACAGGAAGTGAAGGAAAATCTCCCTTACGGGAACATAGACAATAAAATCCTTAATGTTTCTTAAAGTGGTCGTAAAGGCAGAAGGTTTTTTTTTTTATCTTAATGCATTCTATGCATTAAGATAAAAAGTCTTCTGTGTGCAGAAGACCACCTAATACTTACCTGAGCCCAGTCTCGAACCAGCGATGTCCATGAATGCCACGGTCTCCCTCCTGATTGTCCGAGAAACAGCAGTGGCGCCATTGGATCCTGTTGCTGTCAATGAAACTCAGTTATCCAGTGAGGAGAGAGAGAAGGTGGGGCCTAGGCGTGGCTCCGTGTCTGAATGGATACACGAGCTGCCACTTGGCTTGGGTGCCCCCATAGTATGCTGCTTGCTGGGGGGGCACTCAACAGGAGGGAGGAGCCAGAATCTCCAGCCAGGCACCCGAGAAGAGAAGGATCCGGGCTGCCCTGTGCAAAACCACTGCACAGGACAGGTAAGTATAACATGTTTGTTATTTTAATAGAAAATAAAAGGAGACTTTACAATCACTTTAATTCCGTCACTATACTAGAAAATAATAATATTTCGCTGCCCGTGTCCCTGGTGTCCTGTTCTGTTTGGCACCTGTAAAGCCGGCAGGGAGTGGGCAGATCTTCGATCAATTCCACTTCTGCCTGACACTCGTCAAATAGAAAGAGTGCAGAGTGATTATAAATTATAAATGTAAAAAAAAAATAGAATCTCTGCTTGTCTAAGGGTTCACAAACCATGCCAATCAGTCGTTCAATACTGCTCCTATTATCAGATGGTACCTGACATTAGCCTTGGGTGAAATATTGACAAGTGTTCGCTACTGTGCGCGGGGGTGAGGAAACAAAACTCGCCTTGTGATGTTAGCAGGTATGCGTTGTCAGCGTACGCTAAAAATCAGACCCAGATTTACCAGTAGCCCAGTGCCTGTGGGCGCAGCAACAAAGAGGCCTATTTTTGCAAACATTCTACATGTACTCCTTCCAGAATCAATAGAAAATAAGTTAACAAGCTGCTTGTTTTAAGAGAAAATGTACTATACAATTTTATTTCTTTATTTTTTACAATTTTATTTTACTTTTTGTATGTTTTTTATACTGTTGTTTACGTCAGTTTTTTTGTGCTAACTTTACTGTATACAATCTTTGTTGTACAACGTAACATTTAATAAATTACGAATTATTCCCAGAACACAGGTGGGTCAGCTTAAAAATCTCCTAACCAGGGGTCTCTAGTAGGAGGGGGATGGGCAGCCGGGACGTGAGGACGTAGGGCGGGGATGCATCACAGAGGGAGGGGCGAGACCTAGGGGAAAGACGGCCGGACGGAGCGGAGGAAGTGTACGCCGGGTGAGAGACGGCGTGACACACGCGGATGAAGCCCAGCGTCGGAGAGAAGTGTGGGATCCGGCTAGGCTAAGCGGGGACGCAGAGACGTTCTCTATGGACAACAACATTGAAGCAGTAGCCGGATCGACGGGAACGGGCCCTCGCTCTCCCCTCCACTAGCACCCTCATCTCCCCACACCCCACCCGCTGCCTGAAGAGGCGCCGACCTGCGCAAAAGAACAAGCGAAAGGTAACTGCCCAGCTATACCACAAACAGAGAGGAAAACACCATGGAAGGGTAAGACCCCATTAAAAGGGGAGAAAATTAAAATGATGCTCCAAGAGGGGTAAGTGAACTTTCCGCATCTGAAATTTCATGGCTGAATAACTGTAAAGTGAATGGATATACAGGCATATTAGTAGCAATAACGGAAAAAGCTGAAAGCAATTACCACTATCACACTGAGAAGAAGGGGAAGGAGTTGTGCAGTCACCCGAGGAGAGGGGGGTGGAGAAGGAAGAAGGAGGAGCAGTCGCCTCTACCATTGGGAAGTAAAGGAAACAATCTTGAACAATGCAAATGTTGGGCTCCATCGCCTAGAGGAGTAGACGAATTCCCTAACCTGATGTCTGTGCTGTTTTCCCTTTTTTTTTTTTGTTGTTTCTTTTTTTTTTCCCCTCTCCCGGTTTTCTTTCGCCTTAAAAGTTGTATTAACTATATGAGTGGGTCTCTGAAACATATATAGGACAAAACAAGGGAAAGGGGAGAGGGAGAGCCCGCACGTTGGTTTGGTCCCCCCTATGCTTACCTCATCCTTTTTCCCCCCCTGCTCCCCCATGGGGATTCCCCCCCGACCTCCGCCCTCAGTTAGAGCCCCTAAGTGTGTAAAGGAGGAGGAGTGGGAGAGAGAGAGGAGGGAAGGAATATTGGAAGTATAAATGGAAAAAGTGCAATATCTGAACTAGAAGCCTGTATGTACACCTGGTCTTTTAAGCTTTCTACATATAACTGGGTCTATCGGCCGACACCTGATAAACAATTTAGGGAATATACATCTACCAACATATGTACATTGAGGATCGTGAATAGGTCCAGGTCAAAGGCTGTCGTATAAAGAGCGGTAACCCAAGTATTACCTAGATACTAGGAGAAATATGGGCTAGATTTATACATCCCGCTCAGAGTAGCGCCACTGAAGAGGCCGGATCTATAACTGCGGTAACTGAGTTTCATACACAGTGGTCTCCCTACGATTGTTGTCCACCCCTCGTCTGGATTTTCCTTGTTTTTCCTTTTTTTAGTATGAAAGGTAGAATCACCAAAGGAGGGGAACCTAAAACACCGAAAGAAAGAGCTAATACTAATACCAGCACAATTAAACAATATTTGGTCCAGGGACAGAGCCCCAAAACTCCAGTCATGGAAAAACAAGCAACGAAACAGAGTAAAAAGAAGGAGGCTAACAAAAAAAGGGAGGAAATTCCTGAGGCTTCGGGAGCTAATACTAGTACAGAGAATGAAATAGACAGTAGCAGGATGGAGGAACAGGGGGAGAGTGCCCAACCGCTAACCAGGACAATGTTGGCAGATATGCTGATGAAAATGGAAAAATCAATTAAAAATGAAATAGTAGCACTACGAACGGACTTAACCCATTTGCTGACCCGAGTAGAGGAGGTGGAAAATAACGCAGACAGACATACACATGAAATATATGATCTTAATGACCAACTTAGAATGATTAAGATAAATCAAAGGAGGACCCTGTATAAACTCGAGGGACAGGAAAATCAAAGCAGAAGGCAGAATCTAAGAATACGATCCCTTCCAGAAGAAAATGGGGAAGATCTCAGAAAGACGATAAAGGAACTATTTAACCCGCTACTGAATAAAAGCCCAGAATTGGAACTAAAAATCGAGAGGATACACAGAGTCAGGAAACCCCAACACATACCAATAGACTCTCCCAGAGATATTTTGGTCAGATTCCAGAATTACGAAGAAAAGACAGAGATATGGTCTAACCTGAGGGGAAAACCCCCCTTAAAAGTTGGGGGTGTAGAACTTCAGATATTCTTAGACCTGTCACCGGAAACACTGGCTAGGAGACGGTTACTCAGACCACTGTTAACCCAGATGCGGACAGAAAATGTAAAATATAGCTGGGGGTTCCCGGCGTCTCTTATAGGCTATAAGGAAGGAAGATCAGCAAGGCTAAGATTCCCTGAAGAACTAACTGAATTCTGTAGAACCATAGATTTACAAATAATAGAAATTCCAGAATGGTTGGAGAGGGAGGGTCTGAAGTGAGAAATGGGGGAGGGGTGTGAGACACACTCTGAAAAGTACGCGATCTCCCGCTTGCCTTTTTGTCTTTTTTTTTTTCTTTTCGGTGGGGTAGTGGTTTTCTTTTTCTTTTTCCCTCTCTCTCGTTGGCTGTAAGAGGGAGGTCAATGGTGGGACATTGGCTGTAAAGTGTGTTGGTTTTGCAGGCTGGGCGGGGGGGTGGGGAGTGGGGAGTGGTGTGAGACCCAGGCGTAAGTCCTCTCTGTCCGAGGGACCATTCGCCCCCCCCCCCGCTGCTTGGGGGGGGGGGATGGGTTGAATGGGGAAGGAGGTCTGCGCCTAACCTCTGAGAAGGAAGCCCAGAGGCGGAGAGGAATATTTCTGACCCGCCAACGGTCTGGAGGTCAATATTGACCAGGAGAGGGGGGGAGGGAGAGAGGGGAAGGGGGGAGGGGGGGTAGGACAGGGGGAGAGGGAGGGGGGAGAGGGTGGGTTAGGAAAGAGGGGAGGGGGGAAGGGAAAGAGGGGGGAGGGAAAAAGGAAAAAAGGGGAGTCTCTCTATAAGAAGTAAAAAGAAAAAGGAAAGTCCCTGATTAAGTTCTTAACATATAATATCCGGGGTTTGAATAATTCTACCAAAAGACATAAAATATTAAAAGAGCTTGAACAGTACCAGGTAGATATAGTGTTCATCCAGGAAACCCATCTTTTCCAAGGATCCAATACCAAATTGTATTCTAAAAAATACCCTACCTGGATATATGCGGATTCAACTACTAGAAAAGCCAAGGGAGTGGCGATAGGATTTTCCGAGGGACTACGGTTCAGAGAGGAAGAGAGTTTAGTAGACCCAGAAGGGCGGTTTCTCTTCCTGAGAGGACATATAGGGGATACACAAGTCACTTTGGGAAATATATATGCACCAAATAAAAAGCCAGCAGAATACATGAAGAAGATGATACATATTCTTACCAACTTTAGGCAAGGGATGGTGATTATGGCAGGGGATCTGAACGTGTGTATGAACCCAGATGAGGATAGTACGTCCTGTGCGCGGAAGACGGGAAGTGTATCGATGAAACAATTGAAAAAATTACTCCACCAAAATCAACTGGTAGATGTTTGGAGAACTATGAACCCAAAAAAACGGGACTACACCTTCTTCTCCCCCGCACACGGGACGTATACACGTATTGATTACATATTCGCAGACCATAATACACTGTCAAAGGTCACTGAAGCCCATATAGAGATCTCCACATTCTCAGACCACGCACCAGTTACGATCACTATAGAAGAATTTAAGATATTTAAACCTCGTTCTAACTGGCGATTAAATGAAGCGCTTCTTGATGAAAAACAAGATATCGACAAAATACAGGAAGAACTAACTTTTTTTTTTGAAAATAACGAATCAAAAGACATATCAGACTCTACACTCTGGGAAACACATAAGGCATACATTAGGGGTATTTTTATCGCAATGGGCTCAGGGAAAATAAAAGAGAGAACAAATAAAATTAAAAAGATATCGGAAGAAATATTCAGACTAGAGCAACTTCATAAGAACTTAGACGGCCAACATCAGGACATATATCATCGCCTTATAATAAAAAGAGAAGAACTAAAAGACATACTGACGCAAGATAAAAAAAGGGTTTTTAATGTAATTTTGAAAGAAAAATATGTATGGGACAATAAAACCGGAAAACACCTAGCCAAAACTTTGAAAAAGAAAAAAGCCAGAAACTATATTGAAAAAATTCGTAATAAACAAGGCGACCTGGTTTTTAAGTCCAAGGACATCGTAGAGGTTTTCCAACACTATTACAAAACCCTATATAATGTGAACGAAGGGAATATAGATATGGGAAAAAAAAATAAAAATAACAGACTTCCTAAAGAACTCAGGGATCACCCGAATTTCCCCAGAAGAAATGATAGACCTAGAGGCCCCCATTTCGGAAAATGAGCTCCTTGGTGCTATTGCAGATACAAAGTCTGGGAAAAGTCCGGGACCAGATGGATTCCCGATTGTGTACCTCAAAAGATTCAGTAAGACCCTGGTGCCAAGATTATGCAGATACTTTAACGGATTGGGTGTAGAATACGGACTGAGTCGAGAGGCACAGAAAGCTTTAATAACCCTTATTATGAAAGAGGGGAAGGACGATAGCTGTTGTTCAAGCTTTAGACCGATATCTACTCAATTTTGACACAAAACTATATGCAAAAATCCTTGCAAATAGGCTAAAAAATCTCATGAATGGTTTGATCCATGTAGATCAAGTAGGCTTCGTGACCTCCAGGGAAGGACGGGATAATGGTATCAGAACGCTATTATTACTACAAAAATTAAAAACAGATGGGCCCCCAGGTCTATTCCTGTCGATAGATGCCGAGAAGGCATTCGACAGGGTAGACTGGGGGCTCATGATGGAAACTTTAAAGTATATAGGCTTAGGGACCAGGATGCTCCAGAGAATTGGAGTTCTCTATGAGAATCCAACTGCAATAATAAAAATTAACGGAGACCATTCAGCCCCCTTTTCTATGAGCAACGGGACAAGACAGGGTTGCCCCCTGTCCCCGTTGTTATTTGTTCTTTCATTAGAACCATTGCTGGCAACCATCAGAGCGGATATTAACATAAAAGGAATTAAAATAGGGGATAGCGAACATAAGATAGCAGCGTTCGCCGACGATTTATTGTTTTACGTGACAGAACCCAGGACATCAATGCCAAAATTACTCGAGGTACTAAAAAGATATAGAGAGGTAGCGAACTTTAAAATAAATGTTAATAAATCAGAGATCTTAAATATAAATATAGGGAAGAAAGACGCTCTTGTGTTACAAAGAGAGTTCCAGTTTCCATGGAAAAAAAAGGGGTTAAAATACCTAGGGATTAAACTAGCAAACTCTATAGAAAAATGATATAGTGAGAATTTTATCCCGCTATTAGATGAAATAAGAAATGAAATCAAAAAAATCCATTATAGGCCCCTTTCATGGGTAGGTAGAATAAATACGGTGAAAATGCTGCTTCTTCCCAAAATTACCTATAAGTTCCATATGATCCCAATCCCCCTCTCTGAGTACTACTTTCAAACTCTAACATCTATCATAAACAAGTTCCTTTGGCAAAACAAGAAACCCAGAATATCACGAAACATCTTGAAACAAAATAAAGATCAGGGGGGCCTTGGGGTCCCCGATATAAAAAAGTACTACTACGCGGTATGCTCTCAAGAGCGGTAGAATGGTCACGGAAGGAGAGTCAAAAACAATGGGTGCACTTAGAAAAAGATATAAGTGAATTGGATTTAAGAGTGGTGATTTGGAGCCCACCGAAATTTAGGGACATGGGAGTAAATACACAAAGAATCACTAGACACGTGTTTAAGATTTGGGACTTAGTTCACAAGCAACATAGTTGGAGTTACAATTCACCACTAATGATATTTAAAAATTATGATTATTTCCCTCCGGGAAAAAAAGAGATGGGGGGACACTGGATAGGAGAAAACACACAATTAGGCGAGTTGATAGAGAAAGGGAAAATAAAATCACGGTTAGAAATACAACAGAATATAGCACATATAAAGTTAAACGAATGGCTCTACCTCCAGCTGACAAACTTCGTAGGGAAACTCCCATATCCAATTAGAACGAAGAGAAAATATGCGTAGCAAAAGGGGTAAAAAAAAAGATACATCCCATCTATACAAAATGCTTCTCGCAGAAGGTCGACCGGAGCTACCCCCATTCTTCACAAAATGGGGAAATGAACTGGATTCACATGGATACAAACATAACTTTAAAAAAATATTGAAGTTAACACACAGAACAGCGATAGATAGTAGATCCGCGGAAACAAACTATAAATGTCTTTCAAGATGGTATATTACACCGAATAGAAAATTTAAATTTCAGCCTGGGAACTCGCAGGATTGTTGGAGAGGGTGTGGTCAACGGGGTACAATGGCCCACATTTGGTGGGAGTGTCCAAAAATTAGGGAATATTGGAAAGTAGTTTTAGACCTTATAAATGAAATCACTGGCATTAAAATAAAGGATGACCCCTGGATATGTCTATTCCATAATACATCAGATTCAATAAAAATATATATGAAGACCTTAATTCCGCATATGCTGAACGCGGCAAAGGCACTGATCCCTAGGAGGTGGCAACAAGAGCACCCACCGACGGACCTAGAGTGGGTAGGAAAGATGGGTGAGATCTATAATTTGGAAAACCTTAGGTATAATGGTGAAGAGGAGGGAGAGGATGCCATGATTAAATGGAAATGTTGGCAGGATTTTAAACAGACTTGGAGGTACGCTGAAATAATAACTTAATCAGGGAAAGACTAGATAATGTAAAACATAAAGTGAGGGGATTAATAAGAGAGACTCCGAGGGTGGGATGGGGAAGGGCTAGGGGGGGGGGGGGGAAACCAGGATGATTGGAATCCAATAAAGATGTTAAGGAAAGATGGGGATGGCGAAGTCTTTTGTTTTTTTTCCCTTCTTTTCACATATATATATATTTGTATCTTTCTCAATAAGAACGAAAAGTTCCACAATGATGAATATAACGTAAGAGATATGAATGAATGTTAAATTGAACAAAAAATCTCTTTAATGTTTTCTGACGTGGAAAAAAAAAAAAAAAAATCTCCTAACCCCTGGGAGTATTTATTGCAGAGGTGATCCTTTCTTGTGGCTTTTTTTGAGAATATAAACGTAGACACAGTGGTGGAGATTAACTAAGCTTCCTGCACCATCATTAACCACTTAAGGACAGAGCCTCTTTTTGAGATTTGTTATTTACAAGTTAAAAACAGTGTTTTTTGCTAGAAAACTACTTAGAACCCCCAAACATTATACATTTTTTCTAACACCCCAGAGAATAAAATGGCGGTCGTTGCAATACTTTCTGTCACACCGTATTTGCACAGCAGTCTTGCAAGTGCACTTTTTTTTGAGAAAATACTTTTTTGAATGAAATAATAAGACAACCGTGTGGTTTGAACACCGTTTTCATATGCGGGCGCGACTCGCGTATGCGGTCGCTTCTGCACGCGAGCTCGGCTTTCTTATTTATTTTATCTTTTATTTTTTTATTTTTACACTGTTTTAAAAAAAAAAAAAAAAAAAAAAAAATGGTGTCACTTTTATTCCTATTACAAGGAATGTAAACATCCCTAGTAATAGAAAAAAAAAGCATGATAGGTCCTCTTAAATATGAGATCTGGGGTCAAAAAGGCCTCAGATCTCATTTTAAAACTAAAATGCAATAAAACATTTTTTGGTCATTTAAAAAAAAAAAAATGGCCCTTTTAAGAGCTATGGGCGGAAGTGACGTTTTGACGTTGCTTCCGCCTTGCAATGTTATAGAGATGGGGGGGCATCTTCCCCTCACTCGTCTCCATGCCCAGCAAGGGTGAAGATCCGATCGGCTCCACTGCTGCCGACGCGGCGAGAGGGGGGCCCTCTCCCGCCGAATAAATTGATCTTGCTGCGAATCTGACGCAGAGACCACTATTATCGGAAAGCAGACCGCCGGCCGAAGAAGAGGATACCAGGGTTATGGCAGCTAGCTGCTGCCATAACAATGATATTCCATTTCAAAGTAAGGACCTATAACGGCGTGCGGCGGTCCGGAAGTGGTTCAACTGGTGTGATCTATATTAACTAAGCAGATAGACCTAGTTCTATCTGTGCCACCCATGCCAATTTATTTTTCAGAGTGAAACTGTTGCAGAGTCTGCACCCAATTAACAAAGGGAATGCAGCAGTATTTTCAGTATAGAAAACTATTGCAGATTCCTGCCAATCTGACTTGGTGTACAGGATGTGAAAACTCTACAGACAACTCACATCTCACTCTGCTTGTGCAGCGATTACACTGCATGAGCCGAGTCCACAGTTAGTCCACAGTTAGCCCTCCTCTTCCATCCCGCTCTCAGCTGAGCCAGGGGGTCAGGGATAGGCAGAGGGATGGGAGCATACAGTTCCAGCTGAAATTTGTTGCAGGCATGTCCCTTTATACGTGCATACATTAGTGCCTTCCCCAGTGATACAATGCTGCTGACTTGATTCTGCTCCCATACTATTTGTAGGAATAAGGCTTTTGGAAGATGTAGTTCTGGAGGAGGCAATAAGAAAATGATCTCTCATAGGAGGTAAAGGGAAACTGGAATATGTGAAAAGAAGCCTCAAGCCTCAAGCTTGGCATGGAGTTCCCCTTAAAATCTATACCAGACCCAAAGGGCCTGGTATGGATGGGGGGGGGGGGCATGCTGTTTTTTTTCTTAATTCTGTCATAGGGTTCCCCTTAACCACTTCAATACACTGTATTATATACTCTGCACTGCACTGTATTATATATTTTCTACACTACACTGTATTATATATTCTCTACACTACACTAACGTTCAACTCGAACATCCAGCCCATCCCTACTGTCCATTGCAGAATAGAGCTGTCCAGTGCAGAACGGAGCTGCCCAGTGCAGAACGGAGCTGTCCAGTGCAGAACGGAGCTGCCCAGTGCTGAACGGAGCTGCCCAGTGCTGAACGGAGCTGTCCAGTCCAGAACGGAGCTGTCCAGTCCAGAACGGAGCTGCCCAGTGCAGAACGGAGCTGCCCAGTGCAGAACGGAGCTGTCCAGTGCAGAACGGAGCTGTCCAGTGCTGAACGGAGCTGTCCAGTGCTGAATAGGTTTGTCAAGCACTGAACAGAGCTGTGCAGTGCTGAATGGGAGTTATCTTGTTTTAAATTCTCCTTTTATGAGTTATTATTAATAATATTATTATTATTACATTCACATAAATATGCAGTGCCCAACATCCTGATCTAAAGTGTTATTCAAGTGTACACCCAGATGAAGGACACTTTCAAGATAAATGTAAAAAACCTACTCACAAGTTTCCCCATCCCTTGCTGCTGATTGGCACTAATCCTCTTCTGCCACCACTCAGATAGCTGTTGTGCATTCTCCAGGTATGACAGACATAGCACTGCTCAGAATCTCAATGTGTTCAAATGGGCAGACACAGCTCAGCCTTGGGAATCCATAAAAAAAGTAATAGACGCTGGGCTGCTTCATGTCATAGAAGGAGCGAGACTTTAACTGGCCATACGCTTGGCACTTGTGACATTTCTAAAAGCCTTCCATGAGATTTAAATAAAAAACTATAAGAAAGATTGGATGGAACGACTTAATTAATAGAAGTCAATCAAAGCCGCTTTAAAGTCGCCCCCAAGTAGGGTGGCGCCGATATTGTGTCAATTTCGCCACCGACGAGCTATGTTGCTCCTCCCCCTCGCCGCCCCCAATACATTCCTATGGATGAGCGGCATCTCGTGAGGGCGAGCGCGAGAAGCACAGCTCGCAGCGGTGATTTCCAGCGCGATCCCATCGCGCTGGAAACACAATATCGGCGGCACCTACTTTAAGTCGCCTGTCAATTCGACCCCAGTGTGAACCGCCACTTATACAGTTTCCCTGGATGTAAACAGCGCCACTTTTGTGAAAGCATCTGATCACACCGATCACTGCCTATAGCTGTCATAAGGGATGTTTACATTCCTTCTGACAGCAATAAAAGTGATAAAAATATAATAATAATACAGAAACAGTGTAAAAAATGAATAAATAATAAAATGTTTAACCACTTGCCGACTGCTGCACGCCGATATACGTTGGCACAATGGCAGTGATGGGCAAATGTACATCACCTTTAAGAGCTGGGGATAACAGGCGCACTCCCGCGCCCGCCGCGTATAGCATGACCGCGCCCGCCTCCCAGCAATCGTGTCACGGAGCCGCAGAATGGGGAAGTGTCTATGTAAACAAGGCATTTCCCCGTTGTGCCTTGTGACATGACAGAGAGCTCTCAGCTGAGCCAGGGGGTCAGGGATAGGCAGAGGGACGGGAGCATACAGTTCCAGATGAAATTGCTCTGTGCTGTGTTTGTTACAGGCATGTCCCTTTATACATGCCTTTCCTAGTGATACAATGCTGCTGACTTGATCCTCCTCACATACTATTTGTAGGAATAAGGCTTTTGGAAGATGTAGTTCTGGAGGAGGCAATAAGAAAATTAGCTCTCAGAGCTAGAGAGATAGATATAGAGCGTTCAGCAGTAGCAGGAGGTAAAACTGGAAACTGGAAAATGTGAAAAGAAGCCTCAAGCTCCCCACATTAGCTCTACATATTAATTTGCAGTTTTTCATAATTACCTGGCTAAAAAGGTCAAGTGCTGAATTGTGCTGTGCTGTGCGGTGCTGCATGGAGCTGACCCCAAAGCACCCTCCCCATGTTGAGGGCAAGCGGCCTGGTATGGTTCAGGGGGGGACTGCTCGCTCGCATGCTTGGATAAGGGTCTGGTATAGATTTTGGGAGGGGCCCTACATTTTGGCGTGGAGTTCCTTATAAAATCTATACCAGACCCAAAGGGCCTGGTATGGATTATGGGGGGGGAACCCATGCCATTTTTTTTTTTTGATGTTGAGTTTTCCCTTAAAATCTATACCAGACCCAAAGGGCATGGCATGGATTAGGGGTGGGGATGCTGTTTTTTTTCTTAATTCTGTCATAGGGTTCCCCGTAACCACTTCAATACACTGTAGTATATACTCTGCACTGCACTGTATTATATATGTTCTATACTACACTGTATTATATATTTTCTACACTACACTGTATTATATATTCTCTACACTACACTTACATTCGACTCGAACATCCAGCCCATCCCCACTGTCCATTGCAGAATAGAGCTGTCCATTGCAGAATAGAGCTGCCCAGTTCTCATAAAAAGAGCTGCCCACTGCAGAACGGAGCTGTCCAGTTCAGAACGGTGCTGTCCAGTTCAGAACGGAGCTGTCCAGTGCAGAACAGAGCTGTCCAGTGCAGAACAGAGCTATCCAGTGCAGAACGGAGCTGTCCAGTTCAGAAGGGTGCTGTCCAGTTCAGAACGGAGCTGTCCAGTGCTGAACGGAGCTGTCCAGTGCAGAACCGAGCTATCCAGTGCAGAACGGAGCTGTCCAGTTCAGAACGGTGCTGTCCAGTTCAGAACGGTGCTGTCCAGTTCAGAACGGTGCTGTCCAGTTCAGAACGGAGCTGTCCAGTGCTGAACGGAGCTGCTCAGTGCTGAACGGAGCTGCCCAGTGCTGAACGGAGCTGCTCAGTGCTGAACGGAGCTGTCCAGTGCTGAACGGAGCTGCCCAGTGCTGAACGGAGCTGCTCAGTGCTGAACGGAGCTGTCCAGTGCAGAACGGAGCTGTCCAGTGCTGAATAGGTTTGTCAAGCACTGAACAGAGCTGTGCAGTGCTGAATGGGAGTTATCTTGTTTTAAATTCTCCTTTTATGAGTTATTATTAATAATATTATTATTATTACATTCACATAAATATGCAGTGCCCAACATCCTGATCTAAAGTGTTATTCAAGTGTACACCCAGATGAAGGACACTTTCAAGATAAATGTAAAAAACCTACTCACAAGTTTCCCCATCCCTTGCTGCTGATTGGCACTAATCCTCTTCTGCCACCACTCAGATAGCTGTTGTGCATTCTCCAGGTATGACATAGCACTGCTCAGAATCTCAATGTGTTCAAATGGGCAGACACAGCTCAGCCTTGGGAATCCATCAAAAAAAGGTAATAGACGCTGGGCTGCTTCATGTCATAGAAGAAGCGAGACTTTAACTGGCCATACGCTTGGCACTTGTGACATTTCTAAAAACCTTCCATGAGATTTAAATAAAAAACTATAAGAAAGATTGGATGGAACGACTTAATTAATAGAAGTCAATCAAAGCCGCTTTAAAGTCGCCCCCAAATAGTGCAGGAAACTTTTTTTGACTTGAGTCGCTCCGATTAAAACGGTTCCATTGCACTCAATGGAGCACGACTTTCTCAGGCGACTACAGTGGGTGGCGCCGATATTGTGTCAATTTCGCCACCGACGAGCTATGTCGCTCCTCCCCCTCGCCGCCCCCAATACATTCCTATGGATGAGCGGCATCTCGTGGGGGCGAGCGCGAGAAGCACAGCTCGCAGCGGTGATTTCCAGCGCGATCCCATCGCGCTGGAAACACAATATCGGCGGCACCTACTTTAAGTCGCCTGTCAATTCGACCCCAGTGTGAACCGGCACTTATACAGTTTCCCTGGATGTAAAGAGCGCCACTTTTGTGAAAGCATCTGATCACACCGATCACTGCCTATAGCTGTCAAAAGGGATGTTTACATTCCTTCTGAGAGCAATAAAAGTGATAAAAATATAATAATAATACAGAAACAGTGTAAAAAATGAATAAATAATAAAATGTTTAACCACTTGCCGACAGCTGCACGCCGATATACGTTGGCACAATGGCAGTGATGGGCAAATGGGCGTACCTGTACATCCCCTTTAAGAGCCGGGGATAACAGGCGCACTCGTGCGCCCGCCGCATATAGCATGACCGTGCCCGCCTCCCAGCAATCGTGTCACGGAGCCGCAGAATGGGGAAGTGTCTATGTAAACAAGGCATTTCCCCGTTGTGCCTTGTGACATGACAGAGATCATTGCTCCCTGTCATCGGGAGCAGTGATCGCTGTTATGTGAGTTGAAGCCCATCCTCCATAGCTAGAATCACTCCCTAGGACACATTTAACCCCTTAATCGCCCCCTAATGTTTAACCCCTTCCCTGCCAGTATCATTTACACAGTAATCAGTGCATTTTTATAGCTCTGATCACTGTATAAATGACAATGGTCCCAAAATAGTGTCAAAAGTGTCCGATGTGTCCGCCATAGTGTCGCAGTCCCGATAAAAATCGCAGATTGCCGCCATTACTATTAAAAAAACGAATAATAAAAATGCCATAAAACTATCACCTATTTTGTAGACGCTAGAACTTTGGCGCAAACCAATAAATGTATGCTTATTGCAATTTTTTTGACCAAAAATATATAGAAGAATACACATCGGCCTAAACTGAGGAAAAAAATATTTTTTTAATATATTTTTGGGGATATTTATTATAGTAAAAAATATTGAGTTTTTTTTCAAAATTGACGCTTTTTTTTTTATAGCGCAAAAAATAAAAACCGCAGAGGTGATCAAATACCACCAAAAGAAATCTCTATTTGTGTGGAAAAAAGGACGTCAATTCTGTTTGGGTGCAATGTCGCACGACCGCGCAATTGTCAGCTAAAGCGACGAAGTGCCATATCGCAAAAAGTGATCTGGTCTTTTGACAGCCAAATGGTCTGGGCCTGAAGTGGTTAATGTGTATCCATCTGCCTAGAATTCAGCTTGAATGCTGATAAATTAGGTTCACTTGCAGTGAATTGTGCCTCTCATGCTCACCTCCAAATGCCAATTTTTGAGCTTACTGCCATTGTCTCTCTCTTATGCCGTGTACTCACGATCGGAATTCTCGTCGGAAAAAGCTCTGATGGTTTTCCCGACGGAATTCTGCTCAAACTAACTTACCTACACACGGTCACACCTAATTCCGACCGTCAAGAACGCGGTGACGTACAACACTACGACGAGCCGAGAAAAAATGAAGTTCAATGCTTCCCAGCATGCGTCGAATTGTTTCCGAGCATGCGTAGGAATTTTGCGCGTCTGAATTGCTACAGACGATCGGAATTTCCGATAGAAACCTTTTCCGTCAGGAAAAAATTAGAACATGCTCTCAAATTTTTGCTGCCGGGAATTCGGCCAGCAAAATTCCGATGGAGCCTACACACGGTCGCATTTTCCGCTGAAAAGCTCTCATCAGTCTTTTGCTGGCCGAAAATTCCGATCGTGTGTACGCGCCATTTGTCTCTTGCACTTACAGTATTAAATGTAAAAAGTGAGCTTGAGATTTAAGCAGGTCTGCTTTTTTAATGCAGGCTACCGTCCCTAAATCATCACTTAATCCCATCCAGGAAGTGCCTGCTAGCGGGCGCTCTTTGAGCAGATGGTGTGCTGTAGGTATGGCACACTTCTTCATTAGTGAAGAATTACGTCATGTTTGAGGATCTGCTGGAGCCAGAGTGATCCTGCCGTGCTGGCCACCCTGGTATTATTTTTAGATAATTATTATATACTTTCCAGTGTAATTTTAAGAATAGATCAAATGTGGCCTCTTTTTGTTTCATGGACAAACTCCGAGAAACTGCAAAGCCTGCTACATTTTCTATCTTCAAGGAGAATGCTTATGGAGGTGTAAAATCTGACCTAATTAAATAAAGAGAGTTCAGTGGGAGGCCAAGAGCCTTTCAAGTAATGTTCTTGACCTGTGTTCGGGTTTTTCCGACTGCCAAGACGTTTCTGGCTTCGCAAGTAAAAAGGCTTGATTCAAATCCACTTGATTTAAATTTAAATTTTTAAAGAGCACCTGTCATCTCTGTCCCGCAGCGGCTCCTCCTCTGACCCGCTGTTGACTCACCGACAGTCCCATTCACTTTAATGGGACGGCTGGTGATGCGGCAGTGACACAACAAGGGGAGGGACGTGGTGGCAGCAGGTGAGTGGATGCCCGCTAAAAGGCGCTGCCATGATAGATCTGAAATGACAGGTGCTCTTTAACCACTTCCCACCCTGCACATAAATGGCCGGGTGGGCTATCTCTCCTTCTGAGTGGACGTTCAGGAACGTCCCTCAGAAGGAGCGGGATCGCACGCGCACGAGCTCCCGTGCAACGGCGCGACCCCGATGCGCTCGTGTCACCCGGGACACGGTGCATCTTAGATCGGCAGGAGGGCTCTGTGATTGGCCCTCCTGATCACATGACGGCCGTGTCCAATCACGACCGTCATGTGATGTAAACAAACAGCCGTTTGCTAGGCGATCGGCTCTCCTCTCCTCACACGGAAGTGATTGCTGTGGAGAGGAGAGCGGATCTCTGCAGCCGGCTGGTGATCAGTGAGTATGAGCTGTTATTTACAGCTTTTTACTCACTGATCACCAGTCTAGTGTCACCTCACAGTAAACAACACAAGTAAACACACAATAAATACACACATGTCCCCAAAACACATGACTATGGTATTAACTATGGCTTAACCTGTTACCAATAAACCCATCCCTCCCTCTAATGACCACACAACACATGGGTGGAGTGAATTGGCCACAGCAGCCATTTTATTAACCAATATATAAATTTCCATAGTTAACGTAAAAACCTTTTTATCTATCTATATATATATAGTTTTATCACAAGCATGGGGCACAAGGTCCAATAGGCATAACCCATAACTGTACCTGCTAGTCACTTCTCAGGCCTCAAGTCGCTAAAGCCTCCGACTCAGAGACAATTAGCAGGTACCCATATACCAACTGGGAGCCGCCCTCAGACGGGTCCCTAAACCATGCCCTTTTAGGTGCCCATATGACCTTAACAAGTGCCTTGCACCCCACCAAATAACCACCAACCAGTATTTATAAAAAAAAATCCTCTCCTACCAGCACCAAGCTCCTCCAATCGTAGGGCGAGTGGGTGGGAAGCTCCTTACCCTCACGGCTCCTCTTGCAGACTGGCCCCTCCCCTTCCGCTTCCTGCCTAACTAACCTCCGCCGAATCCCTTCGGCATTGCCTCTCTTGTCCCCACATAGTAATGATCCCCAAAACACATGTCCCCCACATATATAACAGTAAAATCACATGTCCCAATGATCATTTGCACACATATGTCCGTGATCACCTGTGCACATCTGTACATGATCATCTGCGTACATATGTCCGTGATCACGCGAACCAATTATTATACACTTAACAGGATTTTTTTTTACCAAAAACCTGTAGCAGAATACATTTTGGCTTAAATTTATGACATGATTAGATTTTATTGGATTTATTTTAAAATAGAAGAAAATATATATTTTTTTTCCAAATTTACACTCTTTTTTTCGATTACATCGCAAAAAAATTAATAACGGAGTCGTGAATAAATACCACCAAAAGAAAGCTCTATTTGTGAAAACAAAATGATAAAAATTTCATTTGGGTACAGCACTGCATGACCGCGCAATTCTTATTGAAAGTGCGAGAGCGCTGAAAGCTGAAAATTGGTTTGGGAAGGAAGGGGGGCGAAAGTGCCCAGCATTGATGTGGTTAAATGTAAGGACTCTGGTAGATAGAATCTTTAATATTTGCAAACAAAATGAAGGTTTCCTATTTAGAATAATAAGCTGTCAGGTTATTAAAACAGCGATATCAGAACCGATTCAATCATACAGTTTGTAGTGTACATAGATTTGCAAAACAATGAGATAAAGGAATATTCCTGAACTTTCTTTTGTCTCATGGTAACTGTGAAATTGCAATGCATGTTATCTCAGCTTGCAGAGCTGGGATTAATTAAATGAGTTTACCAAAAATGTAAATATTGCAGAATATACAGCCTCATGCTACATAACTAAGCTCCATTTCATGCTAAATAAACTAAACTAATAATGTATCTTAAATAGAAAACTATCTTTTGATAGATTTTTACTCAAAAATAGGGATGAGCCGAACACTCCTGGGTTCGGTTCGCACCAGAACCTGCGAACGGACCGAAAGTTCGCACGAACGTTAGAACCCTATTAGTTACAATGGACACGAACGTTCGAAATCTAAAGTGCTAATTATAACGGCCAATATGCATGTTATTGTTATAAAAGAGGTTTGGGGACCTGGGTCCTGCCCCAGGGGACATGTATCAATGCAAAAAGAAGTTTTTAAAAACGGACGTTTTTTCTGGAGCACTCATTATAATGATGCATAAAGTGAAAAAAAAAAAAAAAAAAGGGAAAAATTCCTTTAAATATGGTACCTGGGGGGTGTCTAAAGTATGCCTGTGAAGTGGCATGTGTTTCCCGTGTTTAGAACTGTCCCTGCACAAAATTACATTTGTAAAGGAAAAAAAGAAGCCATTTAAAACTGCTTGCGGCTTTAATGTCATGTCTTGTCCTGGCAATATGGATGAAAATATTTGAGAAAAATGGCATGGCTACCCCATCCCCCCCCTACCCCAGCCCAGCCTATTCCCAGCCCCTTTGGGTCTTGCATGGATATTAAGGGGAACCCCGCACCCAAAATAAAACCCTATACCTACAACCCTATATACTCTGAACAGCAGTATACAGGCGGTGCAAACAAGACAGGGACTGTAGGTATATACTGTATGTATTTATGGACTGTTGGTGTATACTGTGCTGTGCTGGAGGCACACAAAACACACTAAAGCCCCATACACACGGTCGGACAATCCGAGGACCAGGTCCGTCGGATCATGTCCGTCGTACTTTGTCCGATGTTGGTGTTGCGTACACACGGTCGGACAAAGTTGTCGAAAAATCCGATCATTCTGAACGTGGTGACGTTTGTTGCCTACGACGGGACTACGTAGAGGCTAGTAGATAAAGCAGATAATGCACAAGCAGACACCGTTCCTAACGCCGGAACACACTACACTAGGCCGCCGGCGCGGCGGCCTTATATTGGTCGGCGGGGTTGGGGTTAGAGTTAAGGGTTGGGGTTAGAGTTAAGGTTGGGGTTAGATTTAGGGCTGGGGTTAGGGTTGGGGTTAGAGTTAGGGTTGGGGTTGGGGTTAGAGTTAGGGTTAGAGTAAGGGTTGGGGTTAGAGTTGGGGTTGGGGTTAGAGTTAGGGCTGGGGTTAGGGTTGGGGTTAGGGCTGGGGTTGGGGTTAGAGTTAGAGTAAGGGTTGGGGTTAGAGTTGGGGTTGGGGTTAGAGTTAAGGGTTGGGGTTAGAGTTAGGGTTAGAGTTAGGGTTTAAGGGTTGGGGTTAGAGTTAGAGTAAGGGTTGGGGTTAGCGTTAGGGTTGGGGTTAGGGTTGGGGTTGGGGTTAGGGTTTCCCCTGGAAGAACAAGGTTAGGACTCAGGGATTATAATATGGACCTCCCCAAAGGTCAAAGGTCAGCAGGTGTGTCCCCAGAGGTCAAAGGTCAAGAGGTCTGGCTGACCCGCCCCCCACTAAAGTGTACCGCCTAGGCCAACTAAGTCGGGCATGAACAAGTCGGGGCATGAACAAGTTGGGGTAAGCGCTTTGCGGGTACGTACACCGGCTCCCGAGTGACGTGGCGGGAGTGTGCTCGCATGCCCCCTAGACGACTGGGAAGCCCTGGACGTCATGTGATGCCTGCCCAGGATGGGAGATCCCTCCTGCGGACGTCATATTACTATGGGCGGGTAGGGAAATGGTTAAATCATTGATTTTTATCCACCCTTGGTTTGCAGTCAATATTCCTATTATAATTCATATCCCAAAATAAGCACTCATTGAAACTCCACTGTAGTGCCCCTTTAAATCCATGTTGCACACATGATCAAACCCTCAATCTGTTCGATGTACCATCGCAGCCATGTTAGTCTACTGTGGTAACATGTCAATAATCATCAATATCCTTGTATGGATCATTAGAGATTATGGCCTGATTCTTTGTCCAGTGAAGCGCGGTCTGTGCGTTCCGGCAAATATAGATAAAAACAAATCTATTAATATAGATGGCCGAGAGCCGCTGTCTGCAGAATAGACGCACAGGGCAGCCATGAACAGCGATCTGTATAAGGGGCTACAGATCTCTGCGGAGGGAGAGTGGAGTATAGCTTCCTAATGATAAAGAACAGGCTACCGGGGACATTCACATGTGTCTACTTTCTCAGTGCTAATAAGCAGCACACAGAGAATGCAAAATTCCCAGGATTTACACTTCAATGATTGCAGCATGGGAGAGACTTTAATACTGCAGCACAGAGGGGCGCTAGGTAGGCAATTCGTTACACCTCAGACGCAGCAAAACCATTTTCTTCTTCTAAGTGGCCAGATGTTGGATAATATATCATTTAAGTGGAACCCCAGACTATTTTTTTTTTTTGGGATAGAGTTGCCAAGGGTTAGAAGAAGCTACTGTAGGTACTTATCTATGCCACAGGTATTAGATTCATCTGTGCCAGATACTTACCCCAACCGCATGCTGTGGTTCCTCCCACTGACTTGCATGTCCTGCAGGGGCATATTTATTACAGGTCATTATAAAGTGGGCTCAATGTACGCAGCGCTTTACATATGTATTGTACATTCACATCAGTCCTTGCCCTCAAGGAGCTTACAACAGTGGCGGTATCTCCATAAAAGGTGCAGGAGTGCCGCCCCCTCTCTCCTGGCACCTCTCTATCGCCATAGATAGAATCGTGCATTGCATCAATCTATCTATGGTCGCTGCTGACACTCCCTATTCAGATGCCCGGTCCATTTTCGGGCGCCGGGCATCTGAATTACAGCGGCAGGGGGTGTTTTTTGGAAGCATCTGATTAGAGCCGTAGGCGCCCAAAAAGGTGAACAGCGGGCGCAATGCTGTGCGTTCGCTGTTCACTCAGCTGTGTGTTAGCAAAGCGAAGGAATTTGCTTTGCTAACACTGAATCCGCCTCTCAGCCAATCAGGTTGCCGGGTCTGTTACCGGTCACCTGATTGGCTGAAATGTGAGGCGCTGTGATTGGATGCCTGAGAGAGGACGGAAGAAGACATGGAGGACGTGCAGGAGACCACTGCTGACCCGCTCTGAGACAGGTAAGTGCCAGGCAGGATCTAAAGGGGCACACTGGCGGCATCTGATGGGGCACAGTAGCGGCAATTGATGGGCACACTGGCAGCATCTAAAGGGGGAAAGTAGCGGCAATTAATGGGCACTCTGGCAGCATCTGATGGGACACAGTAGGGGCAATTGATGGGCACAGTGGCTGCGTTTGATGGCACAGTGGCTGCGTTTGATGGCACAGTGGCTGCGTTTGATGGGCACAGTGGCTGCATTTGATGGCACAGTGGCTGCGTTTGATGGCACAGTGGCTGCATTTGATGGGCACAGTGGCTGCATTTGATGGGCACAGTGGCTGCGTTTGATGAGCACCGTGGCTGCGTTTGATGGAACAGTGGCTACGTTTGATGAGCACAGTAACTGCGTTTGATGGCACAGTAGCTGCAATTGATGTTTTTTATTTTTTTCAGTTTGTTTGTGCCCCCCCAAAAATTTATAATATTATTATTCTTTTTTTTTCTTTTTTGGGTTTTATTGTGCATTAAAAAAAGTAAAACAAATAAAATTAGACATGCTATCTGCCAAAAGAACTTAACCAAAAAGTGCATTCTATGCATCCAAAAATATAGAAAATTACCAAATCAAATCATTATTCAACCCAAAAAATAATGTCAAAGCAGTAACTCCAAGGCCAATAATAAATAACACTTTATCTCCTCCGATTCCGCAACATGTCTGGTTTGACGAACGGCCGTTCAGAAATGAACTGAAAAGTGCGAAATGAAAAGTGCGAATCAACACTCACCAAACTTCTACTAACACAAATTTAGCAGAAGGAGCCCAAAGGGTGGTGCTAAAGAGCTGAAAATCAACGTAGTACGTCACTACGTTCGTAATTGTTGGCCAACAATTGTGTGGCTGTGTGTATGCAAGACAAATTTGGGCCAAGCCCTTCGGACAAAATTCCACGGTTTTGTTGTCAGAAAGTCTGATCGTTTGTACGAGGCTTTAGACTGATGACACTTGTACACTTCAGACACTCTCATGATTAGAGGACACCACTCTCGGGTTTGCAGCATTTGGAGGCCAGTACCGCTGAACATGTACCGGGCTCCACCAATCCAGCAGTACAACTCATCTCTCTTCCAGTGACACATCCAACCTCCGTGTTTGCTTTCTTCTCCTGAGACCCCTCCACACACTCTCTTCCGTGACTCCAGGTTGGGTCCCTAGGTGCTCTTCTGTCCATGGGTCCGGTCCCAAAGAGTGGGAATCCGCACACTAGTGAAGGCACATAACCCCCTCCACTACCAGAGGAACATTACCACTGCAAGTCACCCATCTTCTGACTGATTGGTAGCCTTGCAATGACACAAACACTGTAGTCCTTAACAACACATTCACTTCCACTGGACAGTACTCTGTGTGTTAGACCCATGTGTTACATCTTCCTCTAGCTCAGTCCTCTTGTTGTATTGCAAGCCCTGTTCTTTAGAGACAATGTACATGCACCCAGAGCTCCCAACTGTCCCTGATTTGAAGGGACTGTCCCGGATTTGGAGCAATGTCCCTCTATCCCTCATTCCTCCTAATTTTTCCCTCATTTTGGTCTGATCTATATAGTTGTATATAAAATGTACTTTTTATCTTTCAAAAAGTGTTTCCCAGTGCTAAACCTTTTTTCTAAATTGCTGCATTTGTGCATTTTAAAAGCCAATATAAAGGAATAGTAGTGGTAAAAAAAAATGCCCTTGTGAATTTAATTAACCTTTTTTCTTGGGTTAATTCTCCTTTTAAGGGGGTGGGGCAGGGGGCGTGCCCCATGCCTACATACGTTTTCTGGTAGGTGTCCCTCATTCCCATCTCAAAATGTTGGGAGGTATTAATGCACCCCTTTGAGAAATTCAGACCAGGCAATTAACAGTTAACTGTATTTTTACTGAAGAAAAATATACAGAACCAGTTCCTGTAAAGCAGCTTCTTACACATATTCCTGTACAGAGCTGTTTTAGTGCCCATAAGGCAATCATACCTGAATAACAGCAAGTCCATAGTCCTTTAGGCCCCTTTCACACTGGGGCGGTGAGCCGCGGTGACGGTAAAGCAGCGCTATATTTAGCGCTGCTTTACCGTCGTTTTCACAGCGGTTTTCGGCCGCTCGCGGTGCGGTTTTACCCCCCGCGAGCGGCCGGAAAAGGGTTAAACACCCCCCGCAGAGCGCCGCCGTAGCCGCGGTATTGCCGCGGTAACCGCGGTATTGCCGCGGTTTTACGGCGGTCTCCCATTGTAATCAATGGGAAGGAGCGGTATAGGAGCGGTGAACACACCGCTCCTATCCCGCTCCAAAGATCCTGCTAGCAGGACTTTTTTTGTCATCCTGCTAGCGCACCGCTCCAGTGTGAAAGCCCGCCGGCTTTCACACTGGAGTTAAAGGGGCCGGATTTTTTCATGCGGTGAACAGGCGCTATTTTTAGCTCTGCACCGCATGAAAAACGCCCCGGTGTGAAAGGTCCTCAGGGCCCACTAACAGGTCAGGTTTGCAAGATAACTAAAATACATCACAGGTGATATACCTTGTTGCTCAGTGATTGCAGTATTCTAGTTTGCATCTCCCCAGGTAATACATAAAATCTGGCCTGTTAGTGGGCCCTGAGGACAGGGTTGATGACCACTGCTTTAGGGGCAAGTGTCCATTTTAAGCAAATAACCCACAAGAAATAATGCAAGTCCCTTAGAGTGCATGACTGGCAGTAATCCACAAGGTAGTAAGTCCATAAAGCCCTCAGGTTCCCAGCCCCTCAGGGAGCCCCAACTGGGACACCCCCCCCCCCAGATGGAGGCACAGACTGACAACCTTCCTACAAGTTTCCAATTACCAAGCACCTTCACATGGGAAGAAGATAAATCCCATGCCTTGTCATACTCAGGAGTAACGGAAATGTGTCTTCTTAGTGGCTGAATGCAGCAGAGCCAGCGAGGGAGTGAAGTAAAGGTGAGTATATGCTGCTGGTTAGAGGGCATTAACGTGAACCTATAATCTCATCAATACAAAGTCTTTCTGTAACTTTTATTCAGTCTGTTGAATTAACGGACTTTCTTCTTGAAAACAAAAAAAGCAAAAAAAACTTGGATTATTTGATCCTAAATTTACTTGTATTCCTTGCAGCGTTTATGGCTTATTAAGTAGTCTCAGTTTGGACGGTGCTCGTGGCTGTGAAATGCTAATCAGACCAGACTTAGCCCAGAGTGTGTCATGTACTTTCTAAAAAGAGATTCGCTGCCAGACAGAATTAAATTGCATAAGAGCCCTTGAAAGTTTGCACAAAGCATTGCAATAATGCATAGGAGAGGCCGAGCGACCATGAGACAAATCACTTGCTGAAGACATTCTATTGTGTAATGCAAATAGAGTTACATAGGTGAAAGACTTTGAAGCTACAACATTGAGGAGCTGCAGACTCAGATCTATGTATAAAATATCCATACCTTCTTTATTAAAGGTTTATAAAACGTAACCATAACTTTTTTTGGAACCAACGCGGTCTCCAGAATGACCACTTTATCATATTTTTGACCAAAGTAAAGTGGGTACCTCCTCTGTTACTATCTGGAGCCAATTAAAACTATGTCACTTTGTTATTATACTACTTTATATATATATATATATATATATATATATATATATATATATATATATATAGCACTGGCTCCTGACGAGCAGGTGCTATTATTTTTCAAAAATTGTCACAGTTGGGCTTCAGGCTAATTTCTCTAAATTACTGGTTTCTGTACCAGTCCAGCTGAGTTGCACTGGGTTCTCCTTGACCATAGGTGTCACTGTCACCGCCGGCAAGAGTAGAAACGCAGTCTAGCTGGGTGCATTGAATGCCATTTATCTCTCGGAACCAGCCCAGTGGGAGTGTTTTCCAGCTGTGCATTCTGGGGGGTGGTATTTAAGGTACCAACGTCATGTTGGCGGGGGATTATTTTCTGTCTTTTTGGTTCTGGTGGTCCTCCGGACCCAGTGTCCCATGGCCCTCCTGGCCTGGGGTGCGGGACTATGCATCCTGTGTCTCGGGGCTGGCTGGCCCGAGGCAACGCAACTGAGAGGATAGGCCCAAGTGGATCTTGGAGCCTATTGATCCAGGGATGGTCCGGTGCCGTTTCATCTGAAGGGAGAGGCTTAGCAACCTGAGGATCCAGGGGAGGACTCTTTCAGGAGAAGACCGTGCGCAAGGCTGGTTTCTCTGGAGGAGCCTGGAGACTTAGTTGAAGGACGCAACCCAGATCACGTTACCTATAGTATCGCCGGTTGGGCTGAAAGAGACTGGTATTGTATGGAATTAGTCTTCAATCTCTCAGTGACGCTAAAGTTTAAATTCACATGTCTGTGGCAGAGACTGTGTTAAATACCTCACCGGCTGCTATGTCCAGTGAGAGGGACTTATCCGGTGGTGGCTGGATCTAGCTAGAGGAACTATTGTCTTCTGGATAATATCTCTTAAAAGAGAACTTGAACCTGCAGTACCAAGAACATGAACTCACTCCTACCCCTCTACCCTTTATTGAGAGACTTTGTCTTTGTTCTAAATAAATAACCCAAAAGAGGATTCAGTGTCAGTTTCAATATTCTTTAGGCCACTTTCCACGGGATCCCCAAGACGAAGCTACAAGCAGGTGAGGTAATGGTAAGCCCAAATAAAACCAGCAGCTCCTTCAGGGGGTTAGTGCTACATATATATATATATATATATATTTGTCAACATCATGATCCCAGAACTCAGGGAATCTTGCTTATGGTCTCCATATACACTTTCCAGGTGGGCTTGCCCAAATCATATCCACTTCATGGGTTTGTCCCACCTAAACCCCACCTCTAAACAAGTGGAGACCACATCATGCCAACCTAACATGTTATCCTGACAACTAAATATGCAGGGGCTGCATGATCACAGCCCCATATCCAGCAATTATGGCCTTTTTAAGTTACTATGCCTGTGCAGTAACGTAAATAGGGTTGATGCTGTGATTCCAGGTCATGGCCCAGGATACAACATCAGCAGGACAATGGGTCAAGATGTGGCACTTTCCCAGAAATACAGGAAGGTTGGCATTTATATATATACACTCTCAGCATCAGTGTAGACATAACCCGACTGAATTATGTAATTTACACTTCTCTTTTCTTCAAGTCAAATTTTATTTGAAGCTAAAAAACAAGATGTGTGTGGATAGAATAGGCCACTTATGTCAGCTTAAAACTTTTTGGGAGTAAACTACACAAGCTGGTTTTCGAGAATAAGCCAACAGCAATGGTAAACCTGCGCTGCTTAAATGTTTTATTGTAAGTGAAAGTGTGCTCTGGTAGTTGACCGAAGCATTATTGCTCACAGCATGAACAACGCTGCCAAGGAAACATTTTTGCAGAATGTTGTGGATGGAATAGGCTTCTTATGTCAGTATAAAATCTTTACAAAAACACAATGCAAGAAAAGTATTTAACAAGTCAGAGTAAGAAAAAAACGGCTGGCTATTTTCCAAGACAATTTTAGGATGCTAAGCAAGCAACGAACATTAAGCAGGGAAGCCTAAAGAATCACCTAATTCTGTCTCTATGTAATCCAGGATCTGTGCCCCAGAAGTGCCACATCTGTGCCACAGCAGTGCTCTACAGTACCCCATCAGTGCTTTTTTATTTGGACATAATAAAAAGGATTTTGATCTATAGTGGTATGTGTTAATTTCTTCTAAATTCATTGTGTGTGGAGGTGAGCCGAGGTGAGCACCTACTGGAACATTAGGCTTCCTGGTCTCACCTGAAGCGGTGGGTGTGTTTTTTTTTTCCACTCCATCAGTGCCACATATGTTCCCCATCAGTGATTTACAGTGCCCCATCAGTTCCACATCTGTGCCCCATTAGTGCCACGCCAGTGCCCAGCAATGCCCCATCAGTGCACATCTGTGCCCCAGTAGTGCCACGTCAGTGCCCAGCAATGCCCCATCAGTGCACATCTGTGTCCCATCAGTGCCACATCTGTGCTTTACATTGCCTTACAGTGCCACATCTGTGCTACATCAGTGCCACATCTGTGCTCTACAGTGCCCTATCAGTGCCACTAAAGTGCCCATCAGTAAGTGCTCATCAGTGCCCCCCTATCAGTAGATCTTCATCAGTGCCTGTCAGTGCCGTAAAAAATGCGTAGAAAAATTAGTTTTCATTTTCTTTCCACATTTTCTAAAAACTTGTGGAAAAAAATTACATGTTCAAAAGACTCATAATGCCTCATAGAATATACGTTGGGGTGTTTGCTTTCCAAAAGGGGGTTATTTTGTTGCCATTTCCACTGTCCTGAAGCTCCAGGGCCTTCAATAGTGTGATAGGATGTCAGGAAATTAGATGTGTAATTTATGTCCCTAGAAAACCTGATGGTGCTCCCTACATGTCGGGCCTCAGTATGTGGCCAGGCTGTGTAAAAGTCTCACACATGTGGTATCGCCATACTCGGGAGGAGCAGAGAATGTGTTTTGGGGTGTAATTGCAAGTATGTATATGCCATGTGAGAGAAATAACCTGCCAATATGACAATTTTGTGAAAAAATTAATAATCTTAAACTTAAACTTCAAAAATCTCACCATGCCTCTTACTAAATACCTTTCCAAAAAGGGGTCATTTGGGGGGGTACTTGTACTTTCCTGGCTTGTTAGTGTCTCAAAAAATGATACATTTTTAATGATTTGCACCATAGCTTGTAGACACTAACTTTCACAAGACCAAATATAATACACTGATTTGGGTTATTTTTTTACCAAAGATATGTAGCAGTATAAATTTTGGCCAAAATGTATGAAGAAAATTGACTAAATTTGCAAAATTTTATAACATTATAAAGTTTTAAAACACAAACGAAGAAAAATTCATTTTTTTTTTACAAAATGTTTGGTCTTTTTTTTTATTAAATACCACCAAAAGGAAGCTCTGTTTGTGTGAAAAAAGGACAACAATTTCATAAGGGTACAGTGTTGCATGACTGAGTAATTGTCATTCAAAGTGTGAGAGCACTGAAAGCTGAAAATTGGCCTGGTTAGGAAGGGGTTTAAGTGCCCAGTGGGCAAGTGGTTAAGGAAGTGGAAAAACAACAGGTCTCCTGGCCGGATTAACAAGTAATGCAACTTTGTTACAAGGGGGTGGTTGAGAAAAACAAAGACTGCTGTGTTAATGCTAGTGATAGATTGCATCATGTGTCATATATTTTTTTTATTTCCCCCATAGTTATCCTTTATCCAGTTTTAGGAACTGTGTAAGGGCTCTTTCACATGGATGTGTCAGTGTACGGAGCCCGCTCTGCACTGCAGGGACGGACCTGTCAGAGCGCTGCTCTCCCCTATGGGGGATCGGATGACGACGGACCGTAGAGTCCATCGTCATCCGATCCGCAGATGGATGGAAAAATTGGGTTTTCCTCCGTCACACTTTTTTGGATCGGAGCGGGTCGGATGTCAGCGGACATGTCACCGCTGACATCCGTCCCTCCATAGGGGTCAAAAACTGACAGGCGGACCTGAACGGACCGTCCGTGTGAAAGGGGACTTAGTGAGCTTTAGTTTACTTAAAGTGATATTAAAGGCAGATTTTTTTTCAAATAAACAAACATGTTATACTTACCTGCTTGGCGCAGTGGTTTTGCACAGAACAGACCCAATCCTCCTCTTCTCGGGTCCCCCGCTGACGCTGCTGGCCCCTCTCTCCTGCCGAGTGCCCCCATAGAAAGAAGCTTGGTATGGGGGCATCCGAGCAGGCTCGCTCACAGGGGGCTCTGCTCTGTGTGTCCATTCACACACAGAGCATGGCTTGGCCTCGCCCCCACTCTCTCCTCATTGGCTCACTGGCTGTGATTGACCATAGCCAATAGCTCTCACTGCTGTCTCAGCCAATAAGGAAGTAGAGACTCGGGAGATACGCTCGATTGAGATGGGGCTCGGGTAAGTATTAGGGGGGCTGAGCAGGGAAGCTGCACACTGAAGGTTTTTTTATCTTCAGGCATAGAATGCATGAAGGTAAAAAAAAACCTTGAGCCTTTACAACCACTTTAAGAGCTGCTTCTCTCTCCATACAAGTTTATGGGAATGTAAAAGCAACTGAAGCAATGCAGATCAACTGCATCTGAATCAATGAAGTGTGAATGATCTCACAAATGTCTCTGATGGATGTCAAAAGCATGACTGAAGCTCTTTGGCACACATCCTTAACCATGCGAGGTACCGGGCCACGTTCATACCAGTATTAAGAGATCAAGCAGTTCCAGGCACATGTGAATGAAGCTAACTTTTCATATAGTCTCCATCTACTTTGTCACCACCACATTATGTTCTTGCTTGTTGGTATGATCCTTTTCACACTGTTTGGACAGCAGAGTTCACCAACGAAGAACCAGTAGAAATCTCTGGTTCCAACTCATCCAAATCATGGAATAGCTAGTAATAAATAACATTCAACGACTTGTTCTGCCAAGATGAAGACTTTATCTAAGCGATGTCTTCTGTTTTAATGAGTATCAGGAAGATACCCCAACATTTGTTCATGGACAATCAACATCTACACATTTCATGGTGATTAGATTAACCACTTACCAACCCGCAATGTACTGCCGGTCGAACGGTGGCTGTAGGCAAAGCAACTTGCCAGTATATTGCTGCCTACTTCCAGGTCAAGGGCGCGTTCATGAGCTCGGTTTTGGTAAACAATACAGAGCCCTGTACCGAGGGAGAGATCTGTCACTTCTCATCCTTGCAAAGCAGGGATGAGAAACTGAGAGATCATGACTAGGGTAGCTCAGAGGTACCCTTGCTACTGATTCTTAGCCCCCTATACCTCCAACCTACCCAATCCCAGTAAACACATGGCACTGGTTGGAGTTAAATGGCCGGTCCGGCCTTTTAGTAAACAACAAAATTAAAAATTAACACTTTTTACAGTAACCTAAACTAAAGCTAGATGTTCCCAGCCTCAAGAACACAGACTCTGGGACATTAATACTTGACCCACAGACCATATAGGTCTACCAATACCTGGTCCTTCTCAGAGGACCACACCCAACCATAGGACACCATACCAACGATGGTTCCCCACTTGTATCCCACTGACAAATTTTTTAACCCCATACAAGGGGTCCCAATAGCCACGTTCACGCCTACACCCAAAAGTAACTCACCTTATCCCTGGGAGGGACGGTGGGACGTTCCACTGCTGTCTTCCCAACATCGAGTGCTATGGTACCACCCCTTCCTCCAGTATTTTCTCCTACGCTCCCCCCTGTCACCAATCACGTAAGTAGGAAACTCCCACCTATCTCTAAGGCACATTAACCCTACACTGTCTGGTTCCCCTTCCACCATGTCATGCCAGCTATGCGCTTTATTCGCTCCTCCTATCTCCGGGCCTTCCTTTAGTGAAAAGCAGCACACTGTACACACATTACACATAGTTAGGTACGCTTTTAACCCCTCGATCACCCTAGATGTTAACCCCTTTCCAGCCAGTGTCATTAGTACAGTTACAGTGTATAGCAGTGATGGTGAACCTTGGCACCCCAGATGTTTTGGAACTACATTTCCCATGATGCCAAGGTTCACCATCACTGGTGTGTAGTATTATCACTGATCACTGTATTAATGTCACTGAAGATGTCAGTGGCAGTTAGTCAATCCCCCCAGCGCCAGATAGTGTCAGATTGACCACCGCAGTATCGCAGTCCCATTATAAGTCACTGATCACCACCATTAGTAGTATAAAAAAGAAAATGCCAGCATATATATCATAGTTTGTAGGCACTATAACTTTCACGCAAACCAATCAAAAAACACTAATTGGGAATCAAAAAAAAAAAAAAAACACATGTATGTTGAATACATTTTGGCCTAAATGTATGAAGAAATATGTCAAAAAGTAAAAAATATAATTGTTTTTCAAAATATAAATTTTCGTTTAACCACTTATAGACTTTCCCCGTTAATGACCAGGCCATCTTTTGTGATACGGCACTGCGTAGCTTTAACTGACAATTGCGCGGACATGCGACGCGGCACCCAAACAAAATGTATGTCCTTTTTTTCCCACAAATAGAGCTTTCTTTTGGTGGTTTTTGATCACCTCTGCGGTTTTTATTTTTTGCGCTATAAACAAAAAAAGAGCGACAATTAAAAAAAAAAGAAAAACACAATATTTTTTACTTTTTGCTATAATAAATATCCCCCAAAAAAAGTAGGTATGCAGAGGTGGCCTATGGGATTTTTAGTGCTCGTGCAAGTAGCATGCATTGCTCGTTCCAAACAAAATAGTCTACAGGGCCAATAATTTGTGGATGTGGATGGATTATTTTTTGGAGAAAAGGGATATTGTTTAGTATCATTTTAATTCCATGAGAAACCAAAATTCAGCCCAACAACCAAAGCAACTGTCAGTTCATACACAAGAAAGAAAATTATGAGCGACTTAGTGTATTGTATTCTTTTGTCTAGTGATTTTGTCTAGTGATTGACAGCCACCATAGATGGTGGGGCATAAGCCTAACTGAAACAGCAGACAAATTAGCTGCAGGTAATAATACGTTCTTTTGTCTGAATGTGGAACTGACAGAATTACATTTGAGGATTAGAAATATCTGGAAATGAAACTACAGTAAATGTAGATATATAAAATACTGTATGCATGTAAAACAGACAGGCTAAGCTAAAATGCAGACACTACGGCATTTTGTTCTTGGGGGGTGGGGGGGGGGGTAGACATTTAGGTAACATACACTAAACAGTGCTATGCTCTTTTACAAAAACCAATGAAAGGAAGCATCAAAAACAGCAATTTGTCCAGACAAATAGAAGGGTAAAAAGATAACGAAGCATGGGTTAGAAGATCCCTTAACTCCATTAGCGTAACACCCTACCCCCAAACTCTCTCATCCATGAGTCAAGTTCCTCCACCCCAAACTCGCGCATCTACGTCTTTATGGATCTTGCTTTGTGCACTGGTCCAAATCATTTGGTGGAGGGGGGATTATGGTGTGGGGGTTGTTTTTCAGGGGTAGGGCTTGGCCCCTTGGTTCCAGTGAAGGGAACTCTTAAGGCATCAGCATACCAAGATATTTTGGACAATTTCATGCTCCCAACTTTATTTATTTATGCTCCACAGATGCTCAATAGGGTTTAGGTCTGAAGACATACTTGGCCAGTCCATCACCTTTACCCTTTTTGCTTCTTTAGCAAGGCAGTGGTCATCTTGGCCAGTCCATCACCTTTACCCTTTTTGCTTCTTTAGCAAGGCAGTGGTCATCTTGGTGGTGTGTTTGGGGTTGTTATGATGTGGGAATACTGCTCTGTGGCCCAGTCTCCGAAGGGAGGGGATAATGCTCTGCTTCAGTATGTCACAGTACATGGTGGCACTCATGGTTCCCTCAATGATCTGTAGCTCCCCAGTGCCGGCAGCACTCATGCAGCCCCAGACCATGACTCTCCCACCACCATGTTTGACTGTAGGCAAGACACACTTGTCTTTGTACTCCTCACCTGGTTGCCGCCACACACGTTTGACACCATCTGAACCAAATAAGTTTATCTTGGTCTCATCAGACCACAGGACATGGTTCCAGTAATCCATGTCCTTAGTCTGCTTGTCTTCGGCAAACTGTTTGCAGGCTTTCTTCTGCATCATCTTTAGAAGAGGCTTCCTTCTGGGACGACAGCCATGCAGATCAATTTGATGCAGTGTGCGGCGTATGGTCTGAGCACTGACAGGCTGACCCCCCACCCCTTCAACCTCTGCAGCAATGCTGGCAGCACTCATATGTCTATTTCCCAAAGACAACCTCTGGATATGACGCGGAGCACGTGCACTCAACTTCTTTGGTCGACCATGGTGAGGCCTGTTCTGAGTGGAACCTGTCCTGTTAAATCCTAAATCCTCAGATAGTTCTTTGCCATGAGGTTCCATGTTGAACTTCCAGTGACCAGTATGAGAGAGTGAGAGCAGTATTTAACACACCACATTTAACACACCTGGTCCCCATTCCCACCTGAGACCTTGTAACACTAACTAGTCACATAACATCTGGGAAGGAAAATGGCTAATTGGGCCACACACCTCCAAGACGACCACTGCCTTGCTAAAGAGGCTGAGGGTAAAGGTGATGGACTGACCAAGCATGTCTCCAGAACTAAACACTATTGAGCATCTGTGGGGCATCCTCATACAGAGGGTGGAGGAGTGCAAGGTCTCTAACATCCACCAGCTCCGTCATCATGGAGGAGTGGAAGAGGACTCCAGTGGCCACCTGTGAAGCTCTGGTGAACTCCATGCCCAAGAGGGTCAAGGCAGTGCAGGAAATTAATGGTGGCCACACAAAATATTGACACTTTGGGCCTAAGGGGTCCCTCACCATACCTTTTGGTACTAGGTGTTTCTTCTATGTTTTTAATATTTGAGTCAGACAGACAAAACCTTTTCACATACAGTCCCATCCTTCCCCTCACTCTTTGGTCCATATTTGGACATTTTCACTTAGGGGTGTACTCACTTTGGTTGTCAGCGGTTTAGACATTAATGGCTGTGTGTTGAGTGATTTTGAGGGGACAGCAAATTTACACTGTTATAAAAGCTGTACACTCAATACAATGCTACATTGTAGCAAAGTGTCATTTCTTCAGTGTTGTCACAAAGATATAATAAAATATTTACAAAAATGTTAGGGGTGTACTCACTTTTGTGGGATACTGTGTGTACATTGGCTTGGCGTTAAGGCCCGTGAGCCCTGCCTCCACATATATATATTGTGGCGGTAGGACCCTGTGCTACCTGGAGGATTGCTGGTTTAACCGCTTAAGGACCGCCTCCTGCACATATACATCGGCAGAATGGCACGGCTGGGCAAAACCACGCTCCTTTAAGAGCCCAGCCGCGACCCGGTCCTGAGCTCTGTGACCGCGGCCGCTGGACCAGCGGACCCGATTGCCGCTGGTGTCCCGCGATCGGGTCACAGAGCTGAAGAACGGGGAGAGGTCTGTGTAAACAAACCTCTCCCCGCGCTTCCTACACTGCCTGTCACTGATCGGCTGTTCCCTGTCATCGGGAAAGCCGATCAGTGATGTCAGACGTAAAGCCACGCCCCCTACTGTAAATAAAAACACAACACGTCACACTGACTCCTCCCCGCCCCCTAGTGGTTAACTACTTCACTGCCAGTGTCATTTACATAGGAATCAGTGCATTTAAATAGCACTGATTGCTGTATAAATGACAATGGTCCCAAAAATGTCCGATGTGTACGCCATAATGTCGCAGTCACAATAAAAATCGCTGATCGCCGCCATTACTAGTAAAAAAAAAAATATTAATAAAAATGCTATAAAACTATCCCCTATTTTGTAAACGCTATAACTTTTGCGCAAACCAATCAATCACTAATTGCGTTTTTTTTTTACCAAAAATATGTAGAAGAATACGTATCGGCCTAAACTGAGGAAAAAATGTTTTTTTTATATATATTTTTTGGGGATATTAATTATAGCAAAAAGTAAAAAATATAGAATTTTTTTTCAAAATTGTCGCTCTATTTTTGTTTATAGCGCAAAAAATAAAAACCGCAGGGGCGACCAAATACCACCAAAAGAAAGCTCTATTTGTGGGAAAAAAAGGACGCCAACTTTGTTTGGGAGCCACGTCGCACGACCGCGCAATTGTCAGTTAAAGCGACGCAGTGCCGAATCGCAAAAAGGGGCCTGGTCCTTTGGCTGCAAATTGGTCCGGGGCTTAAGTGGTTATGCCAGATTTTGGAGAGAAAGGCACACTGATTGCACAGCTGTGTTCTGGGCTATTTAGTTGTGACCTGGCTATGGCTCAGGGTTCCACCCAACAGACAGGAAGTCTGTGCATGGGAGTCAGGTGGACCATTCCTTTGAGAGGAGTCAGAGGCTGCAGGGGGCAGCCAGACTATGCATGTCTGCAGGAGGCAGACGTACTTGGTGACAGAGCAGCAAGGTGCTGATCAGGAGTGAGCTAAGAGAGAGCTTAACTCTAGAAAACTCTTTTGGGTCTGAGGAGCAGGCCTAAGGCCTAGGCTAAAGGCCTGAATCAGCCGTATGGGAAGAATGTAAGCCAGGAGGCTAAAGTATTGAGTGTGCAAGATACAGTAATGGTGAAACCCCCCTGCGTGGGTACTGATGTCTTTGTGAACTTTTTTGTGCTTTTAAATAAAAGTGGGCTACCAGGCCCTTAAAAATACAGTTTTGTACTGGCGTACTCACTGGAAAACGCACCTACCGTTGAGTCTGATCACCTCCACTTTACAATAAATATAATATATATATATATATATATATATATATATATATATATATATATATATATATATATACATATACATATATTACGGTCGGCCTGCGAGAACTGTTTAAATCACTTTTTTATTTCTCCATTTTTTATGCTCATAAGGGGCTTACGTGAATGTACATTCAGCATGACAGGTCCTCTTTATAGAGACATCAGTACAGTAAACCTTTTTTATAAAAAAAAAAAACCAGGACAGAGCCCACCCACTCTACCTTTCCAGTGGTATTTTTTATGCTGCAAAATCAACGAGGCGCTTTAAATATTGATATTTCTGAGTATATGCCAACTTCAATGCCTGCACGCTTCCTTCACACTAACCTGGATTACAGATATGCATTATTAACAACATTTGAATAGCAAGACTTTTAACTGTCAGCATTCTTGCCAGCTATTATGGCAGCAGCAAATAAAAAGGAACCTACAAAACCAAATAAAACTGTGGAACTGTGGAAATTGCGCAGCATGGCAAGCAACTGTTAATCTTGCCTGGAACAGCCTACTGAACGTTGGCAAGATTATTACCAATGGCTTCTACATTGTACAGTGGATTCCCTGCAAGCTTTGGAAACATTACATTTGGTCATATATTAGATGTAAACCATAACCAAATTCAATTTGTTTTGCTAAACCATTGTGTATTAAAAACAATTGTCATTTTTTTTCTACCTGCACTCCAGCGATGGCTACATGGAATTTCTCAGATTCCTGATGGTGACGTGCCTGAGTAATGTGAGTTGAAGTGGCCACTTACAGTTTTGAAAGCCCTTGTCACAAGAGGGTTGATTTATTAAATGGAAATAGTCTGTGCACTGTAAGTGCAGTTGCTTTAGATCTGAGGGGAACATGCAAGGAAAAAAAAAACAGCATATCATTGGATGATAGAAATCAGCAGAGCTTACCCTCATTTTTGGAGCTTCACCTCATTTTTGGAGCTTCCCCGTCAGATCGGGTGCATCTGCGAGTGCAAGTGCAGTGCACAGTATACACTATATAGTCAAAATTATTAGGATACCTGCCTTTGCGCGCACATGAATTTTCATGGCATCCCAGTCTTAGTCCGTAGGGTTCAATATTGAGTTGGCCCTCCCTTTGCAGCTATAACAGCTTCAACTCTTCTGGGAAGGCCGTCCACAAGGTTTAGGAGGGTGTCTATGGGAATATTTGACCATTCTTCCAGAAGCGCATTTGTGAGGTCAGGCGCTGATTTTGGACTAAAAGGCCTGACTCGCAGTCTCAGCTCTAGTTCCCCCCAAAGGTGTACTATAGGGTTGAGGTCAGGACTCTATGGCCAGTCAAGTTCCTCCACCCCAAACTCGATCATTCGTGTCTTTATGGACCTTGCTTTGTGCACTGGTGTGCAGTCATGTTGGGACAGGAAGGGGCCATCCGCAAACTGTTCCCACAAAGTTAGGAGCATGAAATTGTCCATAATGTCTTGGTATGCTGACGCCTTAACCTCCCTGGCGGTATGATTCTTTCTGGTTTTAGGTGCTGAAAGCGGTACAATTATTTTGCATGGAAATATGGCGTTTTATACTGTATCGTAGGAATAACTCACTTAAATGTGTCCAAACCATGGTCTAGTAGACATCCCGGGTATGATGAACACAAAATCATAAATTAAAATATAATAAATAACTATAAAAATTATTAAATAATCTAATCAAATCAAAAACACTGAAATTTGCTCAGTTGCAGAATTGTCGCTGTCATTAGATTTAGTGTTTGATGACGAATTTCCCCACAAATCGCTATCGCTCAATTCTGCAAGTGATTCTAATTTATTATCGCTGTTTTCTAGCTGGTCTAAAATCACTTTTGACATAAAGGGACACTTTTAGGTTGCTATGGACAATCTCCAAATTCCAGGCAGAAAAAACAGTATTTATAATATAAAACTACAAGGGGTCCCCGACTTACGAACGCCCGACCTACGAACATCTCCTACTTACGAACCGGGCGCTGCGGGGACCCTCCGCCATTTTCCGCGGACCTTCAGTCGTTCTGCGCATGCGCAGTCAGACGGAGCCTCGGAAAATGACAGCAAACATCGTAAATGTCCGTAATTTGCCACGCATGCGCAGAACGGCATTTGACGGAACATCGGAAATGTCCGTAATTGTCGGCCTGCGCTTGCGCGGCCGACTTACGAACATTTCCGAGTTAAGAACAGGAGGACAGTCCCTAACGAGTTCGTAACTCGGGGACCCCCTGTACATGCAGGGCACTGGACAGACCACTAGGGACAAATGGGATGTGTCATTTTTTTATACAGTACTGTAATCTGTAAGATTACAGTACTGTATGTGTATTGTGTGTTTTTCCTTTTTTGAATTTGGCGCCGATCTCCGCTCCCGTGCGTCGGAACGACGCAGGGAACGGAGATCAGCGGCACTCGGGCACTGTGTGAATTGAGCGGAGGAGCTCGCACACACAGCGGGGAGACATCGCAGGATCCAGGGGACAAGGTAAGTAAGTCTCCCTGTATCCTGCAATGCAAGCCCGAGTCTGGCTCGGGGTTACAACATATGGTACTGAAGTTTCCACCCCGAGCCAGACTCGGGATTACCGCCAGGGGGGTTAAGAGTTCCCTTCACTGGAACTAAGGGGCCAAGCCCAACCCCTGAAAAACGACCCCACACCATAATCCCCCCTCCACCAAATGATTTGAACCAGTGCACAAAGCAAGGCCCATAAAGACATGAATAAGTGAGTTTGGGATGGAGGAACTTGACTGGCCTGCGCAGAGTCCTGACCTCAACTAGATAGAACGCCTTTGGGATGAATTAGAGTGTAGACTGCTAGTCAGGCCTTTTCATCCAACATCAGAGCCTGACCTCACAAATGCACTTCTGGAAGAATGGTCAAACATTCCCAAAACCTTGTGGACAGCCTTCCCAGAAGAACTGAAGTTGTTATAGCTGCAAAGGGTGGGCCAACTCAATATTGAACCTTACCCACTAAGACTGGGATGCCATTAAAATTCACGCGGGTATAAAGGCATGCGTCCCAATACTTTTGGTAATATAGTGTATTTACTTTTAGTAAATCAACCCCAAGGTGACATCACAGGAGCACATTTTGGAAACAGGCTAGGTCAATTGTCACCCCATAACAAGAAATGTCTAAACAAGGACCTTAATAGCAGGGTTAACAGGTATTATTTTAAAGCTGCAGATTTAAAGTGGAATCTAATCTAAAAAAATATATATATATATATATATATATAAATAAAAAAATGCTGACAGGTAGGAATTTTATGTTAAACCCTTTGTGTACATTGAGCAACGCATGCACAGTTCAATGTACATTAGGGCACAGTGCGCATGCTTTGGAGTGACATCATTGCAGCCCGGCCAGCAAATTGGCTGAAGAGTCAGGAACCCAGAAGTAAAACTGGAGAAGATGGCAGTGCCTATGACCAAAGGGAGCACTGCCAGCAAAGCGGTGGATAGGGGCAATAGCCAGGTGAGTCTGCCATAATGTGCATATGGTTTATTGGTCCCGGTGACAACTGTCCAAGAGGAGACTTTCCACACAGACATAAGCCCCATACACACGGTCGGACTTTTTCATGGATTCTGTCCGATCGGACAAGGTTGACGAAAAATCAGACCGTGTGTATGCACCATCGGACAGTGTTCGTCGGTTTGTCGGACGGACAAAGTCTTATCTCCTGTTGGAAATCTTTGCCGTCAACACGGTCCGATCACACCAAGTCCGATCGTGTGTATCGAATTCCTGACGGACAAAGTGCCACGCATGCTCAGATCACATTACAAGACCAAAGCTATTGGCTACTAGCCTCTACGTAGTCCCGTCGTAGGCAACAAACGTCACCACGTTCAGAATGATCGGATTTTTCGACAACTTTGTCCGACCGTGTGTACGCAACACCAACATCGGACAAAGTACGACGGACATGATCCGACGGACCTGGTCCTCGGATTGTCCGACCGTGTGTATGGGGCTATAGAGTGTTCCTATGTTTGCAAGAAAGCATAACGTTCATCCACTGGAAAGGAAAATATTCATTGTTTTCTATTACAAGAGGATGTTGCCTGGAACTTTTTACAAAGTTTTGGTACTGCTTGTCCCTTAAAAGAGTCAGCAGGAATCTGTAGCAGGAACTGGAAGCTGGAGTAGCAGCTCCTTCCAATGTCACATTTTCTGAAGGCATATCTCAAAATTCAAATCGCAGCCCTTTCCAAGGACTTCCCAGGTATGTGAGTCAGAAGGACTGAATCTCTAGTCAGAAGGGCCTGAGTCCTGAGTAACAGGAATTGAGTCCTGCATCAAAAGAATTGAGTCTTGAGTCAGAGGAATTGAGTCCCAAGCCAAAATAACTGAGTTCTGAGTCAGAAAACGTGAGTTCTGAGTCAGAATTATTGAGCCCTGAGGTGGCAGAATTGACTCCACAGTCAAACGAGTTGAGTCCTCAGTCAGAGCAATTGAGTCCTGAGTCAGAGGAATTGAGTCCTGCATCAAAAGAATTGAGTCTTGAGTCAGAGGAATTGAGTCCCAAGCCAAAATAACTGAGTTCTGAGTCAAAAAACGTGAGTTCTGAGTCAGAATTATTGAGCCCTGAGGTGGCAGAATTGACTCCACAGTCAAACGAGTTGAGTCCTCAGTCAGAGCAATTGAGTCCTGAGTCAGAGGAATTGAGTCTGGAATCAGAAGAGTTGTTAGAGGCAGTCCTGAGTCAGATAAATAGAAACCCAAGGAGCTGAATTCAGTCTTCATTCAGATTAATTGAGTCTTAAATCAGAAGAATTGAATCCTGAGTCAGAGGTGTTGAGTCCTGAGTCCGAGGAATTGAGTCCTCAATCAGAGTCTTGAGTCTTGAAATTTAGTCCTGAGTCCGAAGAGTTAAGTCAGAGGAACAAAGTCCTGAGTCAGATAAGTAGAAACTCAGTTCAGAGGAATGCAGTCCTCAATCAAATTGAGTGCTGAGTCAGAGGACATAAGTCCTAAATCAGAGCAATTGAGCCTTGAGTCAGAGGAATTGAATAATTGCATCCTGAACCAAATTAACTGAGCCCTGAGATTTAAAGTCCTGAGTCAGAGTTATTGAGCCCGAGGTAAAGGAATTGAATCCTCAGTCAGAGGAATTGAGACCCTAATCAGAGCAATTGAGTCCTGAGTCAGAAGAACTGAGTCCTGAGTCAGAAGAATTGAGTCCCGAATCAGAAAAGCTGAGTCAGATGAAGTCCTGAGTCAGATAAATAGAGTCTCAGTTCAGAGGAATCCAATGTTCAATCAGAAAAAATTGAGTCCTGAGTCAGAGGAATTGAGTCCTGAACCAAAAGAGGCAAGTCGCAAGTCCCAAGAACTAAATCCTGAGTCAAAGGAACTGAGTCTTAAGTCAGAAAAAAATTGTCTTAAGTCAGAGCAATTGAGCCTTGAGTCAGAGGAATTGAATAATTGCATCCTGAACCAACCTAAATCAGAAGATTTGAAGTCCTGAGTCAGAGTTATTGAGCCCTGAGGTAAAGGAATTGAATCTTCAGTCAAAGGAATTGAGTCCCTAATCACAGCAATGGAGTCTTTAGTCAGAAGAACTGAGTCCTGAGTCAGAGGAATTGAGTCCTGAGTCAGAGGAATTGAGTCCTGAGTCAGAAGAATTGAGTCCCGAATCAGAAAAGCTGAGTCAGATGAAGTCCTGAGTCAGATAAATAGAGTCTCAGTTCAGAGGAATCCAATGTTCAATCAGAAAAATTGAGTCCTGAGTCAGAGGAATTGAGTCCTGAACCAAAAGAGGCAAGTCGCAAGTCCCAAGAACTAAATCCTGAGTCAAAGGAACTGAGTCTTAAGTCAGAAAAAAATTGTCTTAAGTCAGAGCAATTGAGCCTTGAGTCAGAGGAATTGAATAATTGCATCCTGAACCAACCTAAATCAGAAGATTTGAAGTCCTGAGTCAGAGTTATTGAGCCCTGAGGTAAAGGAATTGAATCCTCAGTCAAAGGAATTGAGTCCCTAATCACAGCAATGGAGTCTTTAGTCAGAAGAACTGAGTCCTGAGTCAGAAGAACTGAGTCCTGAGTCAGAGGAACTGAGTCCTGAGTCAGAGGAATTGAGTCCTGAGTCAGAGGAATTGAGTCCTGAGTCAGAGTAATTGAGTCCTGAGTCAGAGGAATTGAGTCCTGAGTCAGTGGAATTGAGTCCTCAATCAGAGGAATTAAGTCCTGCATCACAGGAACTGAGTCTTGAGTCAGAGACATTTTAGTCCTGAGTCAGAAGAGTTAAGTCAAAGGAACAAAGTCCTGAGTCAGATATGTAGTAACTCAATTCAAAGGAATGTAGTCCTCTATCAAATTGAGTGCTGAGTCAGAGGACTTAAGTCCTAAGTCAGAGGAATTGAATAATTGCATTCTGAACCAAATAAACTTGAGCCTTGAGTGAGAAGATTTAAAGTCCTGAGTTATTGAGCCCTGAGGTAAAGGAAATGAATCCTCGGTCAGAGGAATTGAGTCTTGAATCAGAAGAGTTGAGTCAGATGAAGTCCTGAGTCAGATAAATAGAGTCTCGGTTCAGAGGAATCCAATGTTCAATAAGAATAATTGAGTCTTGAGTCAGAGGAATTGAGTCCTGAACCAAAGGAGCTAAGTCGCAACTCTGAATAACTAAATACTGAGTCAAAGGAACTGAGTCTTAATTTAGAAAAAAATTGTCTTGAGTCAGAGGAATTGAGTATTAGGTCAGTGGGATTGAGTCCTTCCTTAGTCAAATGAATTGAGTCCTAAATAAGATGAATTTAGTCCTAAGTTCTAAGTGGGATTGAGTCATTCCTTAGTCAAAGGAATCGAGACCTAAATTGAGCTACTAAGTCCTGAGTCAGAATGACTAGACTTGAGTCACGGGGACTAAAGCTTCATGCACATTGGTGATCAAATAACTGCATTTCTGGGCCCCTGGGAGACACAGGTGCAGCAGTGTGGAGGACGGGGATGTTGGGTATGAGGCGAAAGGCTGGAGTTCCACTTTAGGATAAAAGTTCCATTATGAATTGTAGTTGACTGTTCCTCGGTCTCAGCACTTTAGAACACTAACAAACAGAAAAGTGTGAGATTAGTGGCCCTCTAACCCCTCTGTTGTGTTTCCATTAGCAGTGTATTCCGTGACGGCACCCAGGTTACTTAGAGATGATTAAGGTTTGTCTATTAGATAAAAGCTTTTAATGCGGGCCTGAAAAGATGACAACATAACATTTGATTACACCGTTTAGTCACCGCCAACATTGACGTTTCTATTAAAACTGGGCTAAATTTAGCCTTTTTATTGATGTCTATACTTTAAATTACACTGGAGACCTCTGACGCACTCACATTTCTGCCAAAATAATTTGAGTGTGTATTAGAGTAATAGCAATGTTCGCTTGGCAGAAATAATAAAGACCTTTTTTGACTGGAGAGCTTAGATAGTTAGCAGTGCTCAAGAATGATTGTACCCTAATATGATGTCCTGCCTCCTTGGGTGACCCCTCTAGACCCCGTGATTCGGAGGAAAAAGGTCCTCCACACATTTAAACAAGAGGCTATGCCTGAAGTCATAATTTTAGACTTCCTTCACACCTATGTGGTATGATGCGGTGTGTTATTAATAAGTGTAATGCCCCGTACACACGGTCGGAAATTCTGACGGTAAATGTCTGATCGAACCATGTTGTCGGAAAATCCGCCCGTGTGTGGGCTTCATCGGACTTTTTCCATCGGAATTTCCGACGGAAAAGATTTGAGATCCTGCTCTCAAATTTTCCGACAACAGAGTCCGGTCGGACTTTTTCCGATCGTGTGTAGAGAATTCCGACGGAAAAAGTGCCACACATGCTCAGATCAAATTACGAGACCAAAGCTATTGGCTACTAGCCTCTACGTAGTTCCGTAGTACGCAACGAACGTCACCACGTTCAGAATGATCGGATTTTCCGACAACTTTGACGATGGATTTTGTGGTCGGAATTTCCGACCGTGTGTACGGGGCATTAGGATTTGCGTTGCATTAAGGCTGCCTATTTGTTTGAACAACTTACCTAAAAAAGATCTGCATACCGTATATACTCGAGTATAAGCTGAGTTTTTCAGCACATTTTTTTGTGCTGAAAATGCCCCCCTCGGCTTATACTTGAGTCAAGCACTTTTCTGCGGCAGAGAATGACATTTTCCGACCCGACTTTGGGGCCCCGTATCTCGGGGCCACCTTATGCTAGGAACCCCAATTTGGTGTGCAAACCCAGTGGAACTAGCACTACAACATATCCAAAGATGTTTTTTTTTAACCCCCAAGTGGCCCCGAGATACGGGGCCCCAAAATCGGTTCTGAAAATGTCATTCTCTGCTGCAGAAAAGTGCTTGACATTTTCCGAACCGACTTTGGGGCCCCGTATCTCGGAGCCACTTGCTGCTAGGAACCCCATCTTTGGATATGTTATAGTGCTAGTTCCACTGGGTTTGCACACCAAATTGGGGTTCCTAGCACCAAGTGGCCCCGAGATACGGGGCCCCAAAGTGTCCATCTGGAATTGGCTGCTGCTAGGGGGCATCTAGGAACCCTTAACTACCAAGTTTGAAGTTCGGGGGACCTATGGCTGCAAATAAGCACAGTGAGGCATGCAAATGGGCACAGTGAGGCTGCAAATGGGCATTGTTGACCCTCTTTTCCACTTACAGTAGCTGCGCATTTCTAGCCCTAGGCTTATACTCGAGTCAATAAGTTTTCCCAGTTTTTTGTGGTAAAATTAGGTGCCTCGGCTTATATTCGGGTCGGCTTATACTCGAGTATATACGGTAATTTTTGCTGATGAATCACATTAGAACGCATGGTAGTGTGCTACTGTTCATTGGTGTCCACCGCAGGGACATTGAAAGCGCAGTACAATTCAATGTGGAATGCAAGTTCATATAACGAGCATCAACGCAAGGCATAAGTGTGACTAAGTGTGGTCTATTCTACCCTTGAGGTGCTCATTTTTTTTCGGCCGTTGAAAGATTCTGGAACGCTTATGCACTCGTGGTGGACTCCAGCAATCTCTGTAGTGAGGATGTCGCTAGTGGTAGTGCCAAATGCATTCGGTTATTTTGTTCTTTTTTCAGCCTTCTCTGCCTAATGCCCCGTACACACGATCGGACATTCCGACAACAAAATCGTGAAATTTTGTTTGAAGGTTGTTGGCTCCAACTTGTCTTGCATACACACGGTCACACAAATGTTGGCCAACAATTACGAACGTGGGAACGTGGTGACGTAGAAGACACCCTTTGGGCTCCTTCTGCTTGATTCCGAGCATGCGTAAACTTTTGTGCGATGGACTTGTGTACACATGATCGGAAAGTCCGACAACAAATGTTTCGATGGAGCATACACACGGTCGGACTTTCAGCCAACATGCTCACATCCAACATTTCACGTCGGAAAGTCCGATCGTGTGTATGCGGCATAAGGCTGGCCTTAGATGAAGCAAATTTCTTTCATGCAACCATGCATTGCAGGAATGAAATTAGCTTGATTCCCCCATCGACCCAGTCAGTGTCCCTCCCGCGGAACCATTGTGTAACAGCCGCTAGCAATAATCGCTAGCAATACTCACACCTAAAATCCCTCAGGCTGGTTGTACCCAAGTAGATTGAACAACTTGGGTACATTCAGCCTACCCATACATGGTTCGAATCTCAGCTGCTTCCTGCAGAACTGGCCAAGATTTGAACCGTCAATGGCCGTCTCTAAGGCTGAACTCCAGCCAGCAGCTAGCTACACTTTTGAAATACATACAAGTGATTTGATCCCCCTGACAAATGATTTGTTCAGCCAGTCCTGTGATTTTGACACACGCAGTGGGAAACATCTAAACTGCATTTCAATGTCAGGATCCCGTCGAGAGAGACAAAGAACACAACGGCTGGTGTAGGGTGGGATGACAGCAATGCCAATTGCAGCTCATTACACTGTTCACTTAAACTTATTGAAATGTCACACAATTACATTAAGTTCATTACATTCCTTCATTAACCACTTGACCTACCTCAGGAAGATTTACCCCCTTCATGACCAGGCCACTTTTAGCAATACAGCACTGCGTTACTGACAATTGCACAGTATGTCAAAGCTGTACACAAATAAAAATGTTGTCCTTTTTTTTTCTCACAAATTTCTTTTGCTGGTATTTGATCACCTCCTTTTTTTTCCCAAAGCACATGATTAGAGCCGGAGGCTCTAATTGGCTTCAAAAAGGGTGGGCTCGGGGTGCAGAGCACTGCACCCCCGAGCCCACCCAGTTCTGAGACATTAGCAAATTAATATTTGCTAATTCCTTCCTGCTTCTCCCCCTGGCCAATCAGGAAGGTGTCCTGAGACCCAATTGGCCCGGGGAGTCCTAGAACTTCCGGCCAAACGGGTCTCAGGACCCACTTCTTGTTCAGCTGGGAGGAGAAGCAATGGCCCCGCCTCTTCCCTCGGTCAGCTGCGGGCCATGTGCTGTGAGGAGCAGCAGGTGGAGGGGCAGCAACAGCCTCTTCCAGCTTCCAGGAGCCCTACCCTGGATTCAGCACCAACACCACCACCTCGTCATTGTCCTCCTAAGGTAAGGCCATGGATTGCCACCTTCCCGTCCGACCTGTCTGGGGGGGGGGGGGGGTTAGTGGTGCGAGTAAGGGGGACAGGTTTGTTTGCCACCCCCCCCCCCCCCTTCCCTCTAAATATTGAGCACCGGCCGCCACTGGTGTATACCCAGCTTTCGCGTCTTGTGGCTTTCTAAGTAGGGTAACCAAGGATGTACAGGCATAGCAGGAGAACCTGAGCAATGGCCCCCGGCTCTTCCCTCGGTCAGCTGCGGGCTATGTGCAGCGAAGAGCAGCAGATGGAGGGGCAGCAACAGCCTCTTCCAGCTTTCAGGAACCCTACCCTGGATTCAGCACCAACACCACCACCTCGTCATTGTACTCCTAAGGTAAGGCCATGGATTGCCACCTTCCCATCCGACCTGTCTGTGGGGGGGGGGGTGTTGATTTGAGTGAGGGGGCCAGGTTTGTTTGCCGCCCCCCTTAAAATATTGAGCACCAGCCGCCACTGGTGTATACCCAGCTTTAGTATCTTGTGGCTTTCTAAGTAGGGTAACCAAGGATGTACAGGCATAGCAGGAGAACCTGAGCAATGGCCCCGGCTCTTCCCTCGGTCAGCTGCGGGCTATGTGCAGCGAAGAGCAGCAGATGGAGGGGCAGCAACAGCCTCTTCCAGCTTTCAGGAACCCTACCCTGGATTCAGCACCAACACCACCACCTCATCATTGTACTCTCAAGGTAAGGCCATGGATTGCCTGTCTGACCTGTCTGTGGGGGGGGGGGGGGGGGTGATTCGAGTGAGGGGGCCAGGTTTGTTTGCTGCCCCCACCTTCCCGTCCGACCTGTCTGGGGGGGGGGGGGTTTAGTGCGAGTAAGGGGGCCAGGTTTGTTTTCCACCCCCCCCCTCAAAATATTGAGCACCAGCCGCCACTGGTGTTTACCCAGCGTTAGTGTCTTGTGGCTTTCTAAGTAGGGTAACCAAGGATGTACAGGCTTAGCAGGAGAACCTGAGATTCTCTATGGGCTCATGGCTTGATCTCTGCAAGCTGCACAGCTCAGAGGATGTAAGCTTTTTGCACCCCCTTTCTCACTGTGTTGTTATGCTCTACAATTGCATTAGGGGCGGAAAACATAATTTTGTTAACATGCTGCAGCCCAGCCAAAGTAAAAGTACAATTCAATTTCAAAACTTGCATCCAAGATGGACTAGCGGGGGTCTCAAACTGGTGGCCCTCCAGCTGTTGCAAAACTACAACTCCCATGAGGCATTGCAAGGCGGACCGTTACAAGCATGACTCCCTCAGGCAGAGGTATGATGGGACTTGTGGTTCCGTAACAGCTGGAGGGCCACCAGTTTGAGACCCCTGGTAGAGACCATGGAATGTCCTGTACAGCATACATAGAGCAGTGCACAGGTGTGCAAAGTGCACGGCTTGTTTCAAACAAACTCAAGTGATGGGGAAAAGAAGAGGTTCAGGAGCTCTTGGAGGATGTTATAAGGAGGCAGAAAATCACTGCAAGAAAAGATTTCATGGAAAATAAATTATATGGCCATTAAGTAGTGAATATGTATGGATTATTTTTTTTTGGAGAATAGGATGAATATCTTGTTTAGTGTCACTTTAAGATGTCTGTACTGCTGTGTGGATATAAATGTTGGGGGATGTTCCCGGCACTCATTAAAACTGAAGAAGTGACCTGAGAAGCTACAAACATCTTCAACATTACAGAACATGTCTACTACTAGAGATTCGATTTTTTTCTCAACAAAAGAAGTTACACTTTTTTTTTTTACACTGAGGTTGAACTGTGTTAGAAAGGCGTTGGGAAAACGATATCAATGACTTAACAGAGGAGCCACAGCAGTGAAGAGTACACGGAAGAAAAGAAGGGAGGAAGAATTTTTTATTAAAAAAATGATCATTAGTCTATTGATAAAAGAATACTATGTCAACTGTAGGAATATATAAACTCATTTATGTAAGCTGAATCTAAGCAGATAAAAAAAATAAAGTAACTACCATATTTATCGGCATATAACACGCACAAGCGTATAACACGCACCTTCATTTTTGGAGGGAAGTTTCAAGAAAAAAACAAAAATTTTAAATAAAGAACTTTGAAGCAAAATAAGGGTCAGTGCCCATCAATGCAGCCTCACCATTGTCCATCTGCAGCCTGATCAATGCCACCTTCAGCCTGATCAATGCCCATCTACAGCCTCACAAGTGACCATCACTGCAGCTTGATCAATGCCCGTCTACAGCCTCACAATTGCCCATCAATGTAGCTTGATCAATGCCCATCTACAGCCTCACAATTGCCCATCAATGCAGCCTGATCAATGCCCGTATACAGCCTCACAATTGCCCATCAATGAAGCTTGATCAATGCCCATCTGTAGCCTGATCAATGCCCATATGCAGCCTCACAAATGTCCATCAATGCAGCTTGATCAGTGCCCATCTACAGCCTCACAATTGCCAGTAATGCCACAATTGCCAGTAATAAAGAAGAGGGTAACACAAGAGAGGGACAGTAATGAAGAAGAAGGTGACACAAGTGGGGTACAGTAATGAAGAAGAGGGTGACACAAGTGGGGGACAGTAATGAAGAAGAAGGTGACACAAGTGGGGGACAGTAATGAAGAAGAAGGTGACACAAGTGGGGGACAGTAATGAAGAAGAAGGTGACACAAGTGGGGGACAGTAATGAAGAAGAGGGTGACACAAGTGGGGGGCAGTAATGAAGAAGAGGGTGACACAAGTGGGGGACAGTAATGAAGAAGAGGGTGACACAAGTGGGGGACAGTAATGAAGAAGAGGGTGACACAAGTGGGGGACAGTAATGAAGAAGAAGGTGACACAAGTGGGGGGCAGTAATGAAGAAGAAGGTGACACAAGTGGGGGACAGTAATGAAGAAGAGGGTGACACAAGTGGGAGGCAGTAATGAAGAAGAAGGTGACACAAGTGTGGAACAGTAATGAAGAAGAAGGTGACACAAGTGGGGGACAGTAATGAAGAAGAAGGTGACACAAGTGGGGGACAGTAATGAAGAAGAAGGTGACACAAGTGTGGTACAGTAATGAAGAACAAGGTGACACAAGTGGGGGACAGTAATGAAGAAGAAGGTGACACAAGTGGGGGACAGTAATGAAGAAGAAGGTGACACAAGTGGGGGACAGTAATGAAGAAGAAGGTGACACAAGTGGGGGACAGTAATAAAGAAGAGGGTGACACAAGTGGGAGGCAGTAATGAAGAAGAGGGTGACACAAGTGGGGGACAGTAATGAAGAAGAGGGTGACACAAGTGGGGGACAGTAATGAAGAAGAGGGTGACACAAGTGGGGGGCAGTAATGAAGAAGAAGGTGACACAAGTGGGGGGCAGTAATGAAGAAGAAGGTGACACAAGTGGAGGACAGTAATGAAGAAGGTGACACAAGTGGGGTACAGTAATGAAGAAGAAGATGACACAAGTGGGGGACAGTAATGAAGAAAAAGGTGACACAAGTGGGGGGCAGTAATGAAGAAGAAGGTGACACAAGTTGGGGCAGTAATGAAGAAGGCGACACAAGTGGGGGACAGTAATGAAGAAGAGGGTGACACAAGTGGGGGACAGTAATGAAGAAGAAGGTGACACAAGTGAGGGGCAGTAATGAAGAAGAAGGTGACACAAGTGGGGGACAGTAATGAAGAAGAAGGTGACACAAGTGGGGGACAGTAATGAAGAAGAGGGTGACACAAGTGGGGGGCAGTAATGAAGAAGAGGGTGACACAAGTGGGGGACAGTAATGAAGAAGAGGTTGACACAAGTGGGGGACAGTAATGAAGAGGGTGACACAAGTGGGGGGCAGTAATGAAGAAGAAGGTGACACAAGTGGAGGACAGTAATGAAGAAGGTGACACAAGTGGGGTACAGTAAAGAAGAAGAAGATGACACAAGTGGGGGACAGTAATGAAGAAGAGGGTGACACAAGTGGGGGACAGTAATGAAGAGGGTGACACAAGTGGGGGGCAGTAATGAAGAAGAAGGTGACACAAGTGGGGGGGGGGCAGTAATGAAGAAGAAGGTGACACAAGTGGGGGACAGTAATGAAGAAGAGGTTGACACAAGTGGGGGACAGTAATGAAGAGGGTGACACAAGTGGGGGGCAGTAATGAAGAAGAAGGTGACACAAGTGGAGGACAGTAATGAAGAAGGTGACACAAGTGGGGTACAGTAACGAAGAAGAAGATGACACAAGTGGGGGACAGTAATGAAGAAGAGGGTGACACAAGTGGGGGACAGTAATGAAGAGGGTGACACAAGTGGGGGGCAGTAATGAAGAAGAAGGTGACACAAGTGGGGGGGCAGTAATGAAGAAGAAGGTGACACAAGTGGAGGACAGTAATGAAGTAGGTGACACAAGTGGGGTACAGTAACGAAGAAGAAGATGACAGAGGTTGGGGACAGTAATGAAGAAGAGGGTGACACAAGTGTGGGACAGTAATGAAGAAGAAAAAGTGACAAGTGGGGGACAGTAATGTAGAAGAAGGTGACACAAGTGGAGGACAGTAATGAAGAAGGTGACACAAGTGGGGGACAGTAATGAAGAAGAGGGTGACACAAGTGGGGGGCAGTAATGAAGAAGAGGGTGACACAAGTGGGGGACAGTAATGAAGAAGAAAAAGTGACACAAGTGGGGGACAGGATAAACGTGTCCCTGTTTTAAACAAGGTTAGGACTGTATAATACGTTAAATACAGTTCTGTAAGCAACACCTTATTTTCTGGCAGTGCCCCTCCTGAGACCCTGCATAGCAGCAGAACCTGAAATTCTCTATGGCCTCGCGATCCCTGCAAGCTGCACAGCTCTGCACCTCCCTCTTAGTGTGTTATTATGTTCCACATTTGCATAAGGGGCATTGAACATCACTGCACACTGTGGCTCATCCCAGTCCTGCCCATTGGATAAAGTGTTTAGTTAAAAAAAATAAAAAAAGTAGCAAGTAGTTATTTTTGGGATATTTGGGTGGGGAAAGAAGCTTCCTATTATTGGAGTAGAATAAAAGCTATTCCTACGATTGTATAATTACTAGACATGTGCATTCGTTTTCGTCCGAATGCATTTTCGTCAGAATTTCAGGTATTTTAGTTATCGTTTTAACAAAGGATAACGAAAGTGCAGAATACGAAAAACGAAAGATCCGACATAAACAAATGCTTTATTTTCGTTTTCGTTGAAACAGTTCGATATAGATAGGAGATTTGACGCTGACAATAACAATCTGTGTCCATCGAACCTGTGGTCGAATGTGCCTAACCTTAACTCTTTTAGTCCAAGATTATTCTACATAGAGAGAAAAGATTTGACGTGGAGAGAAAAGATTCGACGTAGAGAGAAAGGATTTGACGTAGAGAGAAAAGATTCAAGTAGAGAGAAAAACGTAGAGAGAAAAGATTCGACGTAGAGAGAAAAGATTCAATGTAGAGAGAAAAGATTTGACGTAGAGAGAAAAGATTCAACGTAGAGAGAAAAGATTCAACGTAGAGAGAAAAGATTTGACGTAGAGAGAAAAGATTTGACGTAGAGAGAAAAGATTAGACGTAGAGAGAAAAGATTTGACGTAGAGAGAAAAGATTTGACGTAGAAAGAAAAGATTTGACGTAGAGAGAAAAGATTCCACGTAGAGAGAAAAGATTTGACAGAGAGAAAAGATTCGACAGAGAGAAAAGATTCGACATAGAGAGAAAAGATTCGACATAGAGAGAAAAGATTCGACAGAGAGAAAAGATTCGACAGAGAGAGAAAAGATTTGACGTAGAGAGAAAAGATTCGACATAGAGAGAAAAGATTTGACATAGAGAGAAAAAATTTGACGTAGAGAGAAAAAATTTGACATAGAGAGAAAAAATTTGACGTAGCGAGAAAAGATTTGACAGAGAGAAAAGATTCGATGTAGAGAGAAAAGATTTGACATAGAGAGAAAAAATTTGACGTAGAGAGAAAAGGATTCGACGTAGAGAAAAGATTCGACGTAGAGAGAAAAGGATTTGACGTAGAGAAAAGATTCGAAGTAGAGAGAAAAGATTTGACATAGAGAGAAAAGATTTGACGTAGAGAGAAAAGATTCGACGTAGAGAGAAAAGATTCGACGTAGAGAGAAAAGATTCGACCGTAGAGAAAAGATTTGACGTAAAGAAAAAAAAATTGACATAAAGAGAAAAGATTGCTGCTGGAATTGGGTGGGGAAAGTAAAATAGAAAATAATGATGATGATGAATGTTATTGGCTGATTGTAACCAAAGAGGAGGAGCAGTAAAATAGCTAGAACTAAGTACACATGTACAGCCAACTTACTTTCACTTACGATTGCTAGCAGAGAGAGACACACACTGAATCATTTCAGAAGACAGCCAATCTTAGCTGGTTTGTTTGTCAGAGAACCTGAATTATTTAGCAATTAAGCAACATTCAAGTAGAGAGAAAAACGTAGAGAGAAAAGATTCGACGTAGAGAGAAAAGATTCAATGTAGAGAGAAAAGATTTGACGTAGAGAGAAAAGATTCAACGTAGAGAGAAAAGATTCAACGTAGAGAGAAAAGATTTGACGTAGAGAGAAAAGATTTGACGTAGAGAGAAAAGATTAGACGTAGAGAGAAAAGATTTGACGTAGAGAGAAAAGATTTGACGTAGAAAGAAAAGATTTGACGTAGAGAGAAAAGATTCCACGTAGAGAGAAAAGATTTGACAGAGAGAAAAGATTCGACAGAGAGAAAAGATTCGACAGAGAGAAAAGATTCGACATAGAGAGAAAAGATTCGACATAGAGAGAAAAGATTCGACAGAGAGAAAAGATTCGACAGAGAGAGAAAAGATTTGACGTAGAGAGAAAAGATTCGACATAGAGAGAAAAGATTTGACATAGAGAGAAAAAATTTGACGTAGAGAGAAAAAATTTGACATAGAGAGAAAAAATTTGACGTAGCGAGAAAAGATTTGACAGAGAGAAAAGATTTGATGTAGAGAGAAAAGATTTGACATAGAGAGAAAAAATTTGACGTAGAGAGAAAAGGATTCGACGTAGAGAAAAGATTCGACGTAGAGAGAAAAGGATTTGACGTAGAGAAAAGATTCGAAGTAGAGAGAAAAGATTTGACATAGAGAGAAAAGATTTGACGTAGAGAGAAAAGATTCGACGTAGAGAGAAAAGATTCGACGTAGAGAGAAAAGATTCGACGTAGAGAGAAAAGATTCGACCGTAGAGAAAAGATTTGACGTAAAGAAAAAAAATTTGACATAAAGAGAAAAGATTGCTGCTGGAATTGGGTGGGGAAAGTAAAATAGAAAATAATGATGATGATGAATGTTATTGGCTGATTGTAACCAAAGAGGAGGAGCAGTAAAATAGCTAGAACTAAGTACACATGTACAGCCAACTTACTTTCACTTACGATTGCTAGCAGAGAGAGACACACACTGAATCATTTCAGAAGACAGCCAATCTTAGCTGGTTTGTTTGTCAGAGAACCTGAATTATTTAGCAATTAAGCATAAGCACAGCAGCTGAACAATAGTGAAGCAAGCTACAGTTCAACCTAACTTTTTCATAATAATCTGCTGCTATTGTGTTAGTGTTGTGAACTTGATAGTGATACTAGTGTTGTGATGGCCTCAGAGGCTGCTCGTGTTGTGGGGGGATTTATTATTATAGATTCTATATTATAGATTGAGATTCTATATAGATTCTATATACCCTATCTTGTTACCTGTCTGATCAGTGATCACTATCACCAGTCTATTTTCTGTTTGAACTATATACATTCAACATGAACAACAAAGATTCGACAAAGCAGCGAAAAACATACAAACGTCGAATCTTTGGCTTATGGTGTCTGTCGAAAGTTCTAAGAAGATTCGACGGAGCAGCTAAACTATACGGCATTGTACAGTTTAGCTGCTCCGTCGAATCTTCTTTGAACATTCGACAGACACCATAAGCCTTCAATGACAGATTCGACCTTAATTCATTTGGATTTTCGGACGAATGAAATTTTTAACGAAAAACGAAATAAATAAAAACGAATTTCGGGAGTAGCTAAATACAAAACGAAATATTTCAGTGTGCACATGTCTAATAATTACATCACTTCCATAGAACGGTAGCACCGCTTCCATCACCTTCTGCTAATCCTGATGAAGTACATGGTATAGATTGTACAGGATAGCCTACGGATAATATAAGATAAGGCAAAAGCTCACACAAAGGTTCAGGAATGCATGCACTGTTTTTAACTTGCTAAGCATTTGTATTAAAAAAAAAAAAAGATACTTAGATTCTGCTTTACGACCCAGAAAGAGACTGTTTTGATTACTAAATAACTGTCTGTTTTTCTGCTGATGCTTTTATTGATTGGCTTGTGTACTGCGTTCTGCGGAGAGTCTTTGGCGCTTGCTCCAGCTAAAGGCTGTTTGCATGTTTAAGCTGACACTCTTCCCAACACCTCGAAATCTCTGCAGTGATAAAGATTGCAATTAGCAGCCTGATCTCTGCTCCCCAAAGGCTTCATTAATGGTACTTTGATATAGAGTTGAACACTCCAGATGAGAGGATTGCCAGTGACACCGAACAAGTGGAATCCCTTTCCTTTTCAACTTGCAGAAACACAATGGTCGGTGCAGTGAGCGCAGTTTAACCACTTGATTACAGGGCACTTAAACCCCTTCCTGACCAGACCAATTTTCAGCTTTCAGCGCTGATGCACTTTGAATGACAATTGCGCGGTCATACAACACTGTTCCCCAAATGAAATTTTTATGATTTTTTTTCCCCCACAAATAGAGCTTTCTTTGGGTGGTATTCGATCGCCTCTGCGGTTTTTATTTTTTGTTAAATTTTTTTAAAAAGACCGAATTAAAAAAAAAGAAAATTATATTTTGTTATACAATTTTGCAAACAGGTATTTTTTCTCCATTATTGATGTATGCTGATGAGACGGCACTGATGGGCACCGATAGGTGGCAGTGATGGGCACTGATGGGTGGCAATAATGGGCACTGATTGGCACTGGTTGGTTACACTGATAGGCAGCACTGCTAGGTGGCATTGATTGGCACCACTGGTGGGCATTGATAGGTGACACTCTTGGGCATTGATAGGTGGCACTTGTGGTCATTGATAGGTGGCACTGGTGGGCACTGGCAGGGGGTACTGGTGGGCACAGATGAGGCAGAATTGCCTCTTCCTCTTTAGGACCGATGTCCCTTGCACATAAGCCGGTGATCAGCTTTTTTTTCTCCTCACGCTGACAGCGTGAGGAGAAAAAAAACGATTACAGAGCTTTTGTTTACATCATGTGATCAGCTGTCATTGGCTGACAGCTGATCACGTGGTAAGGTGCCGGGATCTGTGATCACCCGAGTCTCAGTGACTCTTTTTTCCACTTTCGGGTGCCGCTGTCCAGTGATCTCCTGTGCGACAAGTACAGGACAGTCCCGGTCTCTTCTATATAAATCCGCCGGGCAGACCGGGACTGACCTGTACTTGTCGCATAGGAGATTAATTACTACAGACTCCAGAACCAGCAGACACACCCCAGCACCAGCAAACCAAACCCCAGCACCAGCAAACCAGACCCCAGCACCAGCAAACCAGACCCCAGCACCAGTAGCCAGACCCCAGCACCAGTAGCCAGACCCCAGCACCAGCAAACCAGACCCCAGCACCAGCAAACCAGACCCCAGCACCAGTAGCCAGACCCCAGCACCAGTAGCCAGACCCCAGCACCAGTAGCCAGATCCCAGCACCAGCAGCCAGACCCCAGCACCAACAAACCAGACCCCAGAACCAGCAAACCAGACCCCAGCACCAGCAGCCGGACACCAGCATCAGCAAACCAGACCCCAGCACTAGCAGCCGGACCCCAGCAAAAGGCATTTTCGATGTCGCATACAACTGCCGCTCATTGGATATTTTCTCTTTTTCGGACCATTCTCTGTAATCCCGAGAGATGGTCGCGTGTGAAAATCCCAGTAGATCCGCAGTTTTTGAAATACTCGGAAAGACCAGCCCGTCCGGCACCAACAACCATGCCACGTTCACAGTCACTTAAATCCCCTTTCTTCCCCATTTTGATGCTCGGTTTGAACTTCAGCAAGTCGTCTTTACGTCTAGATGCTTAAATGCATTGAGTAGCTGCCATGTGATTGGCTGATTAGCAATATGGGTTACCAAGCAATTGAACCTAATAAAGTGGCCGGTAAGCGCGTGTGTATATATATATATATATATATATATATATATATATATATATAAAAATAATGTACGTATATATATATAAATATGTATATGTATATATATATATATATATATATATATATATATATATCTATATATATCTATATATATATATATATATATATATATATATATAGATATATATATATAGTGTATATATATATTTTTTTAAGTTGAATTCTAGGCCGATTTAATACAAACATATTAATGCAGCTGTATAATCATGAATACATCAATAAATTCATTTTTTTTTACGTGTAAGTAGCTTAAATGGCACAAGGAGACAATTTGTTTCTGGGCTGACAAGGAGCATGCTGATTGGAGGAGAAATCAGGGTAATAAGGGAGATGAGCTCATTACTTCCATAGAGCTACACATCAATGAATGCCCACATTCAGCATCAGTTTGAGATCTCTTTCCAGCTAGACCTCTAACAAGATATAATTATAGCCTGCTATAAAAAGAAATACAAACAACCCAAAATAATCTTCTATACAAGTTAACCTATCCCAAACAAAATGGTAGAACCCCAAGATAAATACAGCAAGGTCATGTTGTTTTGCTTTTAAACTGAAGGCGGTGAGAACTTTTTAAGGCGTTACGTATTCTACAAAATCGCGCTGCAAGACGTTTATTTCTATAATTGGCGTCTTTTAGCGAGACTTAAAACTCGCCAACTGAGCAGTCCCGCTATGAAATGTCTTTTTATATTTTTTTTATTTTATAAAGCTTTTAGGAACAGCTTTTCATGTAAAGCTAACTAGCAAACTTTTTTTTTTATTTTTCCATTTTTTTTTTAATATCTCTGTAACCACTTCAGCCTCCGAAGGATTTACCCCCTTAATGACCAGGCCTTTTTGTGCGATATGGCACTGCGTTACCTTAACTGACAATTGCGCGGTCGTGCAACGCTGTTCCCAAACAAAATTGATGTCCTTTTTTCCCCTCACAAATAGAACTTTCCTTTGGAGGTATTTGATCACCTCTGCATAAAAAACGTGTGAAAATTTTGAAAAAAAAACAATATTTTTTACTTTCTGCTATAATACATATCAAAAAAAAAAAATATATATATATAAAAAACAAATTTCTATAATACATATAAAAAAATATATATAAAAAAAAAAAATATAAAAAAAAAATATATATAAAAAAAAAAGAATTTCTTCATCAATTTAGGCAAATATGTATTCTACGTATTTTTAGTAAAAAAAATCCCAATAAGCGTATATTGATTAGTTTTGCGCAAAAGTTATAGCGTCTAAAAACTACGGGATACATTTATGGACTTTTAATTTTTTTTTTTTTTTTTTGTTACTAGTAATAGCGACAATCTGCGATTTTTAGCAGGACTGCGACATTGCGGCGGACAGATCTGACACTAAGTGACACTTTTTGGGGACCAGTGACACCAACCCAGTGATCAGTGCTAAAAAAAATTGAAAATCCGAAAATAAGAGCCAAAATCCGAAAATTCTAAATAATAACTAACTAATAATAACTAACTATTAAATTATAGGTATTGGAATTTCCTTTCAAATTTGGCTGTTAGTGAACGTAACGAATACAAATTTATCCGAAATAACAAATGCCGTATCTAAACAAATGGAACGCAATGAATTAATAATAAATAATAAAAACGTTTTTATTAGTATTACTTTAGTTATGTATTATTATTATCTTGTTACATTCCATTCGTTTAGATGCGGCATTCGTTATTTCGGATAATTCGTAACTTCGGATAAATTTGTATTCGTTACGTTCACTAACAGCCAAATTTGAAAGGAAATTCTAATACCTATAATTTAATAGTTAGTTATTATTTCAGATTTCCGAACTTTCAGGAAATCTGCCCGGGAACCCGTACTGGAATAGCGTTGGTTTCCGCATCGCGTATATGTGAACCGGGACTTTATTGTCACCCACACAGGTGCCCCCATTGGAAGGTTTCCCCTCACCTCTTGCTCCAGTTACAACCAGGGGCAGCCCATCCATTGTGGGCACACGGGCACCGCCTCCCCGATCCACCACCGCCGCCCTCCCTATTCATATGAATATGAATTGCTATGGCGAGGGGTGTTTTATGAAGCACCAGATTAGAGCCAATGGCTCTAATAGGCTCTAATAGGCTTCAAAATAGGGTAGGCTCGGGACGCAGAGCACTGCGTCTGGAGCCCACCCGGGTGTGTAGTAACAATGAATGAATATTTTCTGTTGCAACACTGATCCTCCTCCTGGCCAATCGGGAAGCAGGTCTGATACCTGACACCCGATTGGCTGAAAAGACAGGCAATCCTATTGGATGCCTAGGAGAAGGGGAGGAGACGCATGGCCGAAGCGAGGAGGAGAAGACCCAAGAGCCACTGCCCGATTCCCGCCACAGCCTGAGGTCCGCTGATGCCTTGATCCCCGCCACTGCTCGATATGCCCACCGAGTCCCAATGTACCCACCGCTGCCTGATGTGCCCACCGATCCCCAATGTGGTAAATGCCATTGGACCGGCAGACAGCGAGGGGGGGTTGAGACGCTTGGCGGAAGCGAGGAGGAGAAGACACAGGAGCCGCTGCCCGATTCCTGCCGCAACCTGATGTCCGCCGCCTTCCCCCAATCCCCGCCGCTGCCCGATGTGCCCACCGATCCCCAATGTGGTAAGTGCCAGTGGACCAGCAGACAGCGCGGGGGGGTTTGAGACGCACAGCGGAAGCGAAGAGGAGAGGAAACAGGAGCCGCTGCCCGATTCCTGCCGCAACCTGATGTCCAGCGATGCCCCGATCCCCGCTGCTCGATATGCCCACGAATTCCCAATGTACCCGCCACTGCCCGATGTGCCCACCGATCCCCCATGTGGTAAGTGCCAGTGGACCGGCAGACAGCGGGGGGGGGGGGGGGGGGGGGGGGGTGTTTAAGATGCACAGCGGAAGTAAGGAGGAGAAGACACAGGAGCCGCAGCCTGATTCCTGCCGCAACCTGATGTTCGCCGATGCCCCGATCCGAGCTGCTGCCCGATGTGCCCACTGATTCCTGATGTGTTAAGTGCCAGTGGACCGGCAGACAGTGGGGGGTTTGAGACATAAGGCAGAAGCACAGAGGAGAAGACACAGGAGCCGCTGCCCGATTCTTGCTGCAAATTGATGTCCGCCGATGCCCCGATCCCCGCTGCTGCCCAATGTGCCCACCGATTCCAGATGTGGTAACTGCCAGTGGACCGGCAGACAGCGAGGGGGGGGGGGGTTGAGGTGCCACGGGGGGAAGGTTGTTTGCCGCCCCTCCAAACAAAAAAACACCAGCCGCCACTGGTTACAACTCTAAAATGTGGGATTTTTTTATATTGATTGCATAACATCTGTGCGAGGCTATGGCAGCAGATCCTGACAATGGGCAGACACACTGAAAGCATTGTGGGACACCGAAGCTTTCACTCTATCCAGGCGCTTCGATTTGGGTGAGCATGTGAAAGTTAGTTTTAGGCCCCTTTCACACTTATACGACTTGTCCCACGGTTTGGGACTGCAAAGTAGCATGACAAGTTGTTCCCCATGATTTCCAATGACAGCCACTCATATTAGTACGACTTCAAGTCGTTCCGACTTCAAAGTAGTCCCTGCACTACTTTGGTCCGATTTTGATGCCACTTATACAGGCATTCCTTGAAATCGCGGTAAAATTGCGCGACTTTGAAGTCGCACAAGTGTGAAAGGGGCCTTAAGGTTTCATCTCTTCTACTGCAAGGAAAGAAGGCGAAAGGCGTCTCTACATTTAGCAAATTTCAGCAGCCCCTTTACGTTAACAACACGATTGGGTCTTTCCAACATATCATAGTCCCTGGTTAACAGGTATTTAACTGGAAATGGCTTTGGGTCTTACAAAGACTGCGGCATTTGTGGTTGAAAGAAAAGTGAAAAAAAAAATTAAATAAAAAGAGAACAAATGCGTTAACTCGAGAAGGAGGAAAATGGGTCTGTAATTGTCGGATGATTCAAAACCCAAGACAAATAAATACAATTATGCCTTGCCTGCCGACGATTGCTGTTGTTTGCTGTAATTGAAATGCACTGACGGTAACCAAGAAAGAAAAAAAAAAAGAGAGAGAGATTATTCATTGTAAGAGGATGAAAAGCAGAACATGACTGAAAGAACGACACTATGAATGAAGATCTTCTCTGTGTTTTATGTACAGCTGTGGTGGAGTGACTCTTTGAAACTCATCACTTGTGTCCATTGTTAAGTAATTTACCAGGAAATTCCCTTGAATTTGTTTTCACTTTCTGATCATTCAAAAAAAAAAAAAACAGTTTCCCCCTAAGGGTGGGACTTTAAAAGGCAGAGATGTGTAACAATCATTTAAAAGATCACATTTTAATAGTATCAAAAAGATGGTAATACATCTAGTAGAACAAATTACATATAAAAACAATTCAAGCTGAAAGTGCTGAGCCAACACATAAAGAGTTATCAACATTGGATTACGTATATGAAATAACATATGGCAATATTATATAGGGAATCATGCTAGACGTATACACAGTTCCTACGCGTTTCGGAGTAACTTGGACTCCTTCATGCCCACGGTTTCATGATGACAACCAGTCAGCACATAAACATGTTAAAAGAAATGAGTGGTCAGGAGGCCAGAAGAGGTAGATACACCCAAGGGGAAATGGTGGCTGCAGAAGGAGATTTTGGTCAAATTGAACTGAACAGGAAACCACAGTAATGCATAGTGGGACCAAATGGCGTCCCTGGAAGGGGAGAAACTGTGTATAAAGACTATATTAGTCAAAAAACTTTCATATAAGAGTATACCAGGAATAAGGAACTCTATGCTAAAAAGTACAGTGGAACCTTGGATTACGAGCATAATCCGTTCCAGGAGAATACTCGTAATCCAAAGTACTCGCATATCAAAGCGAGTTTCCCCACTGAAGTCAATGGAAACTAAAATAATTTGTTCCGCATTGACTTCAATGGCATCTAATGTATAATGGATGTATACTATGCTTTCTTATCTTTTAGATTATAAGCTTTACTACATTGCAAAACGGACCACCCTGAAGAAGGAGTCCAAGTTATTCCGAAACGCGTTGCAACTCTGTATGCAACTAGCACGATTCTCTATATTATATTGCTATATGTTATTTCATATACATAATCCAATGCTGATACTCTTTATATGTTAGCTCAGCACTTTCAGCTTGAATTGTTTTTTATATGTAATGTGTTGTGGCTGGAGTTTAACCGCTTGCCGACCGCGGCATGTATATTTATGTCGGCAGAATGGCACAGCTGCGCAAATGGGCGTACCTGTACGTCCCTTTGAATTTGCTGCGGTGTGGTCGCATGCGCGGCGGCGCGTGCAGCGGCTCGTGTGCGACTCTGCGGCGAGCTCTGTGAGTGTGACCGTGGGTCATGCGGACTCTATGTCTGCGGGGATACCCATGATCGCTTCACGGAGCTGAAGAATGGGGAAATGCTAATGTAATCAAGCATTTCCCCGTTCTGCCTAGTGACAGGACACTGATCACCGCTCCCTGTCACACGTAGCCATGCCCCCAAACAGTTAGAATCACTCCCTAGGACACACTTAACCCCTGCAGCACCCCCCTCCTGGTTAACCCCTTCACTGCCAGTCACATTTACACAGTAATCGGTGCATTTTTAATCGCACTGATCGCTGTATGAATGTGAATGGTCCCAAATTGGCGCCAAAAGTGTCCGATGTGTCCGCCATAATGTCGCAGTCACATTAAAAATTGCTGATCACCGCCATTACTAGTAAAAAAAAATAATTATTAATAAAAATGCCATAAAACTATCCCCTATTTTGTAGATGCTATAACTTTTGCGCAAACCAATCAATAAACGCTTATTGCGATTTTATTTTACCAAAAATATGTAGAAGAATACGTATCGGCCTAATCTGAGGAAAAAATAAGTTTATTTATATATTTTTGGGGGAAATTTATTATAGCAAAAAGTTAAAACTATTACATTTTTTTCAAAATTGTCGCTCTATTTTTGTTTATAGCGCAAAAAATAAAGAACGCAGGTTTGATCAAATACCACCAAAAGAAAGCTCTATTTGTGGGAAAAAAAGGACGTCAATTTTGTTTGGGAGCCACGTCGCACGACCGTGCAATTGTCAGTTAAAGCGACGCAGTGCGGAATCGCAAAAAGTGCTCTGGTCTTTGGCCAGCCAAATGGTCCGGGGCTTAAGTGGTTAACGTTACAGAATATCAGCTTGGCCCGAAAAACTCAACACAGGATGTGCAAATATCTATAGAACAAGCAAGCATCCAATCAGGACAGAATTTGCTACTTCAATGTCTTGTGTTATAATTTACTCACTTCCGTCTTTCCTTCTAGGGACTGACAGTCTTTCAATCTATTTTCTCCATACAACACATGGTGAGTATTAATAGTAAAAATAAAAATATCCTTCCGTCCTATGACTGGAGCCTAAAAAAAAAAAAAAAAAAAAACGCCATCTATTGTCTTTCCCGCAGATAAACAAATTTGCCTTTCGGGTAAAGGAGATAAAAATAAAAAGCCTTGTTGTTATAAAGGGCTCTGCCAGGAGGGATATGGGAAGACTCAGTTGGCTTGTGGCAGAGCGTAAAAAGCGTGATAGATCTTCTTGCAAATTGGTTTCGGCTTCAGATGTGTCCATCCAAACGTGGCGGTGATAATTGCACCAGTAATTGTGGCTGATTGCATCTAAACAATGTGTTAGCGAGAAGATCATTATCTGAAAAACAAGGATTGGCTGCTTCCTGACAGTCGTTTTGGTGACATCGACGTGATAGCGGCTCTCCACGCGAATGTTTGAAGCTGGGGGAATTTGTCGCGAGCCAGGAGACTGGCGATGGCTCCAAGTATTTGTTTAGAGTTTGTTATCAGTCCTCAGATGAACGTAGATGAGCATAAATGAGCGCCAAGATGCTTGCGTGAGGCCCTGCTCTGTGAATTTTTACGGTTTAATTGGCACTTTTTTCTGAAGTTTATGCGATTTGCACTATGGCAGACTAAGCATGACAGGCAAATGAAATCAGTCCAGGCTACACTGGATGTAAAATAATGGTTTGCCAGTCAGGCTGATTGAATTCAGTTCAACACTCATGTGCTCAATGACCTTAATGCGGCCAGAAATAAACAGGACCCAACTAGCTGCACTTGCAGTTGTTACAAGGCAACAGTATTGTTGGTTATATCCATGGTCAGCTTAAGATTTCGGAAGGATCAAACGGTTCAAGATAACCTACCAACATCCCAGTGATATAAACACGGCCGTTTTCTAAGGCAGGGCAAAAGGGGCAGCTGCCCTGGGCCCTGTCATTGTTGTGGGGCCCAAAGCAGCTGCCTCATACTTGCCAACTATCCTTGTTTAAATTCCCTTGCCCCTTGAGGTTTTAGTCATGTGCTGTGTCCCAATATCTCAGTGTGAAGTGCTGCTACTAATGCTGCCCAGCTCTGCCCTATTGTTGTGTACAGATGACTCACCTGCAGACCCTGTGTTTACATGTAAATTACCGGCATTCATATGTAAATAGTGGTGGCATTCATGTGTAAATAGCGGCGGCCGGCGGCATTGATATGTATATCATGCCCCCGAGGTCATATCCACAGTAATCTCTAGCAACCAATCAACAAGCAGAAATCATGTGCTGTAACCTCTAGCAACTAACCAGTGAGCTGTAATGTGTTCTGTAACCTCTAGAAACCAGTCAGTGAGCGGTAATGATACCTCTGGCAACCAGCTATGGCAACAGCTGCTTGATCTGATTCAGTAAACTGATTTTGAGTCTAGCTGCTATTTATTGTATGTCTCAGAGTAGGTGGAGAGCAAAACTGCATGGAGGGGGGGCCAGAAAAGTTTTGCCCAGGGTCCAATCAATATTAAAGACGGCCCTGGATATACCGTATTTATCGGCGTATAACACGCACCTTTTTCCCCTTAAAATCAGGGGGAAATCGTGGGTGCGTGTTATACGCCGATACCCACCGATCTCCCGCTGATTTTCTTTTTAGGGGAGCGAGCGGAGCCGATATTCCGAAAGCCGCGTGTATTTTCGGCTATTTTTGGCTATTTTCGGCTCCTCTCGCAGTCCCGCCCACCTCCACTGATTGCGAGAGGAGACGAGCGCCGTCAACATAAAGAAATCCGAGTTCGGCTATTTTCGGCTCCTCTCGCAGTCCCGCCCCTGTCTGCGAGCAGAGCCGAGACTAGCCGAACTCGGGTTTCTTTATGTTGTCGGTGCTCGTCTCCTCTCGCAATCAGTGGAGGTGGGCGGGACTGCGAGAGGAGCCGAAAATAGACAAAAATACACGCGGCTTTCCATATGTCACGCGGCGCTCGTCCTCTCCACTCGGCGCCAATTTTAAATGGGCAACGCTGCAAATGTACTGGGCAAGCCTGCAAAGGCACTGGGCAAGGCTGCAAAAGCACTGGGCAAGGCTGCACTGGGCAAGGCTGCAAAGGCACTGGGCAAGGCTGCACTGGGCAAGGCTGCACTGGGCAAGGCTGCAAGGATGGACAAGGCTGCAGATGGACACTGGACAAGGCTGCAATGATGGGCATTTAAATGTAAGTTTTTTTCCTTAAACTTCCCTCCTAAAAGTTTTTTTCCTTAATATTCCCTCCTAAACTTGGGGTGCGTGTTATACGCCGGCGCGTGTTATAAGCCGATAAATACGGTAAATGAAAAAATGGTTGGCGGTAGGCTGAAGGATTAATTCAGTCTTTGTCATGACTAATAGCTTGATGAAATTGTCACAGAACCGCCCAACAAGACAGTTGTTTAGGTCAATAGCTAACCGTTCCTTGAAGGACATTTGGTAGACCTAATACGTACAATACTCAAGGCTTGAATCTTCAGGGAGCAAGCCTCATGTTCAACATTCAAAGGGGTAGCTAACTTCATTTGCAACCCCTCAGGGGACCTGGATGCCCCTCTCGTCTGACAAGGTCTCCCCTGCAATCTTAAGTGAACTATGCATAGTTTTCAGCTTTCCCCTTGTGCAGGGGTCTCCAAACTTTTCAGTACCACATCGAAAATGTTAGCGATATTTGTGGACTGGAACAAAATGTTTTTTATAAATAAATGAACACACTCCAATAAATGACTTCACATTAGAGCCCTCCCCATTCACATTGGAAGTGTCCCCTTCACCTCTGAAACACCCCCCCCCCGTCTTCCATACATCAGGGTCCCCACCAGATCCTCCCCCATTAAAGTCCCCTTTTCACTGGGGTGGCCATCAAAGTCCCCCCTTACATTAGAGTCCCCCTTAACATCATCATCCCCATCACTGTCCCCCATTACAACAGGTCCCTATCTGAGCCATCCTTACATCACAGTAATCAGTGGGGTTTGGGGGATATGCGACTGACCCTACCTGGGGGCCAAATAAAACCCTTTAATGGGTTGGATGTTGTTCGTGGGCTATTGTTTGGACACCCTGTCATAGTGTATCCTCTCCCTTCTCTCCCACATGGAGACAATGTCCTGCCTTACTCTATGATCCAGCAGGCCTTTTCCTCTTAGCCCCCATACACACGGTCAGAAATTCCAACGGAAAATGTCTGATCGGACCATGTTGTTGGAAAATCCGCCCGTGTGTGGGCTCAATCTGACTTTTTCAGTCGGAATTTCCGACGGAAAGAATTTGACAACAAAATCCGATCGGACTTTTTCTGATCGTGTGTAGGGAATTCCGACGGACAAAGTGCCACGCATGCTCAGATCAAATTACGAGACCAAAGCTATTGGCTACTAGCCTCTATGTAGTTCCATAGTATGCAACGAACGTCACCACGTTCGGAACGATCGGATTTTCCGACAACTTTGTCCGACCGTGTGTATGCAACACCAGTTTCGGAAAATCCGTCGGAAAAAAACGGACGGATTTTGTGGTCGGAATTTCCGACCGTGTGTACGGGGGCTTAGATTCTGGTAGTGATGACCTGACCAGACCAGCCCCACCAAGCCACCCTTCTTCTCTAGGCATGTTGCCACTCTTCTCATAAAAGTTCATCATGTACAATGCATGACCAGGCACCACTGATGTTGAGGATCTGTCGCCATTTTGGGTTGATAGAAAATATGGCCAGATCGCTGGCTATCGTGACATTGAGGTATAAGGTAAGGCTAAACTAAACCCATACACACTATTAGATTTTCTGCAGATTTTTGTCTTCAGATTTACCAAAACCATATAATATCAGGTCAAACCTTAATTCCGCGTACACACGATCGGAATTTCCGTCCAAAAAATCTTGGATGTTTTTTCCGACGGAATTCCGCTCAAGCTTGGCTTGCATACACACGGTCACACAAAAGTTATCTGAACTTTTGACCGTCAAGAACGTGGTGACGTGCAACACTACGACAAGCCGAGAAAATTAGGTTCAATGCTTCTGAGCATGCGTCAAATTGTTTCCGACCATGCGTAGGAATTCTATGCATCAGAATTGCATACAGACGAACATTTTTGGATAGGAACTTTTTCCGAACCGAAAAATAGAGAACCTGCTTTAAATCTTTTGCTGGTGGGAATTCCGCCAGCAAAAGCCTGATGGAGCATACACACGGTCGCATTTTCCGACCAAAAGCTCTCTTTGGTCTTTTGCTGGCCGAATTTCCGATCGTGTGTACGGGGCAGTAGAGTTTCTATTTGTATGCAATCAGGCAGGCCCTTGCACTACATGGTTTTGGCTCTTCCCCGCTCCGAATACTGCAGAGGGAGGGGCCGAGATCCCCGCTGACGTCAGCCCCGCTCCGAGCACTGCAGAGGGAGGGGCCGCTGACATCAGCCGGGAGGAGAGGAGAAGATCTTCAGCGGGTAACGTGAGCACCCAACGGCGCTGTAAATAAGCTACTTTCCACAATAAAGTTACACAAGGAGACACACTGCACATTATATAATCTTTTTATAGAACGGATTACGTGATTTTACAAGGGCGTTAACTAGGGCTTAATTTCTGGGTAGGGCTTATATTGCAGCCATCCCAGAACCTCACGCTAGGTCTTATTTTCAGGGTAGCGCTTATTATCGAGGAAACAGGGTATGTTGGTCTCCTGAAGCCATTTGATGTCTCCATGCACTCCAGCAAAGTCTACATGGCATTTTTAGGGGTGGGATTCCTGATAGTAACAAAGGTGGACCATGCCTGTGTAAAGCGAGCCTTAATCAGAAGCTTGTGTGACAGGGTGACAACACAGGAGCACAATTGGAAGACAGGGACAGAGCATTGTCACCCCATAACTGCAAGTGCTTGAGCAAGGTCTACCATGGAAGGATCACCGGGTATTATTTGAATGAAAGCTGCAGATTTGAAAGTATTTAAATTTATTTTTGGTACAACATTAACAAGTTAAAGCTTATTGATTGGGGGTTACATATAATTTAAGACAAACCTGGCACCAATGAGTGCCTTGGACGATAATGTTTAACCCTCTATGTTCTCAGATTGTATTTTTATTTTGCCTACACAATCTCTTTAAACATTTATTTCAATTAAATGAAGATGCAGCTCCTGCTTAATTAAAGCCTACAACACATATGGAAGTGACTCATCTATCTTACTAAATAAACTATTCAAGGCTAAGTGCTAGATGGAAAATCTTTTAGTATGCACTTTGCACACACACATACTATATATATATATATATATATATATATATATATATACACACACACACACACATCAGTATGTCCATTTGTATTTTTTTTTTTTTTAGGTAGATAATTATAGTAATTACACTTCCGGAATTTCAGTAACAGTGAAATAAACTAACAAAAAGATGATTATATACTGTATTATAATTCACTCCATTCAAACACTTTACAAGAGAGGATGGGTGCCAGATGGCTAAAATTATCATAAAAGCAAAGAAGAATGATGGCAGAAAGTAACCAAATGATCCATCAAGTCTGCCCTTTTTGCTGTTTCATTTTGTTCTCTGTTTTTTTTTTCTTCTGTTTTGAGTATATATTTGAGTACCGTATTTATCGACGTATAATACGCACTTTTTCCCCCTTAAAATTGGGGGAAAGTCGTGGGTGCGTGTTATACACCGATACCCCCCAAAAAAAGTGACAAAAATGGCAAGCGCCGCCGAAAAATAGCGAGCGCTGCCGAAAAAGGCCGAATCGTGGTCGAAAAAAAACAAAGCGGTGCCGGAAAAAACTGAGCCAACTGTTCGGCTCCGCTCGTAGTCCCGCCTCCCTGCGCTCGCTCTGGAAACAGCAGGGAGGCGGGACCGCGAGCGGAGCCGAACAGTCGGCTCGGTCTTTCCCGGGGGAGCTTCGGTCTTTTTCGGCGGCGCACGCGACAGAGCGTCTCGGCGGCGGGAAATTTAAACACTTAGACACTAGGCAAGCTACAATGACACTGGGCAAGCTACAATGACACTGGGCAAGGCTGCAAATGACGCTGGACAAGGCTGCAATGACACTGGGCAAGCTACAATAACACTGGGCAAGCTACAATGACACTGGGCAAGGCTGCAAATGACGCTGGGCAAGGCTGCAATGACACTGAGCAAGCTACAATGACACTGGGCAAGCTGCAATGACACTGGGCAAGCTGCAATGACACTGGGCAAGGCTGCAAATGACGCTGGGAAAGCTGCAAATGATGCTGGGCAAGCTGCAAATGACACTTAAATGTAATTTTTTTTTTTCCCTAAACTTCCCTCCTAAAACTTTTTTTCCTTAAAATGCCCTCCTAAACTTGGGGTGCGTGTTATACGCCGATAAATACGGTATATATCACAAGCATACCCCATTTTTCTTACTGTTAACTGACTCACTACCTCTGATGGAAGTTTGATCAACTATTGTTTCCATAACACTTTTCTCGTACTAGTTTGAGATCATGTACCCGTGTTCTTGATCTTAGTCATGTCCCCATTTCTTTTCTTTCCCCCAGACTGCACATATTAAAATGTCACTTAAGCCACATCATAAAAAACGATCAATACATACTGTATTACATGCTGTTCATACTCACTCGCTCACTATGAGATTTGTTTTCTGTATTCTGGTTGATCCTTCTGCTCTCTATCGCCCCCTTCTGTCCATGTCCCCACTGCAGTTGGGGATTTTGCAGATCGGTGTTGGCAGATCTGCACATGCTCAGTTTACAGCGGGTTTCTATGCTGAGCATTTCCTCCCTATCACATATGAGCAGCCCATGTGACTATATAGCATGGGTGCTCAACCTGTGGCCCTCCAGCTGTTGCGGAATTACAAGTCCCATGAAGCATTGCAATCTGCTGACAGTTACAAGCATGACTCCCAAAGGCAGAGGCATGATGGGACTTGGAGTTCCCAACAGCTGGAGAGCCACAGGTTGAGCACCCATGCTATAGAGCAGTGATGGCGAACCTTGGCACCCCAGATGTTTTGGAACTAAATTTCCCATGATGCTCATGCACTTTGCAGTGTAGTGGAGCATCATGGGAAATGTAGAGTCACACATGTGGGTGTATACACAATGGGGAATTACAGCCCATTCCCTCCCTCCTCCTCCATAGCCACTAACCAGCTAAACACAATGGGGGCAGGATAATACATCTTGATTGATGGTGGCTTCTCCTCCCTGTTATTCTAAGACCCCTTGCACACTGGGGCGCTTTCCAGTCGCTACAGCTCTACAAATAGTGCCTGCAAAGTGCCCTGAAAGAGCTGTTCCGGTCTCTCCAATGTGAAAGCCCCGAGGGCTTTCACACTGGAGGGGTGCGCTGGCAGGACGGTAAAACAAGTCCTGCTAGCAGCATCTTTGGAGCGGTGAACCGCTCCTCCACTGCTCCTGCCCATTAAAATCAATGTGGCAGTGCGGCTATACCGCCAGCAATGCGCTGCTGCAGTAGCGTTTTGCGGGTGGTTTTAATGCTTTCACGGCTGGTTTTAACCCTTTCTCGCCCGCTAGCGGGAGGTAAAAGTGCCCCCCGCTGGCGGCCGAATAGCGGCTTTGCCACTGACGCACCCACCACCCCAGTGTGAAAGGGGCCTAAGACACAGGCTGTAGGAGTGTGACGCAGCCTGTGTGTGGCAAAAATCCGCCCACACTATGTTATTGCCAAAAAATATATATACATATGACAATTTAAAACAGTTTATTAATATTATTATTTATTTTTACTCCGTATCCTAAAGGCTGTTTTTTTTTTTTAACATGTGACCAGCAGCAGAGGAAATGAGGGGAAGCTCTACTGATTTCTATCATCCAATCATGTGCAAGCAAAAAAATCGTTTTTTATTGTCCTTACATGTCCCCTTTAGATCTACAGCGACTGCACTTTTAGGTGCACTTGAAGTACACAGTTTGCCTTTAATAATTACCCCCCTGTAAATTAAACAGTGTGGTTTATTTACTAAAGACAAATCCACTTTACACTACAAGTGCACTGCAGGTGCACTTGGAAGAGTACTTGGAAGTGCAGTCGCTGTAGATCTGAGGGGGACATGCAAAGAAAAGAAAAAACAGCATTTTTGCTTGTACGTGATTGGATGATAAAATAAGCAGAGCTTCCCCTCAGTTCAGATCTTCCCCTCAGATTTACAGCGACTGCACTTCCAAGTGCACTTGTAGTGCAAAGTGGATTTGTCTTTAGTAAATCAACCCCAGTGTGTGTTAAGTATCACTTTAAGTTCCTGCAGTCTCTCCTGATATGTTTTATTTCTCAGACCTTTTGCCGTTTTTGTTGCCAGTCTCTGGATTTGTTCTATTTTAAATAAATAAATAAAATTAACAGGTATTAAATAATAATTAATGAGAAAATAAAATAAATGAATTAATTAATCTCTAACCCTAACCCCTAATGCCGCGTACATACGACCAGACTTTCCGGCAGACTAGGTCCGACGGAATTAGTCCGTCGGACAATCCGATCGTGTGTGGGCTAATCCGATCGTTTTTCAGTAAAAAAAAAATCAGACGGACCTAGAAATAGAACATGTTTCAAATCTATCCGACGGACTCAATTCCTATCGGGAAAACCGTTCATCGGCGTGCTGGTCCGACGGACCAAATACGACGCAAGGGCAGCTATTGGCTACTGGCTATTGCACTTCCTTTTTTAGTCCCATTTACGTCATCACGTTCAAAACTAACGTACTTTCGAACGGACTTAAGCCCCATACACACGCGCGGATTATCCGAGGACCAGGTCCGTCAGACCATGTTCGTCATACTTTGTCTGATGTTGGTTTTGCGTACACACGGTCAGACAAAGTTGTCGGAAAATCCGATCATTCTGAACGTGGTGACGTTTGTTGCCTACGACGGGACTACGTAGAGGCTAGTAGCCAATAGCTTTGGTCTTGTAATGTGATCTGAGCATGCGTAGCACTTTGTCCGGTCGGACTACCATACACACGATCGGATTTGGTGTGATCGGACCGTGTTGTCGTAAAATCTATCCAGCAGGAGATAGGACTTTGTCCGTCGGACAATACGACGTACACTGTCCGATGGTGCATACACACGGTCTGATTTTTCAACAACATTGTCAGATCGGACAGAATCCATGCGAAAATCCGACCGTGTGTATGGGGCTTTAGTCTGTTCGTGTGTGGCCAAGTCCGTTCGTTCGGAAAGTCCGTCGGAGCTCCGCCGAAAGTCCATCGGGAAGACCTTCGGACCTAGTCTGCCGGAAAGTCCGGTCGTGTGTACGCGGCATTACGCTAACGCTAACCCCCTAACCAAAAACAAAGAAATAAATAAATCATGAATAAATAATTAAATAAAATAATTACCCCCTAACACTAACCCCAACTCATTTAGGATAAATAGTCCGCGCTTAGGATAAAGGTAAAGGTATGCAGCCTCCCCTAAATGGACTCCCTAGGGAGCCAATAATTAAATAAAAGTGGTAAAGGGATGATGGCGCTCCCTAATGCAAAAATGTGTATGTGACCACACTACCTAACACACTTAATATGCTATAAATGATATTGGGAATAGATAAGTATGTGAAAGAAATGTGAATATAAAAACCAATAATAAAGTGATTAAGAGATTAGCACTCCATACCAATCATAGCCATCCAACCTGGGGACACTCAAAATTAGGTGTGGTACCAGAGGAGAAGCTAATGGGGCTGATCACTTAAATTGATGCAAAAAACAGAGGCAAATCTATAATGTGATAAATTGGAATAAGATGTGTCCACCGACTGCCATCTCACACCACCCTAAATAAAATCAATACATGTGTCACACATATAGTGAAAGATAAATGTATCTAACTGTAAGTGATTCCGGCAATAAGCATAAGATATAATTTTTGAAGTGAAAAAGTACATAACATGGGCCACATAGAAAAAGTGTGTGAACCCCGTGAAAAAGTATATATGTATATATATATACACGTAGAAAGTCCTCCCCGGGTTGGGTGCTCCAAAGGGTATACAAAAATGAAAAAAAGGAAAAGAAGGTATACAAATGTTCAATAATCAGTGACTGTAGTGACTTCGCTGTTGTAGGTAAGGTGACTTCGTGCTGCCCATATGGTCCCACACTCACCGGAAAATACCACCCCTGCAGGGGTAAAAGGTATAGATGGAAATCCGTCAGTGGTCCCTCTGCCAGCAATGGATCGATATCCAGCTCCTACGTATCCACAGGAATAGTCACAGGATCTAGGTACTGTTATCCAGCATCAGCACTCCATTAAATTCAGAAAAAATGTCCCTCCATGGCAAAAGATAAAAAGAAAAATAGGGGACTCATAGCGCAAAATGTAAAAGCAATTACACTTTATTAAATTAAAACCAAAAAATAAAAGCAAAAGTTAGGGTTAAAAAGTGTATAACAAAGTCCCGGCGGGCTTGCGTAGGGCTTTAAAGCCTAATTGCCCTCTATTACAAATAATGCACAGTGGCCGCTCCGCAGCTTGCGTCCCAGCAGCGTTCCAAGCCTCCTGCGCTAACCGGAAGTGAGGTAAGTACGCCTTTCCCAATATCATTTATAGCATATTAAGTGTGTTAGGTAGTGTGGTCACATACATATTTTTGCATTAGGGAGCGCCATCATCCCTTTACCACTTTTAACTAACCCCAACCCCTAGCCCCTAATTTTAACCCCTAGACCTAGCCCCTAACTCTAACCCCCTAACCTTAACTAAATAAATAATAAATGAAAGTGGATGAAAAAGCTGAGAAACATATCAGCAAGTGATGAAACAGATGATATTTTTTCTATTAGCTAATAATAAAAAAAAAAAACGCCAAAAATGCTTTAATAACACTGTACAAAAAGGTCCAAAAATGGGCATACAAACACGTGACAAAACCAAAAAAAAAAACGATCAAAGACTCAATGCTCAGGTGTGAATGGGGATCTAAAAGTCAAGAAGAAAGAAACATGTTTTTAAAGTGTAAATAAAGTAGTTTCTTGTTTTTGAATCTTAGGGATAAGTGATACCCCGTCAGGTTTCTACTGTCATCTGTGTGATTCTCTTTCTATTTGTTACCATTGCAACTGGGACTGAAAGCGAGAGATCGGAAATTTTGAGTTATCACCAGAACAGGAATAGACGTAAAAATCAAATGACAAGAGGAGGTTTCCCTTCACTTTGAAGAGATTCCCTATCACTTCCTGTCTTGTCTACAGGACAGGAAGTGAGGGGAAGAATCGCCAGCAGAACACAAATGGGGAAAAAATTACCAGCTCAATACAAAATAAGAAACGTTTTAGCTTTAGAGCCACTTAAAAATTCACACAACTAACTTTAGTTTTTTTTTTTCTCTCCTTTTCTAGTAGATTTATGTCTCCGGACCCCCATTGATGGGCTCAGGAGGAAGGTTTCTCATCTTAAAGTAGTTAAGTTAAGGTATATGTAATATATAGGTTAACAATTGCAGTAATTGGTGCATATTGACGTATTTTGGAGGTTTTTTATTTTTTTATTTTTTATTATCAAATCTTTATTGTTTTTTCTTTTAACATTTCCATATAAAATCCACATTATATCATTTATCTAAGCATTTTAACATGAAAACATCCTTATGCCTTATTCCCGTCTCCCCCCCTTTCAACAACCCGTTGGCCAGGAGCACCAAAAAAAACAAAAAAATTAAATAAAAAAACGGTATGTATAATAGTATCCTCCCTCCCTCTCCTTCTTCTCCTCCCTCTCTCTCCCACTTCACAATTGGTGAGAGAAAAAAAAAAAAAACACACCCTGGAAATTATTGAACGAGGCTTCTAAAAGCCAAATTACTCCCCTTTACTCTATCCCTCTTTTTCCCATTTACTATTTGATTTGAAGTGAATTTGTACTAGAGGGGCGTATTCATTTATATTTTGCATTAATCTCCTATTTTTAGTTTATAAATTTAATATGGGTCAATGTTGGCTTATTAGATGTATATGCTTAGCGAAGTTGGTTTTTGTATTAGGTTTATTTCTTTGTCATTTTTTTTTACATGATTGGTTATAATTATAAATGGAAAAATCTTTGAATAAAGAATTATACGTAAAAAAAAAAAAAAAAAAAAAAATCACACACCAAAACACTCTAAAATAACTGATATAAGCAAGTGTACAACACATCTTCAGACAGTTCAATTAAAAGAGGAAAACATTGACTGTGGTGGTTAGTAAATTATATCATAATTCATATTTACAGCACAGAAATGGCTGCTGGTTGTAGGGGGCGGATGTGCATACCTACCTCCCAACATTTTGAGATGGGAATGAGGGACACCTACTTGCAAACGTATATATCCATAGGACACGCCCCCGACACACCCCCTTAAAGGAGAATTAACCAAAAAAAGGTTAATTAAATCCACAAGGACTTTTTTTTTTACCACTACTATTCTTTTATATTGGCTTTTAAAATTTACAAATGCATCAAGTTAGAAATTGGATGAAATGTTTAGCACTGGGAAACACTTTTTGAAAGATAAAAAGTGCATTTTATTATACAACTATATAGATCAGACGAAAATGAGGGACAAATGAGGAGGAAAGAGGGACAGAGGGACATTGCTCCAAATCAGGGACAGTCCCTCCAAATCAGGGACAGTTGGGAGATATGGGATTTGTACTCCATTTTAGACCTAACCTGTGATAATCACCCTGTGCAGAGGATGAATACGATAATTACAGAAGTCATTAGAACTACTTTTCTTTCTTTTTCCACCACTGTCCTGTTATTTTTCCTTTTTAATTATCTTATTATTTTTTTTCTTTATGGTACACCCACAGACAACTGTGAAACACGTCTGAAGTAATTTCAGTGTACTTTAATTGGCAGAGTGAAGTTTCCCACACAGCTAGCAATTGATTCATTATTCCATTTTAAAGAGTGAAGTTATTAACAAAAAAAATTACTTAAAAAAAGTCGTATATATAAATACGTTATATAACTGAAATTGTTTTACGAAGGTTTCACTTGAAACATGTTGTCTAACCTATGAACAATACAACAGTACATATAAGCTAGTGGGGTGCCTCTTGCCATAGCTCCCAACTGTCCCTGATTTCGAGGGACTGTCCTTCTCACATCCAATGCCGACAAGTGCCTGGCCACCCAGTGGCAGAAGAGAAAAGTACAACAAGGCCAAACTTAGGGAGAAATCAATGGATCTCTAACAACTATCTACAGTAGCTACTCCTGACAAGGAATTTGGTGAGGAGCTCCCTGACTAAACCCCAGGGCACTGCACATGCATATTATTAGCCTCCAAGTGCATAAGAATTGCCTTTGTATTTTCATGTTTACCCATTTGTTGCACAAGTTTCATCACATTTACCCATTTGTTGCACAAGTTTCATCACATTTACCCATTTGTTGGACATATAAAGTTCGATTTACGAAAACTGGAGAGTGCAAAATCTGGTGCTTCCATTTTTTTATTTTTTTTTATGCTGAAGTTAGAAGCTGGTTAGCTACCATGCACAGTGGCACCAGATTTTGCACTCTCTCCAGTTTTAGTAATTCAACCCCATATTGTCATGATTGCCAGGGAGTTATCCATGTATTGTCACAAATGCCCATTTGTTTCCTGCATATTGCTATGTTTGCCTGTCTGTTGCCCGGGTATTGCCAAAAATGCTCATTTGTTGCCCATCTATTCTTGTAATTGCCTTTTTCTTACCCATGTACTCTTACTATTGCATGTTTGTTGACCATGGTAGGTCACCATTGTTCCTTTGTTGGTGACATATCATAATATGCACCGTGTTGCCAATGCTATGTGTGCCACAGTTATGCTATACCCTTCAGGTTCACAGGGTAAGAAAATATCTCACGTATGTTTATTTTGCCTAACTTGCATTTTCCAATAGAGGTCCACAATTGCACCCCTCAAATTCCCCTCAAATTCCTTTCAGTACAGGTTTCCTTTCACTCACCAGAATTTATCAAAAACTAAAAATTAGAGATTTAGAACAAGATTTAGTTTAACCTAAATATAATATTTAATATTAACCACTTAAGGACCGCCTCCTGCACATTTACATCGGCAGAATGGCACAGCTGGGCACAACAAAATACAGGTACGTTGCTCTTTAACCCCTTCAATACCCGCGTATAGTCATATGACGCCCACAAGGTGGATCTACCATCCTGGGTGGGCGTCATATGACGTCCTCGGATTCCCGGCCGCCTGGGGCATCGCTCGGGACCCGGTGCGAGTGCCCGGCGGCCGCGATGTCCGCCGGGCACCCGCGATTGCCCGTTAAAACAACGGGACCGGGCGGGACCGTGGAGCTGTGTGTGTAAACACACAGCTCCACGTCCTGTCAGCGGGGAGGAGACCGATCATGTGATCCCAGTACAGAGGATCACATGATCGGTCTCCTCCCCTTAAGTCCCCTCCCCCTACAGTTAGAATCACTCCTATTAGGGACACGCATTAACCCCTCCAGCGCCCTCTAGTGTTAACCCCTTCCCTGACAGTCACATTTACACAGTAATCATTGCAATTTTATAGCAACGATCGCTGTGTAAATGTGAATGGTTCCAAAAATGTGTCAAAAGTGTCCGAAGTGTCCGCCGCAATGTCGCAGTCACGAAAAAAAAAAACGCAAATCGCCGCCATTACTAGTAAAAAAAAAAAAAAAAAAAAAAATTCAATAAATCTATCCCCTATTTTGTAGACGCTATAACTTTTGCGCAAACCGATCAATATACGCTTATTGCGATTTTTTTTTACCAAAAATATGTAGAAGAATACGTATCGGCCTAAACTGAGGAAAAAAATTGTTTTTTTTAAAAAAAATGGGATATTTATTATAGCAAAAAGTAAAAAATATTGTGTTTTTTTTCAAAATTGTCGCTCTTCTTTTGTTTATAGCGCAAAAAAATAAAAACCGCAGGGGCGATCAAATACCACCAAAAGAAAGCTCTATTTGTGGGAAAAAAAGGACGTCAATTTTGTTTGGGTGTAACGTCGCACGACCGCGCAATTGTTAGTTAAAGCGACGCAGTGCCGAATCGCAAAAAGTGCTCTGGTAAGGAAGGGTGTTTAAAAGCCCTGTATTGAAGCGGTTAAGAGCCAAGCCGTGGATGTAATAATAATAAGCCACGCTCGTGAACCGGTCCTGAGCTCCATGACCGTGGCCGCGGGACCCGCGGACCCGATCGCCGCCGGTGTCCCGCAATCGGGGTCACAGAGCTGAAGAACGGGGAGAGGTCTGTGTAAACAAACCTCTCCCCGTGCTTCCTAGTGAGGCTGTCACTGATCGTCTGTTCCCTGTCATAGGGAAAGATGATCAGTGATGTCACACGCCAAGCTACGCCCCCCCTACAGTAAAAAAAAACACAGGTCACACTTAATCCCTCCCCGCCCCCTAGTGGTTAACCCCTTCACTGCCCGTGACATTTTTACAGTATTCAATGCATTTTTAATCACACTGATCGCTGTATTAATGCCAATGGTCCCAAAAATGTGTCAAAATTGGCCGACGTGTCTGCCATAATGTCGCAGTCACAATAAAAATCGCTGATCGCTGCCATTACTAGTAAAAAAAAAATTATTAATAAAAATGCCATAAAACTATCCCTTATTTTGTAGACGCTATAACTTTTGCGCAAACCAATCAATAAACGCTTATTGCGATTTTTTTTACCAAAAATATGTAGAAGAATACGTATCGACATAAACTGAAGAAAAAAAAAAAAATTTTTATATATTTTTTGTGGATATTTATTACAGCAAAAAGTAAAAAATAATGCATTTTTTTCAAAATTGTCGCTTTATTTTTGTTTATAGCGCAAAAAAATAAAAACCGCAGAGGTGATCAAATACCACCAAAAGAAAGCTCTATTTGTGGGAAAAAAGGACACCAATTTTGTTTGGGAGCCACGTCGCACGACCGCGCAATTGTCAGTTAAAGTGACGCAGTGCCGAATCGCAAAAAGGGGCCTGGTCCTTTAGCTGCAAATTGGTCCGGGGCTTAAGTGGTTAAAGCATTTGGCAAGGCAAAAAAATTTAAAAAATCAAACAAAATCTCCATGTTTTATCCCTAAACACCTTGGAAGTACAGAAAAACTATTGAGGTGTCAGAAATATAGCAGTTCCTGCCTTTCCTCTTTGGCATGACTACATAGTGGGGTTGATTTACTATAGGCAAACCGACTGTTCGCTTTGCGAGGGAAGCTGCACTTTGCAAAGGAATTTTCCCCCAGGCTTAGTGAATGGCGTGATGCTCTGCTGATCCACCATCCAATTACGTGAAAGCCGAAATATTGTTTTTTTTATTTTCCTTGCACATGATCTGGTGTTCTTAACTATGTGAAATTCCACCACATTCTCTAAGCTCTGGGCAAAATTCCCTTGTAAAGTCAACCACCTCAATCTCATCAGCTCTGAAATATTTAGTATTTATTGTCTGCCTACTCAATTTCTGATGGCTTACAAAAGACACAGATATCTATATCCCCCACCTCCATAAGCCCTATTTGTGCACAGGGAGGAAGCACAGTAAGTTTTCAGCTCACAAGATTTGTGCTTTGCAAACCTCTCCTAGTGTTTCTTGATAATTACCCTGTAAGTCATTATAATACCAGTCATCAGGGGGCAGCCCTGACATGAGGAAGCAAAGTTCTGCCTCTACCAAGATGGCCTCCTCCACAAAGGGACATGGTGCAGAACAAGGCATGATAAGCAAGGTCTGACGCAACTTTTGGCCAAGGGGGTGTGTGTCCCAGCAGACAGCGCGGGGGACGGGAAGAGGCGTAGACTTCCGCGGGAGTCTATGCCCGGAAGTGGGTGCAAATACCTGTCTTAGACAGGTATCTGCACCCCCTCCCCCCTGAAAGGTGCCAAATGTGACACCGGGGGGGGGGGGGGGGGTAAAGCGGGGGTTAAATTTTTGTGTGAACCTCCGATTTAAGGAGTACGGTGAGTCCAGGTTGGTATGATGATGAAAAATCAAGGTGCCTGTCCATGACAGCCCGGGGCTTACAGCTCAATTAGATGACATTGGCTGTCAGACTTTGTAAAGCCCGTACTTTCCCTTTAAATAGAGTTCCTGCTTTTGCCATGTTTCCATCCAATGATCAATGAAGCCATCTGAATCTGAATGAGAGAAAATGTGCAAGAACCTTTTCAGGTAATGGTGCAACTCGCTGTGTGCCACGACAAGCTATGGATTTCCAATACGTCCATAGAATCATGCCCAGAAAATCACGAGGACACAACATATTCTGTGATCAACCACCGCAGTTGTAGAACCGATCGATTGTATTCCATGCCTCCCCTCTCTGCTGGAAAATGTGCCTAGATAGAAAACAACAGAGCTAGGAGGCTGACTGCCACAGCAGGACACAGCAAACTGATTTCATGATGAACACTAATGGCCAAGGATGTGTGCGGCTGCATATATGATGATAAAGGAAAAGCACCAGACCAGCTGCTGACCTATGGGAATTATACAGTATATCATGTAATTCTTAGCTTTGAAGTAGAAAGAAACACACATTTATCACTTCTGCCGCACAGCCAGGCAATGCTAAACAGGAGCAACGGGGGAGATTTACTAAGAGAGGAACTAGAAACTACTAAAACAAGTACACACAATATCTATTGCAGCTGTGCATTCTAACCAATCAGATTCTAGCCTCAGCTTATTCAATTAAGCTTTGACAAGGCCGGGTTCACACTGGTGCATGTCGCATGACGTGTCAAAATCAATGTTTCCCTATGGGAGCCATCTTAACTGGTCTGACACAAGTCGGTCCGACTTTGAAAATGCTCCCTGCCAGGGCCGGGACAAGGGGTGGGCAGGAGGGGCGGCTGCCCCTGTCGCAATGGTTTATTGCAGAGGTGGGGGGCACCCTGACCTTAACCCTAAGGGAAAGGGGGGCGCAGTTTGGCATCTTTGCTGTGGCCGTTGGATGACTTTGTCCCGGCACTGCTCCCTGCACTACTTTGGTCCGACTTTGATCCTACTTCAGCCCATTGACTATCATTGAAGTTGGCTCAAATTCGGATCACTGTCTTGCATGATCTGACTTTGTCATACGACTTGTGCTCTGATGATCTTGAGGGGGAACTGCATACACCAAAGAAGAAAGTCGTACTACTGTCCTGTAGTATAGTGTGCACCCGGCCTAAAACCTGGAAACTGATTGGTTACAATCAGGGGCGGACTGACCATTTGGCCACTCGGACACTGCCCGAGGGCCCTGGGCCACTAGGGGGCCCCATCAGGGTTGCCAGCCTCAGTAAAACCAGGGACAGTATGTAAAAATCTGTGTTTTTTTTTACATCTGTCTCTGAAATGTCCCGCACCGACATCCTTTTGGTCTAAAAATCCAGAGATTATAGCTGCCCCACCTCTCCAGTACCTTCTCAGCCAATAGAAACATGTCTGTGTAAAAATCCAGAGATTATAGCTGCCCCACCTCTCCAGTACCTTCTCAGCCAATAGAAACATGTCTGTGTATACTGTGTGATTGTATACTGTGCGTGTTTATACTGTGTGGCCCCATAATCTCTGATTGCCTGGGGGCCCCATAATCTCCTATTGCCCGGGGCCCCATGAGTTGTCAGTCCACCCCTGGTTACAATGCACAGCTGCACTAAATTCCCTGTGCACCAATAAATCTCCCCCCCAGTGAGACCATTTGAGACAAATTTGATTTAGACCCCTTTCACACTGGGGCCGCTGTGCGTTAGCACTAAATCACAGATCGTCTTAGCGGGGCTTTACCGCTGTTTAACCACTTCAGCCCCGGAAGATTTTACCCCCTTCCTGACCAGAACACTTTTTGTGATTCTGCACTGCGTCGCATTAACTGACAATTGCGCAAGGTTAAAACATTGTGTTTAAAAAAAAAAAAAAAAAATGATCACTTTTATTGCTGTCACAAGGAATGTAAACATCCCTTGTGACAGTAATAGGTGGTGACAGGTACTCTTTATGGAGGGATCGGGGGTCTAAAAGACCTCCAATCCCTCCTTTGCACTTCAAAGTATTCAGATCACAAAAAACGGTGTATGTGAATACGTTGCTTCCGTGTTTACATCCAGGAGACTGGAACGAAGCCGTTTCCGGCTTTGTGCCAGCGGCGGATCTTCGATCGGGCCTTCCGGTGGGACAAGAGGTCCAAGAAGAGCGGTGGGGGTGGCGGGAGGGGGGGGGGCGCTCCTCCGGTATAACAATTGGAAAGCCAATCGCCCGCTCTAAAAAACGGTACCAGGATGATGCCTGCAGCTAGTACCGAAAGCCAGTATAACCCCCGAAAGTGTACACTCGGCGGGACGGGGTTAGGGACCTGCCGAAGCCAGACCTCAAAGTACTTGGTGAGGACTCTCCAATGGGATGAGGAATAAGACCCAAAGGCCACAGATCCTCTCCCCAACATCAGGGCACTGGACCTTGCTTTGTGCACTGGTCCAAATCATTTGGTGGAGGGGGGATTGTGGTGTGGGGCTGTTTTTCAGGGGTCGGGCTTGGCTCCCTTAGTTCCAGTGAAGCGAACTCTTAAGGTGTCAGCATACCAAGACATTTTGGACAATTTAATACTTCCAAGTTTGGGGGTGGCCCCTTCCTGTTCCAACATGACTGCACACCAGTGCACAAACAAGGTCCATAAAGACATGGATGAGCGAGTTTGGGGTGGATGAACTTGCACTGGCCTGCACAGAGTCCTGATCTCAACCCGGTAGAACACCTTTGGGATGAATTAGAGTGGAGACTGCGAGCCAGGCCTTCTTGTGCACATCAGTGTCTGACCTCACGAATGCGCTTCTGGAAGAATGGTCAAACATTCCCATAGACACACTCCTAAACCTTGTGGACAGCCTTCCCAGAAGTGTTGAAGCTGTTATAGCTGCAAAGGGTGGGCCAACTCAATATTGAACCCTACGGACTAATGCCCTGTACACACGGTCGGAAATTCCGACGGAAAATGTCCAATCGGACCATGTTGTCAGAAAATCCGACCGTGTGTGGGCTCCATCGTACTTTTTCCGTCGGAATCTCCGACGGAAAAAAATTGAGATCCTGCTCTCAAATTTTCCGACAACAAAATCCGATCAGACTTTTTCCGATCGTGTGTAGAGAATTCCGACGGACAAAGTGCCACGCATGCTCAGATCAAATTATGAGACCAAACCTATTGGCTAATAGCGTCTACGTAATTCTGTCGTACGCAACGAACGTCACCACATTCAGAATGATCGGATTTTCCAACAACTTTGTCCGACCGTGTGTATGCAACACCAGTGTCGGACAAAATCCATCGGAAAAAATCAGACGGATTTTGTGGTCGGAATTTCCAACCGTGTGTACAGGGCATAAGACTGGGATGTCATTACAGTTCATGTGCGTGTAAAGGCCTGTGTCCCAATACTTTTGGTAATTTAGTATAGATTATCAGGCAGGCTGCACTCAGCGGACCTTGCATTGGTCTGATTTAAATAACTAAATTATTTGAACGTTTTTTTATTTTTTTAAACACCATTCAGATTTTAAGTTGCAACTGTAAAAAAAAAAAATTTATGATAAAGGTAACACGGAATTACCTGGCGCTTATTCTTCTGATATAAAACAAAGCCGGTATTATTGCCATAATGGACTTCATTATAAAAGGTTGCGTTTAATCTAAGATGTAAATTAGACAGTTCTCCCCGAGCCGCTAAACCTTATTCTATCCACCTGACAAGCTTCATTCCAAATCCCACGAGTCATTTATCACCTTCATTAACAATCGTTGGACGCGGCAAAATAATTGTGTTCGGAGACTGCTGAATGGTTTTGACTACAACTAATCATCTGATAATCTCTTCCGAGAAGAGGGCAGGGGGTGACAGGTACGACAACTTCACGAGGGAGACAGGGGAAACGCATTTAGAAAATATTCCCACATTTCATACAATTAATAGAACATAAAATAAAAAACATGGTTGAGAAAATGCAGCAAATAAAAAATATTAAATATTTTCTATATATAGAAATATATATATATATATATATATATATTTTTTTATTATTATTTTTTATTTATATATTTATATTTTATATACTGTATATTTATTTATATTTTTATATAAAATATATAAAAAATGCAGCAAACAAAAATATAAAGCGGCAAATAATTTATTTGTCGATCACTCGGTACTGAATCTTTTGATCATAGAGTGCATTTGCTGGTTGGATTGGTCTATGGGTTCGCCCCATCAGAGAGACACTGATTGACATTCAACATCATCTGGAGCTTCCAATCATACACCAGTCTACTCTCTGTAAAAGAAAGAGCTGAACTTAAATGTATCTTACCCCAAATATTATCTTAGTAGCAGTATGGTAAAGAGCAGGGGTGTCAAACGCTATTTAATCGCCGGCCGCATCAGCATTAAAGATTATGGTTCCCCTCAAAAGGCCGATTGTATCTGTAAAACTAGACGTCGCGAGCACCCCACCCTCCCTACGGAATTAATCTGTATATATTGACCAATCTGCTTGACTATATGGAATTATCTTACTGTTGATCTGTTGAGATTGTATTTACCGATAAATCTTGTTGATTTTACAATTGAGTGTGTTGCACCTCATATACCGTATTTATCGGCGTATAACACGCACTTTTTCCCCCTTAAAATCGGGGGAAAGTCGGGGGTGCGTGTTATACGCCGATACCCCCCAAAAAAATGACAAAAATGGCAAGCGCCGCCGAAAAATAGCGAGCGCTGCCGAAAAAACCCGAAGCGCGCCCGAAAAAGACCTAAGCGCCCCCGGAAAAAGCCGAGCAGACTGTTCGGCTCTGCTCGTAGTCCCGCCTCCCTGCGCTCGCTCCGGAAACAGCAGGGAGGCGGGACCGCGAGCTTAGCCGTCCAAGTCAGCTTTGCTTTTTCCGGGGGCGATTCGGTCTTTTTCGGCCGCGCTTCGGTCTTTTTCGGCGGCGCACGCGACAGAGCCTCTCGGCGGCGGGAAATTTAAACCCGGAAAAGACTGAAAATTACGCTGGCAAGCTACAATGGCACTGGGCAAGGCTGCAATGACGCTGGGCAAGCTACAATGACGCTGGGCAAGGCTGCAATGGCGCTGGGCAAGGCTGCAATGACACTGGGCAAGCTACAATGACGCTGGTCAAGGCTGCAAATGACGCTGGGCAAGGCTGCAAATGACGCTGGGCAAGGCTGCAATGACGCTGGGCAAGCTACAATGACGCTGGGCAAGCTACAATGACGCTGGGCAAGCTACAATGGCGCTGGGCAAGCTGCAATGATGCTGGGCAAGCTACAATGACGCTGGGCAAGCTACAATGGCGCTGGGCAAGCTGCAATGACGCTGGGCAAGCTGCAAATGACGCTGGGCAAGCTGCAAATGACGCTTAAATGTAAGTTGTTTTTTTTTCCCTTAACTTCCCTCCTAAAACTTTTTTTCCTTAAAATGCCCTCCTAAACTTGGGGTGTGTGTTATACGCCGGTGCGTGTTATAAGCCGATAAATAAGGTAAATTCCCACAGGCAATTTATTTTTCTTGTGTATTTTGTATATCAAATAGCCCAGTATGGTCTCTGACATCACTTCCGGTCCGGTATGCCCTACTCGTTACGTCACAACATGTGACTTCATCAGGATCTGCACATGTGTGGACCAACCTATTGCAGTGTAACCTCTATGCCACATGTGCCAAAGAGAAGCCCCATGGTCTGAATCTGACCCTCCAGGCCATTTCATGTGGCCCTCGCCCCTCTCTTGCAGCTGTGGCACGAACCTCGTCTCCACCCCCCACCTTGTCTCACCAGTTGGTAGCAAAGAGGAGGATTTTTTTGTTGTTATTCTGTCTCTCACTGTTAAAAAAAAATAAAAAAATCTACTATTAAAATTATAGACTGTTAAATTGTATCCTCACGATCATCAAAAAGAATATTACCTCATTGCCTCATACCTTACATGAATAATATCTGTGTATTTACAGTTACATTACTTCTGTATAAAAAGAACTTCATAATATATATTGCCATATTTCATATACCCGTTACACATTTATGCTGTAACATTTTATCTCTTGTTAAATGTTTGCATTCTGGGTATCTGCAATACCCATTATACTTTTTTATTCCATTACCTTTTTTTTTTCTTTAGATATACAATAAACTTATTGTGAAAAATAAAAAATTAAATTATAGACTGATCATTTCTTTGTCAGAGGGCAAACGTACAAAATCAGCAGAGGATCAAATACTTTTCCCCCCTCACTGTAGATGCACTTTCTACACATGTGCACTTTATTATGAACTGATCAATGATATGCAATATTTGGGATTATATATATATATATATATATATATATTTTATATATTTTTAATATTTGTTATTTGATATTTATTAATTACGGTTTATTTTGAGTATGCTTATTATGCTACTGATTCACTACAGAGTTTGTGCAACACCGATTTTTTACACAATCAATTAAATACAGTATTTATCGGCGTATAACACGCACATTTATTTTAAGAGGGAAGTTTCAGGAAAAAAACAAAAATTTGAAATAAGGAACTTTGAAGCAAAATAAGGGTCAGTGCCCATCTGCAGCCTCACCATTGCCGTCAATGCAGCCTCATCAGTCCACATCAATGCAGCAGTTTCACCATTGCCATCAGTGCAGCCTCACCATTGCCATCAATGCAGCCTGACCAATGCCCATCTGCAGCCTCACAAGTGCCATCAATGCAGCCTCATCAGTCCACAGCAATGCAGCAGCCTCACCATTGCCATCAATGCAGCAGCCTCATCAGTCCACATCAATGGAGCCTCACCATTGCCATCAATGCAGCAGCCTCACCATTGTCATCAATGCAGCAGCCTCACCATTGCCATCAATGCACCCTTATCAGTCCACATCAATGCAGCCTCACCATTGCCATCAATGCAGCCTCACCATTGTCATCAATGCAGCAGCCTCACCATTGTCATCAATGCAGCAGCCTCACCATTGCCATCAATGCAGCCTCATCAGTCCACATCAATGCAGCAGCCTCACTATTGCCATCAATGCAGCCTCATCAGTCCACATCAATGCAGCCTCACCATTGTCATTAATGCAGCAGCCCCACCATTGCCATCAATGCAGCCTGATCAATGCCCATCTGTAGCCTCACAAGTTCCATCAATGCAGCCTCATCAGTCCACATCAATGCAGCCTCACCATTGCCATTAATGCAGCAGTCTCACCATTGCCATCAATGCAGCAGCCTCACCATTGCCATCAGTGCGGCAGCCTCACCATTGCCATCAGTGCGGCAGCCTCACCATTGCCATCAGTGCAGCAGCCTCACCATTGCCATCAATTCAGCAGCCTCATCAGTCCACATCAATGCAGCAGCCTCACTATTGGCATCAATGCAGCCTCATCAGTCCACATCAAAGCAGCCTCACCATTGCCATTAATGCAGCGGCCTCACCATTGCCATCAATGCAGCAGCCCCACCATTGCCATCAATGCAGCCTGATCAATGCCCATCTGTAGCCTCACAAGTTCCATCAATGCAGCCTCATCAGTCCACATCAATGCAGCCTCACCATTGCCATTAATGCAGCAGTCTCACCATTGCCATCAATGCAGCAGCCTCGCCATTGCCATCAGTGCAGCAGCCTCCCCATTGCCATCAGTGCAGCAGCCTCACCATTGCCATCAGTGCAGCAGCCTCACCATTGCCATCAATGCAGCAGCCTCACCATTGCCATCAATGCAGCAGCCTCACCATTGCCATCAATGCAGCCTGATCGATGCCCATCTGCAGCCTAGAGGGGACAGGGAGGGGGACAGGGACGAGCGCTGACAGATTTTACACAGTGAAAGTCTCCTATGATAGACAGAACAGGGGTCCAATGGTGGCCCAGGAGACGGGACTTCCTATTACAGAGGCCGCCAAGTAAACAGGAAATTCTCACTGTATGTAATCTGACGGCGCTCGTCCCGTCCCCTCCTTGTCCCCTCTGAGGCAGCTAAAATTGACGTATTGGCGTGCATGCTATTTGCACCCAATTTTCATGGTGAAAAAGTCAGTGTTATACACCAATAAATACAGTATGCAGCTGAACTACATGTATGAGCTTTTTGTTACCTGCCAAATAAGTCATATTTCTATCCATACATTTCTCAGTTTTACACAACTCTGCAGCACAGTGCAGCTTATTCCTGGCAATGTACAGGTACCATAATTTAGCTTATGGAACATTCCTGGCGGGATTAATATCTGCTCATCATTTACAAAGTTCCTGAGCCTCACCGTCATGCCATAAACGTTTATGCCTCCTGAACATGCTATCTGCTGTGTCCACAAATGAGGATAACATGATTCACGTGTGCATAAAAAAAAAAACTAAAGGCAAACGGGGACAAAGGAAATTAGGCTAAGTGCTATTAATATTACAGTTGTCCTTCTCCACAGTACGATGACCTAGAATGTGTGTGGCAGACTGCTGTAACAATTTTGCAATTACTATATTACCACTTCATATGGGCATACAATGACATCGATTGTACATACTCCCCTACTTGTCTAAAACACAATAGAAGTTTTATAGCATTGTATAGTTCTGTTACCTCGTGCGTTATGATCCGTCAGGGATATTTTGGTTGGAAATGTTTTCAAATGACTTTTTGTCTCTGTGAAATTTTTGCTTCCTAACCTTACACTGCAGTGTCCTGTCCTGGCAGAGCTGAGTAACAGCCACACCCCTCAGTGCAAGTGACCCTACATAGACTGTATTACATAGGAAGAAGGGAGGGGCTGTGTCTGACCAGGTCTGTTATATTGTTGAATGCACCGTGTCTACTACTTGGGTCCATCGGACTGCACAATCATATTTAGAAATTCTGGACAACTACTGAAGGCCATATTTACTCAAGTGGGCAAGGGGCAGTAAAAAATAGACAGTTATGCCGCGTACACACGATCGGCATTCTCGTCGGAAAAAGCTCTGACGGTTTTCTCAACGGAATTCCGCTCAAACTGTCTTGCCTACACACGCCAGTCACACCAAATTCCGACCGTCAAGAACGCGGTGACGTACAACACTACAACGAGCCAAGTTCAATGCTTCCGAGCATGCGTCAAATTGTTTCCGAGCATGCGTAGGAATTTTGCGCGTCAGAATTGCTACAGACGATCGGAATTTCCGATAGAAACCTTTTCCGTCTGAAAAATTGAGAACATGCTCTGAATTCTTTGCTGTCGGAAATTCGGCCAGCAAAATTCCGATGGAGCCTACACGCGGTCGCATTTTCCGATGAAAAGCTCTCATCTGTCTTTTTCTGGCAAGAATTCCGATCGTGTGTATGTGGCATTAGGCTGCGTTTTTAAAACCCCCTGAGTCAAGTCTATTAGTACACATTACCCCTGTTATGGCTCGTTGTGGCAAAATTATACAAACGCCCCATTTGGCAGGTGGTCCTGCCACCACATGCGACTCATTCATGTGAATGGGGCCATGCCACACACACAGGCCAAACAATTGGCTTGTGCTTTGGCAGTGGCAGGAGGGGGCAATATCAACTTTATGCAGGGCACTCCCAGGAGAATTTCTTCCCCTGGAAAAGCCTTAGAGAAAAATAATAATAATACAAATAATGAATAAGGCCTTTAACCACTTCCCGCCCATAGGAGGTACCCGTACATCCTTGAGTTTAAGTGGTTATACCACTTCACTGCAACTGCAGTTGCAGTAATGACCCCAGTATCTTTTTTTTTTTCAGCCAGCAATACTGAAAAAAGTAAAAGTGATCCGAGTGGCTAAATATAAATGGATGACTTTTATATGCAGTGGATGGCAGTAGTGTTTAGGTTTTGTGCTGCCCTAGGCCTGACTAAACTTGTTTACCCCCTAATTTACATATGACCCACCCCTTCCTGTCAAGGCCACACCCCTTGCTGTTAAAGACCTGCCCTGAAATATTCGAGTGGGGACACTAGTTCTGAGGGCCGGTGGGGGGGGGGGGGGGGGGGCAATGGATTCCCTTAATTTGCATAGATTTCCTCTCATTTTCTGTTTGGTGGAGGAGGGATTATGGTTTGGAGTTGTTTTTCAGGGTTTGGGCTTGGCCCCTTAGTTCTAATGAAGGGAACTCTTTGTGGGAATAGTTTGGGGATGGCCCCTTCTTGTTCCAACATGACTGCACACCAGAGCACAAAGCAAGGTCTATAAAGACATGGATGAGCGAGTTTGAGGTGGAGGAACTTAACTGGCCTTCACAGGGTCCTAACCTCAACCCGATAGAACACCGTTGGGATGAATTAGAGCGGAGACTGGGAGACAGGCCTTCTCGTTCAACATCAGTGCTTGACCTCACAAATGCGCTTCTGGAAGAATGGTCAAACATTCCCATAGACACACTCCTAAACCTTGTGGACAGCCTTCCTATAACAGTTGAAGCTGTTATAGCTGCAAAGGGTGGGCCTACTCAATATTGAACACTACGGACTAAGACTGGGATACCATTAAAGTTCATGTGCGTGTAATGCCAAGCGGGTAATATAGTGTATATGTAAACCCACTCACTAATTCTCGAATAACCAACATCTACCCAACAGGTTTAAAACCCAAATGAAGCCACAGTTAAGGTGACCACTGTAGATCATTTTTCAGAGGTGGTAGAGACCTGTCTAAACGAGGCCTATCGGGAAAGTTGAGGTAAGGTTAGTAAAAAGGTGATTGTTAGTATAAGGTCTACTTAACCGAGGCTTCAACTGGGCTTTAAACCTTTTGGGTGGACGTAATTTACATGGGATTTAGTGAACGGGTTTACATGCATTTAAATGCATTTTTTATTATTTTTCTCTAATGCCGCGTACACGCGATCGGAATTCTCATCGGAAAAAGCTCTGATGGTTTTCCCAACGGAATTCCGCTCAAACTGTCTTGCCTACACACGGTCACACCAAATTCCGACCGTCAAGAACGCGGTGACGTACAACACTACGACGAGCCGAGAAAAAATGAAGTTCAATGCTCCCAAGCATGCATCAAATTGTTTCCTAGCATGCGTAGGAATTTTGCACGTCAGAATTGCTACAGACGATCAGAATTTCCAATAGAAACGTTTTCCTTCGGAAAAATTGAGAACATGCTCTCAAATTTTTGCTGGCGGGAATTCGGACAGCTAAATTCCGATGGAGCCTACACACTGTCGCATTTTCCGATTAAAAGCACTCATCTGTCTTTTGCTGGCTATTCTGATTGTGTGTATGCGGCATAAGGCTTTTCAAAAGGAAAACAATTTCCCTGGAGTGCCCTGCATTAAAAACGCACCTAAAAACATTCTTACCACTCAGGAATTTATAAAACTTCACCAGGTGAAGTACAGGGTGGAGAAGAAGCAGAGCAGAACAAGTGAAGTAGAGCGCAGCTAATGTGCAGGATTTGGTTTTGGGCACTGACACCTGACACCTTCTCTTTTTCTGTAACAACTTAGAAAACAGAGCAAATAAACCTCAGTTTGTTGATGGTGCACTTCTCTGTCATTTTGTTTAGCGGGATATTGTCAGCTGTATTCAAAGCAGTGTCAGTCTTCCCTGAACTCCACACACTGCCCTATGGCTCGTCGTGCCGTCTACCAGTCAGGGCCGCGCAGATGGCTCATGCTGTCAAATGCTTTGAAAAGTCAACTGCGTTTTCATTATAATCTTTCCCAGAGATGTGCAGAAAATCAAAAATAAAACATGTACATAAAGCGATGACGCAAGACGTGGGCTTTGCCAATGTCCTACATCTTTCTCAATTCATCAGATCACTTGCAGAACTCCTTAAAGATAACCTAGACTGAGGAGGATGCTCCATAAAAAGGCATCCGAGTCCAAAGAACATTGGTATTGCCCATGGTTTCTCTGCAGATTATCTTTTCCCCATTACAAACTAACCATTCCTTGTTCTGCACTGTCGTTTGTCTTTGTAAAGTTAAGGAGGTCATCTTGGTAGAGGAGCAGGGCTTTGCTTCCCTAAGTCAGAGCTTCCCCCTGATGACTAGTGATATAATGATTATTGGGGTAATAATCTAGGAGCACCAGCTGAGGTCACACCGACTGGCATTGGTGGTCACCCTGTTTAATACACGGGGAGAAAATTTAAGAACCTGTTATGCCCCGTACACACGGTCGGAAATTCCGACCACAAAATCCATCGGATTTTTTCCGACGGATTTTGTCCGACACTGGTGTTGCATACACACGGTCGGACAAAGTTGTCGGAAAATCCGATCATTCTGAACGTGGTGACGTTTGTTGCCTACGACGGGACTACGTAGAGGCTAGTAGCCAATAGCTTTGATCTTGTAATGTGATCTGAGCATGCGTGGCACTTTGTCCGTCGGAATTCGCTACACACTATCGGAAAAAGTCCGATAGGACTTTGTTGTCGGAAAATTTGAGAGCTGGAGATAAAACGTTGTACGTCGGAAAATCCGACGGAAAAAGTCTGATGGAGCCTACACGCGGTCGGAATTTCCGAAAATCCGACCGTGTGTACGACCGTGTGTACGGGGCATAAGCCAACATTTGTTGTTGGAAAATCTGATCGTGTGTACGTGGCATATCTCTTGGGGACTCTGCACTGAGAAGAGGTCTTCAAATCTGTTGTGCCCATTATGAGGGGTTTCCACCATCCCAGCTGGATTTTATTTACTTTAAATCATGGGCAAAATAACAGGAGGAATGTAAGCACATAACATTTGGTGAGAACAACCAAAATTTCTAGGTGGGCATAAACAGAGATCATGGAGATTTTGCTGTTGGAGCACACAAGTCATAGAAAATGCCTGGAGCTGACTCAGTCCACCAGATTCCACCGATAACTAAAACACCACTTTAGGATGGACTACAACTTTAATTACATCAAATTTTACAGAGAGTAGACATGTGCAATTCGTTTCGTTTTAATTCGTTTTCCGTTAAAATTCGTTATATGCGTTCATTCGTTATTGTACGACTGAACGAATGATTCGCTAAAATTTTTAACGAATTATCGAATCGAACGAATATGAAAAACAACGAAAATCCGAAATAACCAAATTAGAAACAACGAAACTATGAAAGAAGAAAATCCGAAAAACGAAAACAGGAACCACGAAAATCAAAATGAACGAAAAAATTCGTACATTCGTAACTTCTTTTTTGTTGTTGAATTGGTAATTTTCCGTGTCCCTTACAATGTCGCTGCTTAACGTGCTTCGAATGGATTGATCGAAAAAATTCGTACATTCGTAACTTTTTTTTTTTTTTTTGCGATTCGTAATTTTCTGTGTCTCTTACAATGGCGCTGCTTAATGTGCTTCGATTGGATTGAACGAAAAAATTCGTACATTCGTAATTTTTTTTTTTCGATTCGTAATTTTCCGTGTCTCTTACAATGTAATAATAGCATACACATTACATAAAATTATGAATTATGCTCCGATTACGAATCTACGAAAACAATGTTACGAAAGTATGAATAAATCAATCTAACGAAAGTACGAATGTAACTAAATCTACGAAAATACGAATGCGTCCGAATTTCGAATAAACGAAAATTAAACTAACGGAAAAACGAATCAACGAAAAAATAACTTACGAAAATACGAATCGTTACGAATACAAACACCGACGACTTACGAATTTACGAATCGTTACGAATCAACGGAAACGAACAGAAACGAAAAGAAACTAAACAAATTTTTCTATTGTGCACATGTCTAACAGAGAGCAAGGATAGGGTTTGCCGAAAAAGTTACTATAATTCAAGTTTTATTAAGACCAAAAAATTGCAAATACTCTTTAAGATACGTATGCACTTATTTTAATGTTCATAGTTTTCAGTTCAATAATTATTTTTTATGTTTTACATTTCAGTTTATTCATTTTTACAAGCTGGACCAATGTAACTACAGGTATGTAAAAATTACTACACCTGAACTTCTAAAGCCCTAACACTCCACTATGCAAATATCAACCAAGATACTATGGTCAAGAGACGCGACCTGCTTCCCCTGTGCCAAACCATTGGCCAACCATTGTCCTAAAACTGTACTGGGCATCTTACTGACCAATTGTAAGGAGGTAGACTTGAGCATTAGCCATCTATCCACTGTTGGTGTCCACATGTGTACAAAGGCATGAGACAATCTGAGAACCCCATGGACAGAGAATGTAGACTTCTAAAAAAATAAAAAATAAACTATCTGGAACAATGGATACATCTAAAGAGAGAACATTGATTTTCAATGTAATCTGTGCATTGTGTCATAACTCATTAGCTGCTATTGATTATGCACCATAAAGTTAATGGATGCACTGTAGGGCACACAGAGAAGCAACGACCTTGGCATTGCGTCAGGCATATTTCCGCCACACGGAACTACAACACAGCTGTCTGTGGGGAGAAGTCCCGTTCATGAGGCGGCTTCGTTTTACTGGAGCTGGGGATTCTTTAGAAGAGGAATATCAAACACTTACAGTGTCTTGAAAAAGTATTCATACCCCTTGACATTTTCCACATTTTGTCAGGTTACAACCAAAAACCTAAATGTATTTTATTGGAATTGTATGTGATAGGCCAACACAAAGTGGCACATAATTGTGAAGTGGAAGGAAAATGATAAATGGTTTTCACCATTTCTTTACAAATAAATATCTGAAAAGTGTGGCGTGGATTTGTATTCCGCCCCCTTTACTCTGATACCCCTAACTAAGATCAAGTGGAACCAATTAGATTAAAAAATCACCTAATTTGTACATAGAGTCCACCTGTGTGTAATTTAATCTCATTATAAAATACAGCTGTTCTGTGAAGCCCTCTTGTTAGAGAATTTTAGTGAACAAACAGCATCATGAATGCCAAGGAACACACAAGACAGGTCAGGGATAAAGTTGTGAAGAAGTATAAAGCAGGGTTAGGTTATAAGAAAAATATCCCAAGCTTTGAACATCTCACAGAGCTCTGTTCAATCCATCATCGGAAAATGGAAAGAGTATGGAACAACTACAAACCTACCAAGATATGGCCGTTCACCTAAACTGACCGGCCGGGCAAGGAGAGCATTCATCAGAGAAGCAGCCAAGAGGCCCATGGGAACTCTGGAGGAGCTGCAGAGATCCACATCTCAGGGGGGAGAATCTGTCTATTAGTCGTGCTCTCCACAAATCTGCCCTTTATGGAAGAGTGACCAGAAGAAAGTCATAAGAAGTCCTGTTTGCAGTTTGCGAGAAGCCATGTGGGGGACACAGCAAACATGTAGAAGAAGGTGCTCTGGTCAGATGAGACCAAAATTTAACTTTTTGGCCTAAATGCAAAACGTTATGTGTGGGGGAAACTAACACTGCCCATTACCTGAACTCACCATCCCCACTGTGAAACATGGTGGTGGCAGCATCATGTTGTGGAGATGCTTTTCTTCAGCAGGAACAGGGAAGTTAGTCAGAGTTAACAGGAAGAGGGATGGAGCCAAATACAGGGCAATCTTAGAAGAAAACCTGTTATGCCCCGTACACACGGTCGGAATTTCCGATGGAAACAGTCTGATGGGATATTTTCATCGGATTTTCTGACCGTGTGTATGCCCATCGGTCTTTTTCTGTCGGAATTTCCAACGGAATTTGGATTGAGAACCTGTTCTTAATTTTTCCGACGGAAAACCTTTCTATCGGATTTTCCTATCGTGTGTAGGCAATTCCGACACGCAAAATTCCGATGCATGCTCGGAAACAATTCGACGCATGCTCGGAAGCATTAAACTTCCCTTTTATAGTGCAATCAAACGTTTTTTAAGGCATGGTGTTATTGACGGGAAAACCATCAGAGCTTTTTCCGACGAGAATTCCGGCCGTGTGTACGCGGCATAAGAGTTATGCCCTGTACACACGGTCGGACATTCCGACGGAAAAAGTCAGATCGGATTATGTTGTCGGAAAATCCGCTTTTTCCGTCGGAATTTCCGACGGAAAAAGTTTGAGAGCTGGATCTAAAATTTTCCGACAACTAAATCCAATCAGACTTTTTCCGATCGTGTGTAGAGAATTCCGACGCACAAAGTGCCACACATGCTCAGAATAAATTTGGAGACGAAAGCTATTGGCTACTGGCCTCTTCGTAGTCCTGTCGTACGTTTTATACGTCACCTCGTTCCGAATGATCGGATTTTCTGACAACTTTGTCCGACCGTGTGTGTGCAACACAAATTTCGGACAAAATACATCAGAAAAAATCAGACGGATTTTGTGGTCGGAATGTCCAACCGTGTGTACGGGGTATTAGACTACTGGTGTGGATATGAATGCTGTTGTGGGACCATTTGGGTAAAAAAATGGGATTATAACCGTCCCCTACTCAAAAAGTTTTCCCTTCATTTTTTCAGTTCATCATCAATTTTTAGAGTATTAGAATATAGAATATTTGGCAGTATATTGACCATATATTTTTAGAATATTCACCGGTCAGCTATCTTTGGTATGTATCCATACATGTCGAATGACATATATAGTCTGTGTGGTTACCTGGAAACTTGGGAAAGCCCCAAATATTACCTGTAGCTTCCCAATTTGCAAAGTTCATTCTCCCTGCTGATTGGACAGCTCTATGACAGACTCAGCAAGGGGTGTGTTGGACATCTGTAGAGAGACCACTGCTTCCACACAGGAAGCACGTGACCTTGTTTGTGGCATGGTGGCAGTAGACAGGCTTTTCTACTCAGGTTGTGGCTGTTTTCTAAAGGAAACAAACTGTCAGACTTTGCACACCTTTTGTTTTGATCAGGGCTTTTTTCAGCAGGAACTCAGGGGAATGCAGTTCCAGCACGTCCAACACTGAATATATCTAATGGCAAGGTGTGCTGGGGTGTGCTAAAGGAGGGTCTTTTGATGCTGGCTGCTGGGGGACCTATCTTCTCTGGGTAGGGGGATCCATTGTTGCTGGAGGGGTATCAGCCGTCAACGGGGAGAGGGGTGACTTATGTTGCTGGGAGGGATCTACTATTGAGGGAGGGGTCTATTGTTGCTGGCTGCTGGAAGTTCTATTGATGCAGGCAACTGGGAGATCAATATTTAGCCGATTAAAACCTAAAGTTCAGATAGGTATACCGTGTTTCGGGTCATGCACCTGCTCCTGCACACCTGTCAAGTTTTGATATGTGGCTGTGTCCATGCAGCTACTGCATCCGCATCCAGTTCCATAGGCTGCCTGTTTGCAGCTCGGGGAAGATGCAGGGTGAAAACAACTTCCCCATTCACACAGTACAGGTATCTGCACCCATCTAATTGGGGTCTAAAGCAGTGATCTGCAAACTGCGGCCGGGAGGGGGGGGGGTGGATGTGGCCCTTCGCCTGCTTTTATCCGGCCCTTGGAGCATAGTCCCTGCCGCTGGCGCCAATAGTGGGCACTATTTCTCCACTGACAACAATGATGGGGTACTATTCCTCCCATTGACAATACTGATGGGACACTATTTCTCCACTAACACCAGTGATGGGGCACTATTCCATCTATTTACACCAATGATGGGGCACTATTCCTCCCACTGACACCAATGATGAAGCACTATTTCTCCCACTGATTCCAATGATGGGGCACTATTCCTCCCACTGATTCCAATGATGGGGCACTATTCATCCCACTGATTCCAATGATGGGGCACTATTCCATCTATTTACACCAGTGATGGGACACTATTCCTCTCACTGACACCAATGATGAAGCACTATTTCTCCCACTGATTCCAATGATGGGGCACTCTTCCTCCCACTGTCAGCAACAGTGGAGCATAGTTCCTGCCGCTGACGCCAATAGTGGGCACTATTCCTCCACTGACACCAACAATGGGGCACTATTCCTCCTATTGACACCAATGATGGGGCACTATTCTTCCACTGACACCAATGATGGGGCACTATTCCTCCACTGACACCACTGATGGGGCACTATTTCTCCACTGACACCAGTGATGGGGCACTACTGCTCCCATTGACACCACTGATGGGGCACTATTCCCCCACAGACACCAACAATGGAGCATTATTCCTCCCACTGACACCAATGATGGGGCACCATTCCTCCCATTGATACACTATTTCTCCAACTGACACCAATGATGGGACACTATTCCTCCCACTGATTCCAATGAAAGGGCACTATTCAATCTATTTACACCAGTGATGAGGCACTATTCCTCTCACTGACACCAATGATGAGGCACTATTCCTCTCACTGATTCCAATGATGGGGCACTATTCCATCTATTTACACCAGTGATGGGGCACTATTCCTCTTACTGACACCAATGATGAAGCACTATTCCTCCCACTGATTCCAATGATGGGGCACTATTCCTCCCACTGTCAGCAACAGTGGAGCATAGTTCCTGCCGCTGACGCCAATAGTGGGTACTATTCCTCCACTGACACCAACAATGGGGCACTATTCCTCCCATTGCCACCAATGATGGGGCACTATTCTTCCACTGACACCAGTGATGGGGCACTATTCCTCCACTGACACCACTGATGGGGCACTATTCCTCCACTGACATCAGTGATGGGGCACTATTCCTCCACTGACACCAGTGATGGGGCACTATTCCTCCCATTGACACCACTGATGGGGCACTATTCCCTCACTGACACCAACAATGGATCATTATTCCTCCCACTGACACCAATGATGGGGAACCATCCCTCCCATTGATACACTATTCCTCCCACTGACACCAATGATGGGGCACTATTCCATCTATTTACACCAGTGATGGGGCACTATTCCTCCCACTGACACCAATGATGAGGCACTATTCCTCCCACTGATTCCACTGATGGGGCACTATTCCATCAATTTACACCAATGATGGGGCACTATTCCTCCCACTGATTGCAATGATGGGACACTATTCCTCTCACTGACACCAATGATGGGGCACTATTCCTCTCACTGACACCAATGATGGGACACTATTCCTCTCACTGACACCAATGATGGGGCACTATTCCTACCCCCTAATACCAATGATGGGGCATTTTATACTCCCACTGGCCACAGTCCGGCCCCCCGTAACATATGAAGGACAGCAAAGTGGCCCTTTGTTTAGAAAGTTTGGAGACCATCTGGTCTAAAGGAGCCAAAAATCCCTCCACCAATCCCTTGTGAAGTACAGCAGAGCTTTCTTAAACCTTCTCAGCAGAATCCCGGTGGTTTTTGCTCTTTGAATTGTCAGAGAAATGGAAAAATGCTGAGCCGGCAGATGCATTGCTGGAGGAAGAATAAACAGTATTGCTGCACAAAGGAGGACCTGTCATGCATTAGTAAATGAAAAGATTTTCTACATTAAGGAAAAAATGCACAGAATGAAGAGTGTCAAGCAAAGAGCATCTATTATTTATGTTTGTCAGGAACGGATGTCAGCTGAATGAAGTCAGCTCAATAAATAAAAGGTATAATAATAGGAAAATAGAAAATAAATATTTTCTGTGAAGTAACTGAAAAATAAATATCAATGTGACATGGAAATAATATGATTTGACACTCTAATATGCAAACATCATTTCCAGTAAAGAAAACTGGGAGCTGGAGCCTTCCTCCCACCCCGGTATATGTACTTAGGTAAGGAGGGGTTAAAACCTGGGAAAACTCACCCTCTCCAACAGAGGTTGGGGGCGGTGGCTGAAGCCTTCACCGTAAGGTCATCCAGCGGTTGATGCGGTTTTAAGACACTTTTTTTGGGGTGCATTTTGCACATGTGTTTTTGCGTGCGTTTTGCTTTTTTTTACTTTGTAACAAATTGTGTATAGCTGGTTGTTAAGGAGTGTAGTAATATGCCCAAAACATGCTCTGCCATTTCATTATACAAGATGGCTTAAATCTGCAACTAAAAAGAATGCTTAGGAAGATGCTTGCACAAGCACTGGGCTCTATATACATCATTGTGGGTTGGTAGGCCATGGGACAGGATGCATGACTTATGACTCATGACCAGGTGGCCTGTTGACCTGTGTTAACTCATGATGATGTATTTTAACCATACAACTATATATTTCTATAGAAATACATAATTTACTAACCACTCCCCCCTCCCCTCTTTCTATTGGTATGTTGAACCATATATAAGCTGTAACACACCTAATAATGTCAGACATTTTACGAATGCACAACTTGCTTCTCGTTTCATGGTGTCTCCAGATATCTGAGGGCACTGTTGGTGTACCTAATAGACAGCTGGTCCTCCAGAATACCTACTATTTCCTTTCAAGGAGCAGGCCAGGAAGTCGGTGCCTCATCCTTAACAACCAATGAGTCATCAACTGTCAGCATGGTTCCCCGCTGACAGCTGAATGTAGAAACAAGAATTGCAGGTAATACATAAATCGGGGGAAAAAAACGTTTTTGGGTCCCGTCCCCTCAATCCACACCAAGCCCTTCAGGTCTGGTATGGATTTTGAGGGGAACCCCATGCTAAATATATTTTAAAAAAATGGCATGGGGTCCCCCCTCTAAAATCCATACCAGACCCTTATCTGAGCATAAGGCCAGGCTGGTCAGGAAAAGGGGCGGCGGGGTGAGCGAGCAGCCCCCTCCTGAATCATACCAGTCCATATGCCCTCAACATGGGGGGGGGGGGTGTTTTGGGGCAGAACCATGTGGCCTGTTATGGTCCTGGGCGGGGGGTTGGGGTTGGGGGGACCCCACACCATTTAAAAAAAAAATTGTCGTAGGGTTCCCCTCAAAAGGTTGGGGGGCGCTCGCTTGTCCCCTCCCTTTTCTGACCTGCCAGGTTGCATGCTCAGATAAGGGTCTGGTATGGATTTTGGGGGGGACCCCACGCCAATTTCTTTACATTTTGGCATGGGGTTCCCCTCAAAATCAATACCAGACCCAAAGGTCGGGGGGCACTAGCTCATCCCCTCACTTTCCTGACCTGCAAGGCTGCATGCTCAGATAAGGGTCTGGTATGGATTTTGGGGGGGGGGGACCCCACGCCATTTTTTTTTACATTTTGGCATGGGGTTACCCTCAAAATCAATACCAAACCCAAAGGTCGGGGGTGCTTGCTCGTCCCCTCCCTTTCCTGACCTGCCAGGCTTCATGCTCAGATAAGGGTCTGGTATGGATTTTTGGGGGGGGGGACCCCACACCATTTTCTTTTACATTTTGGCATGGGGTTCCCCTCAAAATCAATACCAGACCCAAAGGTCGGGGGAGGGTGCTCGCTCAGCCCCTCACTTTTCTGACCTGCCGGGCTGCATGCTCAGATAAGGGTCTGGTATGGATTTGGGGGGGGGGGGGTGGGCCCTACGCCAAAAAAAAATCAATACCAGACCCAAAGGTCCTGGTATGGATTGGGTGGGGACCCCACAATTTTTTTATTGCCAGCAATTTTTGTTTTTACATTCAGCTTCCCAGCCCACACCTTAACAACCAACTATACACAGTTTGTTATGGAGAAAAAAGATGCAAACCACATGTAAAAACGCATAAAAAAACCCAACACGGGCAATCTGCTGCAGGAAAAAAGTCCCTGACCCTTTCCACAAACGCACCAGCTGAAAAATGCATAGATGTGAAGGAGTTCCATAAGAAACCATGTTAAATGGACTGCAAAACGCACAAAAAAAGCATACGTGTGACCCTAGTGTCAGGTCATTAAAAATCTGGAAATTGAATACCAGTGATGTGTCACCTATCAAAAAGATCACATTGCTCTACCAGACAATACTTTAATCTGCTTTTCTTTTCACAAGAACAGCACCATCTTTGTTCAGCCATCATCCATGGGCGGCATTTTATCTATTCATGGTACAATTTCCAAACGTTGTCAACTCACAAGCATGTTCACGATTCAGCTGAGAGATAGCGTGCACACCATGTCCAAATGTTGACCCATTCAACAGCTACACCCTTGTGGGAATATGAAGGAACACAATTCAAGTAGCCTGCAACATGGGAAATCCAATCCAAAAAGTCAAAATATCTCTTTTAATGCACAGAAGTATACAGAAACCAGAATGACTGGCACAAGTCCTTTATCAAGCAAGAAACACAAGCGAAAATTGTCACACGGGCCTCAATAAAGGTGCACAAAATGCAGACTTCTAGTAGCCAAATAGGCAAGTTCAACTGGACTTGTTCTATAATGTTTTGTAGCTATCTATTTATCTATCTTTCTTTCAATCTACATCTCTTGATCTGTCCATGTGTGTATGTATTATCTATCTATCTATCTATCTATCTATCTATCTATCTATCTATCTATCTATCTATCTATCTATATCAATCTATCAATCATCATATATCTTTCTATCTATCTATCTTGATCTATTGATCTATCTATCTTGATCTATCTATATATTGATCTATCTATCTTGATCTATCTATATATTGATCTATCTATCTTCACATATCTCTTGCTCTATCTATCTATCTACCTATTTATCTTGATCTATCTTTATATCATCATATATCTCTTGATCTATTTATCATCATATATCTCTCTTGATCTATTGATCTATCTATCTATCTATCTATCTATCTATCAATCATCATATATCTCTCTTGATCTATTGATCTATCTATCTATCTATCAATCATCATATATCTCGCTATCTATCTATCAATCTATCAATCATCATATATCTCACTATCTATCTATCTATCTATCTATCTATCTATCAATCATCATATATCTCGCTATCTATCTATCTATTAATCATCATATATCTTGCTATCTATCTATCAATCATCATATATCTCGCTATCTATCTTCATATATCTCTTGCTCTATCTATCTATCTTCATATATTGCTCTATCTATCTATCTATCTATCTATCTATCTATCTATCTATCTATCTATCGCCATATATCTCTTGATCTATCTATCAATCTATCTCTCTTGATCTATCTATATATTGATCTATCAATCATCTATCTATCTATGTATCATCACATATCTCTTTATCTATCTATCTCTCTATCTATCTTCATATACTGCTCTATCTATCGCCATATATATCTCTTGATCTATCTTTCTTTCAATCTATATCTCTTGAGCTATCCATGTGTGCATGTATTTGATATATATATATATATATATATATATATATATATATATATATATATCAATCTATCAATCATCATATATCTTTCTATCTATATCTCTTGATCTATTGATCTATCTATCTTGATCTATCTATATATTGATATCAATCATCACATAGCTCTTGATCTATCTATCTTTATATATCTCTTTCTCTATCTATCTACCTATTTATCTTGATCTATCTTTATATCATCATATATCTCGCTATCTATCTATCTATCTATGTGTCATCATATATCTCTTGATCGATTTATCTATCTATCTACATATATCTATTTATCATCATATATCTCGCTCGATCTATTGATCTATCTATATATCAATCTATCAGTCATCATATATCTCGCTATCTATCTATCTATCTTCATATATCTCTTGCTCTATCTATCTATCTATCTATCTATCTATCTATCTATCTATCTATCTATCTATCTATCTATCTATCTATCTATCTATCATCATATATCTCTCTATCTATCTTCAGATATTGCTCTATCTATCGCCATATATCTCTTGATCTATCTATCTATCGATCTATCTCTCTTGATCTATCTATATATTGATCTATCAATCATCTATCTATCTATCTATCTATCATCACATATCTCTTGATCTATCTATCTATCTATCTATCTATCTATCTCTCTCTCTCTCTCTCTCTCTCTCTTCTCTCTCTATATATATATCTATCTATCTTTTTTTTTTTATTTATTTCTGTCCCTTTCTATCACAACTTTCTCCTGTACATTAGTCATCTTTAGCTTGTGTTCCAGCTCACATAATGCTGCAGTATTTCAGGCTGACAGGTACACACTGAGCACCTGCTGGTTGGATGCTACAAGCAGCATCAACAGGAACTGTCATCCGCATGTGACCCCGGAGTCCCTGGCCGAGGACTCAGAATTTCTATGTACTGTGACCCGCTACATTCACTTCTGAAATGATTCCAACACAGACTGCAGCACTCGGCATCAGGAAATAAAGGCGGCGGAGCAGAAGGGTACAATCTCCATAGTCCTGATATAAATGATGCTTTAATAGAGACTCTTTATTTTTACCCTCAAAAATATTTATTATAGGCAGAAATAAGTAACTGCTCAGAATTAGAAACTGACCAAGCCTGCCGCAGTCTTATGAAGCAGAGGAGGGGCAGTTTATTTCTTAAAGGATCACTCCACTCACAACTGAGAGTTGCTGGAACTTTATATATCACCGGCTGGTTTCTTATTTCTGTGGGGCAGCGAGATCTCGGCACTCGTGTTCCCAGCTCCACCTACCTGTCATCTCTTTGTTGGAGACTCTGCCTGGTTTTTATATTTACATTACAATGAGTGTGGCAGGAGGAGCTGTGCCAGGGGCACAAACAAGGAGGCTTCTCTTCTGAAACATGGCAGTGGCCGATTCAAATCAACTCTTCCCCCCAGTGCTGGGACAAGGCCATTTGGTGCCCGGGGCGAAGATGGCAAACGGTGCCCCCCGTTTTTAAGAAAGAATCAATGTTGTTTCAAAACAAGAATATACTTATTATTATTATATTAAGGGACACTCTGATGGGCACATTGTATGTTAAGGGGCACCCTGATGGGCACATTTTATATGAAGGGGCACTCTGATGGGTACAACAAAAAACGTGCCCCTTAACATAAAATGTGCCCATCAGAGTGCCCCTTAACATAAAATGTGCCCATCAGAGTTCCCCTTAACATAAAATGTGCCCATCAGAGTGCCCCTTACATAAAATGTGCCCATCAGAGTGCCCCTTAACATAAAATGTGCCCATCAGAGTTCCCCTTAACATAAAATGTGCCCATCAGAGTGCCCCTTAACATAAAATGTGTCCATCAGAGTGCCCCTTAACATAAAATGTGCCCATCAGAGTGCCCCTTAACATAAAATGTGCCCATCAGCGTGCCCCTTAACATAAAATAAGGGTCACGCTGATGGGCACCTGTTATGTTAAGGGATACTCTGATGGGCACCTTTTATGTTAAGGGGAACTATGATGGGCACATTTTATATTAAGGGGCGCGCTGATGGGTATATTTTTAATGTGCACGCTGATGGGCACATTTTATGTTAAGGGGCACTCTGATGTGCACAACAAAATATGCCCATCAGCGTGCCCCTTAAAATTAAATTTGTCCATCAGAGTGCCCCTTAACATAAAATTTGCCCATCAGAGTGTCCCTTAACATAACAAAATATGCCCAGCAGTGTGCACAATAGAAATATGCCCATTAGTGATCACTAGTTAACATGTGGCCCACATACCTTGAATGCAGGAGGGCACAACTGAAATACCGAAGGGGCGGCAGCTGCGAGATATGGAGAGCCAGGACCAGGGAACCACAAGCAGCAGGGGGGCAGAGCGCGCATGTGACATCACGCCCCTACTCTCGGCCCGTGAGTGCGAGCTGGACTTCTGTCTACTTCGAGACCTGCAGTAAGGAGCAGGGGGCGGGCGCACGCACGCAGCGTCACTGGTTGCTGGGGAAACCTGCGGTCCCAGCAAACCAACGCTTGCTGATATTTACAATTATAGTGGCGGCCTGGCAGTCTGGGCAGAAGCGTCACTCGGTCCGGACTCGGACCGCATGACGCCATTTAGTGACGGCTGTTTTAGAAGGACACTTCACTGTGCCCCCCCACCCCCAATAAATTGTACCGCCCAGGGAATCCACCCCTTGTACCAGCTCTGCTTCCCCCCATGACAGAGACATTTGTTTTGGATGGACTGATACTTTAAACCCTTTAGAGACTGATGACATACAGTAACTTCTAGCTGAATTGCCCTTTGCCTCCGAGCCAGAAAAAAATATTTTCTTCCCTGGGGTGTTGGCACAATGCAGGAATGGGCGCAACCAAGGATTCTCCTTTCCACCAAAAATTGGGAGATTTCTGCAATATTTAGACATTTTGGCACAATGCATTGTGCACTGAGTCATCGGGGGGAAGAAATTAGTGGAACTCTCCAGGTCAACTGGAACATTTGCCTAAATACACTGTATGCTTTAAAGCGGAACTAAACCCTCTTATCCTTTTCAGCCAAGGAAGCTGCCATCTTAGCCATTGTTTAAACTGCAACCGTCATGGTTCTGCACATGTGATCAGTTATGACACCAGCCATTGGATGGTTTGACGGTTTGGTTTAGGACAACACAAACAAATATAACAGTTAACAAGCCCAGCATTCCAGGAATGGAACTGTTGTTTGAAACCGTTAAATCGATGGGTTTAGTTCCACAAGCTAATCGTTAAATATTTTTTCAAATCTCTTTCTGTTCTTAGTTGGTACATGGAGATCTTGGTGCTGCAGTCGTGTAGCTTTTAGGCCCCTTTCACACTGGGGCGTTTTTCATGCGGTGCAGCGCTAAAAATAGCGCCTGTTCACCGAATGAAAAAATCCGTCCCCTTTAACTCCAGTGTGAAAGCCGGCGGGCTATCACACTGGAGCGGTGCGCTAGCAGGATGACAAAAAAAGTCCTGCTAGCAGCATCTTTGGAGCGGGATAGGAGCGGTGTGTTCACCGCTCCTATACCGCTCCTTCCCATTGAATAGAATAGGACACCGCGGTAAAACCGCGGCAATACCGCCGCAAAGTGCCGCTACGGCGGCGCTCTGCGGGGGTGTTTAACCCTTTTTTTCGGCCGCTCGCGGGGGGGTAAAACCGCACCACGAGCGGCCGAATACCGCGGTTAAAACGACGGTAAAGCAGCGCTAAATAGCGCTGCTTTACCGCCACCGCGGCTCCCCGCCCCAGTGTGAAAGGGGCCTTACTTCCTGTGGAGGGCTGACAACGCTGCTGAATTTGCATTGTCTGCCCTCTGATCGGCATTTCATAATTACTTACAACAGTGACGTCATCACGCCAGTGTCCATAGCTCTATAGGTGCGATAGAGCTGGCAGGTAATCCACGCCCACCAGCACCAGGGAAAGGGGGCTACATTGAAGGTTTAACCTCTTCCCATCCGTGCTATAGCCACTACAGCGCAGACCTACTTTGCCAGGAGGGCGTCAATAGACGCCCTCCCGTGGTCGAGTGGCCTGCGCTCCCCCTGCAGGGCACGCGTGGCTCGCTCGGTGATCGGTGAGTCTATGAGACTCGGATGATCACAGATCGGAGTAAGGGGTCAATCCCGACCCCTTGCCATGTGATCAGCTGTCAGCCAATGCCAGCTGATGTGAGCTGGTAGTCTGTTATTTTTTCTCCTCACGATGGCGATCGATCACGACGGCGTCTGTGAGAGAGACATCTGTCCCGATCATGGAGAGGCTCTGCAGAGTCATCTGTGCGCACCTGTGCCACCTACCAGTGCTAACTACCAGTGCACAACAGTTCCGCCTACCACTGCCCACCAGCGCCACCTACCAGTGTCCATAGTGCCACCCATCAGTGCCCACAGTGCCACCCATCAGTGCCCACAGTATTGCCACCTATCAGTGCCCACAGTGTCACCTATAAATGTCCCCATTCAGTGCCTCATCACCAGTGCTGCCTATCAATGCCACCTACCAGTGCATATCAGTGCCCATCAATGCCACCTATTAGTGCCCATCAGTGCCATCTATCAGTGACATCTATCGTTGCCCATCAGTGCCACACATCAGTGCCACTCATCAGTGCCACCCATCAGTGCCCCTATCAGGGTCCATCAGTGCCGCCTCATCAGTGCCGTCTTATCAGTGATGCCTTATCTGTGCCTATCAGTGCAGCCCATCAGGGCCCATCAGTGCCAATCAGTGCAGCATATTAGTGCCTCATCAGCGAATATCAAGGAAGGCGAAAAATTACCTGTTTGCAAAATTTTATAACAAACTATGAAACGTTTTTTTTTTTTTTATTTTTTCAAAAGTTTCTGTCTTTTTTTGTTTGTTTAGCAAAAAATAAAAACCCAAGAGGTGATTAAATACCACCAAAAGAAAGCTCCATTTGTGTTAAAAAAATTCTAAAAATGTCATTTGTGTACAGTGTTGTATGACCGCGCAATTGTCATTCAAAGTGCGAAAGCGCCGAAAGTAGACATGTGCACACTGAAATATTTCGTTTCGGAATTTCGTTTTCGTCCGAAAAATCTATTTATTTAGTTACTACCGAAATTCGTTTTTATTTATTTCGTTTTTCGTTAAAAATTTAATTCGTCCGAAAATCCAAATGAATTAAGGTCGAATCTGTCATTGAAGACTTATGGTGTATGTCGAATGTTCAAAGAAGATTCGACGGAGCAGCTAAACTGTATGACTCTGTATAGTTTAGCTGCAATTCCACCCAATTCCAGCAGCAATCTTTCCTCTCTACGTCGAATCTTTCCTTTCTACGTCGAATCTTTCCTTTCTACGTCAAATCTTTCCTCTCTGCGTCGAATCTTTCCTCTCTGCGTCAAATCTTTCCTTTCTACGTTGAATCTTTCCTTTCTACGTCAAATCTTTCCTTTCTACGTCAAATCTTTCCTTTCTACGTCAAATCTTTCCTCTCTGCGTCGAATCTTTCCTCTCTGCGTCAAATCTTTCCTTTCTACGTCGAATCTTTCCTTTCTACGTCAAATCTTTCCTTTCTACGTCAAATCTTTCCTTTCTACGTCAAATCTTTCCTTTCTACGTCGAATCTTTCCTTTCTACGTCAAATCTTTCCTTTCTACGTCAAATCTTTCCTTTCTACGTCGAATCTTTCCTTTCTACGTCAAATCTTTCCTCTCTGAGTCGAATCTTTCCTCTCTGCGTCGAATCTTTCCTTTCTACGTCGAATCATTTCTCTCTATGTAGAATAATCTTGGACTAATAGAGTTAAGGTTAGGCACATTCGACCACAGGTTCAATGGACACAGATTGTTATTGTCAGCGTCGAATCTCCTATATATATCGAACTGTTGTCACAACGAAAATAAAGCATTTGTTTATGTCAGATCTTTAGTTTTTCGGATTCTGCACTTTCGTTATCATTTGTTAAAACGATAACGGAAATACCTGAAATTCGGACGAAAATGCATTCGGACGAAAACAAATGCACATGTTAGCCGAAAGCTAAAAATTGGTCTGGGCGGGGGGATTTGTTGGGGGGGGGGGGGGGGGGGGGGGGGGGTTGGGGATTGTGTAAGTGCCCAGTAAGCAAGTGGTTAAAATCTTAAGACTGAATAAAACAAAGTTATTTATTTGCCGTTTTCTTTTTCTTTTTTCTTTTTTTTTTTATATATGTGGGAGTGTCAGAGCAATAGGCAAGTAAGATTTAACAGATGGGTTTGTGTAGCCTTTTCATCTACTTTAAAGTGGTTGTAAACCTCAGACATGAAATCGGAACAAATAATATCTTGTTATAGTGTGTACATTTCTGTCTGCTGCCTGTGCTCTGCTATCAGCATGAATCACTTCTGACAAGTTTTTCTGACACCAAGAGTAAAAAGGTGACAGGGGAGGGACCTCCAACAGATTGACAGCCTCAGCTCTGTTCCTGGCTCTGAAGAAGTCCAGTCCTTCGAAACATGTCAGGATCTCACCCAGGACCCCCCATTTCCAGGATTGGTGAGTCGAGCAATTGATGAGAGGTAACCACACATGTGGCCTTACCAAACTTATGTTTACATCTTTATGATTTCATTCATACCTTTTTAATAAATCTGTTGGATAATGCACTAGGCCAGTGCGCCCTCTTTTCTATTTTTATTCTCTCAGCTCTGTTCCTGTGTGGTGTGTGAAGGGGGGGTGTGTCCCTTTGCTTCCAATCAGCTCTCAGAGCTCTCCTCACTGATAGTAACTTCAACTCGACACCTACTTTTATCCAACAGCTCAGACAAGCTTTATAAATTCAGAACTTTGAATGGATGTAAAGAAGAGAATAGAAGACTGCAGACAAACAGGTACAACTAATGTAGGATTATTATTTGTATCTCTGTGTATCACAGTCACTTTACTGGGTTAATGTAAGGGTTTACAACCACTTTAAAGGTTTTTTTTGCCTTCCTTTGGATAAACTGTGGGTATAGGATTGTGTATACAGATTGAATGATTTTTTTTTCCCCCTCTTTTATTGGTTGAACTGGATGGACTTGTTTTTTTTTTTTTTTCAACCAGACTAACTATGTAACTACGTAATGTGGTTTTAAATGGCTTTTCAATGGCCTCTTAGGCTCGGTTCACACTGGGGCGACTTGTCAGGCGACTTAGCCACCTGACAAGTCACGCTCAGTACAATGGAACCGCTCAAGTCGCTCCGACTTAGAAAAAGGTTCCTATACTACTTGGGGGCGACTTCGGAGCGGCTTGCATTGACTTTCATTACAGAAGTAGTTTGCAAGCCACGCTGAGGTCGCGCTGTGCGGGGCGGCTTCAGAGTCAGGCGACTTTGAAGCCGCCCCAGTGTGAACCGAGACTAAGGCCCCCTTCACATGATCGGCCTTCTCAGATCCGCCCGCCTGTTTTTCCGGCGGATCCGAGTGGGCCACCCGTTGACTTCTATGGGCCGGCAGATGTCAGCGGAGATGTGTCCTGCCACCCCCCTCAAGTACCACCGCTGCCACACTTTTTCGGGGGGGGGGGGGGCTTCATGATTTCTTGCTCCGGGGCCCTGAAGTTTCTAGTTACGCCTCTGGTGAAGGGGCACTATGCATTCCACATTACTGTTCTATTTGGAGCGCCCAAAGGTGTCCCAGGTCTGTTACAATCCTATAGTGTGATAAAAAACTAAAAATGTGCTGTGCGCCGCTAAAGTGTTCGGGTTTGGCTTTAAGAAAAAGTGGCAACCCGAGATCCGCCCCGTGTGGGAGGGGCCAAAGGGTTATAGAAGCACCAATAAACTACCCTCGACCTGCTCATTTGCAACAATATTTTTCTTTACTTTAAAAATAAATATAAAAACTTTTATTGAAAAAAAAAAAAGAATAAAGAAAATCAGCAACAATAGTTGAATAAAAAGTATATAAATAACACGCAAAAAAAAAAAAGGAAGGTAAATCACAAAATGGCATAAACCAGGGGTCTCCAAACTTTCTAAAGAAAGTGACATTTTACCGTCCTTCAGACTTTAGGGGGGGGGCCGGACTGTGCTTAGTGGGAGTAAACAATGCCCAATCTTTGGTATTGAGGGGAGAAATAGTTGGTGTCAGTGGGAGAAATAGTGTTGCATTGTTGGTGTCAGTGGAAGAAATAGTGTCCCATTGTTGGTGTCAGTGGAAGAAATAGTGTCCCATTGTTGGTGTCAATGGGAGGAATAGTTCCCCATTGTTGGTGTCATTGGAAGAAATAGTGTCGCATTGTTGGTGTCAGTGGAAGAAATAGTCCTGCATTGTTGGTGTCAGTGGGAGAAATAGTTCCCCATTGTTGGTGTCAGTGGAAGACATAGTGTCCCATTGTTGGTGTCAGTGGAAGAAATAGTGTCCCATTGTTGGTGTCAGTGGAAGAAATAGTGCCCCATTGTTGGCGTCAGTGGAAGAAATAGTGCTGCATCATACATCCCAACTTTTTGAGATGGGAATGAGGGACACCTATCAGCAAAAGTATGCAGGCATAGGACACACCCCTTGCCACACCCCCTTAAAGAAGAATTGTACAAAAAACAAGATTGGTTAAACTCACAAGTACTTTTTTATGCACTACTATTCCTTTATATTGACTTTTGGAATTTACAAATGCAGCAATTTAGAAATCAGATGAAAGGTTTAGTGCTGGAAAACACTTTTTGATAGATAAAAAGTGCATTTTATATACATCTATAGAGATCAGACCAGAATGAGGGACAAATGAGGAGGAATGAGGGACAGAGGGACATTGCTCCAAATCAGGGACAGTCCCTCGAAATAAGGGACAGTTGGGAGCTATGCTGAATGGTTGGAGTCAGTAGAATAAATAGTGCCCCCATTGTTGGTGTCAGTGGAAGAAATAGTGCCCTGTTGTTGGTGTCAGTGGAAAAAATAGTGTCACATTGTTGGTGTCAGTGGAAGAAATAGCGCCCAATTGTTGGTGTCAGTGGAAGAAATAGTGCCGCATTGTTGGTGTCAGTGGAAGAAATAGTGCCCCATTGTTGGTGTCAGTGGAAGAAATAGTGCCGCATTGTTGGTGTCAGTGGAAGAAATAGTGCTGCATTGTTGGTGTCAGTGGAAGAAACAGTGCCCCATTGTTGGTGTCAGTGGAAGAAATAGTCCTGCATTGTTGGTGTCAGTGGGAGGAATAGTTCCCCATTGTTGGTGTCAGTGGAAGACATAGTGTCCCATTGTTGGTGTCAGTGGAAGAAATAGTGTCCCGTTGTTGGTGTCAGTGGAAGAAATAGTGTCCCGTTGTTGGTGTCAGTGGAAAAAATAGTGACGCATCATACCTCCCAACTTTTTGAGATGGGAATGAGGGACACCTATCAGCAAAAGTATGCAGGCATAGGACACACCCCTTGCCACGCCCCCTTAAAGAAGAATTGTACAAAAAACAAGATTGGTTAAACTCACAAGTGCTTTTTTTATGCACTACTATTCTTTTATATTGGCTTTTGGAATTTACAAATGCAGCAATTTAGAAATTAGATGAAAGGTTTAGTGCTGAGAAACACTTTTTGATAAATAAAAAGTGCATTTTATATACAACTATATGGATCAGACCAGAATGAGGGACAAATGAGGAGGAATGAGGGACAGAGGGACATTGTGCCAAATCAGGGAAAGTCCCTCGAAATAAGGGACAGTTGGGAGCTATGTTGCATTGTTGGAGTCAGTGGAATAAATAGTGCCCCCATTGTTGGTGTCAGTGGAAGAAACAGTGCCCCATTGTTGGTGTCAGTGAAAGAAATAGTGTCACATTGCTGGTGTCAGTGGAAGAAATAGTGTCACATTGCTGGTGTCAGTGGAAGAAATAGTGTCACATTGCTGGTGTCAGTGGAAGAAATAGTGTCACATTGCTGGTGTCAGTGGAAGAAATAGTGTCACATTGCTGGTGTCAGTGAAAGAAATAGTGTCACATTGCTGGTGTCAGTGAAAGAAATAGTGTCACATTGCTGGTGTCAGTGGAAGAAATAGTGTCACATTGCTGGTGTCAGTGGAAGAAATAGTGTCACATTGCTGGTGTCAGTGGAAGAAATAGTGTCACATTGCTGGTGTCAGTGAAAGAAATAGTGTCACATTGCTGGTGTCAGTGAAAGAAATAGTGTCACATTGCTGGTGTCAGTGAAAGAAATAGTGTCACATTGCTGGTGTCAGTGAAAGAAATAGTGTCACATTGCTGGTGTCAGTGGAAGAAATAGTGTCACATTGCTGGTGTCAGTGGGAGGAATAGTTTTTAATTGTTGGAGTTAGTAGAATAAATAGTGTCCCATTGTTGGTGTCAGTGGGAGGAATAGTGCCCCATTGTTGGTGTCAGTGGCAGGAACTATGACTTAAGGACCGGATAAAAGCGAGCAAAGGGCCACATCCGGCCCCAGGGCCGCAGTTTGGAGACCACTGGCATAAACACAAGTACCTAAACACACCCTCCAAAAACAAAAACATGCCCTCGAATTAAAGAGGGGAATGTCCTATTATATTTTTTGGTTGTTTTTATTTGAAGTCTAATTAGTTGAAAGAGTGAAATTGTAAGGGGAAAGTAGTCATTTCATGGTAAAATCAATTTCGCCAAAATCCCGCCGCTCACCTTTACTGTACAAGAGAACAGAGCTGCGGCTTACCTTACAGCCAAACATCAAAGACAAAGTATTGTTGGTACATGCAACTTTGCAGTGGCAAATCATTGGTGTAAAATTGGCTGAATAGTACCACCGGGTGGGGGGGGGCATTCCATTTACAGCTGGAGCAGCGCCATCCTTCCTAGTCACCCATCCAGGTCACAGGGGAACGCGGGCGAGCAGCATATGCCATTCACAAGTAAGGCAGCTTCTGCTATGGGCGAGGGATTCGCAGCGTTCCATTCAGGTGTTAGAAGAATCCTCGGGTGATGATGCCGGACTTAGTAGGAATTCCCTCTCTCCACGGGCAATTGAGTTCTAGCAGGTGCAAAAAAAAAAAAAAAAGTAACAAGGAACAAATCAGCATGCCAAAAGCACCCAAGGCGTGCACGGCAGGGGGGCGATAGGAATTTTAGATTTTCTCCAGTCCAGCAGTTTGGTTTTTTTTTCTTTTTTTTTTTATTATTTCATCGGAAAACTGCAAATGCAGCTTTGGGAGTCAGCCAGCCAGCCGGCTACTGCAATCCATAGCGGGAAGACCTGCAGAGAATCCTCAGCATCGCAGACGGTATCCCCTGGCCAAAAGAGAATGGCATCACCGGAGGGCAAGAGCCAGGTCTGGGGGGTTCTAGTCCTCTGCCCAGCAACTGGGAAGCACAGCTGCATGAAGTGATCCCCCTTACAGATAGCAGCCACTGCAATGGCCGGGCTCTGCTCATTCCCCTTCACAGACCAGCTTTACTTCCAGGCATCCTCTGACAGATCAAAGCCACAGAATAATTCTAGAGCTACAGGAGAGAGAGGGAGAGAGAGAGAGGGAGAGAGAGAGAGAGAGAGAGGGAGAGAGAGAGGGAGAGGGAGAGAGGGAGAGAGACAGGAGAGACTGCAGGAAGAGCCAGCGCTTGGAGATTCCTGCAGAGCAGCCTGAATCGCTCGACTATAAATAATACACGTTTTTTATTTTTTTTATTTATGTGGCCGAACAGATGTGCGGGCTGATTAATTGGAGGCGATCAATTAGAAACGTTGTCAGCGTTAATGCATTGTTTTTTTTTTTTGTTTTTTTTTATTCTTCCGTTATAAGATTGGGGTGTTTTAGGGCAGGTTAACCACTTCAATACCGAAGACACTTACACCCCCCTTCCTGCCCAGGCCAATTTTCAGCTTTCAGCGCTGTCGCAAATTGAATGACAATTGCACGGTCGTGCTACACCGTACCCAAACTCATTTTTTATCATTTTGTTCCCACAAATAGAGCTTTCTTTTGGTGGTGTTTGATCACCGCTGCGATTTTTATTTTTTGCTAAACAAATAAAAAAAGACCGAAAAATTTGAATAAAAAAAGTTTTTGTTTTGTTCCTGTTATACAATTTTGTAAATAAGTAAGTTTTCTCCTTCACTGATGGGCACTGATAAGGCAGCACTGACAGGCTTTGATAAGGCGGCACCAATGAGGTGGCACTGATGAACACTCATGGGTGGAACTGATGGGCGTTGGTAGGTGACACTGGGCACTGAAAGACTGTATTGATGGGTACTTATGGGTTGCACTGATAGGCGGCACTGCAGGCACTGATTGGCACTGATAAGCGGCACTCCTGGGCACTGATATGTGGCACTGATGGGCACTGATATGTGGCACTGATAGATGGCATTGATAGGCATCACTGATGGCACTGGCAGGCATTGGGGATGGGCACTGATTGGCAGCTGCCTGGGCACTGATTGGCATTTCCCTGGTGGTCTAGGGTGGCATACCTGGTGGTCCAGTGTGGTGCCAATCCCCGGTGGTCCTGGCGGCATCCTGGTGGTCCTGGGTTGGCATCCCAGGGGGGGGGGGCTGTGCAAACCCCCCTGTCCAGAGAGAAGCCGATCAGCTCTCCTCTACTCGCGTCTGTCAGACACGAGTGAGAAAAAGCCGATCAACGGCTCTTCCTCTTCACATAGTGATCAGCCGTGATTGGACACGGCTGATCACGCGGTGAAGAGCCTCCATCAGAGGCTCTTTACTGAGATCGGTGTAGCGGAGTGTCAGACTGACACACCGCACCACCAATCGCCGCCCCACATGGGCGCATGAGAACGGTCGTTCTGGGGGGGCCGTCATATGACGTCCACCCAGAACGAGAGCTGCGTCGCCCAGCCGCCATTTGAAGGTGGGCGGGCGGCAAGTGGTTATTGACCAGGCCCTTTTTTGCGATACAGAACTGCGTTGCTTTAACTAACAATTGCGCGGTCGTGCAACGTTTTACCAAAATAAAATTGACGTCCTTCCCCCCCCCCCCACAAATAGAGCTTTCTTTTGGTGGTATTTTCGATTCCGAGCATAATCCGTTCCAGGAGAATGCTTGTAATCCAAAGCACTCGCATATCAAAGCGAGTTTCCCCATAGAAGTCAATAGAAATTAAGATAATTAGTTCCACATTGACTTCTATTACATGCAATACCGCATGTGGCCAGAGGTGGGGGGCAACGGAGAGCCTCGGAAATACTCTGGGACAGCTCGGCTGAACTCGGAAAGGCTCGGAAACACTCGGCAACGGAGTATTTCCAAATGTTTCCGAGTATTTCCAAGTGATTCCTAATATTTCCGAATGGCTTTGAGTGTCCCCGGCGCCCCCCGCACCTCTGTCCAAATGCAGTACTGCACACCCCATTAGCTTGAATTCTGCTTGTTTTGCGAGACAACACTCACAAACCGAGTCAGAATTAAAAAAAAAAAAAAAAAATTGCGGCGCACAAATCGGACACTTTTTGGGGACCAGTGACACCAATACAGTGATCAGTGCTACAAAAATGTCACTGATCACTGTATAAATGGCACTGGCAGGGAAGGGGTTAATACCAGGGGCGATCAAAGGGTTAAATGTTCCCTAGGGAGGTGCTTACTAACTGTGTTGGGGCAGTGTCACACTGAAGGAAAAGAGAGATCTGTGATTTAGCTTAGCTGAATCACAAGATCTCTCTTTCTGACAGATCCGACGCTTGCCTTGTTTACAGGCAAAGCGTATGATCCGTCTCTCCTGAGAACGATCGATGGGTCACGGCCTGCAAGACCCGCTGATTGGCTGCCGATGTGTCTAATCACAGTGGGAGTGGTGCGCTTCCTAAACCACGTGCATAAAATCACGTACAGGTCTTTGATTTAGCGCAGCCGGGCCGCTCCGCCACAGTAAATGTACGCGGGGCGGTCCGGAAGCGGTTAAACAATATAGAAATCACTTTTACGGCATTGGCATGGCATGGTGCAGATCCATATGTAGCGCTACCCCCCAAGGAGCCACTGGTGATTGGACCTGTCATTGGGAGAAATTCTGCCCCATCGTTGGTGTCATTGGGAGAAATTCTGCCCCATCGTTGGTGTCATTGGGAGGAATTCTGCCCCATTGTTGGTGTCATTGGGAGGAATTCTGCCCCATTGTTGGTGTCATTGGGAGGAATTTTGCCCCATTGGTGTCATTGGGAGGAATTCTGCCCATTGTTGGTGTCATTGGGAGGAATTCTGCCCCATTGTTGGTGTCATTGGGAGGAATTCTGCCCATCGTTGGTGTCAATGGGAGGAATTCTAACCTTTTATTGGTGTCAGTTGGGGGGAATTTATTCCCATTGTTGATATCAGTGGATGAAAATAGTGCCCCAAGGGCCAGATAAAAGCAAGTAAGGAATGCAGGCCACTGGAGATCGCTGGTCTAGAACACTCTATAAGACGAGCGAAAGCAACAGATCAGCAATCTGTGAGACACTAACCAGCCCCTGACACAATAACACCTGCTTGTCTGCCTACAGGGGAGACAAATAAAATGTACCTAACAACTAGCAAACTAGGAGGGTACTACAAATATTAATTAGGTGCTATGGTAGTATTAAACCCTCAGTCCTTTTTGTAACTTAACATTGGGCACAAAAAAATAAACATTCCTAAGTAAACAATTGTTAAATTTCTAACCCCTGCACTCGCAGTTGATAACTTTCAATGCTGCTGGTAGGTATAACCTTGTGAGCTGCCACACTACTAACCTCAATAAAAAACTAAAAATAAATAGAGACTAAAAAATAAAAAAAATGATAAATAAATAAAAACAAAAATAAAAATAAATACAATTTAAAATAAAAATAAAAATAAATAAAATTATAAATAAAAATGAAAGTAAATACAAGTAAATAAGAATAAATATATATAAAAAAAAAAAAAATTAAATAAACAAACAGCTGCCAACACTACCCACACTTCCCAAATGTGACAATACAAACTGATATATCAAATGTGCGGTGCTAAACATAAATTAAAAAAAATATATATTAAAATTTATATAACACTAATAACTCATGCATCTATCCTATAAAGTCAAAAAAACATACTATATAATATATAATGCTGCTGGCTCCTGCTTACTCAGTGCTGCTTCCCTGAACTTCTGGTCTTCGCAGGGAAGAGTTAACAGTGGTCAGTGCAGTCTGGAGTAAGTCTGTCAGCGTGGGGAGGGGAGGATCAGGAGAGTGCCTTGCCACCCTAGGCTATGGGGCTGTGTATTTCTATTGATGCACACACCTAGGCAAGGGTGGCTCTATAAGATGCTACAAGAGAAAGTCATTTTTTCAACTTTCCATCTCTTAAATCTTTTTTTTTTTTTTTTACTGTGGATAGTAAAACATTTTTTTTTCTGCCAGTAAATATCTTATACAGCCCACTTCCTGTTTTTTGTCTGGTCATTAGCCTAGGCTTATGACTTAATGCACAGCTCTCTCTCTCACTCACTCTCATGAGAGTTTGCCAGAAAGGGAGGGGGGGATGAGTCATAAGAGGGCCAATGAGAGCTGCAGAGCTAGAGGTGCGCCTCTGTGTGTCTATGTAAATCCAGGAAGTGAACAGGAAGAAGCTTCAGCTGCCCACAGTTAAAATGGTTGCAGCCAGACTCAGTGGAGGGAGATTTATGCAGCATATTTGGCAAGTACAGAATCACAGTATATATAAAATAATATGCAAAGTGGTTGGAGGGAAGCTTCACAATGGCAAAAATGTTTTGATTATAAATTATGTGAGCGGACCACAGTTCCTCTTTAAATAAGAGTGTCAATCAGTTCTTGCATCACTTTAATTTAACACAAATTGCTAATCAGTCAATCACATGGCAGGAACTCCATGCATTTAGGCATCTAGATGGAAGGAATTTTCCCGCACAACCATCTCTCAGGTTTACATACCTCCCAACATTTTGAGATGGGAATGAGGGACACCTACTAGCAAATGTATGTAGGCCTAGGACACGCCCCCTGCCACACCCCCTTAAAGGAGAATTAACCCCCAAACAAAAGTGAATTAAATCCACAAGTGCTTTTTTTTTACCACTCCTATTCCTTTATATTGGCTTTTAAAATGTACAAATGCAACAATTTAGAATTTGGGAAACACATTTCAAAGGTTAAAAAGTGCATTTTATATACAACTATATAGATCAGACCAAAATGAGGGGGAAAGAGGGACAGAGGGACATTGCTCCAAATCAGGGACAGTCCCTCGGAATCAGGGACAGTTGGGAGCTATTCATAACAGTAATCCCAAAAGAAGGGAAAGATCCCTCCCAATGCTCTAGTTACTGTCCGATCTGTTAAAGTTTTTACAAAGATTCTTGCCACCAGATTAGCAGATCGTAGACACTTTCGGAGGTATGGATTTACAGAGAATGGTATGAAAAAGAGAAAATATCCAGTAAGCGGAAGTTGTGGAGGAAAATGCCTTGTTGATGTCAGAGGAGAACGGGCAGACTGGTCTGAGATGATAAAAAGACAACAGTAACTCAAATAACAACTTGGTACAACCAAGGTATGCAGAATACCATCTCTGAATGCACAATACATCGAACCTTGAAGCAGATGGGCTACAGCAGCAGAAGACCACACCGGGCGCCACTCCTGTCAGCTAAGAACAGGAAACTGATGCTGTAATTCGCACAGGGTCCAATAAATTAGACAATAGAAGATTGGAAAAATGTTGTCTGGTCTGATGAGTCTCGATTTCAGCTGAGACATTCAGATGGTCGGGTCAGAATTTGGCGTAAACAACATGAAAGCATGGATCCATCCTGCCTTGTATCACCGGTTCAGGCTGGTGGTGGTGGTGTAATAGTGTGGAGGATATTTCTTGGCACACTTTGGGCCCCTTAGTACCAATTGAGTATTGTTTAAACGCCACGGCCTACCTGAGTATTGTTCCTGACCATGTCCATCCCTTTATGACTACAGTGTACCCATCTTCTGATGGCTCCATCCAGCAGGATAATGTACCATGTCACAAAGATCCAATCATCTCACGACTGGACAATGAGGTCACTGTACTCCAATGGCCTCCACACTCACCAGATCTCATCCAATAGAGACACTCACCAGATCTCATCCAATAGAGCACCTTTGGGATGTGGTGGAATGGGGCAGATTGGCATCATGGATGTGCAGCCGACAAATCTGCAGCAACTGAGTGATGCCATCATGTCACTATGTAGCAAAATCTCTGAGGAACTTTTCCAACACCTTGTTGAATCTATGCCACGAAGAATGAAGGTAAAAGGGGGTCCAACCAAGCAAGGTGTACCTATTAAAGTGGCCGGTGAGTGTAAGTCCTAGCAAGCAACAACTGTGCTGGTAGAACTGCAAGTCCCAGCCAGCATGCAATACTGTACTTACATTTTTCCTATCTGTAGAACTGCAAGCCCCAGCATGATATGTCTGTATTTCTCCTCTCTGTAATATGATATGTATTTCTCCTGTCTCTCTGTAACAATAAGACCTTGTATACCATACTTGCAGTCCTAATGTCTCAGTAGAGCTACAGTACAAGTCTACAGGCTCTCTGCTGATCTGTACAGTTATAGCTCAGCAAGATGTTAGAAAACGACAAAAGTTTTGGGCACAGTTGCTGCCCCCATGTGGTGAAAACATGCACTCAAAAAAAAAAAAAAACTGCTGTCTATACATACTCAATTTCATAATCAATTTAGTAAGTGGTATTGAAAGTCTCGGTGTTCGTTCACACAGTGCAGTAACTGACATTTTTCTGCACTGCAAGAATGACAGTCACCGTTATCACTGTCACACAGTCTGCAGGTGCGATGCAGCGAGCCGCGATGAAACGGTTTGTTGTCAGATTTTCATCTCGTCTGTACACAAGTCCGTCACACAAAAGTCCAAAGTACAAACACGCATGCTCAGAATCAATGATCACCAGACACGAAATTAGCAGAAGGTGCCCAAAGGGTGGTGCTCAAGAGCTGAAATTCTACGTAGTACGTCACTACGTTTGTGTTTGTTGGCCGACAATTGTGTGCCGTTTGTATGCAAGACAAGTTCCTGGCACACGCCCTTCGGACAAAAGTCTGGCGCTTTGTTGGCCAACAATCTGATCGTGCGTACGAGGCGTAAAGAGGAAGTAAACCCTGGTGGGTTTTCCTCTTTGTTTCCCTGCAAAGGTAAAGCTATGTATCGCATAGTAGCCCATTATGTGTCACTAAAATAAAGGAAAGAGCTGCGCCAGAAAAAAACGATTTAAACATATAAATTGAAGCAAAAAAATAGTGGGGGGGGACTAGATGTGCCCCACTAAATAAAATGTCCACAGTAATTAAGGGCTTAGGTCACATAGAACTGCAACAACACTTAACAGCACTTAGGCTGGCTTCACACTGGGGCGGTGCGGGGCGGCGACGGTAAAGCAGCGCTATATTTAGCGCTGCTTTACCATCGTTTTTCCCGCGGTATGCGGCCGCTAGCGGGGTGGTTTTAACCCCCGCTAGCGGCCGCAAAAGGGTTAAAAACCTCCGCAAAGCGCCGCTGCAGCGGCGGTTTGCGGGCGGTATCCCCGCGGTTTCCCATTGATTCCAATGGGAAGGAGCGGTATAGGAGCGGTGAATACACCGCTCCTTCACCGCTCCAAAGATGCTGCTAGCAGGACTTTTGTTGCGGTCCTGCTAGCGCACCGCTCCAGTGTGAAAGCCCGCCGGCTTTCACACTGGAGTGAATGGGGCCGGTTTTTTCAGGCGGTACACAGGCGCTATTTTTAGCGCCGTACCGCCTGAAAACCGCCCCAGTGTGAAAGGGGCCTTAGAGGTAACGGCCCCTGCTTGCACAGTGAACTATCCTCAGAACGACAATGTACACAGAAAAAAACTATTTCAGATGTCCATAAAATAATCATGAAAGTCCTCAGATGGTAGCAGTAGTAAAGGAGGTGATCCTGACATCCAGGTGTGAGTTGAAAGAAAACACCTTAGTGACTTGCAACACAAGCAGTGATGAACACAGTGCCCGACACCCTCAAACACTAACTGCTTACCAGATGGCAAAAGTAAATAGGCTTTGCTAGGACACAATTAGCACACAGCTGCAGATCTTCCTGGCTCCACTAGTATCCGATCCACATCCTGCAATACTCTGAGTAGTAGAAAGTTGAGGGTCCACTTGCTCACATAGGGTCCATATAAGCAGTGGAGGAAGAAAAGCAGCCCATAGTGTAATTCTGGTAACACCAGTTTATTAAAACAAGTAAAAAAGCACTTACATTAATCCAAATGATAAGGCACATATGTTTAAAAAAGCTGCCGGCCGGCAAATACAGGAGCCCGTCCTCCTCTTGGTCATGTGGTGGCGTCACTGCGTACCTTCCCAGACTAGTTTCGACAGATATGTCTTTCTCGATGGGGAACCTAACCTAAGATGTGTCACTAAGGCCCCTTTCACACTGGGGCGGTGCGGGCATCGGCGGTAAAGCAGCGCTATATTTAGCACTGCTTTACCGTCGTTTTAGCAGCGGTTTAGTATTCGGCCGCTAGCGGGGCGGTTTTAACCCCCGCTAGCGGCCGAAAAAGGGTTAAAACCGCCCGCAAATCGCTGCTGCAGCGGCGCTTTGCTGGCGGTATAGCCGCGCTGCCCCATTGATTTCAACGGGTAGGAGCGGTTTAGGAGCGGTGAATACACGGCTCCTTCACCGCTCCAAAGATGCTACTAGCAGGACTTTTTTTGGGGATCGAATCATACGTCATCGCCATTGGCGTTGGCTCGCAGGCGCGGTGCTACTTCAATCATTTGATCAAAGATTGTATGGCTCAGAACAGTGGGAAACAAAGTCTTACTTTGGAAGTTTGCAGTCAGGGTGTCCAAGCTGAGGGGTCCTCCCACACACCAATAGACAAACGGTCATCGAGTAAAAGAAGCAGCCGGCAACTCCTTATCACCAAGCTTATTTATTTTCAAGCCTTCACAGTGAGTACAGTCAGCAGCTATTTCCATCAGCGATCTCCACGAGGCACTAGCAGACTGGCTTGCGAGCGTTCTTATCACTCGTTCGTTGCAGCCGTGCCTCTCCTTTGACCGCTGCGTGACGTTGGTGGTCATCCCCAGCCGTATTGGAGTAAATATACTCCATATACCCTACAAGACATTCCCTGGGTTTTTGCTTTCTGGACACTGGGCATCACTGGACTGGAGTGATAGAAAGTGGGAGAAGGCATCAATCCCTTGGTGGTGAGAGGCCGCTGGCTATAACTTCCTGCCCAATTCTTAAAGGAGCAGTATTTTAGGATACAGTTTGGGTACTTTACACCCTGTGTGGGATCCACTCAAATCTGAGTGCTCCAGTGCCGGAGCGTTGGGCCCCAACAATTACCAATACACTGCCCAGTGGGTGGGGCTTGGAAAGACTGATCTTTAGCTTCCCGGATCACCCCTTAGCCACTTCAGCCCCGGACCAATTGGCAGCCAAAGGACCAGGCCCCTTTTTGCGATTCGGCACTGTGTCGATTTAACTGACAATTGCGCGGTCGTGCGACGTGGCTCCCAAACAAAATTGGCGTCCTTTTTTTCCCACAAGTAGAGCTTTCTTTTGGTGGTATTTGATCGCCCCTGCGGTTTTTATTTTTTGCGCTATAAACAAAAATAGAGCGACAATTTTGAAAAAAATGCAATATTTTTTGCTTTTTCCTATAAGAAATATCCCCAAAAAATATATAGAAAAACATTTTTTTTATCAGTTTAGGCCGATACGTATTTTTCTACATATTTTTGGTAAAAAAAAATCGCAATTAGCGATTATTGATTGGTTTGCGCAAAAGTTATAGCGTTTACAAAATAGGGGATAGTTTTATAGCATTTTTATTAATATTTTTTTTTTTTTACTAGTAATGGCGGCGATCAGCGATTTTTTATTGTGACTGTGACATTATGGCGGACACAGCGGACATTTTTGACACATTTTTGGGACCACTGTCATTTATACAGCAATCAATGCTATTTAAATGCATTGATTCCTGTATAAATGACAGTTGTAGTGAAAGAGTTAACCACTAGGGGGAGGGGAGGGGTTATGGGCTGTGACGTGTGTGTTTTTTTACATTAGGGGGCGGGGCTGACGTCTGACGTCATTGATCGGCTTTCCCGATGACCGGGAACAGCCAATCAATGACAGGCAGAGTAGGAAGCGCGGGGAGAGGTTTGTTTACACAGACCTCTCCTCGTTCTTCAGCTCCGTGACCCGATCGCGGGACACCAGCGGCGATCGGGTCCGCTGGTCCCGCGGCCGGGGTCACGGAGCTCCCGACCAGGTCGCCAGCGCGCGCGACCCACGGGCAGGCAATTAAAGGGGACGTACAGGTACGTGCTTTTGCCTGCCCGTGCCATTCTGCTGACGTATATAGTCAGTGGGCGGTCGGGAAGCGGTTAGTTATGACCTCCTCCAGTCCCAGGGTGCAGGTGCAGAGACAATAGGGTTGATTCACCAAAGGCAAATAGACTGTTCACTTTGCAAAGTGTAGTTGCTCCAGAGCTTAGTAAATTGGGTAAAGTTTCACTTTACAAACAATACCCAATCACATGCAAGGAAAATAAAAAAAAACAGCATTTTTGCTTGCACATGATTGGACGATGGAAGTCAGCAGAGCTTCTGCTCATTTACTAAGCTCTGGAGCAGCTGTCCTTGCAGTGGGCAAAAGCCCGCATAGAGACAAGGAATTCAGGCTTTTTGTTAACTTGCTGTATGCTTGTTGTGGAACCCTGTGCACCCCTGAAACATTGCATGTCTTATTGTAACCAAGATAGCAGATACTGGAAAAGTATCTTGGTGTGTGGGGACCATCCAGACTTTCATACTTCACTGACCAAGGGGGTGCTTTTTTGACCAAGTCATGGTGCTGCTGCTGCCACAGAAGTCAAGGATCTGGCTGTGCAGCCTGGCAGGACGAGTTGGATTGCAAAACTGGCTTAACAGAATTCCACATTTCCTTTTTATGTAGCACAGCTATGTACGCAGCTCCAACATTGTACGCAGCTCCAACATTTGGCACTGAATCTGGGTGAGCATTACAGTTGATTTGGCTGAACCAGCTATAAAATAGTATGGAGTGACTATCTATATACGTTTTCCCAAGTCATAATACATAGTTAATGCATTCAATATAAACTGCCGTACTACTTTATTCAGCAATTGCGCCCTTTTATGTACGGCTTCTTTGCCAAAGAAGGTTAAACAGAAAGCAAAGGAAGCGAGAGAGCTGTTTCATGGTGTTATGAGTAATGGAATGACTGGAATAGTACACAATACAAAGAAATGGCAAATGATCCGTATTCTACATTACAATGCAACTAAAATATAATAATATAGTACTATAACACATGGAGGCTGCTGCCCCCGCAATAGGTGGGATGACGGATGGGGCACTGACACGTTCCAAAGGCAGCACCTCGTGTTCTGTGGACTGGCACTGCCTGCGTCCATCAAGACATAACTGAAACATGTATAGAAAGAATACAAGTTTTTTATGACTGTATAAATTATATGGATAAAGATCAAAGTTCCAAAGAAAGATTTATAGTACGTGCATACTAAACACTAATATATGAATAGAAGTTTTCCAAATGGTATTTTTCTTTACATAAAAGAAGAGTTCATGATAAGTACAGATGTACTTGGTTATTACTGAAAAGACCCGTCACACCACTATTATTGTGTAATATATATCACACTCCTCTCTACTCTTTCTTTCATTATGGTCAATTTCTGTTGCCAGGTAGATTGATCCCTATGTGGGATAACTGTATTCTGGTGCTATAACATTTCCAGAATCCTTGCCAGTACTTCCAATGGTACTGGCATAATCCCTGCCAGTACTTCCAATGGTACTGGCATAATCCCTGCCAGTACTTCCAATGGTACTGGTAGAATCCCTGCCAGTACTTCCAATGGTACTGGTAGAATCCCTGCCAATACTTCTAATGGTACAGTCAGAATCCATGCTGACACTTCCAGAATCCCTGCCAGTACTTCCAATGGTACTGGGAGAATCCCTGCCAGTACTTCCAATGGTACAGGCAGAATCCCTGCCAGTACTTCCAATGGTACAGGCAGAATCCCTGCCAATACTTCTAATGGTACGGTCAGAATCCATGCTGACACTTCCAGAATCCCTGCCAGTACTTCCAATGGTACTGGGAGAATCCCTGCCAGTACTTCCAATGGTACTGGCAGAATCCATGCTAACACTTCCAGAATCCCTGCCAGTACTTCCAATGGTACTGGCAGAATCCCTGCCAGTACTTCCAATGGTACTGGCAGAATCCCTGCCAGTACTTCCAATGGTACTGGCAGAATCCCTGCCAGTACTTCCAATGGTACTGGCTGAATCCCTGCCAATACTTCCAATGGTACGGTCAGAATCCATGCTGACACTTCCAGAATCCCTGCCAGTACTTCCAATGGTACTGGGAGAATCCCTGCTAACACTTCCAGAATCCCTGCCAGTACTTCCAATGGTACTGGCAGAATCCCTGCCAGTACTTCCAATGGTACAGGCAGAATCCCTGCCAATACTTCTAATGGTACGGTCAGAATCCATGCTGACACTTCCAGAATCCCTGCCAGTACTTGGTACTGGGAGAATCCCTGCCAGTACTTCCAATGGTACTGGCAGAATCCATGCTAACACTTCCAGAATCACTGCCAGTACTTCCAATGGTATTGGCAGAATCCATGCTAACACTTCCAGAATCCCTGCCAGTACTTCCAATGGTACTGGCAGAATCCCTGCCAGTACTTCCAATGGTACTGGCTGAATCCCTGCCAATACTTCCAATGGTAGTGGCAAAATCCCTGCCAGTACTTCCAATGGTACTCACAGAATTTTTAGATTGTAAGCTCTAATGAGCAGGGCCCTCTGATTCCTCCTGTATTAAATTGTATTGTAACTGGCTGCCCTCATGATGTAAAGTGCTGCACAAACTGTTATATAAACCCTATATAATAATAATCCATGCCAACACTTCCAGAATCTCTTCCAGTAATCCCAATGGTACTCACAGAAGCCATGCTGGGACTTCCATAATCCCTGCTAGTTATTCCAATGGTACTAGCAGAATCCCTGCCAGTACTTCCAATGGTAATGGCAGAATCTCTGCCAGTACTTCCAATGGTAATGGCAGAATCTCTGCCAGTACTTCCAATGGTAATGGCAGAATCTCTGCCAGTACTTCCAATGGCACCTGAGGAATCCCTGCCAGTACTTCCAATGACACCTGAGGAATGCCCGCCAGTATTTCCAATGGTACTGGCATGTCTCCAGACCTAAACCCTATTGAGCAAGGTCTCCAACATCCACCAGCTCTGTGATGTCATCATGAGGAGTGGAAGAGGACTCCAGTGACAACCTGTGAAGCTCTGGTGAACTCCATGCCCAAGAGGGTTAAGGCAGTGCTGGAAAAGAATGGTGGCCACACAAATTATTGACACTTTGGGCCCAATGTGGACATTTTCACTTAGGGGTATACTCACTTTTGTTGCTGGCGGTTTAAATATTAATGGCTGTGTGTTGAGTTATTATGAGGGGACAGTAAATTTGCACTGTTATACAAGCTGTACACTCACTACTTTACATTGTAGCAAAGTGTCATTTCTTCAGTTTTGTCACATGAAAAGATAGAATAAAATATTTACAAAAATGTGAGGGGTGTACTCACTTTTGTGAGATACTATATATAGATATATATATATATAGATATATATATATATATATATATTGTGACATTGGGGGGATGTCTAGCTCAGTGGTAGATGCTTTTTCAGTAACTTCACAGCGAACAGGAACTTTAGTTTAAGGGCATGGTAGCCCACTTTTATTAAACAGGAACAAAACAAAAGGAAAGTTCATGCACTTGGATGCCCACACAGGGGTTCTTCTCCCAAAAACAACAACACATGGAAAATGCCAAGCCACCTGGCTCTCTTCAGAAGTACTGCCACCTAGGTTTTACACTTCAGCCCTCTTGGCCATACAACTGTACAACCACTGTACCTCTTTTCAGCTTCCTTGCTGCTCAGGCCTTCCACTTCAGGCTCTCATCTGTCTCCTTAGATGCACACAGCTTCAACGCACACAGCGTCTATCTAGAAAGCAGCCCCTCACTGCTCTGATCCTCAGACTTGGGTCTTGGGCTTTCACTAGTGCACACCTGCACTCTGGGTGGAGCCCAGAACCCTAATCCTGACTCTGCTATAAGCCCAGGATCCACCTGTTCAATCAACCAGCCAGACTCCTGGCTGTTCCCAAAACCCGGTCCCAGGATTGGAGATTCCGTCCCACCCATAACGCTATGGAATCTCCAGGCTCCAGGTCCCCAACTGGATTTTACAAACTTTGGAGGAAACTGATAAAACAGATTCCTCCACATTAAATACCCCTGGAGCCCCTCAACCTGCATATTTGAGAACCCTGGGCGACATTTACTAGGACAGGGAACTGTACTGTCACATATCCCTCCCCCTTGTTTCGAACCAGAGGGCGAAACACATAGTTTCCTTTTGGCACCTATGTGCCAACAACAGTTTACGGAAGTCAAACCCTGTCCAACCTCACTTCTAAAGGGGAACTCAACCCACCACTTCCATTGGTGTCTCTCTCTTTGCCCCCCTGTCACTCTGCTATGGGTTTTGAGACCTTCCTGACTCTTCTTCCGGGTGCATTTCCATAAGGACTTCCTCTCCTGAAATTTTAACAGGGTACCCCTGGTCTTTCTACCAACCCTTCTGCCTCCACACTTCAAGTTTCCTGGTTTCCCAAAACATCTCTCAGCATTACTGTTCTGAGACTGTAGGGGGCCCATTTCTATGGTGTTTATAATGGGACCCCTCTTATTTCTGGTACCGGACTTAGCATTCACTAATTGTTTATCAGGTTTACCTGTACCTTTGGACACCACATTATCATGTACCATTAACACATTACTTGGTTCATCATTGACAGACATATTCAAACCAACATTAGACCTCTCAATATTGCACATGTCAATGCCTTTTTCTCCAGCATTTGCTAGGGCAGAGTCTGCAGAGGGCACCCATACTGGAGGGCCGCCATCGCCCACGGGAACCTCACAGGACGTCACCTCCCCTGGGTTCGCCCACTCTGCAGGCAGCTGTCCTACCACTTGACCTGTTCTGATGCCATCTGTATTTTTATCCACCTGAATAGACAAGCTCTCATCTGATCCACATACAATTTTTACCGCACTCCTTATCCATTCCCCTGTCTCGGGGACCTTATTAGGTTTGTCACCTAAACCAAACATTGGACTGGGGACCCCAGTCTCTTTAACCACCTTCGTTTTAGCCCTGGTCAAGATCTCTGCTGCTTTCGGGTCCACACTTGGCCCTTCCTTCTCATGTGGTTTTTCCACTGGTGCAGTATACGCGCCCTTTACCGACAACTGACCAGCACCACCTTGGACCAAAGCAGCAGAAATGCCTCCCATCTGGCTGTTAGGAGGTGAAACCACAGACATTTTAGGCTTATTTTCCATTCCTCCCAAGTCTCTTTCAAATAATATTTCTTCTGGACGTAATCCAGCAGAATACGCAGTGGCAACTTTTAACAAAAGTAACAAATTCAGGAATAAACCATTCCTGTCCTGTTCTTTGTTCTGTACAGCCTGCCATTCAGTGCTCCACCTAGTGGTACTCCGCAGTACCAGACCGTCAAACTGTGGAGGAGACAAACTAGTATAGATTGGCTGTACAACCCAAAGTTCAAGCATCTCTTTTAATGCTTTGGTTATAAACCAGGCCCTTGACTCCAGACCCAAGTCCTTCCTGGGGACTTTCATGACACTGGGGATGCAGAGAGACTCACTTGCTGAGACTTGAAAAGTTGCAACGGTTAACGGAACCTCCTCCCAGCTGGAGGTAAACACAGCCTGGTGCTCCACCAGAGCGCTGACAGGTGTTAGACTCAACTTCTCAGGCTCAGCATCAGTGAACTGCTCTAGAACATTACTAGTGACAACGTCACTTTGACACTCCATGTCAACCTCAGTTTTGTGGGTCACAGGCAAGGTCTCTGCTGTGCGCTCACCCTTATTTGGTTCATCCTGCTCACAAGGGTTAACCCCTGCAGCAGCCACCGCGCCCTCAGGTAGTACAAGCTGTTCTGCAGTCCCTCCTGCTGGCACAGCAAAAACCGTGTCCACCTTATTTTTGTGCATAAAAGCCTTATCTATCAGGGAGATAAGATTTTTACCCCAACTATCCCAATCTATTGTATGTGCGCTCCCTTCAGCGGTTCTCAGCACCGATCCATCTGCCCACGGAGACACATAAGAACAGACTGGCTTAGCTGCAGACTCATTACACCAGTCATTGTAAATCATGTCAGACTGTGGTAATGCAGGTTTTAACACAGCAGGTTGCAATACACCATATTCACCACCTTGCTCGGCTGGCGCTTCATAAACCTCACACACCTTTGCATTTTTCACAGGTTGTGTTAACCCACCATTTACCTGCACATTTTAGTACTAACAGCTTGCACTAACACATTACCATTACACGGTACAGTTCCACTCTGTCCCACTAGAGTGACATCGCAGTTGTCCAGGGCAACCTCCGACTCCAATACATGAAGTGCCCTGGAGATTTCTGGGGATAATTGTGCTGTCTTACCGCCAGTTGCTACAGGCAACATGCCATTTGTAATAACTTTTGCTCTGAAAGAACCTGGGGTTTTCCCAACAGCAGTAAACTTTTCATTAATAGTAACACTTATAGCATTTTTAGCTTTTGCAGGCTGTCCTAGCCCACTGCCAACTTGAAACTGACAGACGTTAGACACAACACTTTTAGTCATCAACATAGGTTCTGTTTGGACTTTAACCCCTGCAGTCCCACTGTATAGGGAAAAGTCATTCTCAAGCGCACCTTCAGTGGCCCCACTAACTGGGGTCACTCTCACATCATCATGGACAGTCTCGTAACCAGTCCTTTTATACATGAAATCAGCAGTTCCAGCCATCATTTCATTAAAGACAGTCTTACCCACCGCAGTAGTTGGGGTCACCATCTTCATTTGAGTACGTTGTCTTATGAACCAGTCCTCTGCTGCACTTTTACTGGCCAACTTTCCCTGGTGGCCATGGGAGGAAACTACAGCAGGCATCACCCACTGTTTAGCACCCCCTGCAGGCACAACAGGAACCTCCTTGTTGCTAGGGGTGACTGCAAACATATTTTCACAGGAATCTGGGCCTGCAGACAAAACTTTTTTCTCAGCAACATTATCTCCAGCTGTATTCCATAACCTAGGGCAAGAAAACACGCCATGCCCCAGCTGGCCACATTCCAGGCATGGTACTGGACGATTTTTTTCCAAAGCGATTCTCTCCTGGCGATTCATTGCTGGCTGGAATGCATAGGCCTCTCTGTGGGAACGCTGAGCCAAATCTCCACTGCAGCTCCTCCTTTCAGGCACAACTTTCACTCCTGTCGTCATGGGAGACCGCACTCTCCCAGCAGAACTTTGCTGGCTCTCTCCAACATGATGTATCGGCTCCTCCTTAAGCCACTTGCCACGATCCTTATTAGACATAGCCCATGGTACAGAGACAGCCCGACTGGCTTCCTCTGCGTTGCTATGGGCAACCACTCTCGGCCTCAGCCTTTGATTAGCCTCTCTCCTTACACTGAGGGTTGGCTTGCTTTCCTCTGCAGCTTGGTTAATTCCTGCCAGATGCCGCTTGCACCAATCCACTGCAGATTCAAATGCTGGTGGACTCTCCATAACAGCAGTCACCTGTGCACTCATTGCACCAGTGTTGCTAGGGACAACCCCAGCGCTTTTTCTCCTTGATAAACTCTGATCAGGCCTGTATGGGGCTTGGTCGGGTGGTAACAACCCCTCCAGCCACAGAGCTCTGTCTCTCATTTCAGCAAACCTTGCTTCTTTTAGGAGCTTTGATCGCCCCATACTTAGTCACTCCAGAAAAAAATTAAGCACTGTCTCTTTAAAGCAAGTTGCTTTTCACTTCATGCAAGCTTTCCTCACCTGCACAGTGCACACACAGATTGTGCTGTCTCATGCACACAAACAGTTCATAGCAAAAAAAAAAAAAGTTTGACTTTTCATTCACAGGTACACCACCTGCAACACGCAATGCCTTTTGCCTGGCTGCACTTCGACACACAGCCAATAGTTCCTGACTTGAAGTCACTGTGGAGCAAGGACCCGGATTCCACCGTCTTGTGCCCGCATCCAACAACCACTTGTGACATTGGGGGGATGTCTAGCTCAGTGGTAGATGCTTTTTCAGTAACTTCACAGCGAACAGGAACTTTAGTTTAAGGGCATGGTAGCCCACTTTTATTAAAAAGGAACAAAACAAAAGGAAAGTTCATGCACTTGGATGCCCACACAGGGGTTCTTCTCCCAAAAACAACAACACATGGAAAATGCCAAGCCACCTGGCTCTCTTCAGAAGTACTGCCACCTAGGTTTTACACTTCAGCCCTCTTGGCCATACAACTGTACAACCACTGTACCTCTTTTCAGCTTCCTTGCTGCTCAGGCCTTCCACTTCAGGCTCTCATCTGTCTCCTTAGATGCACACAGCTTCAACGCACACAGCGTCTATCTAGAAAGCAGCCCCTCACTGCTCTGATCCTCAGACTTGGGTCTTGGGTCTTTGGCTTTCACTAGTGCACACCTGCACTCTGGGTGGAGCCCAGAACCCTAATCCTGACTCTGCTATAAGCCCAGGATCCACCTGCTCAATCAACCAGCCAGACTCCTGGCTGTTCCCAAAACCCGGTCCCAGGATTGGAGATTCCGTCCCACCCATAACGCTATGGAATCTCCAGGCTCCAGGTCCCCAACTGGATTTTACAAACTTTGGAGGAAACTGATAAAACAGATTCCTCCACATTAAATACCCCTGGAGCCCCTCAACCTGCATATTTGAGAACCCTGGGCGACATTTACTAGGACAGGGAACTGTACTGTCACAATATATATATATACCGTGTTTCCCCAAAAATAAGACCTTCCCCCGAAAATAAGACCTAGTGTTATTTTCCAGGAGGGCTGCAATATAAGCCCTACCCCGAAAATAAGCCCTAGTTTAAAATATTTTAACATCCTATAATCCACTCTATTACAGTAGTATATAATGTACAATGTGTGTGTTTTCTGTGATATAATTGCGGTGAAGAGAGCTCCGGCGGGTCACAGAAGCACAGAACGGTGCTATAACGAAGGTATTTGGCACAATTATATTACAGAAACACACACATTGTACATTATATACTACTGTAATAAAGTGGAGTATACAAGCATTTTAAGTCAGTTCCCACTGGGGATTCCTGTTAGGCAGGGAGAGAGAGGGGGAGAGAAGACAGCACATTACATGGTAAGACCTACCCCGAAAATAAGCCCTACTGTGTCTTTTACTGCCAAAATGAATATAAGACATGGGCTTATTTTCGGGGAAACACGGTATATATCTATATCTATATCTATCTCTCTCTCTCTCTCTCTCTCTCTCTCTCTCTCTCGCTCTCTCTCTCGCTCTCTCTATCTATCTCTCTATATAGATATATATATATATATATATATATATCTATATATAGAGATAGATAGATAGATAGATAGATAGATAGATAGATATTTTTTTTAAATATGGATAGACAGATAGATATTTCTGAATATTTGTAAGCTGTTTCCATCCTATGTACAGGTAGACACACGCTTATTTTATTTGTGGAAATGTCTGTGACCGCAGTAATTATTTAACTTCTTCTAAGGGCATTTGAATGTTTTTATTGATCCCAGGAGGAGTCAGTAACAAGCAAACAGAAACCTGATATGAACAATGGACATGTTTATTTTGGAATGTAATCTTCCATGCTGCCACGACTCATGAAATAAAATGTGAATGAGAACAGCTTGCGTGCTGCGTCCCGAGTCTTCTGGGGATCTGTGTCTTTGTAAATGGGTCAATAACTCAGTAACTTTATTTGGAAAGTGTTTGATGTTTGACTAATTATTGCAGGATTAATAATTCAAGAGGAAAAATCAGGAGATAGAAAAATAACAAGCACGGGTCGGGCTATGGCTTAGTAATGAAGACCTTTCTACCGCACTCTCTGCCAATCTTCTTCGATCACATGCGGGAGGGTTCGAATTGGCTGAGTGTGTTAGCAACATCCTAGCAAATAAGGCAGGACAGGATGATGCCATCTCTGTGAGTTTTTCAGCCAGGCTTCAGGTGGTATGTAAATGGCCTACGAGAGCATTATCCAACTTTTTTTTCAAAGCTGCCCAGGTTGTTTTTACCTACAAACGCCCTTTATCTGCACAGGCAGTTTTTTTTTTTTTTTTTGCCAAGGTGAGCTAACCCTTTAACCACTTCTATACTGGGCCATAGTAAAAATGACAGCCGCAGGAACCCTTCCTCCCTCCGGGTGGACGTCATATCACGTCCTCGGCTTCCCGGCATTGTGGAGAGCTCGCCGCATCACTGGGGACCCGATGTGCGTGCCCGGCAGCCGCGATGTCCACTGGGCAACCACGATTGCTCATCACAGAGCAGGGACGTGGATCGATCCACGTCCTGTCAGGGGAGAGGTGAACTGATCGTATGTTCCTTTTGTATGTAGGAACACCGATCAGTCCCCTCACCCCACAGTTAGAATCACTCCCTAGGATACACATTTAACCCCTTCCCTGCCAGTGACATTTATACAGTAACCAGTGCATTTTTATAGCAATGATCGCTTTATAAATGTCAATGGTCCCAAAATAGTGTCAAAAGTGTCCGATCTATCCGCCGCAATGTCACAGTCAAGATAAAAATCACAGAGCGCCACCATTAGTAGTAAAACAAAAATAAATAAATAAAAATGACATAAATCTATCCCCTATTTTGTAAACACTATAACTTTTGCGCAAACCAATCAATATGAATATATACGCGTATTGCTATTTTTTTTAACAAAAATATGTAGAAGAATACATATCGGCCTAAACTGAGAAAAAAAATAGTTTTAACCACTTAAGGACCGATATACGTCGGCAGAATGGCACAGCTGGGCACAATCACGTACCTGTACCTTTAAGAGCCCAGTCATGGGTCGCGCGCACTCCGCCGGCGGCACGCTCGCGACCCGGGCCTGAGCTCCGTGACCGTGGCCGCGGGACCAGCGGACCCAATCGCCGCTGGTGTCCCGCGATCGGGTCACCGAGCTGAAGAACGAGGTGAGGTCTGTGTAAACAAACCTCTCCTCGTGCTTCCTACACTGCCTGTCACTGATCGGCTGTTCCCTGTCATCGGGAAAGAGGATCAGTGATGTCACACACCAAGCCACGCCCCCAGACAGTTAGAAAACACACACAGGGCTCTCTTAACCCATCCCCGCCCCTTAGGGTTAACTCCTTCACTGCCGGTGTCATTTACACAGGAATCAGTGCATTTAAATAAAAAAAATAAAATAATTAATAAAAAAATGCTATAAAACTATCCCCTATTTTGTAAACGCTATAACTTTTGCGCAAACCAAACAATAATCGCTAATTGCGTTTGTTTTTACCAAAAATATGTAGAAGAATACGTATCGGCCTAAACTGAGGAAAGAAATGTTTTTTATATATTTTTTGGGGATATTTATTATAGCAAAAAGTTAAAAAAATTGCATTTTTTTTTCAAAATTGTCGCTGTATTTTTGTTTATAGCGCAAAAAATAAAAACCTGCAGAGGTGATACCACCAAAAGAAAGCTCTATTTGTGGGAAAAAAAAAAGAACGCCAATTTTGTTTGGGAACCACGTCGCACGACCGCGCAATTGTCAGTTAAATCTACGCAGTGCCGAATCGCAAAAAGGGGCTGCAAATTGGTCCGGGGCTTAAGTGGTTAAAAAAATAAATTGGCATATTTATTATAGCAAAAAGTAATAAACATTGTGTTTTTTTCAAAATTGTCGGTCTTTTTTTGTCTATAGCGCAGAAATTAAAAAAACACAGAGGTGATCAAATTCCACCAAAAGAAACCTCTATTTGTGGGGAAAAAAAATGATCAAAATGTAATTTGGGTACAACGTCGCATGATCGCGCAATTGTCATTCAAAGTGTGACAGCGCTGAAAGCTGAAAATTGGCCTGGGCAGGAAGGGGGTGAAAATGCCCTGTATTGAAGTAGTTAAAGCCTAAGACCCAATTTAATTTCACTTTAAATAGACTGCCCACAGTATATACTGTATACGTCCTTACTTTAACGTCATTATGTACCGTGTTTATGGAAGCAGCTAGCTGCCATAACCCTGGTATTTTTTATAAACAGTGCCCGATCCTCTTTTACATAAAAGTAGTCCCGGCAGAAGATTCGCCACAGGATCACTTTTATGGGCAGCGGGAGAGGTGCCCCCGCCGCCGGCGAACCCTGCTTGGTGCCCCCCGCCGCTTCCCCGTTGTTTCCCCCCTTACCAGAGACATCAGTAAAGGTGGAAATAATCCGATCCCGTGGAGCGATGGGCAGGAAGTCGAGTGAGGTCAAGATGGCCCCCACTCGACTCTATGCCCTTGGAGGACCGGAGCGACGTCTGATGTCACTTCCGCCTCTAGGCCTTTTTTTCTTTTTTTTTTGACTACATGTACAATTTTATTTTAATTTTTTTTGCTTTTAAGTGTAAATGTGAGATCTGAGGTCTTTTTGACCCCAGATCTCATATTTAAGAGGTCCTGTCATGCTTATTTCTATTACAAGGGATGTTTACATTTCTTGTAATAGAAATAAAAGTGATCAAAAAAAATAAAAAAATGAAAGGGACAGTGTATAAAAAAAAAAAAAAAAAAAAGTTAAAAAAATATAAAGTGCCCCGTCCTTCTGAGCTCACGGAACGCCTACGCAAGTCGAGCCCACATATGTAAGCGATGTTCAAATCACACATGTGAGGTATCACCACGATCATTAGAGTGAGAGCAATAATTCTAGCATTAGACCTCCTCTGTAACTCTAAACAGGTAGCCTGTAACATTTTTTAAAATGTCACCTATGGAGACTTTTAAGTACCAACGTTTGTCGCCATTCCACGAGCGTGCGCAATTTTAAAGCATGACATGTTGGGTATTTATTTACTTGGCGTAACATAATTTTTCACATTATACACAAAAATTGGGCTAACTTTACTTTTTACTTTTTTTTTTTTTATTTAAAAAATAAAAAGGCATTTGTAAGACCGCTGCGCAAATACTGTGTGACATAAAATATTGCAATGATCTCCATTTTATTCTCTAGGGTCTCTGCTAAAGTAATTTTCTAGAAAAAAAATACTTATTTAAACTTGTAAAAAAAAAAACTTTGCAATAACTCCATCAGTATCACCAGCAAAGCGGCTTCATTATTATCCCATTAAAGAAGAAGAGAATTGTGCGCTGCATTTCGAGATTTCATAATTTGCCACATCACGAATGTTAATTCTCCATTACGAACGCTAGATTACAAGACTGACCGCTTCTGGCTCATCTTTGCTTCCGAGCATCGTGTTTGTACTTTGGACTTTTGTCGGATGGACTTGTGTACACACACTCAGAAAATCAGACAACACACATTTGTCCGAGGAAAATTTGAAGACATGCTAGCCAACATTTGTTGGCGGAAAGTCCGACAACAATTGTCCGAAGGAGCGCACAAACGATCGGATTTACCGCCAATAGGCTGTCATCGAACATTTCCCGTCGGAAAATCCAATCGTGTTTACGAGGCTTTAGATCCCATACACACTATACAACTTTTGTTGTCTGATTTCCTTTTGATTTACCAAAACCATGTAGTGCAAGGACCTGCCAGATTGCATACAAATTGAAACTCTTAACCACTTCCCGCCCGGCCTATAGCAGAATGACGGACGGAAAGTGGTTCAGTTATCCTGTCTGGGCGTCATATGACGTCCAGCAGGATAAGCCGGCAGCAGCGATCGGTGGTGCAGTGTGTCACTCTGACACACCCCATCCCCGATCTTGGTAAAGAACCTCTGATGTAGGCTCTTTACCACACGATCAGATATGTCCAATCACAGCTGATCACAGTGTAAATAGGAAGAGCCATTTATCGTCTTTTCCTCTACTCGCACTGACAGGCGCAAGTAGAGGAGAGCCGATCGGCTGCTCTCCTGACAGGAGGGGTCTGCGCTGAGTGATTATCAGTGCAGCCCTGAGGATGCCCTACCCAGGATCACCAAGGATGCCCACCCAGGAACAACAGGGATGCCCACCCAGGACCACCAGGAATGCCCACCCAGGACCACCAGGAATGCCAATCAATGCCCAATAGGGATGACTCTCAGTGCCCATCAGTGATGCCTGATCAATGCTGCCTAACAGTGCCCATAAGTGCCACCTATGAGCGCCCATCAGTAGCATCTATCAGTGCCCATCAGTGCTGCATATCAGTGCCACCTATCAGTGCCCATCAGTGCTGCCTATCAGTTCCACCCATCAGTGCTGCATATAAGTGCCTCTTCATCAATGCCACCTCATCAGTGCCAATCAGTGTCGCCTTATCAGTGCCCATCAGTGCAGCCTCATCAGTGCCCATCAGTGAAGGAGAAAAATTACTTTTTTACAAAGTTTTGTAACAGAAACAAAGAAAACTTTTTTTTTTTTCAAATCTTTCTGTCTTTTTTTTTAAATAAAAACCCCAGGGAAAAAAAGCTCTATTTTTGGGGAAAAAATATAAAAATTAGTTTTTTTTCAAATTTTTCTGTCTTTTTTTTAAAAATAAAAACCCCAGGAAAAAAAAGCTCTATTTTTGGGGAAAAAATATAATAATTTGTTTGGGTACAGTGTTGCATGACTGCGCAACTGTCATTCAAAATGCAAAAGCGCTGAAAGCTGAAAATGAGTCTGGGCAGGAAGGGGGAAAAGTGCCCAGTATTGAAGTGGTTAAAGCAGAGTTCCACCCAAAAGTGGAACTTCCACTCATTTGTCTCCCCCTCCCCCTCTGGTACCACATTTGGTACCTTTTTGGGGGAGCGGATACCTGTCTTTGACAGGTACCCTGTTCCCACTTCCCTGTGCCGCGGCTGTTGACGTCACCGCTCGGCTCCCTCCTCCTCCCTCCTTCTTCCCCTGCCGCCGGGCCAGTAAGAGAGAGGAGCGGGGCCTCGCGGATGCGCAGTAGGGTTCCTGGCGTGAAGCCTTAAGGCTACACTGCCAGGTTCCCTTACCTGCAATGGTGGCGGCAGCACCCAACAGCTGATGGAAACCTTAGCTGCGGTGCCAACATCACTGGTCTCCAGGACAGGTAAGTGTCCTAATATTAAAAGCCAGCAGATGCAGTATGTGTAGCTGCTGGCTTTTCAATTTTGCAGCGGTGGGTGAACCTCCGCTTTAAGGTTTGACGTCATATTATATGGTTTTGTTAAATCTGAAGGAAAAAATCTACAGAAAATTGTACAGTGTGTATCCAGCTTTAGGCATTAAGGTTTGATGTGTCTGCTTGTACTGAGATATCCCCATGCCATATTTCAGTGATGGCGAACCTTGGCACTCCAGATGTTTTGGACCTACATTTCCCATGATGCTCAACTACACTGCAGAGTGCATGAGCATCATGGGAAATGTAGTTTCAAAACATCTGTGGTGCCAAGGTTCGCCATCACTGCCATATTACCTGGATTATTATTCAATACCTGATCATTCTAAAGCCTGATACACACGATCGGACCATGGACCAACTTTCCTGTGGATTTTTGTCCAAAGGGTGTTGGCCCCAAGTTGGTATTGCATACACACGGCAGGACTTTTTTCAGCCAACTTTCACCAAATCACTTGGTTTTTCTGCTCTTTACCGCCACCTTTGGTCAACTTCTGTATTGTTGTCTGATCTTTTGCATTGGTTCTGCATTGGTTTGTACAAAAGTCCGTTGGTTTTGTGTACACACGGTCGGACTTTGGTCCATCAGACTTTTGTTGGCAGAAAGTTGGTCCGTTCGCACAGCCAACAAAAGTCAGATGAAACCTGGAAAAAGTTGGTCCGATGGAGCGTACACACGGTCGGATGTTGGTCCAAAACAGCTAATTTGCATATTGGTTGTCAAAAAGTCCAATCGTGTGTATGGGCCTTTAGGAAGCCAGTATTGATGGGTAAGACTGAGACGTAGGTTGAGAACGAGCCATTATCAAACCAAAAAGTTGCTGTAGACTAGTCAATGCTCAGGTCATAGCAGGCCAAGAGATGAGCCCGGAGGGAAGTCAAATGAGGACATCAAAAGCAAATCAAAAAGTGCAAATTGGACTTGGCAGGCAGCCAGTCATCATACGATGATAATTAACAGGCATGCAAACCCAAACTGAATGACATTTAGCTTGCATATCATGAACAATTGCCTTTCTTTCTTTTCTTTTTTTAACTGTTGTGAACTATTTTCTATTCTTTGTTGTATCTCAGAACTGCTGACATGTCTGGACGCCGATGGGACAACACTATTACAGGACATGCCAATGGAACACTAGCTTGTGCTGACATCAGTGATAGTAAAATTAACAATAAAAAAAAAATAATTAAAGCGCCCCTGTCCCCATGTGCTCACACGAAGAAGCGAACGCATACGTAAGTCCTGCCCACATATGAAAACAGTGTTCAAACCACACATGTGAAGAATCGCCATGAACGTTAGAGTGAGAGCAATAATTCTAGCCCTAGACCTCCTCTGTAACTCAAAACATGTAACCAGTAAAAAAAAATTTAAGCGTTGCCTATATTGATTTTTAAGTACCGAAGTTTGGCGCCATTCCACGAGTGTGTGCAATTTTGAAACGTGGCATGTTAGGTATCTATTTACTTTTTTCTATTTAACTTCATCTTTCACATTATGCAAAAGAATTAGGCTAACTTTACTGTTTTTTTTTTTTACAGCGTGAAACTGTTTTTTTTTCCAAAACAAACACGTTCGAAAAATTTCTGCACAAATACTATGGGAGATAAAAAGTTGCAAAACATATATATATGTTTTTCATGCGTGTTTGCTCGACACGAAAGTGGGAGCTTTGGATCTGGTGAGTGAGATTCCTTTCGGAGAGGTCACAGAAATACACAGTGGTGTTGGTGGAAGAGGATTAGTCTAAATATATTTTTAAAGTGGAAGTAAACCCCCCTATCGTTTTCAGCCAAGGAAGCTGCCATCTTTGCCTCTGTTTAATCTTCAACTGCCACAGTGCTGCACATGTGATCCGTTATGACACCAGCCATTGGATGGTTTGACTGTTTGGTTGAGAGCACAGCCAATGTGCAGTTAGCATTCACGGCATGCCTTTTTTTTTTTAGACTGTTAAATCGATGGGTTTACTTCCGCTTTAAGAAAAAGGATTCTGAAGAACTACTGCTCCCCTTTTTCACTTCTGAAGGACTCTTGTTCCAATTTTTCACATTTTTGGAGTTTGGATAAACTATTATGTGATTTTTTGCTCACTTTTTTCAGATATTATCATTTATATTATCTATATAATTGTATAATTATTGGTGCTTTTTTATAGTTGTGTGTCACTATTATTATTTTACTCACGTGTCACGAGGTGGTATTTTAAATAATTTGTACACATTATTGCATATATGTTGATTTAGATTTGTCATCACATGGTAATTTGGTAACACGAGCTACCTTTTGAATTAGTCTAGAATCTGAGCAAGCGCTACTAATTCCATTTAAGTTCAATAACTCATTTTGGATACCAACAATTTTAAAACATATATAATGTTTGGGGGTTTTATGTAATTTTCTAGCAAAAAAATTAAGATTTTTACATGTAGGAGAGAAATGTCAGAATTGGCCTGGGTGGCAAGTGGTTAAACATGCAGGACAGCCCTCCTAGCCTCCGCCCTCCAGCTTCCAGAATGTTCTCTAACTTTCTAGAATCGGGGGGGGAGGCACCAGAGAGCTGCCAGTATGAGTCACCCAGCCCTCAACTCTAATAACCCTGACCCAATTACAGACTCACTGGGTTAAACATAAGTCAGGATATACATTTCCCTACACTTACACTAGTATCACACTAGAGGGTGCTACAGGTGTATACCATTTTATTATTGAAATGTAAATATAAGAAAAAATAAGAAGACATCCCTTAAGCCTCATACACATGATCGGATTTTCCGCAGACAAAGCATCAGACTTTTGTCCGAAGGGCGTGTGCCGTGAACTTGTCTTGCATACAAACGGTACACAATTGTCTGCCAACAAACACCAACGTACTGACGTACTAGACATACTATGAGCTGATAATGAGGAAGTTAAATTTTTAGGCGCCACCCTTTGGTCTCCTTCTGCCAATTTTGTGTTAGTTGAAGTTTGGTGAGTGTTGATTCGCGCTTTTCATTTTGCGCTTTTCAGTTTGTTTCTGAACGGCCGTTCGTCAACCAGACATGTTGTCAGAATCGGAGGAGATAACGTATTATTTATTATTGGCCATGGAGTTACTGCTTTGACCCAAGTCCAGTCCAGGAACAGGAGGAGAAGGATTTCTTGGGCCAAAAATTTGTTTGCCTTATTAATCGTGACCAATTATGTCATATGCCTTTGCCGCGGGAGCTCCAGGAGAATAATCTGGATGATTTTCAGAATTATCTCCGGATGACGGACCCCTGCTTTCACCAACTCTTGGCATTGTTGACCCCCTATATTAGGAAGCAGGACACATGCATGAGGCTTTTATTTTTATTTTTATTGAATAACTATTTGATTTGTTATATTTTCTATATTTTTGGATGCATAGAATACACTTTTTGGTTAAAGCGGAAGTAAACCCATCGATTTAACAGTTTAAAAAAAAAAAAAGGCATGCCGGGAATGCTAACTGCACATTGGCTGTGCTCTCAACCAAACAGTCAAACCATCCAATGACTGGTGTCATAACGGATCACATGTGCAGCACTGTGGCAGTTGAAGATTAAACAGAGGCAAAGATGGCAGCTTCCTTGGCTGAAAACGATAGGGGGGTTTACTTCCACTTTAAGTTCTATGGGCAGATAGCATGTCTAATCTTATTTGTTTTCTTTTTTTAGTGCACAATAAAAAAAAAAATGTGTAGAATAATATTTGGCTATGTGTTTTACTTCAAATGACAGTTTGGGAGTCGGCAGTTTTATTTTAAAAAATACAATGTAAAATTGACAAGGGACACCAACATACTGTAGTTATATCTTTGATCTTAAAAACTACGGACAATAGTGTTGTGGTAACTTGCCCCCCCCCCCCCAAAAAAGCATAATAATAGTATTATTGATATCACTAGAAAAAAAGAAGCCTTTTAAAATACGTTTGGCAGAACTGCATCGGTATCACCAGCAAAGCAGCTTCATTATTATCCCATTAAAGAAGAAGAGAATGTGCATGGCATTTTGAGATTTCATAATTTGCCGCATCACAAATGTTAATTCTCCATTACTGTCGTGGAAATTCCACTATACTGCCCTTTAAGCATAATGGTATAATGCATCCTTAAGCAACCCGTGTCTCCCCTTTTCTCCAAGTAAACAGACATAGTCACCGTCTTAGCTCCATTGCTTTTCCAACTGCCTGCCGAGCAGTGCACTGGCTCTTTTATTCAAAGACCACAAAAGCAATCACAAACAGGAAGCCCTTGCCCCAACAGCTAATCACTTCCTTTACAGGATATGACCTCACAGGATATGACCAAACAGGATATGACCAAACAGGATATGAGTTTATACAACAACCAACGACTACCATTCCTGCTGATGGGAGCAGCTTCATTATTATCCCATTAAAGAAAAAGAGAATTGTGCGCTGCATTTCGAGATTTCCTAATTTGCCACGTCACAAATGTTAATTCTCCATTACGAACGCTAGTTTACAAGACCGACCACTTCTGGCTCCTCTGTGCTTTCGAGCATGCGTGTTTGTACTTTGGACTTTTGTCCGATGGACTTGTGTACACATGCTCGGAAAATCCGACAACAGACATTCGTCCACAGAAAATTTATAATGCCCCGTCAGATGGAGCCCACACACAGTCGGATTTTCCGACGGAAAATGTCCTATCGGACTATGTTGTCGGAAATTCCGACCGTGTGTGGGCTCCATCTGACTTTTTCCGTCGGAATTTCCGATGGAAAAAGTTTGAGATCCTGCTCTCAAATTTTCCGACAACAAAGTCCTATCGGACTTTTTCCGATCGTGTGTAGCGAATTCCGACGGACAAAGTGCCACGCATGCTCAGATCACATTACAAGACCAAAGCTATTGGCTACTAGCCTCTACGTAGTCTTGTCGTACGCAACGAACGTCACCATGTTCAGAATGATCGGATTTTCCGACAACTTTGTCCGACCGTGTGTATGCAACATCAGTGTCGGACAAAATCCGTCGGAAAAAATCCGACGGATTTTGTGGTCGGAATTTCCGACCGTGTGTATATGGGGCATTAGCCTGCAATTCAACATTTGTCCGCGGAAAAGCCAACAACGATGGAGCGTACAAACGGCCGGATTTTAGGCCAACAGTCTGTCATCACACAATTCCCGGCGGAAAATCTGATCGTGTGTACGAGGCTTTAGACTGAGCCTGTATTGTCATTGGGCATGGGACTGCCCTTGTGACTGGCAGCCCTGGGCAGCCTGCTTGGATCACAAGACTGCCTACACAGAGTTACAATCATTTTGGCATGTAGGGCGGACGGGACGGATCTATGAACTTCATATATTATTCAGCCGATTGCCTGAAGTTCAGGTCTTTAGCGTTAACTGCTGAAGATTGTGTGGGAGTACGCACATCAAATTATTTCAGGCTGACCATGATAGAACATTTTTGTTCCACTATGTGAAAGTCTTAAAAAAATAAAATAAAACATACTTTTGTGAAATCCGGATTGGTGTGCCGTTTCCTTCCAAGTAACTTATAGACCATAGAGAAGGATTTCCTTTCAAGTCTTGTCATAGACATTGCACACACATAAGTAAATTTAGTGTGGTTTCCATGGTGACACACTGCACAGTCACGTCTTATATCCTCTATCATTAAAACATGAATCAGCCTTCCAAATAGATGTGAAGAAGCAATACATTAGCAGCTGGAAAAGCTTTCATTTGTGGTGTGGGAGGATACTCCAATATTTTCCCAAATGAGAGACACAGTGTGCACGGAATTTCCACATGAATTAAAAGGATCCCAATTTAAGTCCTGCACAGTCCCTGGTATGCATAGGATCCGTTAGGATCTGTTCACCTCTGCAGAATGCTCAATAACTTCTTTAGAACTTATTAGGCCATTGCATAGTTGCCAAAATCCTTAAAAAAATGTAGGGACTTTTGTTTCTGTAGGCAGAGTATTATTGTAATTAGGGGTGGGGCATTTGTTTGTAGGCGTGGTTTAACAGGAGAGGAAAAAATGTGCGCTTTGCACGCTGCAGTGAAAAATGGGCGTGGTTTAAATTACAAAAGAAAGAAAGAGGGAGAGAGAAAAAAATAGAAAAAGAGAGGGACAGAGGGAGAGAGAAAGGAAAAAAAGAAAGACAGACGGACAGAGGGAGAGAGAGAGAGAGAGAGAGAGAGAATGAAAAAGGGACAGGGAGAGAGAGAGAGAGAGAGAGAGAAAGAAAAAAAGAAAGAAAGGCGACCAGAGGGAGAGAGAGAGATAAAGAAATAGAAAGGAAGAGGGGTGGAGGGAGAGAGAAAGAGGGATGGGGGGTGGAAAAGAGGGGGGAGGGTGAGCAGAGTTGGGGGGGGGTGGAAAGGAGGAGGGTGAGCATAATTGGGGAGGATGGAGAGGAGGAGGGTGAGCAGAGTTGGAGGGGGATGGAGAAGAGGAGGGGGTAGCAGAGTTGGAGAGGCGGAGAGGAGAAGGGTGAGCAAAATTGGGGGGCGGGGGGGGGGGTGGAGAGCAGAGGGTGTGCACAGTTGGAGGGGGAGGAAAAAGGGGAGAGTGGTTAGCAGAGTTGGGGGGGATGGAGAGGGGGAGGGTGAGCAGAGTTGGAGGGGGATGAAGAAGAGGGGGGAGGGGTTAGCATAGTTGGGGGGGTGGAGAGGAGGTAGGTGAGCAGAGTTGAAGGGGGTGGAGAAGAGGGGGGGGGTGAGCAGAGTTGAAGGGGGTGGAGAAGAGGGGGGGTGAGCAGAGTTGGGTGGGATGAAGAGGATGAGGGTGGACAGAGTTGGAGGGGGATGGAAAAGAGGGGGGAGGGGTTAGCAGAGTTGGAGGGATGGAGAGGAGGAGGGTGAGCACAGTTGGAGGGGTGGAGAAGAGGAGGGTTGAGCAGAGTTGTGTGGGATGAAGAGGATGAGGGTGGGCAGAGTTGGAGGGGTGGAGAAGAGGGGGGTGAGCAGAGCTGGGTGGGATGAAGAGGATGAGGGTGGGCAGAGTTGGAGGGGGATGGAGAAGACGGGGAGGAGTTAGCAGAGTTGGGGGGGTGGAGAGGAGGAGGGTGTGCAGAGTTGGAGGGGGTGGAGAAGAGGGGGGGTGAGCAGAGTTGGGTGGGATGAAGAGGATGAGGGTGGGCAGAGTTGGAGGGGGATTGGAGAAGAGGTGGATAAATAGGGTTGGTCAAGAGGGGGTATGATAAGAGGTGGGCTGTACCATTGGGTGTGTTGCCCTGGTGCATAAGGTGGCATTTGGGTGTAGGAGGCAGGCACAGGTGCATCTTCCAGCCCCGCTGTACAACTCTATAGGAGGCTGAAAGATGCTACAGCTGGATGATGCATTGAGTGGAACTAATATATATGGCAAAATGTGCTCAGGGAGAAATCCTGTAAAGCAAGCAGTCTTCTTTCCATGCATTCGTCCCTGGGCACATACTGCCCTACACATTAGTACTGCTCATTGTGAATAGAAATTCAGACAAAATGTGCAGGATATATATATATATATATATATATATATATATATATATATATATATATACACACACATATACAGAGCCTTGAAAAGGTATTCATACCCCTTGACATTTTCCACATTTTGTCATGTTACATCTAAAAAATGTATGTTTTTTGGGGGGATTTTATGTGATGGACCAACACAGAGTAGCACATAATTGTGAAGTGGAAGGAAAATGATAAATGGTTTTAATTTTTTTTTTTACAAATAAATATCTGAAAAGTGTGGCGTGCATTTGTATTCAGCCCCCTTTACTCTGATACCCCTAACTAAAATCTTGTGGTGCCAATTGCCTTCAAAAGTCACCTAATTAGTAAATAGAGTCCACCTTTGTGTAATTTAATCTCAGTATAAATACAGCTGTTCTGTGAAGCCCTCAGAGGTTTGTTAGCGAACCTTAGTGAACAAACAGACAGGTCAGGGATAAAGTTCTGGAAAGTTTAAATCAGGGTTAGGTTATAAAAAAATATCCCAAGCTTTGAACATCTCACAGAGCACTGTTCAATCCATCATCGGAAAATGGAAAGAGTATGGCACAGCTGCAAACCTACCAAGACATGGCCGTCCACCGCAACTGACAGGCCGGGCAAGGAGAGCATTGATTAGAGAAGCAGCCAAGAGGCTCATAGTAACTCTGGAGGACCTGCAGAGATCCACAGCTGAGGTGGGAGAATCTGTCCACAGGACAACTATTAGGCGTGCTCTCCACAAATCTGACCTTTATGGAAGAGTGGCAAGAAGAAAGTCATTGTTTAAAGTAAGCCATATGAATTCCTATTTGCAGTTTGGAAAATCCATGTGGGGGACACAGCAAACATGTGGAAGAAGGTGCTCTGGTGAGATGAGACCAAAATTTAACTTTCTGGCCTAAAAGCAAAACGCGATGTGTGGTGGAAAACTAACACTGCACATCACCCTGAACACACCATCCCCACTGTGAAACATGGTGGTGGCAGCATCATGTTGTGGGAATGCTTTTCTTAAGCAGGGACAGGGAAGCTGGTCAGAGTTGATGGGAAGATGGATGGAGCCAAATACAGGGCAATCTTAGAAGAAAAACCTGTTATGCCGCATACACACGATCGGAATTCCGGACAGAAAAAGACCAATGAGAGCTTTTCATCAGAAAATGCGACCGTGTGTAGGCTCCATCGGAATTTTGCTGGCCTAATTTCTGACAGACAAAAATTGACAGCATGTTCTAAATTTTTCTGACGGAAAAGGTTTCTATCGGAAATTCCGATCGTCTGTAGCAATTCTGACGGGCAGAATTCCTAAGCATGCTTGGAAACAATTCGACGCATGCTCGGAAGCATTGAACTCGGCTAGTTGTAGTGTTGTACGTCACCGCCTTCTTGGCGGTCGGAATTTGGTGTGACCGCGTGTAGGAAAGACAGTTTGAGCGGAATTCCATCGGGAAAACCATCAGAGCTTTTTCCGACGAGAATTCCAATCGTGTGTACGCGGCATTAGAGTCTGCAAAAGACTTGAGACTGGGGTGGAGGTTCACCTTCCAGCAGGACAACAACCTTAAAGATACAGCCAGAGCTACAATGGAATGGTTTAGATTAAAACATATTCATGTGTTAGAATGGCCCAGACAAAGTCCAGACCTAAATCCAATTGAGAATCTGAAAATTGCTGTTCACAGACGCTCTCCATCCAATCTGACAGAGCTTGAGATATTTGGCAAAGAAGAATGGGCGAAAATGGCACTCTCTAGATGTGCAAAGCTGGTAGAGACATCCCCAAAAAGACTTGCAGCTGTAATTGCGGGGAAAGGCGGTTCTACAAAGTATTGACTCAGGGGGGCGCCATACAAATGTACCCCCCACACTTTTCATATATTTAATAAAATTAAAAAATAGTAAACCATTTATCATTTTCCTTCCACTTCACAATTATGTGCCACTTTGTGTTGGTCTATCACATAAAATACCAATAAAATACATTTACATTTTTGGCTGTTACATGACAAAATGTGGAAAATGTCAAGGGGTATGAATACTCTTTCAAGGCACTGTATATCAATATATATATATATATACACACACAGTATCTCACAAAAGTGATTACACCCCTCACATTTTTGTAAATATGTTATTATATGTTATGTAAATATGTTTATCTTGGTCCCAGTAGCCCACAGGACATGGTTCCAGTAATTCATGTCCTTAGTCTGCTTGTCTTCAGCAAACTGTTTGCTAGTTTTCTTGTGCATCATCTTTAGAAGAGGCTTCCTTCTGGGACAACTAATTTGATGCAGTGTGCAGAATATGGTCTAAGCACTGACAGGCTGACCCCCCACCCCTACAACCTCTACAGCAATGCTGGCAGCACTCATACGTCTATTTCCCAAAGACAACCTCTGGATATGACGCTGAGCACGTGACCTCAACTTCTTTGGTCGACCATGGCGAGGCCTGTTCTGAGTGGAACCTGTCCTGTTAAACCACTGTATGGTCTTGGCCACCGTGCTGCAGCTCAGTTTCAGGGTCTTGGCAATCTTCTTATAGCCTAGGCCATCTTTATGTAGAGCAACAATTCTTTTTTTCAGATCCTCAGAGAGTTCTTTGCCATAAGGTGCCATGTTGAACTCCCAGTGACCAGTATGAGAGAGTGAGAGCGATAACATAAAATTTAACACACCACCTCCCCATTCACACCTGAGACCTTGTAACACTAATGAGTCACATGACAGCGGGGAGGGAAAATGGCTAATTGGGCCCAATTTCACTTAGGGGTGTACTCACTTTTGTTGCCAGCTGTTTAGACATTAATGGCTGTGTGTTGAGTTATTTTGAGGGGACAGCAAATTTACACTGTTATATAAGCTGTACACTCACTACTTTACATTGTAGCAAAGTGTCATTTCTATAGTGTTGTCACATGAAAAGATATAATAAAATATTGACAAAAATCTGAGGGGTGTACTCACTTTTGAGATATACAGTATATATATATATATATATATATATATATATATATATATATATATATATACACACACACTGTATATATATATATATATATATATATATATATATATATTATATAATGGATCCTAAGAGGGAGCAGCACAATCTCCCATCTAATTTTCACCTACAGATTATTATTCACTGATAAGGAAGTCATCCAGTGACTGCCCGCTGTGAGGTTTAATGTAATTTCTTGGTATGGAAATGGGGGAAGGGACTGTGTATTATACACATAGAGGGTATAAGAATACATTTGCTTGCTATGGTTTCAGATGAAGAATTTCAACCTAGGGGAAAATTAGAATCCCTTTTCCCTTATTATGATGCTAGAATAAATCCTTCACTGTGGCTGCAGATTGATCACATGGGATATGTTGGGTGTGAAGGGAAAGAGGTAGACTGCAGCCTTAGGTGCAACAGAGCATGCACGCGTTCCCATGTGTCACATGTAGGGCAGCCCATTTGTTTCTATTCGCCGAAACGCGTTTGTTTATTTTAATATCACCGCCATGTAGCCAATAAAGACTTCAACACAGATACAAGAGTTGCTGGCCCTTTCTTATGTTCTACAGCCCTTTAATTTCATTGGGCTGCCCTAGGAGTGAGAAACATACAAATGAGGTCCCTGTCCCCTTCTGCACCGAACTGCATTGTTCTGAAGCTGCAAGCACCATGCACTTTGCTGTGCATGAAAATGCAAGCGTTAGCCGATGCGGATGGTTTCTCACACTCTGCCACTCAGTGGCGGCCGCTGCATTAGGGGCAAAGGGGCGCAGCCCCCCTAATCCATACACTCGGTCCCTAATCTACATGCAGGGTGCCGGACGCAGGGATTTCAATGTTTTTTTTTTTAAGCACGTGATTATAGCCTGAGGCTCTAATTGGCTTCAAAAATGGGTGGGCTTGGGGCGCAGAGCACTTCATCCTGAACCCACCCAGTTGTGTGACGATAGCGAATTAATATTCGCTATGGTCTTTCTGCTTCTCCTCCCGGCCAATCAGGAAGCAGGTCTTAAAGTGGAGTTCCACCCAGAAGTGGAAGTTCCACTGATTTGTCTCCTCCCCCCCTCTGGTTCCATATTTGGCACCTTTTGTGCGGGAGGGGGGAGCAGATACCTGTCTTTGACAGGTATCCTGTTCTCACTTCCGGGAGTCCAGGCTGTGGCCCATGACGTCGCTGCTCAGCTCCCTCCTCCTCCCCCTGCCACTGGGCCAGTAGAAGAGAGGAGCGGAGCCTCGCGTATGCGCAGTAGGGTTCCCGGTGTGAAGCTGTAAGGCTACACTGCCTGGTTCCCGTACCCGCAATGGTGGCGGCATGCACCTGACAGCTGATGGAAACATCAGCTGCGGTGCCGACATGGCTGGACTCCAGGACAGGTAAGTGTGTGATTATTAAAAGCCAGCAGCTGCAGTATGTGGGCGGAACACTGCTTTAAGACCCGATTGGCCGAGAGGAGAAGTAACCGTATTGTCCGGAAGCTGGGGGGGAGGTGCCGAGAAGGAGACGCAGGGGGAAGCCGCTGAAGCTGCCTGCGGCCTGGATGGGTAAGTGTGGGGCTGATGGGCGGGCAGACGGACCAGCGATGGGGATGGGGGGACTTTTGTTTTCCAATTAACACAGCGATGGGGGGGGGGGGGGGGGGGGTGTTTGACCAAATGATCGACCGAGCAAGCAATCGGGGGTTACCGCCGGAAAAAGAACGGGGGGTTGGGTGCTTTGTTTGCCACCCCCCAAAAAAAATAGAGTACCAGCCGCCACTGCTGCCACTTTAGGTAGGGCATGCGATTTAATCAGCTGCATCATAGTTCTACAAGAACCCTCAATCTGATGTCTGGTGGCCGCAATGAGCAGCATATGCAGCTGAAAACAGAAAACGGTAAACAAATTCATTCATAAAAATTCTTCCATTGAGATCATTCAGTTCCATTACGTATTTATTTAAAACATCTTCCATTAAAGAAATTTCACTCTGCGTGTGTATGGGTTGACCTCATGTCAACAACTTCATCAATAGATAATAACACACCCGCTTTAGAGATGACTCAGATTCCTCAATTTGCAGCTTCTGTGCTTGACATTGACCGCCACCATACTGTATCTGCATTGTACGATTTTCTGACTTTCATGGAACATTATTCTCAAGGTTATCACACAATTCTCCTGTTCTAACATGTAAATGCAGTTGTACTGTATTCCTGCTACGGGGCATGTATTTCATATTTATTTACAAAGAAAGAGCCTGCTCAGACCCTTCAGGTCTGGTATGAATTTTAAGGCAAACCCTGCTGCAAAATTAAAAAAAAAATGGCGTAGGGGGTCCCCCCCCAAAATCCGTACCAGATCCTTATCCGAGGAACTGGCAGGCCGCAGTAAAAGAGGGGGGAGGAGAGAGCGCCCCCCCTCCAGAACTGTACCACACCACATACCCTCAACATGGGGAGGGTGCTTTGGGGTCCCCAAAACACATTGTCCCCATGTTGATGGGGACAAGGGCCTCATCCCCACAACCCTTGCCCGGTGGTTGTGGGGGCATGCAGGCAGGAGGCTTATTGGAATCTGAAAGCCCCAGATCCCGACCCCCCCTATGTGAATTGGTAATGGGGTACATTGTACCCCTACCATTTCACAAAAAAAAGTGTTAAAAATTGTAAAAAAGACAAGAGACAGCTTCGGATAAGTCCTTTATTAAAACATGTAATCCACCCTGCCCGACCGACCGAAAAATATATATATTTTTTAAAAGTCGCAACTGTTACGGCTCCATGGGAGGCTCCCGGCGACTGATGCTTCTTCTGGGTGACAGTTCTTATATAGATGAGGGCGGGGCCACCCGGTGACGTAAACAGATGACCCCGCCCCTTCTGACGCCACGAGGCCTACCCCAACGCCATTTTTTTTAATTTGGCGCCGGGTTCCCCTAATTTCCATATCAGACCTTAAGGGCCTGGTATGGATTTTAGGGGGACCCCCACTCGATTTTTTTTAATTCTGGTTTTATGAGTTTTAATGAGTTTTATTTATATTGCCGAGACCCGACAATTCATTACAGCCACGATCAGTTTTAAATGGCAATAGAAATGTAATTTTGCTGTGGTGTTGTTCTAAACACGGGGAAAATTTGCCACTTTACAGGCACACTATAGACACCCCCCAGGCACGATATTTTTAAGGAATATTTCATTTTTATTGTTTCACTTTAAAAAAAAAAATCACTGCTCCCAAAAAAAAACGTCAGTTTTATAAAAAAAATTTGCATTAATACATGTCCCCTGTGGCAGGACCCGGGTCCCCAAACACTTTTTATGACAATAACTTGCACATGAGCCTTTAAAATGAGCACTTTTGATTTTTCATGTTCGTGTCCCATAGTCTTAAACAGTGTTTGTGTGTTCTTCTGAATTTTTTGCCTGTTTGGTGTGTTCTGGTGTGAACCAAACTGGGGGGTGTTCGGCTCATCCCTATCCACAAACTATGGTATATATATATATATATATTTGAAAATGTATCAATCCTGATGTACTGATGGCCTATCTGCTTTCTTGATGCCCCAAAATGCCAAGACAGTACAAATATCCCCCAAATGACCCTTTTTGTAAAGTAGACAGTCCAATGTATTCAGTAAGAGGCATGGTCTTTCTGCTTCTCCTCCCGGCCAATCAGGAAGCAGGTCTTAAAGTGGAGTTCCACCCAGAAGTGTTTTTTTGTCACAATTTTTGGGAAAATAAAGAAATAACATTTTTTTTTCACATTTATTTTTTATTTTTTAACAAACTGTTACCAGTGCAATACAGTGTCATCATAAAACTGGTGTGCCAGTGATTGGGGACACTGACTGGTGACAGTATGTATCAAAAAATAAATAAATAAATGTTTTTAATAATTTTGTTCATTTTTCTTTTCTATTACATTTTTTTTTCAACACACTTTGACCATAGCAATACAGTGTTATCCTACCAGGATTTTATATTTGTGTTGCACATTATGACTGCTTATACCAGTGAATTTCACTGTTATAAGCAACCATTTTTACTGAATGAAATGGATTAATTCAGTGTTTACTGTTGTGGTTAGCTGTGATTGGCCACAGCTAATCACTTGGTACAGATGGGCTGTAATTGACCCTGTCTGTACCATGTGATCTCTGTTACCAATCACATAGATCAGCGGTTCTCAACCCTGTCCTCAAGTACCCCCAACAGGCCATGTTTTTGGAATTTCTCTTAGATAAAATAGCTGTCCAAAATACCAAGCCATTGACTTTGATTTAAAGCACCTGTGCAAGATAAAGGAATGCCTGCAAACATGGCCCAGTGGGGGGTACTTGAGAACAGGGTTAAGAACCGCTGACACAGATCAACACAATAGCATAGCTCCCAACTGTCCCTCATTTGGAGGGACTGTCCCTGATTTGGAACAATGTCCCTCTGTCCCGCATTCCTCCTCGTTTGTCCCTCATTTTGGTCTGATCTATATAGATGTATATAAAATGCACTTTTTAGCTATCAAAAAGTGTTTTCCAGCACTAAACCTTTCATCTGATTTCTAAATGGCTGCATGTGTAAAGCCCCATACACACGGTCGGACAATCCGCGGACCAGGTCCGTCGGATCATGTCCGTCATACTTTGTCCGATGTTGGTTTTGCGTACACACGGTCGGACAAAGTTGTCGGAAAATCCGATCATTCTGAACGTGGTGACGTTTGTTGCCTACGACGGGACTACGTAGAGGCTAGTAGCCAATAGCTTTGGTCTTGTAATGTGATCTGAGCATGCGTAGCACTTTGTCCGGTCGGACAACTGTACACACGATAGGATTTGGTGTGATCGGACCGTGTTGACGGCAAATCTTTCCAGCAGGAGATAAGACTTTGTCCGTCGGTCAAACCGACGAACACTGTCCGATGGTGCATACACACGGTCTGATTTTTCAACAACCTTGTCCGATCGGACAGAATCCATGAAAAAGTCCGACCGTGTGTATGGGGCTTAAGTTGTAAAAGCCAATATAAAGGAACAGTAGTGGTAAAAAAAGCACTTGTGGGTTGAACCAATCTTTTATTTTTTGTACAATTCTCCTTTAAGGGGGCGTGGCAAGGGGTGTGTCCTATGCCTGCATACTTTTGCTGATAGGTGTCCCTCATTCCCATCTCAAAAAGTTGGGAGGTATGACAATAGTACACAATGAATGGCATGAATCAATGCCATTCATTGTGTACAATTGTCATGTGATCTGCTGTGATTGGTCACAGCAATCACATGGTACCGGAAGCGGCCGGTACACTCATCAGTCATCGGTCATCAGGGTGACAGATCGTTCCACAGTGCGGCCTGTGGGGTGCGCACAAAGGGCATTCATAGAGGACTTTATATGATGTCCACCCAGAACGGCGAATGTGCCGCCCAGCCATTAGTTGGGTATAGGCCGGGGCGAGAACTAGTTAAAACCAGCCAATGTTTCTGTGCTGAGAATGTGCTTACTGAACGCTCCTAACATAGAGTACAAGCTGTGAAAGACAGCTCTTGGTCCTCGCTAATAATTGGCAACCATGACAGTGGTCACGCCATTGGCCAATCTTTCCCAACCCACGAGGAGCCGAGGAGTGTTTGGTTGGTGTAGCCACGCACTAGCCTTTCTCCAGTTTCCATAAATCTGTGTTTGTGTGTTTAACGCAATTTAATTAATTGTTTGTTTGTAATAAATACTCCTTTTAAAAAAAAAGAAGGTGAATGCGTTAAGATGGACTCTGTCCCCGGCAAGTCTGTATTTAATCGGCTAATTAAAATAATTGGGAAGCTTTCACTGTGCCAGAAGTGGAGAAACTTCCCCAGTTTCATTATACAGAAATGATGATCTTTTCTGCAGAAAAGAGGATCGCTTATTCGATTACGTCCAGCTGCCTCGCTCATCGATAAGTCACATGCGCCAAAATGAAAACATAGAGGGTTTGACAGAAAATAGATACTTCTCGAATCAATTGGGAGATGCTTCTTCTGCAGCTATTAAAAATGAAACGAAAAAAGGGCAATTACATCATAGAGAGAGCCTACCTTTGTCAAACCCGTAAGTCATGTTTTTTATGTACAATTTTTGTTATGTTTTAGATGGAGTAGCCTTTCTCAACCTTTTTACCCCAGGGGAACCCTTAAACTTATTTTCAGGTCTTGGGGAACCCCTGATAAAACCCATTCATTGGAGGTCAGTGGGAACAATGCCTTTTACTTTGTTGGTCAGTGTAAGAATAGCCCCCATACAGAGAGCTATAAAGATCATTGGTGTCATACCACTGGCTCCTCCAAGTTAGGGTGACCAGACATCCCCGGTTTCCGGGGGCCAGTCCCCAGATGGAGGACACTGACCCCGAACCAAGTCTGTCCCCGGTTTGGTCCCCTGATTGGATTTGAACAGGGGCTGGGACAATTTCAAAGACAGTCAGAACAGACAGAATTAAAAGAAAAAATCTGAATTACACCCCCCCCCCCCCTCTGCCACTCCTACTAGCTTAGGGGGTGGGGGTGTATTTTTTTCATTATCTGTGCCCCATTCTGATGATCATGTGCTGGTCGGAGAGAAAATATTTCTTCAGTTTCGGGGGCATGCCCAATCCGCTCCTGCTCGCATGTTCTTCTGCCTTGGCTCAAGTCCCGGCCAGCCACCTGCCCATCTCCTTGCCTTCCCTTGCAGAGTGATCTTCCTCCACTCCCCACCCAGTAGTAGCCGGGGCCCGAAGAGTAAGACTTGACAGGCTGTGAGGCGGGCAGTGGCGGCGACGGGCAGAGAGTCGCTAATTGCCGCCATTACTAGTAAAAAAAAATATGTCCCCGGATTTAATTTAAAAAATCTGGTCACCTTACTCCAAGTGGCATTGGCTCAGAACTATGTAGGCACCATCAAACAGGAGGTAAATCAGTAGACATGTGCACAATAGAAAAATTAGTTTAGTTTAGTTTCGTTTCTGTTAGTTTCCGTTGATTCGTAACGATTCGTAATTTTGTAAGTCGTCGGTTTTCGTATTCGGACTCGTTCATATTTTCGTAAGAGTTATTTTTTCGTTGATTCGTTTTTCCGTTAGTCTAATTTTCGTTTATTCGAAATTCGTATTTTCATATTTTCGTTATATTTCGTATTCGGACGCATTCGTATTTTCAGAAGAGCTATATTTTCATTGATTTAAAAAGATTCGTATTTCCGTTAATCTAATTTTCGTTGATTCGAAATTCGTATTTTCGTAGATTTAGTTACATTCGTACTTTCGTAAGATTGATTTATTCGTACTTTCGTAACATTGTTTTCGTTGATTCGTATTGGGAGCATAATTCATAATTTTATGTAATGTGTATGCTATTTATATGTTTAAGAAACAAAGAATTTCTCTCTCACAAGTCAGAACTTAACTCAAAAATCCACCAAAACACAGTGCCTCCGACCCAACCACACCCTATCTGGACTCTGGATGGAATATTTCAGAATCAGAACTAATATTCATTCTTTCGAATTCTCGATCAGCAGAATTTTTGTTATTTCGTATTTTCGTTGTTTTGATTTCCTTTTTCCGAATATTCGTAATTTCGATTTTTTTTTTCGTTCATTTTGACTTTCGTTATTTTTGAATCTTTGTTCCGTATTTTCGTTGTTTCTGTTTTAGTTTTTCGGATTTTCATTCTTTCGTTGTTTCTAATTTAATTATTTCGTATTTTCGTTGTTTTTCATATTCGTTCTTTTCGATAGTTCGTTATTCGTTAGAATTTTTAGTAAACCCTTCGTTCATTCATACGATAACGAATGAACGAATATAACGAATTTGAACGGAAAACGAATTCGAAACTAAACGGATTGCACATGTCTATAAATCAGCCACAGCTCAAGGAACCCCTAGCCACCTCTGGAGGAACCCTGGGGTTCCATGGAACCCTGGTTGAGAATGGCTGGAGTAGGGAATGGTTCTAAAATCAACCAGTGACGTCACCATCTTTCCAGGAAGGTTCCTGAGGAATGCAGAGCTGGCAAAAAGCCACAAGAAGACACTCCAGCAAGATCATATTTTTTTCCAAACTTTTGGCTGCTTTATATTCCCCAGAATCTAGACAGAAGGGCACTATGCAACCCAGGGGAGGAATAGGAACCATTGGCCTGAAGGCTAAATAAAACTGACTGACTGTGCCATGATAGGTGCAGATTCACGTCTTCCAGCATCGGCTTCATTTTCCGCTCTTCACGTTTGGTCACTTGACATCTCAGAGCAACAAAGCAAATCGGTATTTGGAGGACTTCCCTCTGCCAGAGATCTGAACGGGGAGCAGAGAGCTAAATATTGCTCGGCATTTGTCACTGACTATGGGTACAAGTCTAATCCAAGTCTGAATGGTGATTTATCTCCACTTAGGGTGGCCAAAGTCTATTTATTTTTTTTTACGATCAGCCAATGGAAAAAAAAGAATGGATTCCCCCATTTACACAAGGGAGGGATATATGTTGGAATCCTCCCAACTGTGCTATTGCATTCTGACTATCGGAATACACTGATCAGCACTGCAGTCAATTGGCTGGTGTCGCTGATCCAATGAAAGATTTATAGGAGTCCTGTTTAACAGAAGTCGATGATTGGATCGACTTATGTTGAGTAAGAACAGCCATAGATGGACTGAAATCCGGCTGGTCCCTGCTGAACCTGACCAATTGTGATACATCTATGGTTAGCTTAACGTGTTACTAAACCCAGGAGCCTGCATTTACTATATCTGGTCTCCTACAGTACACAGAACATGGAAATGCAATTGTTTTAGTAAATATAAACTTCTAAATACCTTTATATCAGCAGTATATAGCAGTCCTGTGACTTCTATCAGTGTCTGGTTAAAGCTTGTAGGACAGGGGTCTCAAACTGGCAGCCCTCCAGCTGTTGCAAAACTACAATACTACATATAATACCACATAATTCAAATGAGGCCTACTGGAAACCACATGGCCCTCATATTATTAAAGGTCATGTATGGCATATAGTCATAGGGACACCAAACTTATAGTACTAGACAAACAAATTTGAAACTAAACGAATTGCACATAACGAATTTAAACAAATTTGTTAATTCGGAAATTACCAAATTAATGAAAACCCGTTTAATGTACTTTTCCGAATATTCGTAAATTCGAATGTTCGAAAATTCAGAAATTCTAAGAAATGTGGAAATTCTAAAAAAAATCTGAAATTCGAAAAAAATGGGAAATTCGAAGAAAATGGGAAAAGTTCAGAAATTTAAAAAAAAAACTCGGAAGTTGGGAAATTCGAAAAAAAATTAAAATTAAAAAGAAATTAAAATCGGAAATTCGTAAACTCGAAAATTTGAAAATTGGAAATAACTAACTAATAATAATGTGGCTATTACTAGCTATTAAATTATAGGTATTGGAATTTCCTTTAAAATTTGTCTGTTAGTGAACGTAACGAACACAAATTTTTTCAAAGTTACGAATTATCTGAAATAATGAATGCCATATCTAAACGAATGGAACGGAATGAATTAATAATAATAATTACTATAATAATAATAAAAATGTTTTATTATTATTATTTATTATTAATTTGTTCCGTTCCATTTGTTTAGATGCAGCATTCGTTATTTCGGATAACTTCGGATACATTTGTATTTGTTACGTTCACTAACAGCCAAATTTGAAAGGAAATTCCAATACCTATAATTTAATAGTTAGTAATAGTTGAGTTATTATTAGTTAGCTATTATTTCAGATTTTCGCATTTTAGGGTTTTTTTGAATTTCCGAATTTCAGTTTATTCTTTGAATTTCCGTTTTCTTCCGCATATTTTAGAATTTCCGATTTTTTTCGAATTTTACGAATCACGATCATAACGGATGACCCGATAAACGAAAAAAAAATGTATGAAACGAAAAACTAACAAATTTCTCAGCAGTGCACATGTCTACATAGTACACTCCAAGAGCCACCGATCATATATAGATTGAACCCAGGACCACTTTGAGGTTTAAGATTCTCAATTATACGTATGTCAGGCCCAAGATCCACTCCAGATGCTGCCAACCAGGAACACCAATCACAGCTCAAATCTCACTTTCCATACCAACGCACTCGGAAAAAAAAAGAAGACCCATGCTCCACATAGTGTAAATATGACAAATACTTTTTATTATTAGCTAAAATGCACTCATATCGGTAGATAATATAAAGGCGCTGTATACCACATCAAAACGGCAAAATTCTGCCTGTGCGGACACTTTCTGTGCACGATGACCTCACGTAGCGTAGCTCCGCCCGACGCATTTAGTCAAAGATGACGTAATGACGTCACGTGGAGTACCTCTGCCCAAAGCATTTTATCAGAGATGACGTCGCCCGGTGTGAGGGTGCTCATGACACAATAAATACTCTCCCTGTGCCAAAAAGAGGAAACCAAGCCTTGATTTAAATCCAAGATGGCCTCCAAAATATTCATAAGGCAACCAAGCCTCGCTTTGGAGATAAGATGACCCTGATGACTGGAACCCAAGCCATGCCGTCATCCACAATAGAAACCTGATAGGGGTTCTAATCTTTCCCTCATTCAATGCATTATTATAAAAATTATTTGGACTTTAAATATACTTTAACTCTCAACGCCATTTTTTAAAATAAAACAGCACACTGTATAACACTTGATTGCTGGGAACATTACTGGAAAATGTTGCTGTCATGGATATACAGATTCCAGAACTGCAGCAAGGCGGAGGCGCATCCCGGCCAGCAGGCGCCCAGCAGCTTTGGCGCCAGTGGGCCTTTAAAAAGGGCTCCCACCGTTCAGCTCTTGCTGGTTGATCTGTAGTCTTTCCTGGGACCCGCCCCTGTATCTGCATCTGATCTCACACCTGACCTGGCTTCCTGACCACTCTGCTCTCTCCTCTCCTGATCTCTGGCTGCCATTTGACCTTGCTTGTTTACCTGCATACCTGATCTCCGTTGCCGACTAAGCCTGGACTCTGACCATCCCTTGTCTGCCGATTCTGTCTGATCTGATCCGCTGTGTATGACCTGGCTTGTCTGACCTTGTTCCTGCCCGCTGTGTGCACCTGCATCCTGCTGACCTGCATCCTGCGCACCTGCATCCTGCTGACCGGCATCCTGCCGACCTGCATCCTGCTGACCTGCATCCTGCTGACCGGCATCCTGCACACCTGCATCCTGCCGACCTGCATCCTGTACACCTGCATCCTGCACACCTGCATTCTGCCGACCTGCATCCTGTGCACCTGCATCCTGCACACCTGCATCCTGCCGACCTGCATCCTGCTGACCTGCATCCTACGCACCTGCATCCTGCTGACCAGCATCCTGCGCACCTGCATCCTGCTGACCTGCATCCTGCGCACCTGCATCCAGCCGACCTGCGTTCCTCAGCACTCCCCAGTGGTCACCATCTCCAGCTTCAGAGAACTCTGCAGGCACTCCTACCTCACTGTGCTCCTACGGTCACTGTCCCCAACTCCAGTGTCCCAGGAACCAGGGCTGTACGAGAGGTCTCCCTCTGCACGTCAGGCTCACCCACAAGGTACGTGTCAGTATCAACCAGCCATGCCTGAGCCTGCAAGAGGGACCTCCGTTACTGAGGAGGTCTGCCAACTCCTCTCAGCCCTCACTCACGAGGTGAAGTGTCTCCAGGACAGTTATGAACGCCTAACAGCACATATGCAGGACCAGGCAAACTTCCCTCTCAGTGGAAGGTCATCAGAAGCTACCTCCGCACTCCCAGCAATGATGTTGCCTCCCGAGCCAAGGGTCCCAATTCCGGAGAAATTCTCTGGGGATCGAAACAAGTTCAGGACTTTCCGCAATGCATGCGAGTTATACTTCTCCCTACTACCCTTAACCTTTTCACAGGAGACCACCAAAGTGGGGTTTGTTGTTTCACTTCTGTTAGGACAACCACAAGCTTGGGCCCACCATTTGCTGGAAGAACGCCATGCTTCTCTGGACTCCTTGTCATCCTTCTTCAGCGCTATGTCGCTCCTTTACGATGACCCCCAACGGACTACTACTGCCGAAGCTGCCCTTAGCACGCTCAAACAAGGCCGCAGAGCGGTGGAGGACTACATAACTGACTTTAGGCGCTGGAGCGCAGACACCCTATGGAATCATGCAGCCTTACGGCACCAGTTCCGCTTAGGTCTATCAGAAGGGTTAAAGGATGAGTTGGCTCGGGTCGGTATACCAGATTCTCTGGAATCCTTGATCGCCCTAACTATACAGATAGACCGTCGTCTTCGGGAACGCAGGATGGAGAGGGTGAGCCAACAGCCCCGATCGAACTGGATGTTATCTCAAGTGGCCGCCACCTCTCGTCTGGCCTCCTCCAGACCAACTCCAGTTAATCCTGCACCAGACTCTCCTAAATATGGGCAGGCCGGATCGACAAGACCCTCATTGTCCGCAGAGGAACGCCTGCGTCGGCAACTGCTCAACCTCTGCCTGTACTGCGGGGGTACCGGCCACTATGTGCATTCATGCCCTGCCAAGCACCGTAGATACTTATCCGTCTCTTCTCCTGGTCATCCGGTACCCTCCACCAATTCTACTCACCTGGCTCTTCCTATCACCTTTATGTTTCCTGAAAGAACTGTGTCAGTTACCGCAATAATAGACTCTGGGGCATGCAGTTGTTTTATTGATTTGAACTTTGCAAACCAACAGCGCATCCCGCTTCAGCACAGAGCTCAAGGACTTTCCATCTTCCTGGCTGATGGATCCCGTATAAAATCTGGCCAAGTGACCCAGGAAACTCCTTCATTGACTGTAGTTACTGCTTCAAACCACAAGGAACTGCTGAAACTTGATGCCATTGCATCCCCTCTGTTTCCAGTCATCTTGGGCTTACCGTGGCTTCAGGCCCACAACCCGCAGATTAACTGGGGCTCCGGAGAGATCAAGTTTCAGTCCCTCTACTGTCAAAACCACTGCCTTCCTTCACCTCCCAGGGTACCTGGCCCCTTACTATGCTTGGAAGCTGACTTGGAATTACGCACAGTAGTCCCTGAACCATACCACGAGTTCTTAGACGTCTTTAGCAAGCGAGGGGCAGAGACCCTTCCTCCCCATCGCTCCTATGATTGCCCGATCGAGCTATTACCCGGAGCAGAGATCCCTTTTGGTCGGATTTTTCCCCTATCTGAGCGGGAGTTGGAGGTGTTAAAAGAGTATGTTGACGAAAATTTGGAGAGGGGGTTCATCCGGCCGTCCACCTCTCCAGCTGGGGCAGGAATCTTTTTTGTAGAAAAAAAGGACCACTCACTTCGTCCCTGTGTAGACTACCGGGAACTGAACAAGATCACGGTTAAAAACCGGTATCCTCTACCCTTGGTGCCTGAGCTTTTCCAGAGATTAAGAACTACTGCTGTGTTCACCAAGCTAGATCTTCGAGGGGCCTACAATTTGGTCCGTATTCGCTCTGGGGACGAGTGGAAAACGGCCTTCCGTACCAGGTTTGGCCACTTCGAATACCTAGTGATGCCCTTTGGCCTGTGTAATGCCCCTGCTACCTTCCAGCACCTGATAAATGATATCCTCAGAGATTACCTCGATATCTTCGTAATAGCCTATTTAGACGACATCCTGATCTTTTCTACATCCCTGGATCAACACCGGAAACACGTCAAGATGGTACTCTGCCGTCTCCGTCAGCATGGGCTATATGCCAAACCAGAAAAATGTGAGTTTGAGCGGCAGAGTATCCAGTTTTTGGGCTTAGTGATATCCACGGAAGGGTTCAAGATGGACCCACAAAAGGTCACAGCAGTTCTGGACTGGCCTGCACCTTCTGACAAGAAGGGGGTGCAACGTTTTGTTGGCTTTGCCAATTTTTACAGAAGGTTTATTAAAGGATTTTCTGCAATCATTTCCCCGATTACCCAGCTAACCAAGCAGAATGTCCGATTCCAATGGAACTCCGAGGCACAAGCCGCCTTCTCTACCTTAAAGGGACTGTTTACCTCTGCCCCCATCCTAAGCCACCCGGATCCTTCTCTCCCCTATCTGCTTGAGGTCGACGCCTCAGAAACAGCTGTGGGGGCAGTTATCTCTCAGCGCCAAGGACTTAAGGATCTTATGCACCCCATAGCCTTCTTCTCCCGTAAACTCTCATCTGCCGAGAGGAATTACGACGTGGGTGACCGTGAACTTTTGGCCATTAAGGCCGCGCTCGAAGAATGGCGATACCTGCTGGAGGGAGCGGCTCATCCCATACTCATATATACAGATCACAAAAATCTGGAATATTTACGAACGGCCAAACGTCTAAGACCACGCCAGGCTCGGTGGGCGCTATTCTTTTCCAGATTTGCTTTCCATATAACTTACAGGCCAGGATCAAAGAACATCAAGCCCGACGCTCTTTCGCGTATGTATGATGACCCCAAAGAAACCTCAGTTCCGGACACTATTCTATCGGAGGGAAATTTCTTACTTCTTCAGACGGACCTGATGTCCGGTTTAAAACAAGCCTCTGTGGGGGTGCCTTGTCCATCCGGAGTAACTCTGATACCCAAGGATGGTCTGCTTTGGAAAGACAGTAAAATTTTTGTGCCTGAGAGGTGTCAAACCAAAGTTCTGAGCCTGTGTCACGACCACCCTCTAGCCGGACATTTTGGGGTCCACAAGACTCTCGAATTAACCCAGCGCATGTTCTGGTGGCCGAAACTCGAGAAGGACTGTAAGGAATACGTCAAGTCTTGTGTTACCTGTACCCAAAATAAGTCTGCTAGAACCAAGTCCTGGGGTCTTCTCAAACCACTACCAATTCCCGACAGGCCTTGGAGCGAGATTGCCATGGATTTTATAGTGGAGCTACCCCCTTCTGAAGGACATACAGCCATTTTTGTAGTGGTCGACCGCCTGTCCAAGATGGCCCACTTTATACCCCTGAAGAACACACCTTCTGCTGTAGAGACGCCCGGGTGTTTATCCGGGAGATTGTGAGGCTGCATGGGGTACCAACAAACATTGTATCGGACAGGGGGGTCCAGTTTACCTCTCGTTTCTGGAGGTCACTATGCCAGATCCTGAAAATCGAACTCTCCATGTCTTCTGCCTTCCACCCTCAGACCAATGGACAAACTGAGAGAACGAATCAGACTCTGGAACAGTACATCCGTTGTTTTACCTCGTTTGTCCAGGACGATTGGGTAGCACTTTTGCCCCTAGCAGAATTTGCCTTTAATAACGCCTGCCACTCAGTTACAGGACAGTCACCATTCTTTGCGAACTACGGCTTCCACCCTGTCTTCCTGCCTAACATTATCCCAGAATCTCCAGTCCCAGCAGTACAAACCACTGTCGAGTTTCTAGGTCGCAATAATAAGTTGTTGCAAGAAACCATGGCCAAAGCACAGGCAACTAACAAGAGACTATATGATAGGAAGAGAAGAGGGGAATTATGTCTCCAACCAGGAGACCAGGTGTGGTTATCTACCACCAATCTCAAGATGGCTTGTCCTTCAAAAAAACTGGCACCCAAATTTATTGGCCCCTTCCCGATCAAGAGGAAATTAAATGAGGTTTCCTACGAACTTTCCTTGCCCGAATCGCTCAAAGTCCACCCAGTGTTCCACGCATCCCTGCTTAAACCCACGGTACCTGACCCCTTCCCCGACAGAGGATCGGGTCCACCTGAACCTATAATTGTTGACAGGGACGAGGAATATGAGGTGGAGGCTGTTGTAGACTGCAGACGGAGAGGTAACCAAATTCAATATTTAATCAAATGGAGGGGGTATGGGCCAGAAGAGAATTCATGGGAACCCAAGCAAAATGTGCATGCCCAAGAACTGATCCAAGCATTCTTCCGCAGGCACCCCCAGAAAAGAGCTCTTTTGGGCACCCGGAGGTTGCCCTTAAGGGGGGGGCAATGTCATGGATATACAGATTCCAGAACTGCAGCAAGGCGGAGGCGCATCCCGGCCAGCAGGCGCCCAGCAGCTTTGGCGCCAGTGGGCCTTTAAAAAGGGCTCCCACCGTTCAGCTCTTGCTGGTTGATCTGTAGTCTTTCCTGGGACCCGCCCCTGTATCTGCATCTGATCTCACACCTGACCTGGCTTCCTGACCACTCTGCTCTCTCCTCTCCTGATCTCTGGCTGCCATTTGACCTTGCTTGTTTACCTGCATACCTGATCTCCGTTGCCGACTAAGCCTGGACTCTGACCATCCCTTGTCTGCCGATTCTGTCTGATCTGATCCGCTGTGTATGACCTGGCTTGTCTGACCTTGTTCCTGCCCGCTGTGTGCACCTGCATCCTGCTGACCTGCATCCTGCGCACCTGCATCCTGCTGACCGGCATCCTGCCGACCTGCATCCTGCTGACCTGCATCCTGCTGACCGGCATCCTGCACACCTGCATCCTGCCGACCTGCATCCTGTACACCTGCATCCTGCACACCTGCATTCTGCCGACCTGCATCCTGTGCACCTGCATCCTGCACACCTGCATCCTGCCGACCTGCATCCTGCTGACCTGCATCCTACGCACCTGCATCCTGCTGACCAGCATCCTGCGCACCTGCATCCTGCTGACCTGCATCCTGCGCACCTGCATCCAGCCGACCTGCGTTCCTCAGCACTCCCCAGTGGTCACCATCTCCAGCTTCAGAGAACTCTGCAGGCACTCCTACCTCACTGTGCTCCTACGGTCACTGTCCCCAACTCCAGTGTCCCAGGAACCAGGGCTGTACGAGAGGTCTCCCTCTGCACGTCAGGCTCACCCACAAGGTACGTGTCAGTTGCTATATAAAATGTGTGAAGTTAGTTTAATATTAGACAGAATCGGAAATGTATTGTTTCCTATGAACATCTTTTGCCTTTTAATTGGGTCCGTTCAGCAAAGCAGTAACTCGTGCAACGTAAGGAATATATCACCGCGGCGTTAAAGAGAGATAAAATGTATGCAGTATAAAACAAAAATGTCTTTCCATAAAATATGCAGACCTGATTAGGTCCCCGAGGGCTCCGCTTCACATGTTTAAAACAAATCCTTTTATTTAGCTCGGTGTATAGTAACAGAGAGTTCAATATAAAGTTTTATGGTGCTGCCAATAAATAGCGCACTCTCTGATGTAAGAAAATGCTGAATTTAAAGGGAGAGTCCATCCAAAATGGATTTTAAAATTGTGCCTGTATATTTTCGGGTAGGATTTGGAACCCAGTCTGCATGGCAAGAGTACCGACTTTGTGTCGCCCCAATCTAACATATTAGACTTTTGCTCAAAAATAGCACTAAATTCTATTTTTAGCCCCCCCCCCCCCCCCCTGATTTTTATATTTATATATTTATTTAATTTAAATTTTCCCTGCATCACCTGTGTGGCAACCTGAATACCTTTAGCCCGGCTCCTGAGATCTTCACTGTATGGCCTTGCACAGCTATGCTGCCTTCAGCAGTTACATGGGCAATGCAATTGCATCTATGTTTACTTCTTTTGCTGTTTCACTGTTATTTGCATATGGTTATGCTGCCACCCTGTGGACACTGTGTTAACTGCACAGATTTTCTGTAATCCACTGGTTTTTGAGTTTATTAAAAGTCAGCAGCTACAAAAAGTATAGCTGCTGAACTTTAATAAACAGCCACTCGCCTGTCCCACGGTCTTCGCGGCGACGACATTGTGAGTGTAGGCGGCCGACTGTGACAGTTTATGGCTTCACAGCCGGCGCACGCACTGCGCATGCACAAGCCGCGCTGCGCTCCGTCAATGACCAGGCAATGTTCTGGGACCTGTCACGTGTCCCAGAACATTGCCGGGAGGGAGGGGTCGCCTAGGAATTGCCTAGGTGCTCAGAAGTCGGAAGGAGGAAGTGGGACAGGAAGTCCCATCCACACCAGGTACCCAGCCCAGCCCCCCCCCCAAAAAATGAGGTGCCAATTGTGGTATGTCAGGGGGCTAGGAATACTTAAAGCGGAAGTTCCACTTTTGGGTGGAACTCCGCTTTAATACTGGGCACTTTCACCCCTTTCTCCCATGCCAATTTTCAGATTTCAGCGCTGTCGTACTTTTAATGACAACCCAAATTACATTTTTATACTTTTTTTTTTTTACACAAATAGAGCTTTTTTTGTGTGGCATTTCATAACCACTAGTTTTTTTTTATTTTTTGCTAAAAAAAAAAAAAAAAGAAAAACGACTGAACATTTTGAAAAAAAAAAAAAAGTTTTTCTTAATTTCTGTCATAAAATGTTGTAAATAAGTAAATTTTCTGCCTCACTGATGTTCGCTGGTTAGGCGTTACTGATGGGCATTGACGAGGCGGCACTGAAGGGCACTGATAAGAAGCCACTTATATGTCGCACTGATGGACACTGATAGGTGTTGCTGATATGCGGCACTGATATGCGGCACTGATAGGCAGCACTGATGGCCACTGAGAGGCGGCACCGATGAGCACTGATATGCAGCACTGACGGGCACTGATAGGCGGCACAGATAGGTGGCACTGAGGGGCACTGATAGGCAGTACTGATGGGCACTGATATGCAGCACTGATAGGGGGCACAGATAGGCAGCACTGATGGGGACTGATGGGTGGCACTGATGAGCAGGCATTGATGGGCATTGAAAGGCAGCACTGATGGGTAGCACTGATGGGGACTGATAGGCGGCACCGATAGGCGGCACAGATAGGTGGCACTGATGGGTGGCACTAATGGGTGGCACTAATGAGCAGGCATTGATGGGCATTGAAAGGCAGCACTGACTTGCATCACTGATAGGCACAAATTGGCATCACTGACTGGCATCATTGCTAGGCACTGTTGGGGCTGCACTGATCATCAGTGCCCTGATTACCTATACAGGTCCCCACTGCAAGAAGATGCTGCTGATCCGCTCTCCTCTCACTCTGTCAGTGTGAGGCGAGGAGAGCCGATTACCGGCACTTCCACGTGTACATGAGACCGGCTGTGATTGGACACAGCCGATCAAATGGGTAAAGAGCCACGTCATCTGCTCTTTACCGAGATCAGGGTCACACCGTGTCACCCCCGTGGGCGCGCAAGAGCGATGTGACTAGGGTGACGTCATATGACGTCACCCCAGAATGAGAGGTGATCCAGACCTTCATCATTTTACTATACGGCGGGCGGGAGGCAGATAATCCTTCCCTTGTTTTATGATGTAACCTTCCTCTTTCCCCACCATGAGTTCCTCTATCGCTCCTAGAAGATGCACATCGAGGCACCTTCACTGCCTCCTGGGGTAGGTGCAATGTAGCAATCTCAGGGGGCAGGGTAGCCTGGCCCAGTGGTGTCGCTATGGGGGTGCAGACCGCCATTTTTTTTTTTTAAGTATGTTGTGTAAATGGGAACACATAAGAAATGTAATCGCAACTTGACTGAGTATGTGGAAATATGCTTTAAGCAGGGATGCTAATCAATTTCTGCACAGATGGCCACTAGAGGGAGCCCTTATATTTCAAACACAAATATGACACCTTTCCTGCAGAACATGTGCTCACTGATAATACACTTTCTGTACATCTCTCTTATTTTGCACATTGATGCGAGTTAAATAAGCTGCAGTGAGCTCTGAGGCTTCTTTAATTATCACTGGTGTTCTAGAGGTCGGAATAACAACATGAAAGCCCAGGTGATTCCTCTGTTGGGATGGCAGCGGAAGCGGTAAAAATGCATACAGATCAGGTTGAATTACAATGAACTAATCATGCAAGCCTGTCTGAAATTAAATTTCCATTCCTGAGAACGGGCTAATTAAGGTCACCTCTCTGGAACACATAAATAAGCTTGTTTGTTTTTTTGTTTTTTTTCTCCTATTGCTTCGCTGCTTTGAATGTCTTCCTATTAGTGGATTAGTTATTAGTGAATTAAAAGAAAGAAAAAAAAAAACGCATGCGTGGGTGGGGTAAATTCAGATGCATTTTCCTTGTCCCCTAAGTGGAACATGTTGATATTTTGAATTTATTTCAGCAACAGGATTAGTTCGGCTTTGAGGGCGGATCGACATTTAAAGCTAAGAAAACAAGTTTAAATGACGCCTGCGGGGTAATAAAGAGACTCCGAATGAAAAAACACACCACCGGCAAATTACCTTTTATACCTCCACTCTGTTCAAGAGCCACAGCGGCTGAAGGATGTTCACCTCGGGTATTTTGGCTTGTTGGACGCCTGTATCATTAAATTGCTTGCTCTGATTTCACTGCACACTGTGAGCTTCTCACAATATGTATTAGAAGTTCCAGCAAGGCACATAGAACCCGTCTTATTCCCTGGCAGGAGGATGCCCAGCATCAGGGGCGTTGCTAGGTCTACAAAAAAATCTGGGGCTAGAGTCCATAGCAGCGAAGTAAAGAAATTCATATGCTTGGGCGGGCATACACATGTATATAATATACGTGTGTGTATGCATATATATATATATATATATATATATATATATATATATATATATATATATAAAAACATCGTTACATATCTGGTCCCGACATCCACTTCTATACCAATATGCCGGGCACTGGCGTCGCTAGGGGGTGACTACTGGGGCTATAGCCCCGAATTTGGGCCCACATGTGATGTTGTTCTTCCATGATTGAAAGAACCTAAATGCAATAAATGAAAAGGGGTGGGCCAGGGCCAGTCAGACTGGGAAGAAAATAACTAGATGATGCTGGGCAGTGGCAATTCTAGGGGGGGGGGGGGGGGGTCTACTGGGTTATAGCCCCGAATATGGGGCCCATAGCCCAGAGTCTCTTACCTACGGTTGGCTTTTTGGCTCCATCTGCTCAGCTCGTGGCCTGGGGAGGAACATGACTAATTAAAGTTATCAGGCACAGGCTCTTATCTATATTCAGCAGTTCCGACAGTGTAATCATTGTCCCGACGTTGACTTCTATACCGATCTGCCAGCCAATGTAATTGTCGGGAACCGCAGCACAAGGATTACTCCGCCGAGACTGTTTGATGATTTTAGGGCTCAGGCAGAGTAAGCCTTGTGCTGTGATTCCCGGCAATTACATTGCCCGGCAGCAGGGGCGTTGCTAGGTCTACAAAAGATCTGGGGCTAGAGTCCATAGCAGCGAAGTAAATAAAGTCATACGCTTGGGCGGGCATACACATGTATATAATATACCGTATATACTCGAGTATAAGCCGAGATTTTCAGCCCTTTTTTTAGTGCTGAAAGTCCCCTTCTCGGCTTATACTCGAGTCAGTGCCGTCTGCCTACATGAACAGCTTGTCATGCAGACAGACGGCAGTGTTCAAAAGCCGCGCCGCCTCCTCCCGCCCGTCCGTGATAGGCGGACACTAATTTTCCCAGCAGTACAGTGTTCCGCCTATCACGGATGTCCTGTCATTCTCATCTCATGGACGAGGATGAGAGAATGTCCGTGATAGGCGGAACACTGCACACTGACTGCTGGGAAAACCGAGTGTTCCTCCTATCACGGACGAGGAGGAGGAGGAGGCGCGGCTTTCAAACATGTAATGGCGCCGTACACGCTGATCGCCAGGATCAGCATGGGGGGGACACCGGACACGGGACACGGGTGACGGGACAGCGGACACCGGACAGCCAGCGACAGCCAGCGATCTGACACAGGAGGCAGATCGGCGGGAGACAGATCGATCGGCACAGGTAGGCTGCACTGGGGACACAGGGGGGGTTTGTATAGGACACGGGACATGCAGATGGGCATTTGCTGACACTCTTTTCCACTTACAGTAGCTGCTCCATTTCCCCCCCTTGGCTTATACACGGGTCAATAACTTTTCCCATTTTTTTTGTGGTAAATCAGGGGCCTCGGCTTATATTCGGGACGGCCTATACTTGAGTATATACATACCGTATATGTGTGTGTGTATCTATATATATATATACATATAAAATATATGAAATATCGTTACATATCTGGTCCCGACGTCCACTTCTATACCAATTCTGAAGAGGAAAGGTCATTTTGAATAACATTCAATTACAATATGACTTGTGTCGCAATTGTATACACTATATTATTTTTTTGTTTATTTGCTATTTTTCCTCCTCACAAAAGCGGAGTTCACACTAGAGATCACAGCGGCTACCAGCAGGGGGTCCGGTGGATCTCAATTCACTGTTTCAGGTTCGATTTCAGACGAATTTTGAGCTGAATTCTGACCTGAAACGAACCTAAAGACGCACAGGAATCCTGTGCAAATTCTTGCCAAAGCCGCTGGGGAGATGTATGAACCGGCTCCATAGAGAGCTGATCAAAATCTCCTGCTATGCGAATTGGGTGCGGGGGGACCGCATCCCATTCGCAATAGTGTGAACACAGCCTTAAAAAAATGCAAATAGCATCAAAAACGCACCACGCGCTTTTCTGCAGCTTCTCCATTGAGCCAAAAATGTGTTTTGCGTTTTAAAAAGTCTCCTGTCCCATAGGAAACCATGTTAAATGGACTGTAGTAGACATGTGCAATTAGTTTCCTTCCAAATTCGTTTAACGAATTTCAACAAATTTGTTCATTCGGAAATATCCAAATGAACGAAAACCCGTTTAAAAAATTTTTTTTTTACGAATATGTTCGGAAATTTGAATATTCGGAAATTCGTAAAGTCGTAAATTTGAGTAATTCGGAAATTCGCAAATTCAAAATTCGAAAATCCGAAAATAAGAACGAAAATGCAAAAGAACGAAAATCTGAAATACTAACTAACTAATGATAACTTAAAGCGGTTCTGCACTGTGTTTTTTTTTTTTTTTTTTGGGGGGAATATGCAAAGGATTAATAGCTAAATTGGGGGACTCACCTGTTCCATCTTCCATCTCGATCGCAGCCGGTTTTCCTCCGATAAAATTATTTAGATGCTGCTTTTCTGCTGGGGGCCATCTTGCCTGTGGGCATGTGAAACCCCACAGGCACTTTAGATGGCCCAGCATGCACCGCCGTTACTGCGCCGAGCTCGCGCGTGCGCAGTAACGGCAAAGTGCAGCTCACTTTCTCCGAAATCTCGCGAGATGTCGGCACATCTGCCGACATCTCGCAAGATTTCGGAAGATGTGTCCGAAATCTCGCGAGATTTCGGAAGATGTGTCCGAAATCTCGCGAGATTTCGGAAGATGTGTCCGAAATCTCGCGAGATTTCGGAAGATGCCCGCACTGACTCCTGGGATCAGTGACACCAGATCCCAGGAGACAGTGCGGTGTGACGACGATCGGCGAAGAGACCCCGCCCACCGCCGCAGAGACAGAGGACAGGAAGTCATCGATTACAAGGTAAGTGAAAAAAAAAATAAAAAAACACATTTCATTTAGTACTCTTTGCCTGATTTGGAAGGCAAAGAGATTTACTAAATGAAATGTGTGCCGAACCGCTTTAACTATTACTAACTATTAAATTATAGGTATTGAAATTTCCTACAAAAAAGCTGGAGGGGAGAAAAGCTATTATTCTCTATGGAGATGGTTCACATCTCCACTCCAAAACGGCTGAAGCTCAAAAAAGTTCTGGAACTTTTTTTTTAAGACAGATTTGGGCGTTTTTCTGCTTTTTACATTGGTGACCTTTTGACCTGTACAAAATAGCGGCAAAAACGCCTCAAAGCCACGCTAAAAATGCGGCAAAAACGCTGTAAAATCGCGCGGCTTTATGCCTGACAACGCTACGCTCAGGTGTGAATGGGGCCTAGAGAATGTAACGAATATGAATTTATCCAAAGTTACGAATTATCCAAAATAACGAATGTCGTAGCTTAACAAATGGATTGAAACAAATTAATAATAATCATAATAATAATTAAAACTATTTTATTACTTTTGAGTTTTCAGATTCTCTTTCTTATATTCGGATTTTAGAATTTTCAGATTTTTGAATTTCAGAATTTTCGCATTTTCGAATTTACGAATTTTGATCATAATGCAAAAGAACGAAAATCTGAAATAATAACTTAACTATTACTAACTAATAAATTATAGGTATTGGAATTTCCTTTCAGATTTGGCTGTTAGAGAACGTAACGAATGCAAATTTATCCAAAGTTAAATAAATAAATAACGAATGCCGTATCTAAACGAATGGAATGCATCGAATTAATAATAATAATAAATAAATAATAATAATAATAATGATAATGAAAAAAAAACATAATTACTTTTGAATTTTCTAATTTTCTTTCTTATATTCGGATTTTCAAATTTACAAATTTACGAGTTTCGATCATAACGAATGACCCAAAAAACAAAAAATAAATAAAAAACGAATGAGACGAAAACAAACACATTTTTCAGCAGTGCACATGTCTAGACTGTGGTGCGTTTCTGTAAAAAGCACAAAAAAACCCCCCAAAAAAACGCATAGGTGTGAATCAGGCCTTAGAGCTCTCCATGGTGCTGAATGGTGTTTCCACCATTGTAACTACTTCAGCACCATGGAGATCTTGTTGCATTTTATTATGTAATGTCTTCCATTTAGAGTTTACATGTCATTTTCTATAAATGTATTTATTCATTTTTGGGGGATACAGAGGAGAGTGAGAGCAAAATTTAAGCTGGACCAATGTGACTATGTAAAAATTGCCGTAGCTGGTATACATTCCCCACAGTTACAACCTTTTGTACCACCGCCCCACCCTATTAGATTGTAAGCTCTTCTGAGCAAGGCCCTCTTAATCCTCTTGTATTTTATTGTATTATAACTGTATTGTCTCCTTTTTATATTGTAAAGCGCTGCGTAAACTGTTGGCGCTATATAAATCCTGTATAGTAATAATAATAATAATAAAAATAATTATAATAATAATAATAATAATAATAATAATAATAATAATAATAATACTACTACAGCTTTAAAAACCTGACAAGGGTTCTGATTTTTCACATCAGCAGTCTTTATTATTATTTATTACATTTATTAAATGTATAATTTATTAATAAATTAACTTAGAATAATTTAACCCTTACAGATGCAAATTTATATAATGAAAATTAGTGGCTCGCAACAGGGAGAAGTTAAAGTACTTTGTGTCTTATTTGAGGACTTGTTTGGTATTTCTAGGAGACATTGTAGCGGGATGATGGGATTGTGCTGATCTTGTGTCGGAGCCGTTTGTCAGTAAGGGAAGCTAGATGGCAGCAAATTCCCTCCATGATGACCATTATAAATAGATATAAGGCCAATATACCTGTAAAAACATTCATATCCCTACGTTACTTCTACTTCAGTCTTATTATATCACTGCTCTAAGTAATTTTCATTTATAAAGCCGCTAAGTGTAAACTAGAGAGTGCACAGAATCATTAAAAAAATAAATACATTATTAACCACTTAAAGACCGAGCCTCTTTCTGAGATTTGTTGTTTACAAGTAAAAAAAAAAAATTTTTTTGCTAAAAAATTACTTAGAACCCCCAAACATTATAAAAAAAATTCTAACACCCTATAGAATAAAATGGCGGCCATTGCAATACTTTCTGTCACACCGTATTTGCGCAGCGGTCTTACAAGCGCACTTTTTTTGGAAAAAATTCACTTTTTTGAATAAAAAAATAAGACAACAGTAAAGTTAGTCCAATTTTTTTCATATTGTGAAAGATAATGTTATGCTGAGTAAATTGATACCCAACATGTCACGCTTCAAAATTGCGCCCGCTCGTGGAATGGCGACAAACTTTTACCCTTAAAAATCTCCATAGGCAATGTTTAAAAAATTCTACAGGTTAGCATGTTCTGAGTTACAGAGAAGGTCTAGGGCTAGAGTTATTGCTCTCGCTCTACCGATCGTGGCGATACCTCACATGTGTGGTTTGAACACCGTTTTCTTATGCTCACCGGGACAGGGCACGTTTAAAAAAAAATGTTTTCTTGTTTATTTTACCTTTTATTTTTTATTTTTACATTGTTCTTTAAAAAAATAAAAATGGTGTCACTTTTATTCCTATTACAGGGGGTCCCTGAGTTACTAACTCGTTAGGGACTGCCCGCCTGTTCTTAAGTCGGAATTGTTCGTAAGTCGGCCACGCATGCGCAGACCGACAATTACGGACAATTACGGACATTTCCGGACATTTCCGATGTTCCGTCTACGGACATTTCCGAAGTTTGCCGGCATTTTCCGAGGCTCCGTATGGCCGCGCATGCGCAGAACGGCTGGAGGACGGCGGAAAATGGTGGAGGGTCCCCGCAGCGCCCCGTTCGTAAGTAGGGGATGTTCGTAGGTCGGGCGTTCGTAAGTCAGGGACCCCCTGTACAAGGAATAAACAATGTAAAAAAAGCATGACAGGACCACTTAAATATGAGATCTGGGGTCAAAAAGACCTCATATTTACACTAACCCTTTGATTGCCCCCTGATGTTAACCCCCTTCCCAGCCATTGTCCTTAGTACAGTGACAGTGCATATTTTTTAGCACTGATCACTGTATGAGGGTCCCCAAAAAAGTGTCAGATTGTCCGCCACAATAATGCAGCCCGGCTATAAGTCGACGGATTGCCGCCATTACTAGAAAAAAAAAAAACCAATAAATTTAGCCCATAGTTTGTAGATGCGATAACATTTTGCGTAAACCAGTGTTAATTTTGGCAGCAAATTTTGATTTCGTTTTGGTCTTAGGACTAAAATGGCATTTTAGTTTTAGTCCCATTTTAGTCTTCTGCAATTGTTTTAGTTTTAGTCGTATTTAGTCGACTAAATCTCCAGTACATTTTAGTCGACTAAAACTCATTTTAGTCATCTAAAATCGGATGGGTGTAGTTAAATTTGAATACATTATTTAACATTTCTCTACAATCGGTTGATCGGTTTAGACATTAATGGCTGTGTGTTGAGTTATTTTGAGGGGACAGAAAATTTACACTGTTATACAAGCTGTACACTCACTACTTTACATTGTAGCAAAGTGTCATTTCTTCAGTTTGTCACATGAAAAGATAGAATAAAATATTTACAAAAATGTGAGGGGTGTACTCACTTTTCTGAGATACTGTGTGTGTATATATATATATGGCACGGATGTCATTCATCGGTCAGGGGAAATCGCAGGTTTTTATTTTTTTCCCTTACCAACCTCACGGCACGGACATGATTCAAGGATCGGGGGAAATCAGTACCATGCTAGTTTATAATATATGCAAAAGCCTACGATCAAGAACATAAAACCCCCCAAAAAAATATAAAAATATCTGATATTCTTTTTTTTTTTTTTTTACTGCTGTTATAGGCAGTGATCTGTGTATTTAAGTACACTATACATTATACGCTTAGTGTATATTTACGTTATATGAAAATCGTTGTCGCTTAACCCTTTCGCTGCCAGAGACATTTTTTTTTTTTTTTTTGCACACATGTTTAAAAAATAATTTTGCCTGAAGATTACACAAAATCCTCAAACATTATATATTTTCAGAAAGCAGACACCCTAGAGAACAAAATAGTGGTAGTTCTAATTTTTTATGTCACTTGATATTACCACAAAGTAGAGCTGCACGATTCTGGCCAAAATGAGAATCACGATTTTTTTTTTGCTTAGAATAGCCGGGCTCCCACTGCGCACGTGCGAGCCGTGCCGTGATTGGCCGCGCAACAGGAGGGAGGGGGCAGAGCTGAGCCCTTCCTGCACCGAGGGGAAGTGATGTCACCAGCTCAGGCTCTGAAGGAGGCAGACTACGAGGGACCCCCTAGCAACAGGCATTTAGAGGTGAGTAATAAAAAAAAAATTTGAAATGTTTTTTTTTTTTTTTTTAGGAATATTAATGATTTTTTTTTTGTGTGCAACCCCACTTTAATTCAGTAAAGTAATTTTTTCCAAAAGAAATTGCATTTGAAACACTACGACGAGCCGAGAAAATTAAGTTCAATGCTTCCGAGCATGCGTCGAATGGTTTCCGAGCATGCGTAGGAATTTTGCACGTCGGAATTGCTACAGATGAGCGCAATTTCGGACAGGAACTTTTCCCGACCGAAAAACAGAGAACCTGCTCTCAATCTTTTGCTGGCGGAAATGCCGCCAGCAAAAGTACGATGGAGCATACACACGGTCGCATTTTCCAACCAATAGCTCACATCGGTCTTTTGCTGGTGGCATTTCCGATCGTGTGTACGCGGCATTAGTTCCACTGCTCAAGAATGTTGTGATTCTTGGCAGACTGCCCGTTTTTTTCCTTCCTTTCCATTGACAGCTGTGGCTTCAGAATAGCAGAGAGAATTCTTTGCATAGAAAGAATCGTGAAACACTTTTGTCAAGATCGCAACGGGGAAAAAAAATCGTGATAACGATTCTTGACGATTAATCCCGCAGCTCTACCACAAAGGTAAAGTAAAAAAAAAAAAAAACACACTAAAGGAAATTTTAGGGCAAACAAACACAATATACTACCCACATTTTTGGTAAACTATAAAAGACGAGGTTGCACTGAGTAAATAGATACCAAACATATCAAACCTTAAAATTTGTGTGTGCTCGTGAAATGGCGACAAACTTAAGGCCCCTATATTGTCTATAAACAACGCTTCATGTGTGTAAGTGTGTGTAAATAATGAATTGAAAACCATCAAAGTTTCCTTTTAACACTCGTTTATGGTTGAGTTCTATCTCAGCCAATCAAAATGGTATTCTCATATACAGGAAATTCTTTGTGCTGTTGCTCGCTCACCAATAACCAACTTGTCTAATTACAGAAACCATAAAACTACACAAATGTATAGTAAAGTGAAGAGCAGTCATCCTTCCCAGCTGCCATTCTCCCGACAGATGACGGAGCGTAAACCGAGCCGGCAGCATTTGGACATAAACTCCACGTTCCAATCACTCTCCGGGCTCTGTCTTTGATCTAAAGCTCTAATAATCGGTTCCCATAACATCACACTTGTCCATTTGCTTGACTAATTGTCGGGGAGTTCGCAGGGTGTCATCCCTTCTGTGATACGAGTCCAGATTGGAGGGCCTCGTGGGTAATGATGGATGAGCCGGATTTCAAGCCAGAGGAATAAAACTTTGCGTAATGAAAAATGAAGTGTTGTACATTTGCAGGATTTATCCTTAAACGCCGCTATCCATCACCTCCTGCCATGTAATTGTATTATCCGCTCCAAGAAGATAATCAGGCTCATTTATTAAAACAGCGGCCAAGGGAACGTAGCAGTGTTGCCTTTAGTAACTAAATCAGATATCTGGTTTGACTTTCCAACCTGACTTAGTAAAGTTTAGATTATGGGGACTCATGACTAGTTTTTAACCTTCCTTGGCCAACGTTGACTTTTGAAGTCCCCAATGGTGGAGTTAAACATATTTATTATAGATATGTATACATATGACCGTATATACTTGAGTATAAGCTGTCCCGAATATAAGCCGAGGCACCTAATTTTACCACAAAAAACTGGGAAAACGTAATGACTTGAGTAGAAGCCTAGGGTGAGAAATGCGCAGCTACTGTAAGTGGAAAAGACGGTCAACAATGCCCATTTGCATGCCTCACTGTGCCCATTTGCAGCCATAGGCCCCCCAAACTTCAAACTTGGTAGTAAAGGGTTCCTAGATGCCCCCTATCTGCAGCCAAAATTTGGGGTCTCTGGACCCAAAGGGTCCTGAAATGACATTGCTGCAGGTGGACACAGTTGTCCGACTTTGGGCCACTTGGTGCTAGGAACCCCAAATTTGATGTGCAGACCCAGTAGAACTAGTACTTTAACATAACCCAAAATTGGGTCGGAAAATGTCAAGCACTTTTCTGCAGCAGAGAATGACATTTTCTGAACCAACTTTGGGGCCCCGTATCTCGGGGTCACTTGGTGCTAGGAACACATTTGGGGTTCCTAGCACCAAGTGGCCCCAAGATACGGGGCCTCAAAGTCGGGTCGGAAAATGTCATTCTCTGCTGCAGAAAAGTGCTTGACTCCAGTATAAGCCGAGGGGGGCATTTTCACAAAAAAAATGTGCTGAAAAACTGGGCATATACGGTATGTAAATCAAAAAGTGCAGCGCTAATCCATTTTTGGTCAATGATTAACACAAATCATGATATGCAAAAGTCCAGATAAATAAGTGCAGAAACAAGTGACAGTCCCAAGGTGGACTTCATCCACACTTTATCAGATAGTTCTTCATAAATAGTGCAGCCACCATGAGAGCCGCCACCTTATATTCAATAAAATGCGCTTACCAAAGTGAATGGAATCTTTCTACTAGAGAAAAGATAAAAAATTTGCTTGTGTATCCGTATGGCCCCCCCGTCTGGGATAATGTGCACCGCCACTGTGTTAAGCCCCGTAAACACGATCGGATTTTCCGACGGGAAATGTTCGATGTCAGGCTGTTGGCTGAAAATCCAACCGTGTGTACGCTCCATTGGACAATTGTTGTCGGACTTTCCGCCAACAAATGTTGGCTAGCATGTCTTCAAATTTTCCGCCAACAAAGGTCTGTTGTCGGAATTTCCGTGCGTGTGTACATAAGTCCGTCAGACAAAAGTCAAAAGTACAAACACGCATGCTCGGAAGCAAGGACGAGCCAGAGGCGGTCGGTCTTGTAAACTAGCGTTTATAATGGAGAATTAACATTCGTGACGTGGCAAATTATGAAATCTCGAAATGCAAAGCAAAATTCTCTTCTTCTTTAATGGGATAATAATGAAGCTGCTTTGCTGGTGATACTGATGGAGTTATTGCAAATGTATTTCAAAGGCTTTTTTTTTTTCTAGTGATATCAAGAATAATATTATTATGTTTTTTTACCATTATCCTGTAGTTTTTAAGATCAAAGATACAACTATGTTGGTGTCCCTTGTTAATTTTACATTTTATTTTTTAAAATGTAACTGCCGACTCCCAAACTGTCATTTGAAGTAAAACACATAGCCAAATATTATTCTACATAATTTTTTAATTGTGCATTAAAAAAAAGAAAACAAATAAAATTAGACATGCTATCTGCCAATAGAACTTAACCAAAAACTGCATTCTATGCATCCAAAAATATAGAAAATATACCAAATCAAATCATTATTCAACCAAAAAAATGATGTCAAAGCAATAACTCCAAGGCCAATAATAAATAATACGTTATCTCCTCCGATTCCGCAACATGTCTGATTGACTAACGGCCTTTCAGAAACGAACTGAAAAGCGCTAAATGAAAAGCGCAAAAAGAAAATCGCAAATCAACCCTTACCCAACGTCTACTAACACGAAATTAGCAGAAGGAGCCCAAAGGATGGTGCTAAAGAGCTGAAAAAACATGTAGTACATCTAGTACGTCAGTAGGTTCGTAATTGTTGGCCAACAATTGTGTGAATGTGTGTATGCAAGACAAGTTTGAGACAACGCCCTTTGGACAAAACTCTGCGGTTTTGTTGTCGGAAAGTCCGATCGTGCATACGAGGCATTACACTTTCATGGAAGCCTCATCTTTCACCTAGTAATACTTGGCCATAAAGCAAGGAGAGAGCCAGAAGAGCCACATAGTGTGAAACCGCAACAAAAAGTTTATTTAAAATATATTAAATTACTCACAATATTAAAAGGTATAAGCATTTAACAAACAAAAGCTGGTCCTGGGACTCAGATGGGTCACTTCCGGGAATTGAGGTGTGAGATGATGTCTCGAGCGTTAGCTCCACCCTATGCATTTCGTCCCATCTGACGTCGTCGGGGCAAGGAGTGGTGTCACTATTTATGAAGAACTATCTGAAGTGTGAATGAAGATTTAATTTGTCACCTTGGGACTGTCACTTGTTTCTGCACTTATTTATCTGGACTTGTGCATATCATGATTTGTGTCAATTGTTGACCAATAGTGGATTAGCACTTTTTGATTTATATTTGCTGTACAATTTATATAGATTGTTGTGCCAGCTGCTTCACCTACTTTCTCTGAGTGCGATTTCTCTTTTAGATTTGTCTTTACATATTATACATTCACATCAACCCCTGCCCTCAAGGAGCTTACAGTCTAAGGTCCATGCTAACATACACACACTGGGGGCAATTTAGAAAGGAGCCAATGAATGTGACACTAAACCATATCCTTATGCTCCAAAAATAATCCATACTCATCCAGTACTTAACAGCCCTTTCATTTTTAATAATTGATTGCTGTGTTTTTTTGCTTCCTTGTAACATCCTCTGTGAGCTCCTGAACATCTCATTTTCCCACTCACTTCCATGGTGGGAACCCCTCATAATGGGCACAGCAGGTGTACAGATTTCGGAACTCAGCTCAGGGATGGGTGGTGGGAACCCCTCATAATGGGCACAGCAAGTGTGCAGACCCAGGAACTCAGCATAGGGATGGTGAGAACCCTTCATAATGGGAGCAGCAGGTGTACACGCCTAGGAACTCCGCACAGGGATGGTGGAAGCTCCTCATAATGAACACAGCAGGTGCCCACACCTAGGAATTTAGCAGGTGTACAGACCTCGGAACTCAGCTCAGGGATAGGTGGTGGGAACCCCTTATAATGGGCACAGTAGGTGTACAGACCCAGGAACTAAGCTCAGGGATGGTGGGAACCCCTCATAATGGGCACAGTAGGTGTACAGACCCAGGAACCCAGCACAGGGGTGGTGGGAACCCCTCATAATGGGCACAGTAGGTGTACAGACCCAGGAACTAAGCTCAGGGGTGGTGGGAACCCCTCATAATGGGCACAGTAGGTGTACAGACCCATGAACTCAGCATAGGGATGGTGAGAACCCTTCATAATGGGAGCAGCAGGTGTACACGCCTAGGAACTCCGCACAGGGATGGTGGAAGCTCCTCATAATGAACACAGCAGGTGCCCACACCTAGGAATTTAGCAGGTGTACAGACCTCGGAACTCAGCTCAGGGATAGGTGGTGGGAACCCCTTATAATGGGCACAGTAGGTGTACAGACCCAGGAACTAAGCTCAGGGATGGTGGGAACCCCTCATAATGGGCACAGTAGGTGTACAGACCCAGGAACCCAGCACAGGGGTGGTGGGAACCCCTCATAATGGGCACAGTAGGTGTACAGACCCAGGAACTAAGCTCAGGGGTGGTGGGAACCCCTCATAATGGGCACAGTAGGTGTACAGACCCAGGAACTGAGCTCAGGGATGGTGGGAACCCCTCATAATGGGCACAGTAGGGGTATAGACCCAGGAACTAAGCTCAGGGGTGGTGGGAACCCCTCATAATGGGCACAGCAAGTGTGCAGACCCAGGAATTCAGCATAGGGATGGTGAAAACCCTTCATAATGGGCACAGCAAGTGTACACGCTTAGGAACTCCACACAGGGATGGTGGAAGCTCCTCATAATGAACACAGCAGGTGTACACATCTGGGAACTCAGCATAGGGATGGTGGAAGCCCCTCATAATGGGCACAGCATTTTTTTTTTTTTTTTTGTGTTAAGCTGGCCATACACGGGTCGAATTTCGAAAGAACTTTCTTTCGAAAATCTTATCTAAGAATTTTCGTATGAATTTCACACCATTAGTGGGCTGCAGCAACGGCCGATTTTCGTGCGGCCATCGAATTTTAAAAATCCGACATGTTGGAATTTTTTTTCAAAAACTAACGATTTTCGAACCAATGATGGGAGAATCGCACGAGAAATGTAATCTAAAAAGAAATGCGCATGTGCAAGAAAAGAAAATTCTCGGAAAGAAAAGAAGATTCCCGGAAAGAAAAGAAGATTCCCAGAAAGAAAAGAAGATTCCCGGAAAGAAAAGAAGATTCCCAGAAAGAAAAGAAGATTCCCAGAAAGAAAAGAAGATTCCCGGAAAGAAAATTATTTTCTGTAGGAACATGAGGTGAAATTGAAGGTTTGGTTGGTCGAATTTCGAAAATCAATGATGGCACCATCGAATCACAAAACGCACGAATTTTCTGATTTTCAAAAGAAAGTTCTTTCGAAATTCGACCCGTGTATGGCCAGCATAACAACACTTAAGTATGATCATGCAAATTACTTTGTTATGTGTATTGTCAGTGTTTCCATATCATGTTTTTACTGTTAAAATATTCACTGTGTTAGTTTTCAATAGGAGTTCTGTAATTTTCCATGTTTTGTCAGTAAAAAAAAATGCTTCGGCAGGTTGGCAACCCTGCCTCGCATGGGTTCATTTTCTGAGATCTAAGGTGAAATCCGGTCCGGGTTTTGCCAGCCACCTTGGCAGGGTTGGTTGCGGTCCACTTGTGTCCACCAACAGGTGGTATAAATATAGCAGGACCAGAGAAAAACAGCTGGTAAACAGTCGTATGTTTGGCGTGACGCTAGCACGCGCTCTAATTTCTTAATAGTTACAATGTGGACGCTGGCTGTCCTTCTCAGCAGTCGCCATGGAGACCATAAACAGCAGTCACATTCGGTGTCAAAAATGAATGGGAAAAAAAAAATAGGCACAGCATCATAAATATGTAAAAACTAATTTGCATATGCACTGTCTATGACTTTACTAATGCCTAAAATAAATATGATAATGAGAACTGGCAAGTAAATTACACTCTACATAAACTTTTTTTTTCTTGTTATTTTAGTTAAAGAGGAACACCGTATAAAATATGAAAAATATAATATAGCAAAAAAATCTGATTGGTAACTTTTTAGTGAAATTGTAAGTAAACATAATAAAAAATGTACATGCATTTGTAATGATTTGCTTAGCCACTAGTAAGGATGAGCTCCGGCGTGTGGGCAAACCGCACGTGCAGAGGCCGCCAGGAAGTCGGCACTGCGGAGCGCTTATCACAAGCAGTGAGACATTGTCCCCATGCGTGGCTGCAGAGATCGGGAAATGTCTCACAGCTTGTGATTAGCGCTTCCCAGCCGAGGCGGCGCATTTGTTTGAATGCAGAGGCCAGGCGTGACGTCATAACATCGCGCCCGGCCTCCGAACGATCATAGAGACTCCGGCGACCATCTGGTCCGCCGGTAATCTCTATGGTCACCATCTGGGGGGGCGGCGGATCCTGTCTCCGACTTGCCGATGGAAGCGGTAAGTCGGTAGAAGCACCGGAGGGTGGCGGGAGGGGGGGATGTCCCTTCTCGCCGCCCATACGAACGATCAATCGGCGGAACAGCCCCTATGATCATTCTCATGGTGTAGGGAATCGCCGGGTGAAAAAGACGATATCTGAATGATGCCTGTAGCCACACCCATCATTCAGATATACCCGCACAAAGTCAAGGACGTCATATGACGTACCTTGGGCGGGAAGTGGCTAGGTCACACTTAACCCCTTGATCGCCCCCTAGTCTTTAACCCCTACCCTGCCAGTGTCATTTACACAGTAATCAGTGCATTTTTATAGCACTAATCGCTGTATATATGAAAATGATCCCAAAATAGTGTCAAAAGTGTCCGATCTGTCCGTCATAATGTCGCAGTCATGATAAAAATCGCAGATCGGCGCCATTACTAATTTTAAAAAAGAATAATAAAAATAAATAAATCAATCCCATATTTTGTAGACGCTATAACTTTTGCGCAAACGAATCAATATACACTTATTGCGATTTTTTGTTAACAAAAATATGTAGAAGAATACGTATCGGCCTAAACTGAGAAAGAAATTAGTTTTTTTATATATTTTTTGGGGGATATTTATTATAGCAAAAAGTAAAAAATATTGCTTTTTTCTTTTCAAAATTATCGCTCTTTTTTTGGTTTATAGCGCAAAAAATAAAAAACGCAGAGGTGATCAAATACCACCAAAAGAAAGCTCTATTTGTGGGGAAAAAAGAATGTCAATTTTGTTTGGGTGCAACGTCGCACGAACGCGCAATTGTCAGTGAAAGCGAAGCAGTGCCAAATCGCAAAAAGTGCTCTGGTCAGGAAGGGGGCAAATACTTCCGGGGCTAAAGTGGTTAAAAGTCCTTAGATGTGGTGGCTGGATTATTTTCCTTTTGTCAGTCTTTTCTTTCTTTTTGTTATTCACCTGGTGATCCCGCCAGTAACACATTTCCTGTCCATAGATGACAGTGCTTGCTCACTATACAGTATTGTATCTATGGAGCATTGTCACCTCAGGACAGGAAATGTTTTAGGATTATAAAACACAGGGGCGGACTGACCATTCGGTCACTCAGGCACTGCCCGAGGGCCCCGGGCCACTAGGGGGCCCCATCAGGGTTGCCAGCCTCAGTAAAACCAGGGACAGTATGTAAAAATCTGTGTTTTTTTTTACATCTGTCTCTGAAATGTCCCTTACCGACATCCTTTTGGTCTAAAAATCCCAAGTTTATAGCTGCCCCACCTCTCCAGTACCTTCTCAGCCAATAGAAACATGTCTGTGTATACTGGGTGTACATGTATGTGTATACTGTGTGATTGTATAATGTGTGTGTGTATACTGTGTGGCCCCATAAACTCTGATTGCCTGGGGGCCCCATGATCTCCTATTGCCCGGGGGCCCCATGAGTTGTCAGTCCGCCCCTGATAGAACACATCCCCTCCCTTCATCTCCATAACATATGTGGGAGGTGTTCTGTAGTCCACAGAGATTGCAGGAACCAGAGGAATTTATCAGCTGACGGGTATACTGGCAGCAGGGGTGGACTGACAACTCATGGGGCCCCCAGGCAATAGGAGATTATGGGGCCCCCGGGCAATAGGAGAAGATTATGGGGCCCCCGGGCAATAGGAGATTATGGGGCCCTCAGGCAATAGGAGATTATGGGGCCCTCAGGCAATAGATTATGGGGCCACACAGTATACACACACACTCATATACAGTATACACACACAGAAACACAATATACACACACAGAATACACATACACACACTGAAAAGGTACTGGAGAGGCGGGGCAGCTAAAATCTTGAGATTTTTCAAAAAACACAGATTTCTACATACTGTCCCTGGTTTTATTGAGGCTGGCAACCCTGATGGGGCCCCTTAGTAGCATGGGGCCCTCGGGAAGTGCCCGAGTGCTCGAATGGTCAGTCCGCCCCTGACTGGCAGGATCTACAGGCACTTTGTAAAACAAAACACTTCCAATGGTGTATTTAAGAGACCAAAGAGAAGTAAATGGGAGAAGTGAACTGTTGTTGGAGTTTCTCTACATGCCTTCCTTTGCCTTAGTCTAGATGTTGTCTAGAAGAGCACAATATCATGTCTGAGCCTTCCCACGTATGGTTTGAAATCAATTATGCTTTCCTAGACAGCCCCGGGGGACCATTCATTGTTATGATGCATGAAAACACACAAACGCACAGCTGGTAAACAGTCGTATGTTTGGCGTGACGCTAGCACGCGCTCTAATTTCATAATAGTTACGACGTGGACGCTGGCTGTCCTGCTCAGCAGTCGCCATGGAGACCATAAACAGCAGTCGCATTCGGTGCCAAAAATGAATTGGGGGGAAAATAGGTACAGCATCATAAATATGTAAAGACTAATTTGCATAAGCACTGTCTATGAATTTACTAATGCCTAAAATAAATATGATAATTAGAACTGGCAAGTAAACTACACTCTACACAAACTTTATTTTTATTATTTTAGTTAAAGAAGAACACCGTATAAAATATGAAAAATATACAGTAATATAGCAAGAGAATCAGATTGGTAACTTTTTTAGTGGGTAAGTAAACATACGTAATTATGTTCCTAGCACCTAGTGATCCCGAGATACGGGACGGAAAATGTCATTCTCTGCTGCAGAAGTGCTGGATATGTTGCAGTGCTAGTTCCACTGGGTTTGCACACCAAATTTTGGGTTCCTGAGACCAAGTGGCCCCAAGATACGAGGCCCCAAAATCGGTCAACTTTGTCCATCTGCAGCAATGTAATTTTGTGACTCTTTGGGTCCAGAGAAAATTTGGCTGCAGCTAGGGGGCATCTAGGAACCCTTAACTACCAAGGTTGAAGTTCGAGGGACCTATGGCTGCAAATGGGCACAGTGAGGCATGCAAATGGGCACAGTGAGGCATGCAAATGGGCACAGTGAGGCTGCAAATGGGCATTGTTGACCCTCTTTTCCACTTACAGTAGCTGCGCATTTCTCACCCTAGGCTTATACTCGAGTCAATACGTTTTCCCAGTTTCTTGTGGTAAAATAAGGTGCCTCGGCTTATATTCGGGTTGGCTTATACTCGAGTATATACGGTATTCCTCTATATTAGCTTTTAAAATGTACAAATGCAGCCATTTAGAATTTGGAACAAAGTTTAGCACTGGGAAACACTTTTTGAAAGATAAAAAGTGCGTATTATATACAGTTATATAGATCAGAGGGACAAATGAGGAGGAAAGAGGGACAGAGGGACATTGCTCGAAATCAGGGACAGTCCCTCGAAATCAGGGACAGTTGGGAGCTATGCTAGTGGCTGTCTCTGCACCTCTGAAAAGCGATCTGCGGTCAGATCCTTTTTTAGAGACATTTGACAGGCAATGAGGAGGGGATATGTCACTTCCTTGCTGCCTGTTTTAACCCCATGTCGCACTTGCATGGCAGTTGTGGTGCAGTCCCATTTTCTTCAATAGGTCACTTTTGGAGCTGTTACCGTGCGGTAAATGTAACGGGGGATTGTTTTTGCCATGGCCACAAAGCAAAACATCAAGGTCCCCATCCACTGGCTTTGCAGCTTAAAGTGGGCGTTAAGAACGTGGCTGAACCCTTGAACGGTCCCTTTAGGAATCACAGAGGAACCCTTGAAATAACTTTCTGGCCTCGGGAAACCCCTGCTAAAAATGACTATAGCTACAACTCATGATACATTAGTGCGATGGTCAGTGGGAAGAATGGTCCTTACACTTGTGGTCATTGGGAAGGATTACCCCCTTATAGAAAGCTAAAAAGATCTGTGGTGTCAGTGGGAACTTATCTGAGAGGCAGAAATTACTCATTGCTCAAGGAACTCCTAGAAACCTCTAGAGGAACCCTAGGATTCCTTGGAAATCTGGTTGAGAACCGCTGACCTAACTACTGAGATCAGGAGAACAGCATGGTAACCAGGCAATAGGCAATGATCAATGAGGAAATGTTTCCTTTCAAGCAGAAGATAAACATCGCAGTGAAATTGTCCCTTTTTTTTTAATACGCTGCCTGGCCTCACTAATAGAGTCCCACAAAGATGGAAGAAACCGTCAAGGGGTTTATCTCCCCATCATTCGCCATAAAACTGAAATGTCAGTTAAGTGGAGCAGACCTTTGATGGTTATTTTTAGGGGTTAAATTGTGGTGGTAAATTGCAGTGAAATTGTCCCTTTTTCTTATACGCTGTCTGGCCAAAGGTTTGGAGACACCTAGATTATCACACTTATGTGAGCTTGTTGGACATCCTATTCCAAAACCATGAGCTATATGAGGGAGTGCCCTCCTTAATGGCTACAACTGTCTGTGGGAATTTGTGGGGTCGGGTACTGACATAGGGGAAGACCATTTGTGAGGTTGGGGAAGACCTGACTCACAATTAGGGTTCCAATTTTTCCAAAAGAAGTTCATTAGGGTTACGGTCAGGGCTTTGTGAAGCCCACTTGAGTTCCTCTACTCCAAGCTGATAAAACCATGTCTTTATGGAGCTGGCTTTGTGCACAGGGGCACAGTCATATTGGAACAAAAAGGGATCTTCCCCCAAACTGCTACCACAAGACTAGAAGCATACAATTGTCTTTGTATAATGTATTAACGATTCCCTTCACTGGAAACACCTTAACGTAATCCTTTAGAGGAGGGGTCCACAAACTTTTGACATATATATATGTAGCGCTGGCGCCTGACGAGCATGCGCTATGTGTTTTTCAAAGTTAACATCCCTGAAACCACAGTTGGGTTTTGGGGTTAATTATGCCAAATTATGGTTTCAGTACCAGTCTAGCTGGAATTGCACTGAGTTCTCCTTGGCGGTAGGTGTCGCTGTCACCGCCGGCAGGTATAAGAACGCAGTTTGGCTGGGCGTATTGGGTGCCATTCATTCTCGGAACCAGCCCAGTGGGAGTGTCATCCTGCTGTGAATTCTGGGAAGGGGTATTTAAGGTACTGAGGTCATGTGCTTCTGGGTTCCGGTCCAGAAGATATTTTCTGTCTGTTTGGTCCTGGTCCTCCTGACCAGCCCTCATGGCCCTCCTGGCCTGGGGTGCGGATCCATGCAATTCCGAGTCTCGGGGCTGGATAGCCCGAGGCGAAGCAACTGCAGGGACAGGCCTGAATTGCTATCGGGTCCCAATGATTCAAGAGTGGTCCCGTGCCGTCTCGTCTAAGAAGAGGCCCAGAAACTGGAGAAGCATCCAGGGGAGGACTCTTCAGGAGGAAGCCATGCACAAGGCTGGTTTCTCTGAAGGAGCCTGGAGGCTCAGTTGAAGGACGCTAAATGGATCTACACTCATATGGTATTGCCGGACCGGCTGTGAGATACTGGTACCGTATGATAGCTCTCTTAATTTGTCTAAGTCCCTCAGTTACATTCAAGTCTGTGGCAGAGACTTTGTTCAAGTGTTCTACATACAAGTCTGTGGCAGAGACTTTGCTTAACCTAACACCCTGTCGGCTGCTAGGCCTAGTGAGAGGAGGTCTATCCGGGGGTTGTGATAATCCAGCTGTGAAACAATTATTCTCTGGATTTCTTCTATAAGAGACTTCCTATCTTTGCAGTTCCAAAGTACCTGAACTTCCATCCTAACCCTACATTTAAGAGACTGTTTTATCTTTTGAATAAATACCCAAAAAGGAAGATAAAGTGTCAGTTTCTACATTTCTTTGGGCCATCTACCACGGGAATCCCTAGACGGAGATGAGGTCAAGAAGGTAATGGTAAGCCGAATAAAACCAGCAGCTCCTTCGGGGGTTAGTGCTACATACACATATATATATATATATATATATATATATATATATATATATATATATATATATATATATATATATATATATATATATATATATATATATATATATATATATATATATTTCAAAATTCTCAGTCTTTTTTTGTTTAATAGCGCAAAAAATAAAAACCACAGAGGTGATCAAATGCCACCAAAATAAAGCTCTATTTGTACTTTTCACTTTTGTATGGGTACAACGTTGCACGGTCACGCAATTGTCAGGTAAAGCGACGCAGTGCCGTATCGCAAAACATGGCCTGGTCGTTAAGGGGGGTAAATCCTTCCAGGGCTTGAAGTGGTTAAATGGCAGATAATTGACATCTTATATATATATATATATATGGCCCCACATCCAATCAATGTCCAAAGCTTGCCTTCTCAACCTATGCAACCTTGCAACCTCTCCACCAAGCTTCTAATTCACTTTCTGGTCATCTCTGTCCTTGACTACTGCAACACCCTCCTCATTGGATTTCCTTTAAAACCCTTGGCTGTGAACCTGCTCACAAACTGGTGCTGTATCCAAGCACAGCATGGTGTGAGAGGGACTGTCTTTCTAAAGAAGCAACAGTTACAAACGAACTTGGTTAGGAGCTCGGTCCAACTGTGCTTTAAAATTAATCTTCAGCCGCTACTCACTTTTACAACTTCCACCCCACTGACGCCCAGAAACACCTGCCAAGATATTACAACGAAATGTGGCCATCTTGCCCCAGGGTGCAGGTGTAGTGACGCTGAACACATCGATCCTCCAAAATACGGCAATTACCTTCCCAAAAAAAAGATTGAATTTCCATCTAGCGGTATGATATTATTGTCCTCGCAGTGGGTTTTATGCTAAACGTGTCCTATTGCAGCAGAATTACCTCCAGGACAAGAAATAGCTTTGAGGTTCTGACAGAAATGTCTTTTTGTTCCCCCTGGTGAGGTGAGACTCATCAACCGACACAGTTTCCTGAAGTAATAAACTGACAAAGCAGCTTAACATATCAATTAAATAACAAGTAATTGTCATGTAAATTAATTATAATTACTGTAAGGGGAACAGGCTCAACTAGTATTGGCAGCAATAGAAAATGCATAAGACAGGGACAGTCCAAGCGGATTCGTCCTGTACTTTTATTCAGCAAGGCCGCAAACAAACCGTTTTAATGCAAGAGAGCTTTCCATAACAAGTCCATAGCATAAAAGGAAACATCTACTCTTCTGGGCCAGTAGCTAAAGCTCAGGTCTGTTCCTGACTAATTGTGCACCCAACTGGGCAACTCTTGTACCTTTTTAGTGTTCTGTCAGCCCTCATTCTTTTCACCCAGCAGCAGGCACCTCACACATATAAAGGCCTGAGGACAGCTGAGACTAATATCAATGTCTGACTACCAGGTAAGATGTGACCCTAGGAATGGAGGCTTTATCTATTCCTATCCACAGCTCTACAAGGCATCCAGCCTTCAGGACCCAGGACAGATCTTATTAAGATTTGAGAAAACAACAATACATTTTTTTTTATGCTGGAAACAGGGCACGGGGCCTTCAGCGCTAAAAAGCGTACATAAAATTTGTTTCTTTTACACACTGATCCCTAACCTTTTCTATAGGCTACTAGTGGTAAAGAGTTAACATGTCTGCATGCAAATCCTTTCAGCACCAGACCCAAAAAACTACAGTATGGCAGCTAATAAACATACCACATCGTAGCACAAAAAAAAAACAAAGCTAGCCAGCACCTGAACCAAACCTCTAAAAAAGGTACTAGGAGCAAGGAGAGGACAGTGGGAGAACACTGCCAGGCAAGTCTCTGGGAACAGCCAGGACAGCTGGTGAGTGACACACAGTCAGAAGGACTGGGAGGCACGCCTGAGAGGACTGGGATGGCATACATGCCAACAGTCCGATTTTCCCGGGACAATCCCGAAAATTGGACCCTCGTCCCGATCTGAATGCGTCGTGATGAAAATCCTGATTATTTAGCTTTTTTGCTGGGCATCAGGTCTTTTTTTGGCAGTGTCGCCAGCCGCCGCAGCTTCTGGCTATGAAAACATGGCCGTGAGATCTTCTTCCAGCTAACAGGTCTCTTTCTCCTGTGTTCAGTGGAGAGGGGAGGGGCCTCCGACCCAGGCAGCTAACTGGCATTAGTATACAAGCGAATTGTCTACTTGTACACTGAAGAGAGAAGCCAGTTATCTGTCCAGGTAGGAGGCCCCTCCCCTCTCCACTGAACACAGGGGAAAGAGACCTGCTATCTAAAAGGAGATCTCACGGCCATGTTTTCATAGCCAGAAGCTGCGGCCGATGGTCGAACGATGATGGGTTGCCTGATGATACGGGGAGATCCCACAGGCACCACAGAGCTGCCCCCCCCCCAATCAATTCTTAGCTGAAAGCCAGTTGTGCAGGGAGAGATTCTGCAGGCACCAGTGATCACAGTTGCAGGTGAGTGGCCATGAGGTGATCTGCTGGATGTTCTGTGTGTTGGGGGGTGTACAGTGCTGGGTTGAAGGTGCACATTAAGTCCTGTAGTAGCGCTGCATCTGATGACAAGTGACTTGGCAGGTGACAATCTGCATCTGATGGCAGGCGATGTGGCAAGTGACAATACGCATCTGGTGGCAAGTGACAATCCGCATCTGGTGGCAGGCGACGTGGCAAGTGACATGCGGCATCTGGTGGCAGGCGACGTGGCAAGTGACATGCGGCATCTGGTGGCAGACGGTGTGGCAAGTGACAATCCACATCTGGTGGCAGGCGACATGGCAAGTGACACGCTGCATCTGCTGACAAGTGACATGGCAAGTGACACGCTGCATCTAGTAGCAGGCTCAGGGCTCCCACTGATTCTGCATTATCGTGAGTTGAACTATTTCATTTTATATTACAATGTAATAATAGAAATAATGCGCTTCAATCATCCTGACACCATATCAACCATGGTACCCAGATGATTAAAGCGCCAACACCAAGTGTATGGAGTATCTTTATCTGCTGATTTTTAAACTTTCTGAAATATACATATTGCTATTTTGGTGAAGGATCTGGGCCTGCTGTCCCTCCATCCCTCTCTCTTTCCTTCCTTCTCTTTCCTTCCCTCCCTATTTCTTTATCTTTCTTTCTTTCATTCTCTCTCCCTCTCTTTCTCCCTTTCTTTCTCTCTCCCTCTCTCCCTCTTTTTCTCCCTCTCTTCCTTCTCCCTCCATCCCTCTTTCATCTCAGACTCTAACCACACCCCCTATAAGCCACGCCCGATATTCAGTATAAGCCACGCTCATATTTTGCCACAGCACACTGCAATTTTTCAGCCCCCCCACTATTTCACGCCTACAAATGAATGCCCAGCCCCCTAATTATACTAAAACTCCACCTACAGACAAAGTGTCCCTATACATTTTTTGACAATGTTGGCAACTATGGGATGGAGCAGTCTGGGATGGGTGCAGAGTCAGCCAGGAGGACTGTGGTGGCACAGGCAGTGCAAAGAGGCAGCTGCAGCCAAGAGGGCTGGCAGGGCCTGAAGAGGCGGTACTGGGAGCAGCAGCCACATGTAGGACAGCTAGCACTAAGGACTACCTATTTTTGCTACACCATAGGGGCTCATAGTCCCTGGCTGCAAAGGGCATTCGCTTTGGGCCTGACAGAGTCAGTGTCAGGTTCCCACATCAGTGCTAGCTGGTCCTGTGAGTGATAGTCTGCAAGAAAGTGTATGTGCTGGAGGTGAAAGAAAAGAGGTTGTATATACCGGAGAGTATAGAGTTCAGCCCCTATATTCTTTTCTTCAATCAAGTGGGCATGCCATATGCACTACATCCCCATCCAAGTTCAATTTCCATAACAAAATACAAAAACAAAGTACAAGGACTGTTTCTTGACTTTGTGTGTCTGGAAATTCATATGCCTGGCTGTGCAGTGTGGGAGACAGACCACAATCACCATCAGCCCCAACGGATATACCGCTACCTTTACTTTTGTAATGGTCACCTCAATCAATTTTTGAGGTTTGGTGTGGAGGGCTATTTTTTGTTTTTTTCAAAGAAGATATTTCTTCACTTCCTGCCTTCCTTTCTTCACTTCCTGCCTTATTTTCTTCACTTCCTGTCTCTATATTGTCTGTTAAAGAAATGGGGGGGGGGGGGGGGGGTATAGTTATCACTGGGACAGAAAGGAACAGTCAAAGTTCTAAACCTTTCTTACTCTACCTTTCATACTACTTGTTTGTGTGTAATAATAATAATCCTGAAGATTGGAGCGATTGGGAAATGTCTTTTACAGGAACACTTTTGACAATAAAAACCTGGCAAAGGCACTCACCCTTCCCAGCTCTATCCAAAGCAGAAGAGCCCAACTTAAAGTGTACCTGAGAAAAGACTCTGATAGACATCTCCCGGGCTTCCACCAACAAGTGCTCCTTGCAGAGATGGGATGCTTTCATGTCCACTATCCTGTCCCCACAGGACTAGGATTCCCTCTCTAATTCCTTCAACTATTCTCATGGCCCTCAACAACATTATGACTTTGATGATAATGTTTCCTGAACGCCTCTCCCTTTGGGACTTCAGGGCCTATATATTCATCCTCACCCCAGAAATCTTAGTTACTACTTAGTTCTGAGTGATTATGTAACTCCTGCCCAAATGTTTAAAGAAAAGTGTTTTCCTTAGGCTGTATCCGGCACTTTTATTAACAGCTTGTAGATCCTTTGCTCTCACTTCTATCAGGGCCGTGTTTAAGGCAGGACAAAAGGGGCAGTTGCCCTGGGCCCTGTCATTGTTGTGGGGCCCAAATCAGCTCCCTTATACTTGCCAACTATCCTGGTTTAAATTCCCTGGTCCCTTGAGGTTTTAGTCCTGTGCTGTGTCCCAATAGCTCAGTGTGAAGTGCTGCTATTAATGCTGCCCAGCTTTGCCCTTTTGTTGTTTACAGATGACTTACCTACAGACCCTGTGTTTACATGTAAATTACCGGCATTCATATGTAAATAGCGGCGGCCGGCGGCATTGATATGTATATCATGCCCCACTGAGGTCCTATCCACAGTAATCTCTAGCAGCCAATCAACAAGCAGAAATCATGTGCTGTAACCTCTAGCAACTACTCAGTGAGCCGTAATGTGTGCTGTAACCTCTAGCAACCAGTCAGTGAGCGGTAATAATACACTGTAATCTCTGGCAACCAATCGCAATAGCTGTCTGATCTGATTCAGTAAAGTGAGTTTGAGTCTAGCTGCTATTTATTGTATGTCTCAGAGCAGGTGGAGAGCAAAACTGCATGAGGGGGGCCCCAAGAAAAGTTTTGCCCAGAGTCCAATCAATATTAAAGATGGCCCTGACTTCTATGGTACTATATTTTATCAGTGGTAGCCCGTCCATTTGGGGCTCACAGGCTCCACCCCCCCATCCATGCATCCGGCACCCTGATCTACATGGTGGGTGCCAGATGCATGGATTCCAATGGGGGATTTTTTTTTGTAGCACGTGAATAGAGCCAGAGGCTCTAATAGGCTTCAAAAAAGGGTGGGCTGGGGGCGCAGAGCACTGTGTTGTGTGACAATAGGAATGAATATTTACTATTGTCACACTGATTCTTCTCCCAGCAAATCAGGAAGCCGGTCGTGAGACCCGTTTCCCGATTGGCCAAAAGGAGAAGCAATCTTATTGGCTAAGGAAGAGGAGGAGGAGGGAGGAAATGCATGTCCAGAGGAGAAGCAGGGGAAGGCTGACCGACCGACCCACCACACGCCACTGTGACTCCAGGGATGGCTCACTCGCAGCGGCTCAGCCATCCAGCACTCCCTGGCTCGGACAGGGGAGGGAGGAGGAGGGGAGATTGGAGTCATCCCGGGCAGGACATCTGCCTCCTGTGGTAAGGAGGCCGCCCGTCTCCAGCACAGGGGGGTTGCTGGTGTTCCCGGCGTTTATGTCTGTCTCCCTGAGGAAGGGGGGTGGAACGATCTCGTCTCCCGCTAAGGGGGAGTTGGCGTTGGTTTGCCACCCTCCCTCCCCCGAATTATTGAGCACCAGCTGCCACCATATACCAACCATCCCTGTGGTCCTTATTTTCTTCTCCTTTTTTTCTCTCTTATTTTCATCTTCCTTTCTTCTTATACCACTTTCCTTGTCTACCCTTACTTTTCTACCCCCCCTCCTTTTCCTGCCCCTGTCCCTTTCTCGTCATCACTAACTTTCTTTGCCACTTTTTTCCCGATCCATCATAATGACCCACCCAGTTCTATCCTTGTTTGCACCCTCCCTTTTTCTTTTGAAATTTTTGTATGACAACCAATGCTCCTATATCTACAGTACATATGATGTTCATTTGATCACCTTCTTGGCAAAAGTGATTTACTTTGTTTATTGCATAACCATATGTAACTTATCTTTTGTTATGGATAATATCCTTGGTATTTTTGTTTGTCATACAATAGTCTAAAAAAAGAAAAAAAGTGTACCTGAACTCAAAAACTAAAGATTTGTTATAGGCAGCATTTAGAAATATTTATTGTGGCCTAGTATAACCCTGAATGATTTACATTATGTATTTGAATTCTAACTGAAAAAAATTGCATTGTACTTCCTGGTATGTAAGTGGGCCTAGGCACTCCGGTACCACCATCCTTATAGATGTATATTTGCAGTATGAGATCTAAGGCACTGCTGCCTCTGACACCATAGTCTCTGGAGATCTGGAGTGAGATTCCCTTATCATCAGCTCCATCTAGTGGCCAAAATGCAGTATAGTTTTCTGAAATGCCTCAATGAAAAAATATACCACATTCTGGCCACTAGATGGGGCTGGTAATGCACAAAATATTCTATTGGGCATCGTATGGTGAAATTTCGCTCAGCTTGCATGATTATCTCTGACATTCATGTAATAAATGTTTTATAAATAGAACCATTACAGTCATTCAACCCAGAGGACATCTTGTTGCAGAATTGGAATACTACGTGGGGCAGACTATAAGCGATTATTAAAGCAAGAGTTGCTCTTTGAAAATAATGCCTAGTGTTGGGTTTTAACCACTTCAGCTACGGATAGTTTTCCCCCCTTAATGACCAGGCCAATTTTTGTGATACGGCACTGCGTCGCTTTAACTGACAATTGCGCGGTCATACACAAACAAAATTTATGTTCTTTTTTCCCACAAATAGAGCTTTCTTTTGGTGGTATTTGATCACCTCTGCGGTTTTTATTTTTTTGCGCTATAAACAAAAAAAGACTGACAATTTTGAAAAAAACACAATATTTTTTTACTTTTTGCTATAATAAATATCCCCCAAAAAAAAATGTCTTCATCAGTTTAGGCCAATTTGTATTCTTCTACATATAAGCATATATTGATTGGTTTGCGCAAAAGTTATAGCGTCTACAAAATAGGGGACATATTTATGGCATTTTTATTATTATTATTTTTTTACTAGTAATGGTGGTAATCAGCAATTTTTAGCAGGACTGCGACATTGCGGCAGACAGATCGGACACTTTCGACACTTTTTTGGGACCACTGACATTTATACAGCGATCAGTGCTATAAATAGCCACTGATTACTGTATAAATGTCACTGGCATGGAAGGGGTTAACACTAGGGGGTGATCAAGGGGTTAAGTGTTCCCTAGGGAGGTGTTTCTAACTGTGGGGGAGGGGACTGACTGGAGGAGGAGAGAGAACGCGGTTCCTTATCACAAGGAACAGCAAATCGATCTCTCCTCCCCTGACAGAACGGGGATCTGTTTGTCAACATACACAGATCCCCATTCTGGCTCTCTGTGGAGCGATCGCGGGTCACCGGCGGACATTGCGGCCGCCGGTCACGCGCATATCAGCTCCAGCGGCGCGCACGCGCACCCCCTATAGCTCTTAAAGCGGCCGACATACACCTACGGCGGTTTGAGCAGCCGTGCCAACCTGCCGCAGTATAATGATGGCAGCTGGTCGGCAAGCGGTTAAGAAAAAACAAGAAATTAGAATTTTCTTCTGTTCAACCAGTAGCAGCTGAACATTCACCTTAGAATCTTTAAAGTGAAAGTCAAGCTTTTTTTTTTTTTAAGCACTTCTTTTAAGTTTTTAATTACTGTTGGCGTCCTCACCAGGGAGATTTCAACCCACTTCCTGTTATTGTGACACTTGGAAAAGGAAGTGAACGAAATTTTGCCAGTAGGGACACTAACAGCAAAAAAAATATATCAAAACAGAACCCTTTACTTCTGTAAGAGCAGCAACAAATACATCCTTTTGGCCTGACTTTTGATCTCAGTAAGTGGATTGTGAGTGTTTGAATGTAATCTGTTTCAGGGCTGTAGGGGTAGCAGGAATATATATTGTGTGTATCTCAAGGTTTGCGTTGAAAAGCTTAGGGTCAGCTTCTCTGACCTCTACGTTACACAGCATCCAAGTGAAAGTGATATTATAAATCAGATTTTGGTAACCTTTAAAAATGAAACCTCAACCTTACACTTCAGCTTCATTAGCCAAGGTTTTTTTTTATTTATTTTTATTTTTTTATATATATATTTTTTTATTATTTCTCTTGAAATGTGAAAGTGTTTAAACTCTTGTCAGGTTTGTATTGCTGTCTGTGTCTCTGAAGGTTCTCATGTATCAATCTAGTAGTAGTAGTAGTAGTAGTTAGTCACATTCAACTGCACATGTTCTGTAATGTTGAAGGTGTTTGTAGCTTTTCCAAGCCATTTCTTCAGTTTTAAAGATGGTCAGCAAGATAACCAATCCTTTATATCAGGGGGTCAGCAACCTTTTTCTACTTAAGGGCCGGATTCAATGTATGTGAATGCATGGAGGGCCGCATTCACCTGCAAATAAATGACGATAATCCTGACATTGTAATAATAACAGTACAGGTTTACCTCACTTTAAGGTGCTTCACTAATACAAAGCTAGTGCACACCAAGGGAGCATATGGCTGGGGATTCAGATTTTATTGCCCCCTCCACCATACTGCCAGTGGCACCCAAGGGTGGCTGAAGCCAGCCCTGCCAGCCAGCATGGGGTTTCCTGTTCCTAGGGAAAATGGTTTCCTCTGCCCCCATAGTGTTCAGTGTCCTCTGCCCCCATAGTGGCCCCCATAGTGCCCTCTGCCTCATAGCGTCCAATGTCCTCTGCCCTCAGAGTGTCCAGTGCCCACTGCCTCCATAGTGGCCTCTGCCCCCATAGTGGCCCACATAGTGCCCTCTGCCCCCATAGTGCCCTCTGCCCCTATAGTTTCCTGTGCCCCCATAGTGTCCTCTGTCTCCATAGTGTCCAGTGCCCTCTGCCCCCAAACGTCCCTTTGCCCCCATAGTGTCCAGTGCCCTCTGCCCCCATAGTGCCCCCTGCCCCATAGTGGCCCCATAGCGCCCTCTGCCCCTTAGTGCCCTCTGCCCCCATGGCGTCCAATGTCCTCTGCCCTCATAGTGTCCAGAGCCCACTGCCCCCATAGTGGCCTCTGCCCCATAGTAGCCCACATAGTGCCCTCTGCCCCCATAGTTTCCTGTGCCCCCATAGTGTCCTCTGTCTCCATAGTGTCCAGTGCCCTCTGCCCCCAAACTTCCCTTTGCCCTCATAGTGTCCAGTGCCCTTTGCCCCCATAGTGCCCTCTGCCCCCACAGTGGCCCCCATAGCGTCCTCTGTCCCCATAGTGTCCAGTGCCCTCTGCCCCCATAGTGCCCTTTGCCCCCATAGTGTCCAGTGCCCTCTGCCCCCAGCCCCCATAGTGTTCAGTGTCCTCTGCCCCATACTGCCCTCTGCCCCCATAGTGGCCCCAATAGTGCCCTCTGCCCCTTATAGTGCCCTCTGCCCCCAGCCCCTATAGTGTCCAGTGTCCTCTGCCCCCATAGTGCCATCTGCCCCAGCCCCCATAGGGTCCAGTGTTCTCTGCCCCCATAGTGCCTTCTGCCCCCATATTGGCCCCATAGTGCCCTCTGCCCCCATAGTGTCCTCTGTCCTCTGCCCCCATAGTGGCCCCCATAGTGCCCTCTGTCTCCATAGTGCCCTCTGCCCCCAGCCCCCATAGTGTCCTCTGCTCCCCAACCCACAGACACACAATCACACACTGTGCAGGTAGAACACCCCTACCTTACACAGGTGTAGAGCAGAGCAGCAAGTGGCCGGTATCACAGGGCTGGATGGGGGCGGGAACTGCTGAAGTTAACTTTTTACATTAACAGGCTGGTGATTGGTTGCTATGATCACCCTGCAACCAATCACCTGCAGTTTAATGTAAAAAGTTAACTTCAGCGGTTCTGGCCCCCACCCAGCCCTGTGATATCAGCCGCTCGCCGCTGTTTGCGAACATGTCCATGGGCTGGGTGCCTGTGAATTAGCCGGGTATATATATATATATATATACGGTAATATACACAGTCTGTGAAGTGGTATGCAGAAAAATGATTGGACACACAATAAGATGTATCGTAAGCTCTTCAATTTCCATTAGAAAGGGAAAGAAAGATGTTTTGCTTACCAGCGGATGAGGAAAAGCAGCAGGGATATGAAGACAAGGATAAATGAAGATAAATTGTTGGGAACTGCCTTCATTACATAGTGCATGTTTTTGCAAAATACCCTAATGGACATGAAAAGTAATTACTCATACGAGAGACAGCACACAGAAGTTATATTAAAAGAGGAGCCATCTGCTTAATAAGTCGTATGCTGACCTCAACTCACCAAGGAAGGGGGAAATCTTCCAACTGGGAAAAAGCTGAGACAGTGAAAACGGGATGGAGTATAACATGTGGAAAATCACTGATGGGGATATTCCAAAATTTACAAAAAAACATTGGCATTGTGTTTGTCATTTTAGAGACAGTTAAAAAAATGATCAGTTCTAAATTGCACACAAAAATTTCAAAAAAGTGCCTGCTTAATGGTCTAATAAGCTCTGAGTGTGAATAAAGAGCAACATTTTAGCAATCCTTTGCTAAAAGCTTGAAACCACTGATCATTCGGCATGAGCTCTCCGTTGAGTAGTAGTCTACTACTCTGGGGAAGAGCTTACATGGCCCATGCAGCCAAGATATTACTTCTCAAGTATGCAGTACTCTTATGGCGCGTACACACGATCGGAATTCCGGCCAGAAAAAGACCCATGAGAGCTTTGCATCCTAAAATGCGACCGTGTGTAGGCTCCATCGGAATTTTTCTGGCCAAATTTCCGACAGCAAAGAATTGAGAGCATGTTCTCAATTTTTCTGACGGAAAAGGTTTCTATCGGTCGTCTGTAGCAATTCTGACGCGCAGAATTCCTACGCATGCTTCGAAACAATTCGATGCATGCTTGGAAGCATTGAACTCGGCTCATTTTGGTGTTGTACGTCGCCACGTTCTTGATGGTCGGAATTTGGTGTGACCGTGTGTAGGCGAGACAGTTTTAGCGGAATTCCGTCAGTGTTAGATTCTGACTTAAAGGAGAAGTACAGCTAATGCCCATTTGGCTGTGCTTCTCCTGTGGATCACATGAGTGCAGTTCGTCCTGCACTTCTGTGACCCATTTTCAGCAGACAGTGGGCTGCAGCAGACATCACAGAGCTGGTTTAGGCTCGGGAAATGTACCAAGGCATTTGCATACTATGGCTCCCCCGGGGGTGGACATAACGGAGATCAAGAAAACTAATTTTGCCTTGTCATTTATTCCAAAATTCTTCCCAACGTGTTACTATGCTAACGAGGGGTGTATCTCAGGTACTCCCTCAGGTGCCACTTCCCCTGATTTCTCTGTCAATATCAACGGCTCAACTATCAACTCGTCCCCCCATTGCCAAGGTCTTAGGTGTAATTCTGGACTCTGAACTAACCTTTCGTGTCCACATCCTATCGCTATCCACAATTTGCCACCTCAACTTCCGCAACATCTCCAAGATACTCCCCTTTCTAACCAATGTCACCACAAAGCTTCTAATTCCCTGGTCATCTCCTGCCTCGACTACTGCAACTCGCTCCTCATTGGCTTACCTCTAAATAGGCTATCCCCACTTCAGTCCATCATGAACGCTGCTGCCAGGCATCCTCCGGAATGCTCTACTCCAATCTGTCTGTTTTTCTCTTACTTTATCCACTTTCAGAAGACCCCTGAAAACTCATCTCTTCATAGAAGTCTATCTGGCCCCCACCTAACAACTATCTTCTCAATCAGCACATCGCCCACAGTTATTACCTCTTGTATCTCTTGACCTTCTCTCTTAGATTGTAAGCTCTAAGGAGCAGGGCCCTCTGATTCCTACTGTATTAAAGTGTATTGTATTTGTATTGTCTACCCTCAAGTTCTAAAGCGCTACGTAAACTGTTGGTGCTATATAAATCCTGTATAATAATAATAATAATAATCTCTTTGTATGGTCCGATTATTTTGTTCTGAACTAAAGCTTACTGATACCGACAGATGCTAGTTGTTAGTAAAAGTACATTTTGTGGGAAACTAGTACCCTTCATTTTCTATTGTGCCCTAAACATAGGTCAACTTTGGTTCTTTACGGGCTTATTTTGAGGCTTACCTCCTTAAACTGAAGGCACATTTATAATAGCCAGTGCTTATAGTTTATCCCTAGACCAGATCCCAGATAAAGCTCACTGATGTCCAGAGATGCCAATTTAGCCCTAGACCAGGTCCTAGACAAAACTCACACTGCAAAAAAGCAACCTTTTATTTCAAAATGACCTGATGCTTGGAAGAGGCTAATCCAACAGCGACAGATTATATCCACTACTCAAGGGCTCATGGTCTAGGATTGACCATGTGTTTATTTCTTCAGCTTTAGTCCCTAAGCCAGATGTTTTGGAATTACATTTCCCATGAATGATGCTTATCCACTCTACAGTGTACTTGAGCATCTTGGGAAATGTAGTTCCAAAACATCTGGGGTGCCAAGGTTCACCATCACTGCCCTAAGCTATGATCCGAACAGGTATTATCAGCAACCTGCTCTGACCCTTTATTGATACACCTCTCTAATATGAAAAGTACACCATACAGTGGCCCCTTGGATTACGAGCATAATTCGTTCCAGAAGAATGCTTGCAATCCAAAGCACTTGTATATCAAAGCGAGTTTCCCCTTAGTCAATGGAAACTCAGATATTTCTTTCCACAGTGACTTCTTTTGTATGCAGTTCCGCATGTGGCCAGAGGCGGGGAGGCGCCAGACACACTCGGAAGTGGCTCCAAGTGTATCCGAGCGGCTCAGAGTGTCAAGGATGCCCCTGCACCTCTGGCCAAATGTGGTACTGCACACTGCAGAGGCTTAAAAACCTGCTCTTTTTTGCGAGACAGCGCTCGTAAATCAAGTCAGGATTTAAAAAAAATAATATCTCGTATTGCGACACTCTCGTTAACCGCGTTACTCGCGCTACTCGCAATCTGATATATTACTGTATTTGTACCAATGACACTTAAAATGAATCTGTATTGGGAGTGAATCATATTACTTTGCTATAGCATACCAAAACAAAATATATTTTGAACTAAAAAGAAAGAAAGATACTTCAACTACCACAAGCTGGGCTGCACAACAAAGCCTTTGTATCTGCGATTCAGCTTTTCTTGCTATGGAAGAAAGCACACAATCAATTTATTGAACAAAAATCTTTGGATTCCCTTCATCCTTACCATGGTCTGCTATAGATGATGGGAATCCCCAGCCGCTTTGTTTACAAACAGAATGAAGCAGCCAACAGATGTCAATTATCGTCCATTTAACCACTTCAGCCCTGGAAGAATTTACCCCCCTTAACGACCAGGCCATGTTTTGCGATACGGCACTGCGTCGCTTTACCTGACAATTGCGTGACTGTGCAACGTTGTACCCATACAAAATTGATGTCCTTTTTTTCCCTCAAATAGAGCTTTATTTTAGTGGCATTTGATCACCTCTGTGGTTTTTATTTTTTGCGCTATAAACAAAAAAAGACTGTCAGTTTCGAAAAAAACAAAAAAAAACAAATAATATATATATATATATATATATATATATATATATATATATATATATATATATTTTAAATTTTTTTTGCTATAATAAATATCCCCCCCAAAAAATATTAAAAAAATGTATTTCTTCATCAGTTTAGGCCAATATGTATTCTTCTACATATTGTTGGTTAAAAAAAAAAATCGCAATAAGCGTATATTGATTGGATTTGAGCAAAAATCTACAAAATAGGGGATAGATTTATGGAATTTTTATTATTATTTTTTTTACTAGTAATGGCAGTGATCTGTGATTTTTAGTGGGACTTCGACATTGCGGCGGACAGATCGGACACTTTTGACACTTTTTTGGGACTACTGACATTATTACAGTGATCAGAGCTAAAGATATCCCCTGATCACTGTATAAATTACACTGGCAGGGAAGGGGTTAACACTAGGGGGGCGATCAAGGGGTTAAGTGTGTCCTAGGGAGGTGTTTCTAACTGTGGGGGGAGGGGACTGACTGGGAGTACAGAGAGATCTCTGTTCCTGACCACTAGGAACAGACGCTCACACTGTACCTCCTGTTAGAACGGGGATCTACTTTGTTTACATTGACAGATCCCCATTCTGCCTCTCTGCGGAGTGATCGTGGGTGGCCGGCAGACATCGCAGCCGCCAGCCTCGTGTGACGACCGCTGCATCTATTACATGAAGTGCCAAACCGGTATGGCGATTCGTGCAATAGAGCGGCCCCCTGCCACAGTATAACTATGGCGACTGGTTAAACTAAATTTTTTTTTTTTTGCTGTAGTGGGTTGTATACATCATAGAGGTGTGTCACTTCACTGTCAGGTTCAGGTTATTCTCTAGACATGTTTTTTTTTAAGGCATTTTGCATCTTTACTGTTGCTCTTTAAGCATTAACCACACGTCTTACCCCCTTCATGACCAGGCCATTTTTTTCTATTCAGGACAGCGCTACTTTAGCTGGCAATTGCGCGGTCATGCAACGCTGTATGCAAATTACATTTATATAATTTTTTTCACACTAATAGAGCTTTCTTTTGGTGGTATTTGATCACCACTGGGTTTTTTATGTTTTGCTATGTAAATGAAAAACGACCAACAATTAAAAAATTTTTTTTTTATATATATATATATATATATATATATATATTTTTTCTAGTTTCTTGTATAAAACATATCCAATATAATCACATTTCTTCATACATTTAGCCCATAATGTATTCTGCCAGATGTATTTAAAAAAATAAATAAAATAAAAATACCCCATAAGTGTATAATAATTAGTTTGAGTGAAATTGTAGTGTCTACAAACAATGGTGAATATATTTGAAAATGTATCAATCCTAACATACTGAGGTACTTAAAATGCTAGGACAGTACAAATACCCCCCAAATTACCCCTTTTTGTAAAATAGATAGTCTAAGGTATTCTGTAAGAGGCATGGCGAGTTTTTTGAAGCTGTAACTTTATGTCACAATTATTTTGAAAATAAAGAAATGAAATACAATTTTTTTTTTTTATTTCACCATTTTATTTTTTATTTTTTCTACACATTGTCACCAGTGCAGTACAGAATTATCGGTGATAAGGGACACTGACTGGTGACAGTATGTTTAAAGAACAAATAAATCATTTTAAATTCAAATTGTTAAAATGTTTTTTTCTTTTTTTAACATTTTATTTTTTACACACTTTCAGGGATTATTTTGGTCTCTTTACAGTTTTATTGCTGTTACAATAATGATCACTGTAGCAGCAATTTTTTCAACTAGTATTGTAGTAGTATAGTAGTATAGTATAGTATAGTAGTACTAGTAACTTTCATAACAGCTGTGATTACTAGTGATCTGTGATTGGCTACAGCTAATCACATGGTACATGGTGCTGTGATTGGCTCAGGTACCATGTGATAGCTGTGGGCCAAATCACAGCATTACTATAGGAAACACAGCTGTTATGAGTGCAATTAATACATAACAGCTTTGTTGGCATTGTGATCGTGATCCCCAAGCTGCTCAAAGTGTCCAGATATCCGGTGGACACAGCAGTCATGGGAGCGCACTGCTGCTTGCCCCAGGCTGGATGACGTACATGTACATAATCCAGCATGCCCGGTGGCAAGTGGTTAATACAATTGCTGCACCTGCCATACAATTTTTTTTGGACTGTTACATGTTTCCCAGGGCAGTTTTCTCTGGGGACCCTGATGTAAGGGGGGGGGGGGCTCTCTGGGGACCCTGATATTGCCCCTTGCCTACCAACCTAACATTCAGCTCTGATTGACTTTAATGAGGTTCTTATTCTGCACACAAACTTCAGTAATGTTCCTCAAACCCACCTCAAACCAAACCCAGGTATGTTCAGCTCATCCCTATTGATCATATCAGGCTGTATATTTTGTGGTTTTATGTGTGGCAGTGGTACATGGTGATGGCAGTGTTGATGAACAACCTCCCGATCAACGTTTTTTTCTTTTGGACCAACTCACCACTGGAGATGAGCTTGAGTGTCTTGAACTCACTTTGAATCAATATTTACTGTTGTAACACTGATCCTCCTCCTGTCCAATCAGGTAGCTGGTTTTGACACCGGTCTCCCGATTGGCTGAAAGGACAGGCAATCCTATTGGATGCCTAAGAGGAGGAGGGAGGAGACGAACGGCGGAAGCCGCCGTGATGCAGAGAGGACACAGGAGCCACTGCCCGCCACCCGTAGGAGCCCACAACCTGCCAATGGGAGCCCGCAATCCGGCCGCTGCCTGTAGGAGCCCACAACCCGCCAATGGGAGCCCACAAACTGGCCACTGCCTGCAGGAGCCCACAACCCATCAATGGGAGCCTGCAACCTGGCCACTGCCTGTAGGAGCCCGCAACCCACCAATGGGAGCCTGCAACCCGGCCACTGCCTGTAGGAGCCTGCAACCCACCAATGGGAGCCCGCAACCCGGCCACTGCCTGTAGGAGCCCACAACCTGTCAATGGGAGCCTGCAACCCGGCCACTGCCTGTAGGAGCCCACAACCCGCCAATGGGAGCCTGCAACCCGGCCATTGCCTGTAGAAGCCCACAACCTGCCAATGGGAAGCTGCAACCCGGCCACTGCCTGTAGGAGCCTGCAACCCACCAATGGGAGCCCGCAACCCGGCCACTGCCTGTAGGAGCCCACAACCTGCCAATGGGAACCTGCAGCCCGGCCACTGCCTGTAGGAGCCCACAACCTGCCAATGGGAACCTGCAACCCGGCCACTGCCTGTAGGAGCCCACAACCCGCCAATGGGAGCCTGCAACCCGGCCATTGCCTGTAGAAGCCCACAACCTGCCAATGGGAAGCTGCAACCCGGCCACTGCCTGTAGGAGCCTGCAACCCACCAATGGGAGCCCGCAACCCGGCCACTGCCTGTAGGAGCCCACAACCTGCCAATGGGAGCCTGCAACCCGGCCGCTGCCTGTAGGAGCCCACAACCCGCCAATGGGAGCCTGCAACCCGGCCATTGCCTGTAGAAGCCCACAACCTGCCAATGGGAGCCCGTAACCCGGCCACTGCCTGTAGGAGCCTGCAACCCAGCCACTGCCTGTAGGAGCCCGCAACCCACCAAGGGGAGCCCGCAACACGGCTGCTGTCCATAGGAGCCCGCAACCTGCTAATAGGAGCCTGCAACCCGGCCGCTGCCCACTGCCCGTAGGAGCCGCTGACCGATCGAACAACCGGGGGGGTGGTTGTTTGCCGCACCCCCCAAAAAAAAATGCCAGTCGCCACTGCTATACGCCTTTTAGTAAATCAACCTCTAAAATCCAGAAAAATGTACCTGAATGCAATGTCACATGATCCTCAACGGCGCCTCTTTCGATAGTGTTTTTCAATTGGTTTGTTTCAATACCGAAACAGAAAGTCCCTTGTGCCAGATAAAAGTAATTACTTTTAAAGATATACAGTGTGAAAGGTTTTGGTCTTTTAATCACGGCCTGGTCTCAAAAGACTAGGACGTAAGGAAATTTAGTTATAAAATTAACTACCACTTTAAATTTCAGCTGATGCGCAAACAAGGATGGGAATTTAAACATTAGATTTCTGGTAATTACATTTGGCAAAGTTTAAAAACATGTTTAGAATATTTCATGAATGTCTAAGGACTAAATGGATGTTTTAACAGTTGCCTGATATTCAGCATTAACACTTTGAACGATAAAGAGTCAGCCCATCCATTTTCTACCGCTCTGTCTTCCGAAATTATTTCAGGCTGTAGATCTAATCAAAATATTGCTCGGCGGAGGAGTAATTGGTCCCATAGGAGACATGGAAAACCTGCTAGCATGTAACTCTTATACTAGCCAGTTCCATCAGCGATTAAAATACATTTTCACTCTAACAAGAACAAATGGCAGCTAGGTCAATCAAAGTGATTTACATTTATTGGATCCAGAGAGTCACGACACCAGGAGGATACCAAGATACCGATCTGTGCAGTACAGCATAGCGCGGGCATATGTAACCCCCTCCAGAAGGTGTTTATGCCTCGTAAACAGAAGAATTATTGCGCAGGTACAAACTAAATATAAAAGTGCAAGCTGCTGGCAACAACGCAACAGGACCAATCGTGAAACTATTTTTTTTTGCCGCGCTAAACATAGATAATAAATAAACAAGTGTCCATAATGTGTGAACGACTAGTGCTGTTCTGAACAATGCAGGTGAATTCCTTGATGGACATCCAGTTACAGTGAGTATAATTGATGTGCGTTTTGATCACCCAAGTGCACCTCCACCGATATTGCTATAAAAGGCCTCTTTACCAGAGGTCTAGACTCCATATTATAAAGGCCCGTATACACAATCGAACTTTCCGACAACAAAACCGTGGAATTTTGTCCGAAGGGTGTTGGTTCAAACTTGTCTTGCATACACACGGTCACACAAATGTTGGCCAACAATTATGAACGTAGTGATGTACAAGATGTACTGCGTGGTTTTTTAGCTCTTTAGCACCACCCTTTGGGCTCCTTCTGCTAATTTCATGTTAGTAGAAGTTTGGTGAGTGTTGATTTGCGCTTTTAGTTTCACGTTTTTCATTTAGCGCTTTTCATTTCATTTCATTTCATTTTCAGTTAGTTCCTCAACCAGACATGTTGCGGAATCGGAGGAGATAACTTGTTATTTATTATTGGCCTTGGAGTTATTGCTTTGACATCATTTTTTTGGTTGAATAATGATTTGATTTGGTATATTTTCTACATTTTTGAATGCATAGAATCTAATTTTTTATTTTTATGTTTTAATGCACAATAAAAAAATTGTGGAGAATAATACTTGGCTATGTGTTTACATGAGTTACATTTTAAAAAAATACAATGTAAAATTGACAAGGGACACCAACATAGTTATCCTTGTTCTTAAAAACTACGAGATAATGGTGTTGTGGTAACCTGCCCAAATAAAAAAAAAATAAAAAACATGATAATATTATTCTTGATATCACTAGAAAAAAAAAGCCTTTGAAAATTTGTTTGCAATAACTCCATCAGTATCACCAGCAAAGCAGCTTCATTATTATCCCATTAAAGAAGAAGAGAATTGTGCGCTGCATTTGGAGATTTTATAATTTGCCACGTCACGAATGTTAATTCTCCATTACGAACGCTAGTTTACAAGACCGACTGCTTCTGCTTCCGAGCATGCATCTTTGTAGTTTGGGACTTTTGTCCAACGGACTTGTGTATACACGATCGGAAAGTCCGACAACACACATTTGTTGGTGGAAAATGTGAGAACATGCTAGCCAACATTTGTTTGGCGGAAAGTCCGACAACAATTGTCCGATGGAGCGTACACACGGTCGGATTGTCCACCAACAACCTCACATCCAACATTTCCCGTCAGAAAGTCTGATCGCGTGTACGGGGCTTTAAAGTCTAGACAGGCGTGTTATAGAAGTGTAGAAGATCCAATCAGCTTACTCTATTATATTGCAGGTGGTGGAACTGTCATGGCTGATGGTAAAGTTTACTCCATAGTCGGGCCCATGAAGGAAAGATATAAAACAGCTACATAGTGTAAAACTGCATGACAGTTTACTAAAAGAAATCAGTGCTAAACACTTACAGAAATCCGGTATAAAATGAGCATTGTTAGATCCAAAACATCATAGAAGTCAATTGACCAGTATACAGAGTTGGCGTGCATGGTACCTCACGGATATGGACTCCGACCGGTGCGTTTCGTTGCGGGGCATCAAATGCACATCAGTTATACTCACTGTAACTGGATGTTCATCAAGGAATTCACCTGCATTGTTTATATCTCATCACTGGGGTGAGCAAGTTATTTTTCTTTTCACTTTTCTTTTCCAGCACATTGTTTATCTAACCCTACCTTATGTCATTGTTATGCCCAGGCAGTTGTGTAGCCGGCACAGCCCCTGCCAATTCACGGAAATGATTGATGTCTGCCTTACCAGTTACCACAAAAGCAGACGCGGTAGATGACAGGTACTTTAACGTGCATGTACATTTTCCACTTATGTTTTGGAGATGAGGAGAGTGGGCTATGTTCTGTAGTCCAGCAGGGCAGAACTGGCCAGGCCTGACAGCACTGCTTGGGATTTCAGTGCAGCAGAGACACTGTTAACTGAACATCTTGCTTTGTCTTGTATGGTCTTGTATGGACAGAACAGACAAGGTGCACACACACAATAGTTCTCTACAACAAGTTGGCAGCTCAGTGTCGGTAATGCCGTAACCGCAGGGCCCATGGGGCCACACTCATCTCATATCCCAAATTTAAAGTCTCTGTCCAAATTTCAGCCACAGATACTGTTGTGAAACGTATTCAGTCAGTGACATGTTCATGGGGGAGAAGGTCTGGCACACTAGAGGAAATCGTCCAACATAGCAGTCCAACATAGCAGTCTATCTCTGCTGCTGCATTAAAGCTCCATGAAGAATCCTCCAAGGCCCATCCACCTACTGATGACTAGTTTCTTGGGAAACCCCAAAGGCTTAAAATTGAGAATAAGGATGGCAATGTTTCCTTTATTAAAAATCTGGGAGTTAATCTGTGGGAGTTAAAAAAAAAAAAAAACAGCACCTGCCACAATACCCGCCTTATCTCTGGTGCTGTCCACTACAGATTGACTGCTCTGTGTATCAGCACTAGGGTTGCCACCTTTTCTTCAAGCCACACCCGAACACTTTTGCAGCACAGGGCAATATTTTTATTTTTTATTTTGCAGTAAATACTATAGGATTATAAAAGACCTGGGATACATTTGGGTGCCCCAAAGACAGTAGTAATGTAGCGCACAGAGTGCGCCTTGGCAAACTAAGTGTGGCCAAATTGCTCTTACTGACATTATCACCCCATCCTTCAGTCAAACCTGCCCCCAAACAGCCGCCTGCAGCTCCCGAACAGCAACAGATTTGTGTATGACTATCTCGGTTACTTGGGGAGACACAGCCTGGTCTGAATAATGTGTCCGGGTTTTAGCTGGACTGACACCCAGACACATGGTTCAAAACCCAAACTGTCCGGGTGAATCAGCACTAGTCCTCTTCTGGGTGCACTGACACCCAACCCACTTCCTGTGAGCCCAGGAAGTCAGACACCCTTAGTGTGTCCTTTGGACTACTAGAGAATATTGCATTGAAGGGAGCTGACATTATTACTGTACATGGTTTGGTTCTCTGCAGCATTCAGAACCGCCTGAGGCATAAAAAGGGGTGAAGGACCCATTGGGTTGGATTTACTAAAACTGGTGCAGCTGTGCATGGTAGCCAATGAGCTTCCAGGTTTCTTTTTTTGCCAAAGCTTAACCACTTGCCGACCAGCCGCCATCATTTTACGATCCCGGGAACTGTCGTAGCTATACGTCGGGTTGCAGGATCAGGGTAGCAGGCGTGTGCACGCCGCCGGAGGCGCACGCATGCACCCCGCTGCACATCGGGAGTGCCGATTCCCGTGGCCAACGGTCGCGAAGACTGCTTGCCACAAGCGATCGCGGGCACGAGAGGCAGAACAGGGATATGTGTGTGTGTAAACACACACATATCCCTGTTCTGTTCTGTGAGGCGTGACAGATCGTGACAGATCGTGAGTTCCTATTAGCTAGGAACCACGATCCGTAACTTCCTTTAGGTCAGTCCCCTCCTCCTACAGTTAGAAACACAAACAGGGAACACACTCAACCCCTTGATAGCCCCCTAGTGTTAACCCCTTCCCCGCCAGTGACATTTTTATAGCACTGATCACTGTATAAATGACAATGGTCCCAAAAATGTGTCAAAAGTGTCCGATGTGTCTGCCATAATATCGCAGTCCCGATAAAAATCGCAGTAAAAAATTACTAGTAAAAAAAAAATTATAATAATAATAAAAATTTCATAAACCTATCCCCTATTTTGTATATGCTATAACTTTTGCGCAAACCAATCAATATACGCTTGTTGGTATTTTTTTTTTTTACCAAAAATATGTAGAAGAATACATATCGGCCTAAACAGAGAAAAAAATTGCTTTTTAAAAAAAAAAAAAAAAATGGGGATATTTATTATAGCAAAAAGTACAAAATATTGTGTTTTTTCAAAAAATTGTTGCTCTTTTTTTTGTTTATAGCGCAAAAAATAAAAGCTGCAAAGGCGATCAAATACCATCAAAAGAAAGCAAAAAAAGAAAAAAAATTTGTGGGAAAAAAAGGACGTCAATTTTGTTTGGGTGCAACGTCGCACGACCGCACAGTTGTCAGTTAAAGCGACGCAGTGCCGAATCGCAAAAAATGGCCCTGTCATTCAGCAGCTAAATCTTCCAGGGCTGAAGTGGTTAATTGAGCAAACTGAAGTTAAAAGCTGATTGGTGTAGCTGCGCATGGTAGCCAGATTATGCACTCCACAGTTTTAGTAAACCAACCACATGATGTCATGTGACCATACATTAAAAAAATAAAAGAAAAGTGATGGGGGGAGCTCCCGAGGATGGGGAGAGGGATTGTCCAGTCTGCAGTTGGGCATTAAGGTATCTCATGGGAATCGGTTTGTTTTTTGTTGGCTGGAGACAGGTTTACTTGGACCCATTGTAAATAACCTCTCTTTTGGTCTATACACTAATGTCCCGTACACACGGTTGGATATTCCGATGGAAAAAGTCTGATCGGATTATGTTGTCGGAAAATCCGATCGTGTGTGGAATCTAGCAGGCTTTTTCCGACAGAAAAAATTTGAGAGCAGGATCTCAAATTTTCCGACAACAAAATCCGATCGGACTTTTTCCGATCGTGTGTCGAGAATTCCGACGAACAAAGTGCCACGCATGCTCAGATCAAATTACGAGACCAAAGCTATTGGCTACTAGCCTCTACGTAGTTCTGCCATACGCAATGAACGTCACTGCGACGTTCGGAATGATCGGATTTTCCGACAACTTTGTCCGACCGTGTGTATGCAACACCAGCGTCGGACAAAATCCGTCGGAAAAAATCTGACGGATTTTTTGGTCGGAATTTCCGACCGTGTGTACGGGGGCTTATACTGTAAACCTTATGTAAATGTAGTCACATCTGTCAGTGTTACAGCTTTTTCATAACGTGATTTCCTTTTCACCGGTTTACCTTCAAAAATAACCGGTTGAGACGACATCAGGAAATAGCTCAAGGCCAATGATGTACGTGAGTTGAACATATTTTTTTTCCCTCGCTTTTCAATATTTCTGTTCTGGATTTCCTTTTTGTGCACTGAAGTGTGAGATTATTTTTTTTCCAGAAGCCGAACAGAAAATTACAAGCAATACAACTTGAAGTCAGAAAACATTACCGTACTAACAAAGCCATAAGGCTGTTTAGGTCTGTGGCTGTAGCTTAGAGAATCTAAAACAGATTTCAAAGACAAGGTAGGGTGGATGTGAATACAAACTACAAAGGCAGAAGCCCTTATGCCCCGTACACACGATAGGATTTTCTGATGGAAAATGTGTGATAGGACCTTGTTGTCGGAAATTCCGACCGTGTAGGCTCCATCACACATTTTCCATAGGAATTTCCGTCACACAAAATTTGAGATCTGTTTCTGAAATTTTCCGACAACAAAATCTGTTGTCGGAAATTCCGATCGTGTGCACACAATTCCGACGCCCCAGTGCCTCTCCCGGACCCGCATAGCGGAAACCCTTTGGGGATCTTCAGGACCCTTCTGCCTATTGGCTGCATAAAATAGTACACTACAAAATATCTTTCTTTTAATATTCTCTTCGCATGGGAGCCCTGGATACTGGTAAGCCATTTATGTCACCTTGCCTACTCTGCTGTTTTTAATGAATGCCACACCATACTTGCACAGCACCATACTCTGATGTGTAAGTATATGGACAAAACTAATATTTAATTTGTGTAAGTCAACTCTCTCTGTGCTAATATCCTGTCATTTATATTCTCCACCAGAATTACGCTCTATGCTCTAGATCCACCCCTGAGGAAGGAGACTCCCAGCGCTCTGAAACGCGTAGGGTGACAAGCTCTCTAGCTAAACGTTATTACATATATATCTAGGTGACAGCTCACTAACTAATTGTATGGTGTATTGTCAAATATTACATTGTTCATGAATACTTGTAAGTTTTTTATGACATAATTTTACCTACCTTATGAATCAATAAATAGTTTTTTTCATTTACAGGGGGTCCCCAGGTTACGAACCCGTTAGGGACTGTCCTCCTGTTTGTAAATCGGAAATGTTCGTAAGTCGGCCGCGCATGCGCAGAACAACAATTACGGACATTTCCGATGTTCCGTCGAATGCCGTTCTGCGCGTGCTCGGCAAATTACGGACATTTCCAATGTTTGCCGTCATTTTCCGAGGCTCCGTCTGGCCGCGCATGTGCAGCACAGCCGAGGGTCCGAGCAAAATGGCAGAGGGTCCCCGCAGCGCCCGGTTCGTAAGTGGGAGAGGTTCGTAGGTCGGGCGTTCGTAAGTCGGGGACCCCCTGTACTTCATTACTGTACGTGCCTTTAAAGTCCACCACTAGGGGTCCCCGTCTTTTATAAAAAGTGCCACTTATGCTCGGAAACAAGCAGAAGAGCAGCACTGGCTATTGAACTTCATTTTTCTCGGCTCGTCGTACGTGTTGTAAGTCACCGCTTTCTTGACGTTCGGAATTTCCGACCAACTTTGTGTGACCGGGTGTATGCAAGACAAGTTTGAGCCAACATCCGTCGGAAAAAATCCCATGGCTTTTGTTGTCGGAAAATCCTATCGTGTGTACAGGGCATAAAAGTGTAAAGAACACAAAAAAAAAGGGGGGAAATATCCCTTGACATTTCACGTCCTCATCATATTCTAATTAGGCTATGGCCACACCCAGCTTTGGGGGGGGCGGGGTCCTACCGTGATAAGAATAGATGCTGTGCACTGGAGTGCTGCCTCAACATTTCAAAGATCGAGACTTAATTACAGAAAAGCAGACATGCACTGAAAGTTTGCTGTAGCAGCTGTGGTTTCTACTGCTAAATCGATAATTTCCCTGCACACTCAAGCCCTGAAGTCGAGAGATCCTGTTATCTGCTCCCTGTTATTTGGCCTTAAATTGGCAATAAAACACACCTTGCACCTAACCACCCACTGCTCAATTCTCCCCACCCACTGTGCCTCACTGGGTAGAGGTACACTTTGATTTGGGAGTGCCTAACTACTATACCAACATGAATAGAGGCTATTGTGGACTTTCATGGTACAAAGGCTTGACATACACAAGGTAAGTAAAAAATGTATTTTATTCCAAAAATATATTAAAACATACAGACATTCTAAAAAAAAATAAAAAAAAAATAGACACAGTAACCTGTGTCCTGGATATTCAGCTCTATAAAATCACAGATGGAGTGACCTTTGACCTTTGAAAGATAAACATTGTCAGCTTTAGCATATACCATGTGTGTATTAGACACTCAACATGTTTCGCGGGTGAGACCACTGCTTCTTCAGGAGCTTATTACATGTTATTATAGGGCAATCATCACATTTAATACTATAATAGAGAGTAGAAAAAAAGAGAATAATTAATTACACCACTATATATTAAAAGATACAGTGAGATCCCATGCACGTTGTCTTACCCAGGGCGAGGTCTAAAAGCATAGACCCAGGAAATGTCCTGGGTCTATGCTTTTAGACCTCGTCCTGGGTAAGACAACGTGCATGGGATCTCACTGTATCTGTATCTTATAATATACAATAGTAGTATAATTAAGAAATTCTCTTTTTTCTACTCTCTATTATAGTATTAAATGTAATGGTTGCTCTAAAATAGTGGTCATCCACCCTGTCCTCAGGGCCCACTAACAGGCCAGGTTTGCAAGATAACTGAAATACATCCCAGGTGATCTAATTTGCTGCTCAGTGATTGCAGTATTCTAGTCTGCATCTCCCCAAGGTAATACATAAAACCTGGCCTGTTAGTGGGCCCTGAGGACAGGGTTGATGACTACTGCTCTATAATACCATATAAAAAGGTCCTGAAGAAGCAGTGGTCTCTCCAAGAAACATGTTGAGCATCTAATAACCATTATCAGCTTTAGCATATACCATCTGTGTATTATATGCTCAACATGTTTCGTAGAGAGACCACGGCTTCTTCAGGAGCTTATTGCATGGTATTATAGAGCAATCATCACATTTAATACTATAATACAGAGTAGAAAAAAGATTTAATTACACCGCTGTATATTAAAAGATACAGTGAGATCCCATGCACGTTGTCTTACCCAGGGCGAGATCTAAAAGCATAGACCCAGGAAATGACCTGGGTCTATGCTTTTAGACTTCGTCCTGGGTAAGACAACGTGCATGGGATCTCACTGTATCTTATAATATCCAATAGTGGTATAATTCATTATTATCTTTTTTCTACTCTATTATAGTATAAAATGTGATGATTGCTCTCAGGGGCGGACTGACAACTCATGGGGCCCCCAGGCAATAGGAGATTATGGGGCTCCCAGGCAATCAGAGATTATGGGGCCACACAGTATATACACACACAGTATACAATCACACAGTATACACAGTATACACAAACATGTTTCTATTGGCTGAGAAGGTACTGGAGAGGTAGGGCAGCTATAATCTCTGGATTTTTAGACCAAAAGGATGTCGGTAAGGGACATTTCAGAGACAGATGTAAAAACAACACAGATTTTTACATACTGTCCCTGGTTTTACTGAGGCTGGCAACCCTGACGGGGCCCCCTAGTGGCAGGGGCCCTCGGGCAGTGCCCGAGTGGCCGAATGGTCAGTCCGCCCCTGATTGCTCTATAATACCATGTAATAAGCTCCTAAAGAAGCAGTGGTCTCTCCGAGAAACATGTTGAGCGTCTAATACACAGATGGTATATGCTAAAGCTGACAATGGTTATTATCTTTCCAAAGGTCACTCCATCTGTGATTTTATAGAGATGAATATCCAGGACACAGGTTACTGTGCCTATTTTTTTTTAGAATGTCTGTATGTTTTAATATATTGTTGGAATAAAATCAATGTTTTACTTACCTTGTGTATGTCAAGCGTTTGTACCATGAAAGTCCACAATAACCTCTATTCATGTTGGTATAGTAGTTAGGTACTCCCAAACCAAAGTGTACCTCTACCCAGTGAGGCACGGTGGATGAGCACCAAAAGGACACTCCCAGAAGTGTCTGATTCCTATTAAAACTGAATCCCAGAAAAGAGAGAAAAATTGCCTTGCAAACTCCCCCCTTCTCTCACCCCACTACAAGGCTTAATTGTTTGTTTTTTCGTCTATTGGGTATAAAATAGGGTAAAATACCGTATTCATTGCTCCCCTGGCAGCTGATGCTCTTCTCCACTTTCCAACACTGCCAATATGTGGGTAGGCAATTGGCATCCTGATGTAAAAAGCAGGGCCGATGGCTGCAATTAGTCTAGTGATGAAGAGGAGCGGCTCCAGGGACAAGGATGAAGGTAAATATTACAACTCATTATATACCCCCTAGATGCAACGAGCAATTAAACCTTTGCAGGGCATGGTAAAAGGGTGGAGAAGGGGGAAAACGTTGGATGAATTTTGTCAGCTGGATGGGCTTCAGCTTTAAAGTGCTCCTAGTGAATAACAACAGTTGGAAAAATTTCATATCACTCAATAAATGGTTAACATTTGGAAAGTGTAACTGGTGACAGGGTCTCTTTAAAGTATACACATTCATAAAAACCTACAATATAAACTCACTAAAAATGCATAATAGTATTTTCTGATAAGAATTTTCTGGTATTCAGTCTTCCTACACCAATGAAGCAAAAGCATCTGCAGTCATTGAAGATCGTTTTCTTTTTAAAAGCTGAAACCAGTGGCATGTGTGCCACAAAAAGAAGAGGTGTTCATTCTCCAGCATAATATTCCGAGATGAAATACAGAGAGAAAAAGCGACCTGTTAACAAAATACTGTAAAAGAGGAGCTGTGGCTCAAGGCAACACAGTTGGAAGAAGGGCAACAGAGAATTGGATCGGTGCACAGTTGGGTTTCTGATACAAAAGTTAAATAAGCTCTCTGCTACATAAACCCCAAAAAATAGATTCCATTGTGAATGTCTGGAGAAAATACTACAATAGAATTTCAGAGAGAAAAGGGAACTTGCTGGATTATCAAGGGCAGATCTTCATGAGGACATTTGCAATACGCAATTGAAAGGGAATTGTGGTTAATTTTGCTTTACTTTTAACCTGTATAGATTTTTGTTTGTATTTTTAAATAGAATCTTGTCAGGGCTGGGCTCAGCCCTTCCTTCTCTGAGCTTGCTGCTCAGCTGTCGGCTAATTGCCAGCTCCTATTAGACATGTGCGATTAGTTTCGTACGAATCGGAAATTCGTACAAATTTTTCGAAATTCGTACATTCGTACAAATCCGAATTAAGATTTTTTTACGAATACGAATTCTGAACAAAATACGAAATTTCGTTTACGAATTTCGGATCCAAATTATCCGAATCCAAACTACCAAATGATGAATTTCAACTAATATGAACGAAATTATAGCTGACGAATGATTCGAATGAATTTGAAATTCAGTATAACGAATATCGACACTCTACGAATAATAACAAATTATCCGAAAACGTATTATAGTTACATAACACAAGTCTATTGTTCACCAATCACTCGGAGGAAGTACGAAATACGAAATTTCGTATTCGTAAACGAAATTTCGTATTTCGTACTTCCTCTGAGTGAATGGTGAACAATAGACAATAGACTTGTGTTATGTAACGTTAATAGGTTTTCGGATAATTCGTTAGTATTCGTAGAGTGTCGATATTCGTAACGATTCGTACAAAATTCGTATTTCGTACGAATCCGAATTGAATTTCGTACACAAATTACGAATTATGATTTTTTTTTTTTATACGGAACGGAAAGAAACAAATTTTTTGACGGCTCCCATGTCTAGCTCCTATCTCTCCACAGTTACTTAGCTGTTGATGATATCCTGTTCTTCAGTCCTGCCTACTTAAGCCGTCCAGTCCAGAGGAGCTCTGCCTTCGCCTTGGTCACATCACAGAAACTATCTCCTGCGATCCTGTTCAAGACTTGCTTTGCTGACATCCCTTCTGGCTCCAGATCCTGCTTGCTGTTCCACTACATTGATCCTGGACTTCTGGCTTGGCTGACTATCCATTTTGGTTACTGAACTTTGGCTATGTTTTGACTACGTTTGTTCCTTTTCCTTTTATTATTAAACAAGTGTGATTTAACTGTACTTCTGTCTTGGCCTGATTTCATGGTTTCTGACAAATCTATAATATATGAAAGTATATATATATATATATATAATATATATATATATATCTTTACTATGTACGGTATTGCATAAAAATTCTTTATGTAATAATATACATTTTAAAAAGTGTTTTCTAAAGTATGAACACTGCCCACTGTTCTCCCTCCCCTCTACCCGGTGGCATCTGCTATGTTGGGCCCGGGCCCACAGATGGGCAAGCTGAGCTTGGGGTGCCTTGCGGGGGAGCACCGTTCCTGCGGGTGTGTGCAAGCAATCGGGCAGCAGTGCAGCCCCCAGAATGGTTCCATCTGACAGTCGGGAGTCTGCTTGTCAGATTTACACACAATCCCGACGGCGGTGGGAATGTGTGTAAAAACCCCTGCTGACAGGTCCGTACGGCGTACGATGGACCTGGCAGCGAAAAGGATTACACCTTAGATTCTCTTTGTCTTTGCTTGAAACAAAACAGGCAGGGAGGGGGAAGTTAATCCTCTAACAGTATTCACTTGAGTAAGTTTAGCTTTAGCTATTGAACTAGGCAAACAACCGGCAGTTTTAACTGAGCAGCTAAGAATAGACAGTTAAATATGAGCCAATGGGGTTGATTTACTAACACTGGAGAGAGCAAAATCTGGTGCAGCTGTGCATGGTAGCCATTCAGCTTCTAACTTTAGCTTCCTCAATTAAAGTTATTGTAAGGGATCGTTTTTTTAAAAATAACAAACTTGTCATACTTGCCTCCTCTGTGCAGCTCGTTTTGCACAGAGTGGCCCCCGAACAGCCTCTTCTGGGGTCCCCCGGCGACTCTCTCGGCTCCTCCCCACATCAGATAACCCCCTAGGAGATGTGCTCTCCCGAGGGGGTTACCTTACGGTCGCGCTCCCATGTCCAGCGTTCGGCGTCCATAGCTGCCGAATGTATGACTCGGCCCCACCCCCCGGCGCCTGCTTCATTGAATTTGATTGACAGCAGCAGGAGCCAATGGCTGCGCTGCTATCAATCTATCCAATCAAGAGCCGAGAACCCCGGGCAGAGAGACAGCGCACCCCCCCCCCCCCCCCCCGGGCCGGTCACTGCCAGGTGTTTTTTCACCTTAGGTGAAAAAACACCAGGGTTACAACCCCTTTAAGCTTTGCCAAACAAACTGGAAGCTGATTGGTTTCTATGCACAGATACTCCAGATTTTGCACTCTCCAGTTTTAGTAAATAGACCCCAATGAGTCTAGGCTACAATTGCTGCTCGGACATATAATTATAAAAATATTAATATGCAATATTTAATTTTTGCCCCACTTAAAAAGATGAAATAACATATAGAGAGGGCATAATAAATATATTGCACATGTAAAAATATATGAACACTATACGTTCTTTTTACAATAAAAAAAAAAAAAAACACTTTTTATGATGAAGAAACTCCCTTTCGGGTCACATCTGGCTGTCAGGTGACACCAAGAAAATATGTGACACAATGGGGTTGATTTATTAAAACTGGAGAGTGCAAAATCTGGTGCTGCTCTGCATAGAAACCAATCAGCTTCCAGGATTTTTTTTTGTGAGCTTAAATGAACAAGCTGAACTTAGAAGCTGATTGGCTACCATGCACAGCTGCACCAGATTTTACACTCTCTAGTTTTAGTAAATAAACCCCGCTGACACTGTTGGTGTCACCCAACTGCTAACTTGAAAGACAGCCAGTTCATGATATGGCTGATTCGGAATGGATCCATCACAATATTGGACATTCCCAATAAAACTTGTCCCAGTAAAACCCTTGTGGCCAAATGTGCCACAAAGCCTGCTGGGTCTTTCAACCATTCCTGCATCACAAGGCCCTGCTGCTCAATCCCTCTTTCTATCATATTTAACCACTTCAGCCCCGGACCAATTGGCAGCCAAAGGACCAGGCCCCTTTTTGCAATTCGGCACTGCGTCGCTTTAACTAACAATTGCGCGGTCATGCGACGTGGCTCCAAAACAAAATTGGCGTCCTTTTTTTCCCACAAATAGAGCTTTCTTTTGGTGGTATTTGATCGCCCCTGCGGTTTTTATTTTTTGCGCTATAAACAAAAATAGAGCGACAATTTTGAAAAAAATGCAATATTTTTTACTTTTTGCTATAATAAATATCCCCCAAAAATATATAAAAAAACATTTTTTTTCCTCAGTTTAGGCCGATACGTATTCTTCTACATATTTTTGGTAAAAAAATCGCAATTAGCGATTATTGATTAGTTTGCGCAAAAGTTATAGCGTTTACAAAATAGGGGATAGTTTTATAGCATTTTTATTAATATTTTTTTTTTTATTAGTAATGGCGGCGATCAGCGATTTTTATTGTGACTGCGACATTTTGGCGGACACATCGGACATTTTTGACACATTTTTGGGACATTTGTCATTTATACAGAAATCAGTGCTATTTAAATAGCACTGATTCCTATGTAAATGACAGTTGTAGTTAGGGGGTTAACCACAAGGGGGCGGGGAGGAGTCAGTGTGACGTGTTGTGTTGTGTTTACTGTAGGGGGGCGTGGCTGTACGTCTGACGTCATTGATCGGCGTTCCCGATGACAGGGAACCGCCGATCACTGACAGTCAGTGTAGGAAGCGCGGGGAGAGGTTTGTTTACATAGACCTCTCCCCGTTCTTCCGCTCCGTAACCCGATCGCGGGATACCAGCGGCGATCGGGTCCGCTGGTCCCGCGGCCGGGGTCACGGAGCTCCCGACCGGGTCGCGAGCGCGCCGCTAGCGGCGCTCGCGCGACCCACGGGCAGGCACATGCACGATCACGTACAGGTACGTGATTCTGCCTGCCCGTGCCATTCTGCTGACGTATATATGCAGTGGCCGGTCGGGAAGCGGTTAAATGTTTCCACCATATCAAAACGTGGTAAGTGGTTGCCACATCCCTGGGCATTAGAAAAAATGGAAAATCCCCCTAAATGGGATTTTAAACGGCAACAACACCACCAGAGTTATGTAAAACCAATATTTATTGAAACATCTAAAATGTGATCACACATGATGTGGTGATCTATAAAAAATGTTTTATGTTTTTATAGATCACCACATGTGTGAGTGATCACATTTTAGATATTTTAATAAATATTGGTTTTACATAACTTTGGTGGGTTGCCATTTGAAATCCTATTTAGGGGGATTTTCCATTTTTCTTTTCTCTTTCTATCATAATCCATCATTTTTTTTACATATCCACTTTATCAACAGAAAGTTGCAGTCACTGTGATAACATTACACCAAACAGAAAGTAATTGAATATCTGCAACTGAGAATCAGACATAAATTAAAACACTTTTTTGTAGTAAAGTAGGAAAGGGATAGAGGCCATTTAAATTTTTGTTATTGTTGTCTGTGCCCCTGTTGCAGACCTTTCATCACTTCCTGTATTGTAAAACAATTGTCACCGGCATAGTAAATGATGGGATGCTAAATATTGCCCCTAAGTCCTCTATAGTAGGCAGTGGCGGCTGGTGCTCTAAATTTTTGTGGGAGCGCAAACAAACTGAAAAATTCAGAAAAAAACCCCCCATCAATTGCCCCACTGTGCCATCAATTACCACCACTGTGCCATCAAATGCAGCCACTGTGCCATCAATTGCCCCACTGTGCCATCAATTACCACCACTGTGCCATCAAATGCAGCCACTGTGCCATCAATTGCCACCACTGTGCCATCAATTGCCGCCACTGTGACATCAATTGCTGCCACTGTGACATCAATTGCCGCCACTGTGCCATCAATTGCTACCACTGTGCCATCAAACGCAGCCACTGTGCCATCAAACACAGCCACTGTGCCCATCGATTGCTGCCACTGTGCCATCAATTGCCGCCACTGTGCTATCAAACGCAGCCACTGTGCCATCAAACGCAGCCACTGTGCCATCAAACGCAGCCACTGTGCCATCAAACGCAGCCACTGTGCCATCAATTGCAGCCACTGTGCCATCAATTGCCGCCACTGTGCCATCAATTGCCACCACTGTGCCATCAATTGCCGCCACTGTGCCATATCAAATGTTCCCACTGTGCAGTGTAAGTGAAGCATAAGAGGGAGATATGCACATGAATTATAATATTATTCACTCTGGCCCCCGCCCCCCCCCCCTTACAAATATAATACAACCACCTGGCACTGGCAGCCATCATACTTACCTTACACAGTTATGCCTTGTACACACGGTCGGACATTCCGACCACAAAATCCGTCAGAATTTTTCTGAAGGATTTTGTCCGAAAACTTGAGTTGCACACACACGGTCGGACAAAGTTGTCGGAAAATCTGATCGTTCTGAACGAGGTGACGTAGAAAACGTATGACGGGACTATGCCAGTAGCCAATAGCTTTCGTCTCCAAATTTCTTCTGAGCATGTGTGGCACTTTGTGCGTCGGAATTCTCTACACACGATCAGAAAAAGTCTGATTGGATTTTGTTGTCGGAAAATTTTAGATCCTGCTCTCAAATTTTTTTCCGTTTGAAATCCGACGGAAAAAGCCCGCTAGAGACCACACACAATCGTATTTTCTGACAACATAATCCGATCTGACTTTTTCCACCAGAATATCCGACCGTGTGTACGGGGCATAATACTACGGGCGGATGCTGCTCGGCACGATGGATTGCGCCGCAAGGTGGGTTAAAAGCCCGCAAATGAAGCACCTCGTCTGCAATCTCGTGATTGCATAGACGTGGTGCTTCCCATAGGGCACTGTGTCCGACGCCCGAACACAGTGCACTTAAGGACCTTTTTTTTTTTAAAGGGCCATTTTTTGTGAATGCCTGGAGGCCGCGCGCCCCCTATGGATGGGCCGCCACTGATAGTAGGTCACTCTCTCGGCTGCCTGGGTGCTAACACCAAGCAAGGGTTCATCCATACTTCAAACTGCGAAAAGCAGCTGGCAGCACACTGTGAAGTTCAATCAATGCTTGTAAAAATGTATTATTCCAGGACAAGCTGAACAAAGCCCCAACTGGGACCCACAGCTTTGACGTATTTCACCCACCCCTGGGCTTAATTGCATATATTTGACAAGTTTTGAACCCCACAGTGTGCCGCCGGCTGTTTTCCTTTTAACTGTTGCCTGCGTCAGGATCGCCCATGTGGCATGTACCTGAAAGTTTTGGAGTTTCAGATCTGCTTCATAATTCAAATAGTTTGGAAAAAAAAAACACTTTATCATGAACTACTCCCATATCAAGCTACCGAAATGTTGCCCCCGGGTCATGTCAGGCAAACAGATTTCCAATACAATCCCATGTACAGCATGTTCTGCAAGCAAAGATCAGCAGGCCCTTATATTTCTCCAGCTCTCCTGCTTTACAAATCAGGGTTTACCAAACCACCGAGGAGCCATGTTAATGAATAATTGAAAGCTGCCAAAAGCAAAACAGACACTTCACACAGCAAATCTGCCTGGCGGAGATATACCGCGTATCACAGCACAAATCTCAGATCAGGTTTCTGATGTAAAAGGAAAATGTTATCAATCGGATTTGGAGTACAATCCCCCTCGTGTGTTTTAAATCCAAGTAATGACATATTATATTCTTTATAGGTGCGTGTTACTGCATTAACCACTTACAGACCGGAAAGATTTCCCCCCTTAATGACCAGGCCATTTTTTTGCGATACGGCACTGCTTCGCTTTAACTGACAATTTCGCGGGAGCGTGCAACGTTGTACACAAACAAAATTGACATCCTTTTTTCCCACAAATAGAGCTTTCTTTTGGTGGTATTTGATCACCTTTGCGCTTTTTATTTTTTTGCACTTTAAACAAAAAAGCTTTCTTTTGGTGGTATTTAATCATCACTGGGATTTTTATTCTTTGCTAAATAAACGAAAAAAAGGGCAAACATTTTGGGGGAAAAAATGTGTTTTTCTTTGTTTCTGTTGTAAAATTTTGCTAAAAAATACTGTATTTATCGGCGTATAACACCCCAAGTTTAGAAGGGAATTTTAAGAAGAAAAACTTTTAGGAGGGAAGATTAAGGAAAAAAACTTACATTTAAATGCCCATCAATGCAGCCTTATCAGTGTCCATCTGCAGCCTTGCCCAGTCTCATTGCAGCCTTGACCAGTCTCATTGCAGCCTTGCCCAGTCTCATTGCAGCCTTGCCCAGTCTCATTGCAGCCTTGCCCAGTCTCCTTGCAGCCTTGCCCAGTCTCATTGCAGCCTTGACCAGTCTCATTGCAGCCTTGCCCAGTCTCCTTGCAGCCTTGCCCAGTCTCATTGCAGCCTTGACCAGTCTCATTGCAGCCTTGCCCAGTCTCCTTGCAGCCTTGTCCAGCCTCATTGCAGGCTGGTTGATTAAAATTGGCGCCGCCGAGATACACAGAGCCAGATGTCCTGTGTATCCCGGCTCCTCTCGGCTCCTCTCGCAGTCCCGCCCAGTCCCGCCCCTTGGCCCGGCGCCTATGATGGACATAACACAGGTGCAATGGCGGGACTGGGCGTGACTGCGAGCAGAGCCGAGAGGAGCTGAGTACACAGTACACTGGGCTATGTGCATATTGGCGACGCTCGCTCCGCTCACAATCAGCGGAAATCAGCGTATAACATGCCTGATTTTAAAGGGAAAAAGGTGTGTGTTATACGCCGATAAATAAGGTAATCTTTCTTCAAAAATTTAGGCCAAAATTTATTCTGGTACATTTATTTGATTAAAATAACCCAAATCAGTGTATATTATTTAGTCTGTAGAAAAAAGTATAGAGTCCACAAACTATGGTATATACTGTATATATGAAAAATTTGAAATTTGAAATATGACAATTTTGAAAAAAAAATAACAGTTTTTTACTTTTGCTATAAAAAATATCCCCCCCCCCCCCCCCACAAAAAAAAAAACAATTTCTTCATCAGTTTAGGCCAATATATATTCTTCTACATAATGTTGGTAAAAAAATAAATAAAATTGTAATAAGCATATATTGATTGGTTTGGGTAAAAGTTATAGCATTTACAAAATAGGGGATATATTTATGGCATTTTTATTATTTTTCTTTTTTTACTAGTAATGGCGGTGATCTGTGATTTTTTTTAGCAGGACTGTGACATTGCGGCGGACAGATCGGACACTTTTTTGACACTTTTTTGGGACCATTGACATTTATACAGCGATCAGAGCTAAAAATAGCCTTTGATTACTGTGTAAATGTCACTGGTAGGGAAGGGGTTAACACTAGGGGTTAAGTGTGTTCCCTTGGAGTGTTTCTAACTGTAGGGGGAGGGGACTGACTGGAATAGGAGAGAGATCGCTGTTCCTGATTACTAGGAACAGCAAATCCTCCTCTTACTTCCCTGTCAGAACGGGGATCTGTCTGTTTACATTGACAGATCCCCGTTCTGGCTTTCGTTCACACAATCGCGGGTGGTCGACGGGCATCGCGGCTGCTGGCCACGCATATCGGGTCACCCGCCGTACAGAGGGCGTGCGCCTGCTATGGCTCCTTAAAGGAACCGACGTACACCTACGGCGATTTGCAGGAACGCGCCGACCTGCCACCGTATAACGACAGCGGCTGGTCAGCAAGTGGTTATGGCTTTGTTGTTTCCAAAAAACAGCGTTGATATCTACAAAAATTTGACTAAGTTTGCCATAGTTACCAAATGAAAACAAGTCTGAAACTTAAAGGGTGTCTTAATAACTACTTCAATACCGAACACTTGGAACCCCCTCCTGCCCAGGCCAATTTTCAGCTTTCAGCTTTGTCACAGCTTGAATGACAATTGCGCAGTCACGCAAACACTGTACCCATATGAAATTTTTATAATTTTTTTTTACATAAATAGAGCTTTCTTTTGGTGATATTTAATCATCACTGGGGAATTTTAATCTTTGCTAAGTAAATGAAAAATAAGGCCAAAAATTTTGGGGAATAAAGAGTGTTTTTCTTTGTTTTTGTTATAAAATTTTGCAAATAAATAATCTTTCTTCAAAAATTTAGGCCAAAATGTATTCTGCTACATTTATTTGATAAAAATAAAAAATAATCAGTGTGAATTATTTAGACTGTAGGAAAGTTATAGAGTCTACAAACTATGGTATATATGAAAATTGATCAATCCTGACATACTCATTTCACAAGGCCCAAAAATGCTGGGACAGTACAAATATCTCCCAAATGACCCATTTTTTGTAAAGTAGACAATCCAAGGTATTTAGTAAGAGGCATGGTGAGTTTTTTTTTAATTGAAATTTTTTCGGTGACTTATTTTGGAAAATTAAGAAATTAGAAAAAAAAATTTTTTCAAAACATTTTTTTAAAAGTTTTTACATCCTGTCGTCAGTGCAGTACAGTGTCGTCATATAAGTGGTGTGGCGGTGAGCAGGGACACTGGCTGGTGACAGTATGTAACAAAAAAAAAAAAAACAGACATCTTTTAATACGTTTTTTCAATATTTTTTTTCTTTTTTGACATAAATTTTTTTACATACTGTGACCAGAGCAATACAGTGTTACCATATTAACACTGTATTATTCTGGGGAGGTGATCAGGATTATTTTTATTTTTTTTACACATTATGACTGCTTATAGAAGTGAATTTTACTGTTATAAGCAAGCATTTTTACTGAATGAAATACTTTATATCCATTCAGTGTGCATTGTTTTGTGGTTACCCGTGATTGGCCACAGCTAATCACATTGTACAGATGGGCTGTGATTGGCCCTGTCTGTACTATGTGATCACTGTGACCAATCACAACTAGCAGCACAATTGTACAATCCTGACGTACTCATTTCATGAGGCCCAAAAATGCCAGGGCAGTACAAATATATCCCCCAAATGGTCCATTTTTGTAGACAATCTAGGTATTTAGTAAAAGGCATTGTGAGTTTTTTAAAGTTTAAATTTTTTTTGTGACTTATTTTGGAAAATTAAGAAATTAGAAAAAAAAAATTTTTCAAAACATTTTTCAAAATGTTTTTACATCCTGTCACCAGTACAGTGTCATCATATAAGACGTGTGGCGTGAGCAGAAACACTGGCTGGTGACAGTATGTAACAAAAAAAAACTTTTAATAATTTTTTTCAATATTTTTTTCTTTTTTTACATTTTTTTTTTTTTTTTTACATACTGTGACCAGAGCAATACAGTGTTACCATAATAACACTGTATTATTCTGGGGATGTGATCAGGATTCTTTTTACTTTTTTTTACACAATATGATTGCTTATAGAAGTGAATTTCACTGGTATAAGCAAGAATTTTTACTGAATGAAATAGATTCATTCAGTGTGCATTGTTTTGTGCTTACCCGTGATTGGCCACAGCTAATCACATTGTACAGATGGGCTGTGATTGGCCCTGTCTGTACTATATGATCACTGTGACCAATCACAACTAGCAGCACAATAGTACACAGTGATAGACATGAATTGAAGCCATTCATTGTTTACAATTGTCACGTGATCTGCTGAGATTGGTCACAGGGATCACATGGTACCAGCAGCAGTGGTCATCCGCTGTGATCACTGTGACCAACCTATGTGATCACTGTGAGAAATCACAACTAGCAGCACAATAGTACACAATGATAGGCATGAATTGAAGCCATTCATTGTTTACAATTGTCACGTGATCTGCTGAGATTGGTCACAGGGATCACATGGTACCAGCAGCAGTGGTCATCCGCTGTGATCACTGTGACCAAGCTATGTGATCACTGTGAGAAATCACAACTAGCAGCACAATAGTACACAATGATAGGCATGAATTGAAGCCATTCATTGATTACAATTGTCATGTGATTTGCTGTGATTGGTCACAGGGATCACATGGTACCAGCAGCAGGGGTTATCCTCTGTATCCGGTGGAAACAACAGGTGACAGATTGTTATATGACATCCACCCAGAACAACAGGGCTCCCGCTTGGGTGTCATTTTACAACGGCCCAGGCAGGAAGCAGTTAATACAATACTCCATCACTAAGTTGGCTTCCTTTGCTAGAGAAAATCACAGGCCTGTTGGTGTAGGCTGTGCATGGCAACCAAACATATTGTATCTTCAGCTTGTTCAGTTAAGCTTTAAAAATTAAAAACAGAAACTGATTGGAAACTGCCCAAATGAATCACACACTGCTCCACTGACTGCAGAGGAGCCAAAAAAAAAAAAAAAAAACAACATTTACCTGGCACTTCTAGCAACCTATCTAGGAGGGCGCTGTACAAGAAACCTCAAATGCTAACACAAAATGACCTTTTAAATGCCTGACCTACCCAGCACTAGGAAGCCTTTTTTCATCTTGTGCAATTTAGCCAGTGTGCTTGCCATAAGCTCAGCCATGGAACAAGAAAGTGAGGCCTGCTTACTGTTGGGTTGGACTTAGGGCCGTTCACATTATTGCGCTGCATTAGCCAATACGTATTAGCGTGTGTTGGGTCAAAGTGGTTTCTAAAGGCTCAAGGTTTTTTACCTTCATGCATGGTAAAAAACCTTCTCTGTGCAGCAGCACCCCCCCTAATACTTATCTGAGCCCAATCTTTCTCCAGAGCTGTGCACGGGAGCCTCAGCTCTCCGGTGACTCTCCTTCCTCATTGGCTGAGACAGTAGCAGGAGCCACTGTCAATCACAGCCACTGAGCCAATGAGGAGAGAGAGAGAGGCGGGGACACGCTGTCTCTCTGCCCGGGGTTCTCAGGCTGTTGATTGGATAGATTGATAGCAGCGCAGCCATTGGCTCCCACTGCTGTCAATCAAATCCAATGACGCGAGCGCCAGGGGGCGGGCCGAGTCTATGGACGCTGAATGCTGGACTTGGGAGCGCACCCGCAAGGTAACCCCCCAGGAGTGCGCTTCTCCCAGGGGGTTATCTGATGTGGGGAGGAGCCGAGAGAGCCGCTGAGGGACCTCAGAAGAGCAGTGCCACTCTGTGCAAAACAAGCTTCACAGTGGAGGTAAGTATGATATGTTTGTTATTTTATTTATTTTTTTAAACCCGAACCTTTATGCCACGTACACACGATCGGAATTCTCGTCGGAAAAAACTCTGACGGTTTTTCCGACGGAATTCAGACGGAATTCCGCTCAAGCAGTGTTGCCTACACACGATCACACCAAATTCCGACGGTCAATAACACAGCGGTATAAAACACGTTCGACAGCACTATAAAAGGGAAGTTTAATGCTCCCGAGCATGCGTCGGAATTTTGCGCGTTGGAATTGCATACACACGATCGGAAAATCCGATAGAAAGGTTTTCCGTCGGAAAAATTGAGAACAGGTTCTCAATCCAAAGTCCGTCGGAAATTCCGACAGAAAAAGACCGTTGGGCATACACACGGTCGGAAAATCCGATGAAAAGCTCCCATCGGACTGTTTCCATCGGAAATTCCGACCGTGTGTACGCCGCATTAGTGTCACTTTAAGGAATTTCATTGATTTGAATTCACAAAAATGCAGTAAAAATTGCATGTACTATTTCTTGTAAGCACACTACAAGACATGATAGTACATTGCTGTGCATTGTGGTGCGCTGCAACACATGTCCGTTGGCACGTCCAGATGGCATTGCATCACATTAATGTACATAAGACATGTAATGCATTACCGCAGCACCTTGGTGTGAATGGGCCCCTGATTGGCGTTGTAGTGGGGCTTAACACCACCTTCCCCAAAACTTATCAACTCCCTTTTGCAGGCTACTATCCCTTCTACATCAACAGGCACACTTTCCTGGGTGGGGGAGGGGGGTGATTTCCAACATGTTGCCTAGGGAGCACGCAGGGGCGGACTGACAACTCAGGGGGCCCCCGGGCAATAGGAGATTATGGGGCCCCCAGGCAATCGGAGATTTTGGGGCCACACAGTATACAATCACACAGTATACACATACATGTATCTATTGGCTGAGAAGGTACTGGAGAGGTGGGGCAGCTATAATCTCAGGATTTTTAGACTTTGAGGCTGACAACCCTGATGGGGCCCCCTAGTGGCCCGAGGCCCTCGGGCAGTGCCCGGGTGGCCAAATGGTCAGTCCGCCCCTGTGATCGTACCAACATTTAGATATGGTAATTACAGCCATATATTTTCTTGTCAGCAGCTTCATGTCCACTGCTAAAGGGTCGTACTGAATGCCATAAATAATAAACAAGATAGCGGGATATTAATAGAGAAGAGCTGCCGAGCTCTGTGTGCAGAAATGATTCATGTACAATTCATTAATACAACCACGCCCTTACGCTTCATTTCAATTTACGTCTTTTTCACACAGTCTGATCATATCTTTACGGGGAGCCTTTCAATGCTGCTGTAAAACAAATTCAAAAATAAAGGCTGTAATGTTCTCCTGCTAAAGCAGCCTGTGATTTTACTCTGCGAGCTTTCCCGCATCACACTTCATTTTATTAGGCGGTGGTGATTTTATAATTTGCGAATATGCTGTAAGATCATATACACATAGAGAGCCACTAGGTCGCAAGTGCAAATTTGATATTAAATTGAAATAATATAAAAGTGTTAAAGTGACCTGGCCATTCGCTAAAAATATTCCAAAAAGGCATACCTGGAGATGAAAAGCGTGAAAAAAATTACCTTTCTCACTGCCTATCCTCTAAAAGAGCCTTTCTTAACCAGGGTGCCCAGGCACACTGGGGGTGCTTTGAGGTTTCTTCAGGGGTGCCTTGGCAAAATGGCTAAAAATGTAAACGAAAATGGTATACAAGGCAGCAGGTGGATCAAACCTTCCTTTTAGTTACCAGTGTTGGTCATCTTACTTTAAAAAAGTAATTAGTTAAGTTACAAATTACTTCTCCCAAAAAGTAATTGCATTAGTAACTCAGTTACTACATTGGAAAAGTAATTAGTTACGCAGCAAAGTAACTGTGACTTTTTTAAAAAATATTCTATAGGTGTAACTAAGGGGCAGGTCTAGTATTACTGTAACCAAGGGGTGCATTTATTATTATTGTTATATATCGTGTAACCAAGGGGCTGCTCTATTATTACTCTAACCAAGGGACAGATCAGTTATAGCGTGTAAGCAAGGGGCGGGTCTATTATTATTATATCGTGTAAGGGGCGGATGGCTACAGAAGAGGGCGAATGTTAAATTAATGGGCAGAGCTCGATATATAACAATAATAATAATAAATGCGCCCCTTGGTTACAGTAATACTAGACCCGCCCCTTACTTACAAGATAGACGCCCCTTGCAGAGTAGCACGAGCATCAGGAGCGTGCGGCATCGCCTCGTACAATTACATGTTAACTGCACCTGCGCGGTATAGAGTTCACTCAGAGCTGTTTAGGTCCGGCAATTTTCGGGAAGCTCCGTAGTCCTTCGTACTGCGCAAGGCCTGCGCCTGCGCAGTACAGGGGGTCCTTATCCGGCGGGGGAACTTTTTCGGCAGGACACTGGAATTACACTACTGCCATCTAGTGGCGGTAGATGTAATTGGGGTAACTAAGCCAAAGTAATGGGAACTGCGTTACCATGAGGGGAAAAGTAATCAGTTAGATTACTCGTTACCCTCTAAAGTAACTGCGTTAGGTAACTCAGTTTATTTTAACTCAGTTACTTACATCACTGTTAGTTACACAAAGCCACAGGTTTTCATTAGGCACCAGTGGCGCACATCCATAATGGGCGCCCCCCAATCTATGGGCCTGGCCCCTAATCTACATGTAGGGCAACAGACGCATGGATTTCAACGTTTTTTTTTTTTTTTTGAAGCACGTGATTTGAGCATGAGGCTCTAATTGGCTTCAAAAAAAGGGTGGGCTCGCCTAGTTGTGTGACAATAGCAAATTAATATTCACTATTGTCTTCCTGATTCTTCCTGATTCTGATCGTCCTCTCCGTTCTTCTCAAGACCTCCTACTCTCAAGCTCTCTCATCTCCTCCTTCCATGCTCGTCAGGAGGTTCAGCAGATGACAAACTATGGGGTGATCGTTGAGGAGCGCCCAGTACCACAGTTCATGAAGAAGCTGAATCCAAATATTTGTTGACAACTGCATCAGTGCTTTAGAAGACGCTAACATGTTTTGGGGGAAATGTCTTCCCTTCTTCAAGGCTAGAGAAAAACAGCCACGTTGGAACAGTAAGAGGCCATCCCCAAACTGTTCCAACAAAGTTGGGATCATGAAATTGTCCAAAGCGTCTTGGTATGCTGACGCTTTAATGCCCCATACACACGGTCGGATAATCCGACCACAAAATCCATCAGATTTTTTCAGACGGATTTTGTCCGACACTGGTGTTGCATACACACGGTCGGACAAAGTTGTCGGAAAATCCGATCATTCTGAACGCGGAGACATTTGTTGCCTACGACGTGACTATGTAGAGGCTAGTAGCCAATAGCTTTGGTCTTGTAATGTGATCTGAGCATGCATGTCCGTCGGAATTCGCTACACACGATCGGAAAAAGTCCGATAGGACTTTGTTGTCGGAAAAATTGAGAGCAGGAGATAAAACTTTGTCCGTCGGAAAATCCGACTGAAAAAAGCCGATGGAGCCTACACACGGTCGGAATTTCCGACAACATTGTCCGATAGGACATTTTCCATCGGAAAATCCGACCGTGTGTATTAGGCATTAGAGTTCTCTTCACTGGAACTAAAGGTGATGCTTTGAAATGCGCAGCCATGCCCCTTGTCTTGTGGTTCTCCTACGTGTGACATCATCTCCAGTCCTGCACCCTCCATGCAATTCGCTGTGGCTCTGGCACTTCCAAGATCGGCTCTCTGTGCTTTCAACGCAGCTTTCCATGCAGCTGGCAGCTGCCACTGCAGACCTCTACTACTATGAGCCTACTAGAAGGAATATAGCTTATGAGTGTATGAGATATGCCTTTACTGATTTTAATCATGTGAGATGCTATTTGCGTTTAGATAATAAGCATTTCCATATATGCTACACTTAGTTGGTGCCCTCTGCTGTCTTTTTTAGATTAGGTAATGTGGTCAGTGTACAATGTAGTGTATTGGTGGTGGCCGTGGTGTTTAGCCTTCTCCTTTAGTTGAACAGAGACCCCAATTCAAGAGATTGAGCAGGTAAACAGCAGGAGTGCATTAAGTGGCCATCACATTCGTTACATCCAGTTTAATCATTTACATTATTGTCCTCGCAACAAGCCAGTGCTGGAGACGCTATCATATGATATACTGCATAAAACGAGCATTCCCAAGGCTAATTGAAAACAACAGGAAATAATTTATGTGTTGCCAGCACGCACAGAAAAACAGATGATGAATTAATATACATTTACAATCACCGCAAGACTGAAACTCTCACATTTCAAACAGTTGGAAAGGAAAAAGTCCGTGCAGACTATAGCAACTGAATTTAGCTGTCTTCTAAAGTAATTTGGATATTCAACACGCCTCTGGCTGCCTGGGAGCAGTGTAAGTCTAGGTGACGTCACAAGGGGAGGGCTCTATGGGTGATGTCATTGGATGCCAACGCCCCATGTCCATATAAGAGGTGCCGGACAGCGGGACCATCGCAACAGATAAAGCTTCATGACAAGAACAGCTTTTTTTTGCGGGTAACCGGCTTCGAGGAAGAAGAAGACAGCGGCAGTGGGGATGGGATCTGGGGACGCCCTTCTTAAAGGGGGGCTTCCAGATTCCGATAAATCCCGCCGCCTGCAGACCCCCGACACCCACCGGCCAGGGTTGTCGGGAAGAGGACCTTCTCCTCATTACATACGGCCTGGTATGGTTTAGGAGCTCACTCGTCCCCTCCCTTTCCTGACCTTATCCGGCATGCTCGGAAAAGGGTCTGGTATGGATTTTGGGGGGGACCTCACGCCATTTTTTTTTAAATTTTGGGGGTGTCCCCTCCGAATTCATACTAGATCCGAAGGGCCTGGTATAGACCTGGGGGGGACCCCGCGCCATTTTCTTCACGCTGACAGCTGATGACTCATCAGTTGTTAACCACTTCCCACTCGGCCACTGCACATAAACGGCCGGGTGGGCGCTCTCTACTTCTGAGTGGACGTTCAGGAACGTCCCTCAGAAGGAGCGGGATCGCGTGCGGGATCACGTGCGCTCCCGCGCAGCGACGCGATCCTGATGCACTCGTGTCACCCAGACACGGTGCATCTTAAATCGCCAGGAGGGCTCTGTGATTGGCCCTCCTGATCACATGACGGCCGTGTCCAATCACGGCCGTCATGTGATGTAAACAAACAGCCGGTTGCTAGGCGATCGGCTCTCCTCTCCTCACACAGAAGTGATCGATGAGGAGAGGAGAGCGGATCTCTGCAGCCGGCTGGTGATCAGTGAGTATGAGCTGTTATTTACAGCTTTTTACTCACTGATCACCAGTGTAATGTAAACGAACAGTAAAACACACTAGTAAACACACAATAAACACACACATGTCCCCCACATATATAACAGTAAAATCACATGTCCCAATGATCATTTGCACACATATGTCCGTGATCACCTGCACACATCTGTACATGATCATTTGCGTACATATGTCCGTGATCACGCAAACCAATTATTATACACTTAACGGGATTTTTTTTACCAAAAACATGTAGCAGAATACATTTTGGCTAAAATTTATGACAAAATTTGGTTTTATTGGATTTCTTTTTAAAATAGAATAAAGAAAATATTTTTTTCCGCTCTTTTTTCGCTTATATCGCAAAAAATAAAAAACGGAGTCGTGAATAAATACCACCAAAAGAAAGCTCTATTTGTGCTACAAATTTTATTTGGGTACGGCATTGCATGACCGCGCAATTCTTATTGAAATTGCGAGAGCACTGAAAGCTAAAAATCAGTCTGGGAAGGAAGGGGGTGAAAGTGCCCTGTATTGATGTGGTTAAAGACATGGCAGTCGGCTTCCCGGCCCCCTGCTTAGCAACCAGCTATATACAGTGTTAAAATAAAAAAACGCAAAACACATGAAAAATCGCATTACACAAACACAAAACTTGCGTTTCTGGTGCGGTTCCATTGAAGTCTATTACCTGCAAATCGTGGTAAAAAGGTCCCTGACCCTTTACAATAACGCACCGGCTGCAAAACGCATAGATGTGAACTTGTACCCTAGGAAACCATGTTAAATGAACTGTAGTGCGTTCGATTGGCCAGGGAATCCTAATGCTACGTACACACAATCGGAAATTCGGTCAGCAAAAGACCGATGAGAGCTTTTCATTGGAAAATGCGACCGTGTGTAGGCTCCATCGGACTTTTGCTGGTGGAATTTCGGCCAGCAAAAGATTGAGAGCATGTTCTCAATTTTTCCGATGGAAAAAGCTTCTAGCGGAAATTCCGATCATCTGTAGCAATTCCGACGTGCAAAATTCCGACGCATGCTCGGAAACAATTTGACGCATGCTCGGAAGCAGTGTACTTAATTTTTGCGCCTCGTTGTAGTGTTGCACGTCACCACGTTCCTGATGGTCGGAATTACGTGTGATCGTGTGTAGGCAACACAAGCTTGAGCGGAATTCTGTCGGAATTCCGTCGTAAAAACCATCAAAGGCTTTTCCGACGAGAATTACGATCGAGAGTACGCGGCATAAGACTCCCTGGCCAATCGGGTCTCAGGATGATGGGAAAACAATAGTGAATATTAATTTGCTAAACCCAGGAGCCTGCATTCACTATATCTGGTCTCCCACAGTACACAGGACATGGAAATGCAATTATTTTAGGTAATATAAACGGCTAAATACTATTTTCCCATCAGCAGTATATTGCAGTCTTGTGACTTCGATCAGTTTCCGACCGAGCACTGGTTGAAGCTTGTAGGAGGAGTTTTAATTCTCCTCTGACTGTTCTATGAGGCTGCATGACCCCGGATCCTCTGTCTGGACAGTGCTGATTGGCCCTGTGCTGATCACATGCACCCTCCCAAAAAAAAACCTCTCTAGCAATACAAACCAAACTGAGCATGTGCAGAGTGCCCCCAAGGCTCTGTTCTATCAGCAGATGGATTGGGGACAGTAAAAGAAGGGGAAGATCAGAGAAGACGGGATCAAACAGCCTTTTTACTCAATGTGGATAATTAACCCCTTAGGTTCCACAGTGAGTATAACAAGCATAGTTTACTTATTTACCCCATGCTGCTACAACATGTGTAGGGCTTTGCTCCTTGTAGGGCTTTAATAGACTTGCCTACCAGTCTCCTTTGTTGTCTTCTTTTTTCCACCATCTTTTCACACTCGATTTTTTTCATCTTTTCCGTCTATAATTTTTATGGTAGTTTTCATCTTGTTGGCCCTTGCAAAAACATACTTTGCTATTCTCCTTTCATCTATTTTTACTACGTGGCTCTACCAATCTAACCTCTTTCACCTTAATTTCAGCGACGGTGCCAAAATTCTTTGTACTTTGCCTCAAGTTCCTCATTAGTTTCCACTCTCCATTTTCCAACTTGAGGCCATAAATTCTCCTAAATAATTTCCCCCAAAAACTCTGAGAAGGTCACATTGGTTTTATCACTGCTCTATAAATGATTGTCTTTGATGTCCAAAGCAGCAGCAATTTGAAGCTATTCCATCTTATATCTGTGCCTGTGTATCATTATCCTCTGTTATTAGCCTTCCCCGATACTTGAAAGACTGAATTCTATGAACGATTCCAAACTAGGTATTGAGGTCACCACTATTTCTTCATCTTGTTTCCTTTGAGGAGGATAGCACCTTTCTTAGTTGCTTGAAGACTTTCTTTCTTTCTAAGGCCTCATGCTCACTAGACGTTTTTAGCGCGGCTATTAGGGGCATCTGGCGTGTTTGTTTTCTGCCTCTCAATGCCTCTGCATGCTAGCCTATGTGTCAATGCACACATACACTATATTGTCAAAAGTATTGTGATGCCTGCCTTTACACAAACATGAACTTTAATGGCATCCCAGTCTTAGTCTGTAGGGTTCAATATTAAGTTGGCCCACCCTTTGCAGCTATAACAGCTTCAACTCTTCTGGGAAGGTTTAGGAGTGTGTCTATGTGCTTCCAGAAGCACAATTGTGAGGTGAGGCACTGATGTTGGACGCGAAGGCCTGGCTCGCAGTCTCTGGTCCAATTCATCCCAAGGGTGTTCTATCGGGTTAAGGTGAAGGCCAGTCAAGTTCCTCCACCCCAAATTTGCTCATCCATGTCTTTATGGATCTTGCTTTGTGCACTGGTCCAAACCATTTGGTGGAGGGGGGGTTGTGGTGTGGGGTTGTTTTTCAGGGGTTGGGCTTGGCCCCTTAGTTCCAGTGAAGGGAACTCTTAAGGCGTCAGCATACCAAGACATTTTGGACAATTTCATCAACCCAACTGAGTGGGAACAGTTTGGGGATGGCCCCTTCCTGTTCCAACATGACTGAGCACCAGTGTACAAAGCAAGGTCCATAAAGACATGGATGAGCAATTTTGGGGTGGAGAAACTTGACTGGCCTGTGCAGAGTCCTGACCTCAACCTGATAGAACAACTTTGGGATAAATTAGAGCGGAGACTGCGAGTCAGGCCTTCTCGTCCATCATCAGTGCCTGACCTCACAAATGCGCTTCTGGATCCCTCTGGTTGACTAAGGGGTGGTGGTGGGACCCTGGTAGGCAGGCTGTATGGGGCCCTATGATTTCTAATAGTGGGCCTGGGTTTTAGTGAGGTGGTTCAACAGGAACCAAAAAGTCCTCCACAAATCTAAGAAATAAATGTATTGTTCAAATAAAATGCACCTGTGCCTACACTATATGGATATTAAGTAGACATGTGCACAATAGAAAAATTTGTTTAGTTTTGTTTCGTTTCTGTTCGTTTCAGTTGATTCGTAATGATTCGTAAGTGGTCGGTGTTCGTATTCAAACTCGTTCGTATTTTCGTAGAGTTATTGTTTTGTTGATTCGTTTTTCCGTTAGTCTAATTTTCGTTTATTCGAAATTCGTATTTTCGTATTTTCGTTGTATTTTGTATTCGGACGCATTCGTATTTTCGTAGATTTAGTTACATTCGTACTTTCGTAAGATTGAATTATTCGTACTTTCGTAACATTGTTTTCATAGATTCGTAATCGGAGCATAATTCATAATTTTATGTAATGTGTATGCTATTATTACATTGTAAGAGACACGGAAAATTACAAATCAACAAAAAAAAAGTTAGGAATGTACGAATTTTTTCGTTCAATCCATTCGAAGCACGTTAAGCAGCGCCATTGTAAGAGACATGGAAAATTACGAATCAACCAACAAAAAAAAAGTTACGAATGTACGAATTTTTTCGTTCATTTTGATTTTCGTTATTTTTGAATCTTTGTTCGGTATTTTTGTTGTTTCTGTTTTCGTTTTCGGATTTTCATTCATTCGTAGTTTTGTTGTTTCTAATTTAATTATTTCGTATTTTCGTTGTTTTTCATATTCGTTCGATTCGATAATTCGTTAAAATTTTTACTAAATTATTCATTCATTCGTACGATACGAATGAACAAATATAACGAATTTGAACGGAAAACGAATTTGTAACTAAACGAATTGCACATGTCTAATATTAAGGCACCTTTCACAAGGGCACCACGGTGGAACGGAATCCGCTTGCTTAGCGGGGATCACTCTGCTGATCCCCACTGAGCAGGACAGAAGTCTCTAGTGCAGAACACAATACCTCCATTGTGAGTGATTTCCTATCATTAGTCTTCAGTGCAGAACACTTTTTAGCATTACCATGTGCCACTGCAGCCAACTTCCCAGATGTTAGTCTCATACACAGGTGGTTCATACTTGGGTGTTCCCTCCACCCGCCATGGGCGATCTCCTTAGGGCCAAAAGCCAATCTAAGCCAAGCCAGAGGACCTGCTAAAGGGGTGACAAGGCTTCTCTATCTGTCCCCAATGTGTCCTCACTAACCACCCTGGCAGCACAGCCCAGCAGAGGGCGCTCTCTCTTCCAGCACAGCTCTACATCTTGCTGAACAGGGGCGTCCTACTCCGATACCCAAACTCCACTGGGCCCCACCCACAGATTGCATATAAAGGGCCACTAACTTCATCCACTACATCATCACAGGAGGAGCTACCAATAGAGGGTGCTAACACCTGCCAACCCCCTCCCTCCACCTTCTAATGATCAGCAATGTCTGTATGTATGTGAGGGCAGCATGGAAAACTGCAGATAGGGTTTTCCACTTCTTTCTGAAAGCTGAAATTCTCTTGATCTGGAATAAACTTCAACAGAACTTATTTTTCTAGAAACAATGAAACAGTTAAAAGAAAAATGTTAGACAAAATATCCCAGCTGCATCCACATTAGCGTCAGACTGCGGGAGCCGTGTGTCCTCTGCTCACAGGTCCTCACACCGAATCTATTAATTACATTTCAGCTGCACAACATGGCTGATAAGTTCTAATGAGCCAGCTAAATTCCAAGATAACAAAACAATATTTTGCCTCTACCAGACTCTGGTTCTTTTTATTATCCCAGGTTTCCAAGAGCACGCAGATTAAATATTTACATATTTAATCATAAGGCACCAGAAATTTGAATTATAATGGGGAAAAATAATGACAAATGAGTGGAACACCGCTGTCCTTCTCTCTTGTTTTACTTGCGTAAGTGGCTCAATTCTGCCCCTGGTTTAATGGCTCACTGCTTCTCTTAGGGTCCTTGGGTCAAGGCTAAGAGGTGATAACTAATTATCATACAAGAGATTATTGTAGAGATTTTCCATCTCAGGCAACCAGGCTAACCTTGACTTCTCAATGAAAACAGCACTGCAGCAAGTACTGCTGGGTGCAATGGCCATCAGTGGTGAAGGTCATAGGTGCAGTGGTGGTCAGTTAGGTGCATGGGTGCAGTGGCGTCCAATAGAGTATTACCTATTGGGGTTATTGTGTGCAATGGCAATATGTGGTGAAGTGTACAGGTGCAATGGTGGTCAGTTAGGTGCATGGGTGCAGTGGCGCCCAATGGAGTAGTACGTATCGGGGTTACTGGGTGCAATGGCAATAAGTGGTGAAGTGTACAGGTGCAGTGGTGGTCAGCAAGGTGCATGGATGCTCAATGACGTAGTGTCTATCAGGGTTACTGTACCTGCTGGTTCTCCTCATCACTCATAAGTGATAACACTCTGGATTGATACTTTAAACATATCAATCTGCATACACTGTTAACTGTATTCCATCAACAAAGCATTCAACCTTCATACTGTAAGAGACGCGAAAGCACAGGCAAGAACTGTAACAGTAAAAAAAGAAGAAGCAGCACACTTATAGGTTCATGTCTTGGTCACTCTGCCATTTCCTACTATGAGCATTTCTCCTACACAGCAGCTCAACTGACAAGCTGCCCATCTAAGGACTTCAAGAAGATGATACCAGGTGAAATTCAGGTACTTACCGGGGCTCAAGTCCTGCGGGAACGCATGGGAACGGAGTTCCTGTACTTTTTCCACAACAGGAACTCAGTTCCCGTTAGCAGCCGGGTCCTGCAAGACTTTTAAGTATGCGAGCTGTGTGGCAGGTGCTACACCAGCAGCTGCCGACACAGCTCGCAATAGTAACTGCCGCACACCTGACCATTCAGGCATTGCCAGTAGGGGGCCCCATGACAGCTTCCGCTTCGATCTACCTGTCAATCACAGCTAGCTGACGGGTAGATCAGCTATTCTGCTCACAGGACATGCAGGGAGAGAGGTGAGCTGAGGGAGGAACATCAGTTTGGGGTGGTAAGCTGAGCACAATACCTGGCAAAGTTTAATGCCAGAAGGGAAGTTTATGTGGAAATATGTGAAGGGTTGGAATAGCAGCGAGTGTGTGTTGGAGCCCTGCAGAGTTTGCAGCCCCCCCAAGCTAACATACATCTCCTAAGCAGGAACACATCACTATCTCCCCAAGCATTCTGTCCAGATAATGTGCAGTTCATTTATGACCTTTCCGTTTAACCCTGTGTTATCCAAACTCTGTTCAATGAAAAGTGGAAACTCACCACATAAACACTCTATATACAAAATAACATTCCCCAATAAAGATCAGAACATGATGTTCACATTTGCATGGAAGCACAATTGAATGAATGCTGATTATTCAGAGAATTACCGTATTTATGTTTATTGAGGACTGTTTTTTTTTTTTATGTACTAACAGTTACGCTTCATACACACAATATGAAAATTGGATGAAAAATACCACTTTTGAAGTGTTCGTGCATATGAGCGTATCAATTATTTTTTTTTGGTGGGTGGGGGATTGGATCTTGGGTGGGAGTTCCCACACTTTTTTCCCCAGGACTTGACCCCTGGTACTTACACTTCTTATTTTTACAAAAGTACATTTTAAACCTCTATTAATGATTATAAAACATTAATTAATTGATGTCCTTTATATCTGCCTGGGTGTAGGCGGGTGTAGCCTATTGTCTCCACTGCATGTGACGTTCATCTGGAGCCGTACTGCAGCTGAAGGGGAAATCTAGGGAAACTTTGCTTCTCTATGGTTCCCTCGGTCCGTGAGAGGCTGAGCAGCGTTCCAGGTGCCAATGCTGCCTCTAGGTGACTCTGCCACCAATCTTGGGTCATGCAGAGTCTTTTTAATTCCCTGTTCCCAGGTTTTGGTGTGCTTTGGCGAAGTGGCTGGTGTAGGGAGAGCGTCCTGGTCTGTCTGCATACCTCACAACTTTTTGAGATGGGAACGAGATACACCTATTAGCAAAAGTATGTAGGCATAGGACACACCCCCTGTCACGCCCCCTTAAAGGAGATATATACAAAAAAATGATTAGTTAAACCCAGAAGTTCTTTTTTTTCACCACTACTACTCCTTTATACTGTCTTTTGAAATTGACACATGTAGCAATTTAGAAATTGGATAAAACGTTTAGCAAAGGGAAACACTTTTTGAAAGATAAAAAGTGCATTTTATATACATAGTTACATAGTTAGTCTGGTTAAAAAATGACCATCTAGATCAACCAATAGAAGGAGGAAAAAAAAAAAAAAAAAAAAATATATATATATATATATATATATATATAGTCCTATATCCTATAACCACCGTCGATGCAGAGGAAGGCAAAAATACCTCAATAAAGCATGATCCAATTTGCTTCAGCAGGGGAAAGAATTCTTTCCTGATACCCCGAGAGGCACTCGGATATTCCCTGGACCTATAAATATTAGTATCCAACAGGAGCAGACCGTTCATTAAGGGCGCACGGGCGCTCCCTCCCCTTTCCTTCGCCACTACCACCCCCTATTCATCCGTCCGGCCCCTTTCAGGACACCGGGCGCATGAATTACAGCGGCAGGGTTTTTTTTTTTTTTAAGCACCTGATTAGAGCCAGAAGTAATAGGCTTCAAAATCAGGTGGGCTTCGGTCGCAGAGCATTGCGCTCGGAGCCCACCCAGGTGAGTTAGAATAGCAAATGAATATTCACTATTCTAACACTGAATCGCCTCTCCGCCAATCAGGAAGCGCGGGTCTGATACCCATTTCCCGATTGGCTGAAGGACAGGTGATCCTATTGGATGCCTAGGAGAAGGGAGATGCACAGCGGAAGCACGGGTCTGATACCCGTTTCCCGATTGGCTGAAGGACCGGTGATCCTATCGGATGCCTAGGAAAAGGGAGATGCACAGCGGAAGCACGGGTCTGATACCCGTTTCCCGATTGGCTGAAGGACAGGTGATCCTATTGGATGCCTAGGAAAAGGGAGATGCACAGCGGAAGCACGGGTCTGATACCCGTTTCCCGATTGGCTGAAGGACAGGTGATCCTATTGGATGCCTAGGAGAAGGGAGATGCACAGCGGAAGCACGGGTCTGATACCCGTTTCCCGATTGGCTGAAGGACAGGTGATCCTATTGGATGCCTAGGAAAAGGGAGATGCACAGCGGAAGCACGGGTCTGATACCCGTTTCCCGATTGGCTGAAGGACAGGTGATCCTATTGGATGCCTAGGAAAAGGGAGATGCACAGCGGAAGCACAGGAAGAGGAAGAAAGAAACCTGCCGCTTGCTGGACATGCTACCCGCCCGCTTCCTAGATGGGGTAAGTGTGGGGCCCGGGGGGGGGGGTGATTGCCATCGACCAGGGGGGGGGGGTTGTTTGCCGCCACCCAAAAGAAAATACCACCATCTGCCACTGGTATCCAATTATATAGATTAGACCAAAATGAGGGACAAATAAGGAGGAGGGACAGAGGGACTTTGATCCAAATCAGGACAGTCTCTCGAAATCAGGGACAGTCCCTCGAAATCAGGGACAGTTGGGAGCTATGTTTGTGGGACAGCACTAGCGGTAGGGACAGGTTCCAGAGGAGTAGGTTCAGCTTGGGGTCTACGTCTGGACTTCAGCAAGTTCCCTTTTGGGTTGGACTGGCCAGGCTACATTCAACCCGTCTTGGCAAGTGCTGTCATCAGTTCTACTACCGCTTCTCTCTGCTGTATTGACTATAAGTTCACGGCCGGGTGAACTCCCCGCTGGGTTAAAGTACTGTTTGCAAGTTCTACAATACAACAGTTACTGAACTCTGGGACTCTGGCTGTGATTACTGCCGCCGCACCACGCTGCACCCACTCAACATGTGGTTCAGCAGTAGTTAGACGAGTCTCCCTTGCCTCTATGGGTTAGTCTAGCAATCTTTACATTTAATAGTACGACAAAATTACAGAAAAGCAAGCTTGTATTAAAAAAAAGAAAAAAAACATATCAAAAAATTATACTGCAATAATAAATCAAAGGCGCTAAATGGAAAATACCGTAAACCTTCCCTTGAAGGTGAGAGCTGGCCATTATTTATACGCTTTAGTTGGTCTTGCTGCTGACTTGCTAAGTGAAATCCTGACACCAGAGGCTGAGAAGCTGTCCTGAGCCTGCTGTCTGTGTGTTAATAACCATGTTCAGTATTAATTAGTAAGTGCGATCTGTGCAGCGTTTATATGTGAAAATCTATCCAATATTCATCTTTACAGCCTCCTATGTCACCTTCCTGTGTATGAATAATACTTATAATATATTTCTTAATAGCCACAGTAGAAAAAAAATCCACCAAATGTCTTTGAAAATGTACAGTATATAACAGTATATACAGTATATAACCAAAAGTAAAAAAGGGACACCTGCTTTTACACGCACATGTGTAAAGGACACACTCCTAAACCTTGTGGACGGCCTTCCCAGAAGAGTTGAAGCTGCTATAGCTGCAAAGGGTGGACCAACTCAATATTGAACCCTATGGACTAAGACTGGGATGCCATTAAAGTTCATGTGCGTGTAAAGGCAGGTGTCCCAATACTTTTGGTAATATGGGGTATATTTTACCTTGTAAAAGTAGCAATGACATGATCACTGTGCCTGTGCAAAGAAAAGAGCTGTAGGGAGGACCCAACAGGCTGCATTTTCATATAATGTTATGTCCTTTCACAAAATCACTGCACTTAAAGTGGTGTTCCACCCCAAAAAAAAAAAAAAAAAATCATGAATGTGGCTAAAAAAATAAATAAAAAAAAACTCACCTCTAAATGGCTGTTGCTAGGGGGTCCCTCATAGTCTGCCTCCTTCAGTGCCTGGGCTTGTGACATCACTTCCCCTCGGCGCCGGAAGGGCTCAGCTCTGCCCCCTCCCTCTTGTGAATCATCTGGGACACGTGACAGGTCCCAGATAATTGCGCGGCCAATCATGGCGCGCCGCGCTGCTCGCGCATGCGCAGCTTGCGCATGCGCAGTGGGTGCCCGGCTGTGAAGCCACAGCCGGGCGCCCACAGGTACAAACTGAACGGAGGGGGGAACGAGCAGGGCTTCGATTCCCCCGCATCGCTGGACCCTGGGACAGGTACGTGTCCGATTATTAAAAGTCAGCAGCTGCACTATTTGTAACTGCTGACTTTTAATTATTATTTTTTTTTTTTTTAAATGGAAACACCTCTTTAAATTAAATGCAATAAATTATAAATTATATGCACTGCATTAAATAATTAAAGACAGAATAGTTGTGGAATAACTATTTTAAAGCGGTGTGTCAGCTAAAAAAAAAATTTTTTTAAAAGTCAGCAGCTAAAAAAAAAAGTCGCTGCTGACTTTTAATAAGTACACTTACCCTCCCAGGGCGCCCGCGATGCTGTTCGTGGAGGCCGAGATGTCCCTCGGCGTTCCGGATCCAGCGCCGCCATCCTCAGTAAGGGAAACGGCTTTGCGCGGCCTACTGCGCATGCGCGAGTCGGCGCGCGGCCTACTGCGCATGCGCGAGTTGGATTTGTGAATGGGGAACGCGGTGTGTTGTGGGACACAGTTCCCATAACACACTGCGCCCCATTCCATAGAAGACAGAAGAAGAGAAGATCACCGCGGAGCTGGAGGAGGCAGATTAGGACAATCTGCCTAGCAACAGCCATTTCTGGTAAGTAAAAAAAAAAAATTATTTTTTTTTTTTTCATTTGAAATTGTTACTAACATTTTAAAAAGTTTTTGTTTTCAGGGTGTCCCACCACTTTAATATTTTTTTGTTGAATGTAAACTTTTATTTATTTTATTATTTTTTTTTTGACTGTTTATACAAAATCATTTTCTACAAATAAACATTTAATATAGAATTTCCAGGGCACTATAGTTTATTTTTTATTTTTTTAAATGTTTTTTTCATGTTCTGACCATAATAAACAAGTTTTATATGTAAAAAGTATGAATTGCTAAGGTAGAAACCGATTTTTTTTTTTTTATTTTAAATCTAACAGTTGTGACTGTTACTTAGCTGACCTCCCCTGCCAGCTTTTGTTTCTTCCCACCTGTAGTCCAAGGTGACTTCTGATTTTTAACTGTAACATTTATTAATTGGCCGACAATCAAGTCGCCCTCCGTTTTTTCCCAGAAGTGTTCTTGTTCAAATCAAAGAAATTGGTACTTTTTACAAATTTATTTTTTTGCTGAAAAAGATGTAAAACGCGCATGAAATATTCGGCTCCTAATAGAATAATAATATTTATAAAATTAGTTTTGATGCAAAGATGTAAAATGCATCATAAAATTTTCGGCTCCTAATAGAAAAATACCCTTTATAAATTTTGTTTCGATGCAAAGACGTGAAACGCATCATAAAATTTTCGTCTCCCAATATAATAATACTCTTTATAAAATTTGTTTAGATGCAAAGACGGGAAACGCACATGACATTTTTCGACTTCCAATATAATAATACTCTTTATAAAATTTGTTTTGCTGAAAAGACATGAAATAGTTGCCTCGCATTGTGCTGAACAAGCTAAGAGGGACAATTTAATTGAATAGAATACTGGGTAATATCAAATACAACACCACATTTATATTATTTTATTTTTAATTTTTTTATAATTTCTCTTCCGAAGATGAACACACAGTACAGAAATGTACAACTATAAAAAATAAAAAAAAGTCTGATTAAGATGAAAAAGAAACAGGTTCTTTTTGATAATAAGCTGTTAAGTCCACACCAGCCTGTGAAGATAAAAATAGCTAAAAAAAAAAATAAAAGAGATGAAACACAGGATCAGGATGTCACACTGCGAGAAAATATACTGTTGTTTAGCAGCCTGGCTACAGCAGATGCAAGAGAAATCCTCAGAGGAAGCGGGAAGAGGGGGGGGGGGGGGGGGGTGTTAAAATAAGTTGCTTTGCAGTAAGTTTTTCCAGGTTTTTCAAAGTTTTTGCAATAGAGTTTTTTAGCGTGTATTAGCGTTTTTAAGTGTTTATTTGCGTTTTTTTTTTTCAATTAATCGAAAACGTTAAACGCTGGTGAGCTGACATTCGAGAGTTTTTACAGCTGAAAAACTCCTCTTAGAACTCACTAGATTTTTTTTTTTTTACAGCCAAAAATGCCCAAAGCCATAAACAGTTGATAACAGCCTATGTGTGCACGGACACATAGGATAACATGATGGGGAGTTTATTGACTGTAGAAAAAAACATCTGAAACAAAAAACAGCAGCGGTAAAAACATCCAGTGTGCATGAGGCCTAAAAGTCGCTGGCAGGGAAGGGGTTAACACTAGGGGGTGATCAAGGGGTTAAGTGTTCCTGAGGGAGGCGTTTCTAACTTTGGGGGAGGGGACTGACTGGAGGAGAAGAGAGAGATCGCTGTTCCTGATCACTAGGAATAGCAGATCTCTCTCTCTGCTCCCCTGTCAGAACGGGGATCTGTCTGTTAACATTGACAGATCCCCGTTCTGCCTCTCTGAGGAACGATTGCGGGTAGCCAGCGGACATCGCGGCCTCCGGCCACGTGCATCACCCCCTATACCCTATTTAAATTGGCCGCCGTACAGCTACGGCGATGCATACAGGGCAGCCAATCTGCCGCCGTATAACGACGGCGGCTGATCAGCAAGTAGTAATAAATTTTCCTGACACCAAAAGAAAAAAGGTGACAGGGGAGGGAGCTCCAGCACACAGGCTGTGATTGACAGCCTCAGCTCTGTTCCTGTGTGCTGTGTGAAGGGGGTGTGTCCCTTCCCTCCAATCAGCTCTCAGGCTGCATTCATACCTGAGCGTAGTGTCTTTGTGAGCTTTTCCGCCATTTTTTCACGCGTTTTTATACATGATTTTGGCATGTTTTTATTGTTGTTTTCTTATTAGTAGCATTATTATTATTATATTATTATTATTATTATTATTATTATTATTAATAATAATAATGTATTTAATATTTTTTAAAGTTAGAGGTTAATTATTATTTATTAATGTATTATTACATATTATTCATTTATTTGACTTATTTATGATGATTGTTAGGATTAGGAGTTGGGGTTAGGGTTATTTATTATTATTTTACTTTATTATTATACAAATAATAATGAATAAATAAATGTAAAATAAATACACAAATAACTAAACACCCTAACACAAAATAAATTATTATTAATAATAATAATAATAATAACAATTTAATATTTTTTAAGGTTAATTATTATTTATTAATGTATTATTACATATTATTTTATTTTTACTTTTTAGTTATTTGTGTATTTATTTTACATTTATTTATTCATATATTATTACTATTATATTTTTTACATTTTTTAATTTGAGCAGAAAATTTGTAGAAATTTTAACACATTTTAATCTTACATTCTCATTCGCCATTCGGCCAAAATAATAATCATCTGGCAGGCTATAAGCCATGTTGTGTTCCGGGTGCTTTAGCGGTGAATGGGTCAGTTAATTGACTCATTTATCCTGGAAGGTCTTGGTGTGCCAATGCTGTGAAGTGCTGGAAATGCCTCCTGCGCAGAGTGACCCACAGAGACACAAAGTCCTTCACTGGTGACGGGGTCAAAGTAAGCTGACTTGAAATGCAATCATTTCGATTATTAAGTATTCAGTGGCCACATACGTCTAGACCGCGCTGATTGGTTCAACGCAAGTGTTACCTGTCTAAGAATTCTAAATAGAAAGTAATTGACATTAAATGGAATCTATGGGCTCTTTACAGGTTTTTAGGTAAATGGCAGTTCAATTTGCTTAAAGTGGACCTAGCATCAGATATATGTCTTCATGTTAAAGCAGAACTCCAGCCAAAATAACAATATATAAATGCATAGCCTATTAAAAGATAAAATAACAAAGCCGGCTTTTTCGATGTATTATCCAGCTTCAATCCTGAGATTTCCTCTGCAGTATTTTATTTGTGCCACTAGATGTCCTCAGTATGATGGCCTGCAGCATTTACCCCTGCTTCTTCTGAGCCCAGACTGTCCTGGACCTGCTCCCAGCATAGGGTTGCCACCTGTCCGGGATTTGCCTGGACAGTCCAGGTTTTTAAAACATGTGTTCGGGTTGCAGGCGGACTGTAACCCGGACAAATTATTCAGACCAGGCTGTGGCTCCACAAATAACCAAGATAGTCACACACAAATCTGTTGCCTTCCGGGAGCTGTGGGCGGCTGTCTGGGGGCAGGTTTGGCATCAATGGGGGCAGGGCAATGATGTCAGCAATAGCAATTTGGCCACACCCACTGTTCGCTGTGGCACGCTATATGCACCACATTTCTACTCTCCTTAGGGGCACCCAAAGTTGTCCCAGGCCGCTAAATTGTTTTGGGTTTGGTTTGAAGAAAAAGTGGCAACCCTATCCCAGCATGTGACTGGACAGTGAAAAGAGAAGCAACACAGTGATTGGCTCACCTCTCTGTCACTCTGCTCTCTCCTCCTATCAGCACATGAACTGATTGGCTTCTTGTGCTGCTTCAGGTATTTTCACTTGGAGCCAGGCGCTGCCACCAGTCCCAGATACCTGAGGACAGAGAGACCGCCAAGTGATCTGGAGAAGAGTCCTGTGTACCGGAAGGGGTGAGAGGTAGCGGAAGGGGTGAGGGGTGTGGGGTGAGATGAATCATCTGTGCTTATCTAAACACTGACACCGTTTATGCATTAGAGACTGCTTCTTGTTTGGCAGCCCATTAGCCATTCATTTTACACTCTTAAAGCTACACATGCACCACCTTACAGAAGGGCCCCAACAAAAGCTAGTCAATACTGACAATTAGGTGCCAGGTACTTTGCAGTCACCTCCAGGGGTATCATTTTGTCTGGAACGCATACGCCCACCCACTAATTGGGCATGTATGTGTTCACCCAAGAACCTTAATTTGTTTGGGTTAGTTATCAGTACTTTAACCCTGTTTGCACCAGTTATTTTTTGGTTTAACATTTCTATAGTTCAGTTGATGGCCATCTTATGGGATAGTGTTTAATTTATCTCATACAGCATCTTCATTCATTCATTAGCCTGTTTAATAATGTATGCATTATTTAACCACTTCAGCCCCGGAAGGATTTGCCCCCTTAATGACTAGGCCATTTTTTGCGATTCGGCACTGCATCGCTTTAACTGACAATTGCGCGGTCGTGTGACATTGTATCCAAACAAAATTTACGTCCTTTTTTACCCACAAATAGAGCTTTCTTTTGGTAGTATTTGATCACCTCTGCGTTTTTATTTTTTTGCGCTATAAACAAAAAAAGGCCGACAATTTTGAGAAAAAAAAAATGTTTACTTTCTGCTGTAATACATATGCGCTAACCTGTAGACATGTGCAATTCGTTTTGTTCCAAATAATTTTTTTAACGAATTTCCACAAATTCGTAAATTTGAATATTAGAAAGTTTGAAAATCCGAAATTCGTAAATTTGTAAATCTTTTAATACGTAAATTCGAAAATCAGGAAATTCGCAATCCGAAAATCCGAAAAATTCTAAAATAAACGAGAATTCAAAAACACGAAAATCCGAAAATCTGAAATAATAACTAACTATTAAATTATAGGTATTGGAATTTCCTTTCAAATTTGTCTGTTAGTAAACGTAACGCTTTAATTCTAAGTTACCAATTTTCCGAAATAATGAATGCCATGTCTAAATGAATGGAACGTAACGAATTAATAATAATAAAAACATATTATTATTATTATTATTATTATTATTAATTATTAATTTGTTCCATTTCCATTTGTTATTTCGGATAATTCGTAACTTCGGATATATTTGTATTTGTTACTGCCATATTTGAAAGGAAATTCTAATACTTATAATGTAATAGTTATTATTAGTTAGCTAGTTATTATTTTGAATTTCCGGATTTTGAATTTTCGAATTTTCGAATTTTCGAATTTCTGGATTTCGGATTTTCGAAATTAATGAATTTACAATTTAGAATTTACGAATTTTGGATTTTCAAATTTACGAATTTTCTAAATTAGATCAAAACGAATGACCCGAAAAATGAAGAAAAAAAAAACGAATGAAACGAAAAAGAACAAATTTTTCGGCAGTGCACGTGTCTACTAACTTGTTTAGGCAGCATCCTTGCTTTTTGCTGATGCACAGCTTGCCAGGAGGTTTGGTAGTCAGCCTATGATATCACAGTATGATTCCTCCCTTTTTAGCCCTGCATGGCCTTTACCATAAGCAGCCGATCGTCAGGAGTGTCTGCTCCCACCCAGACAAGCTAATGAAGGAAGAGGCGCTAAAGGCGTCACATGACCTCAAGACAGTATAGGTATTTAAAAAATATTTTTTTGAAAATTGCATTTAAAGAAGCTGAGCTGATTGCATGTTTTTTATAGCACAAATGTGTGACACCCCCTCTGACACCCCAAAAGACAGGATAGCACCTCCAGGGGCAGGGCGGGCTTGCATTTCACCCCAGAGCTAAAATGGGGGGCCGATAAAGAATATTGGGCGCCGGTCGCTTTTGTCTTTTTAAAGTTTTATTGCAGAACGGTTAAGGAGGTGAGGGTTAGGGGGTCCCAGCTACCGTAGCAGATCACTTACAGATTCTCCAGATCAATGTCCAGCTTCACAGTGTCAGAGCCTTTAAGCCAACCCGGCAACACTGTTAACACTAGACGTGCACTGCCGAAAAAAACTTGTTTGTTTTCATTTTCTTTCCATTCGTTTTTCTTTTTTTTTTTGTTTTTTGGAATCATTCGTTATGATCGCAATTCGAAAATTCGGAAATTCTAAAAAATCAGAAAATTCGGAAATTTGAAAATTCAAAAATAAGGATGAAAATTCGAAAATTCAAAAGTACGAACATCTATAAATTCGAAAACCCGAAAATTCGAAAATCTGAAATAATAACTATTAATAATTTAACTATTACTAAACTATTAAATTATAGGTATTGGAATTGCCTTTTAAATTTGTCTGTTACATAACGTAACGAATACGAATTTATCCAAAGTTACGAATTATCCAAAATAACGAATGCCGTATCTAAACAAATGGAATGAAACAAATTAATAACTAATATTAATAATAAAAAGTTTTTATTAATATTATTGTTATTATTAATTAGTTACGTTCCATTTGTTTGGATGCGGCATTCCTTATTTCGGATAATTCATAACTTCGGATAAATACATAATCATTACATTCACTAACAGCCAAATTTGAAAGGAAATTCCAATACCTATAATTTTTTAAACTTAGTAATAGTTAAAGCAGAAGTAAACCCATCCATAAAACAGTTTCATTTACAGCATGTGCCGGGAATGTAACACTCCCATTGGTTGTACTCTCAACCAAACTGTCAAACCATCCAATGGCTGGTGTCATAACTGATCACATGTGCAGCATCATGGCAGTTGTAGATTAAACAGAGGCAAAGATTGCAGCTTCCTTGGCTGAAAACGATAGGAGAGTTTACTTACACTTTAAGTTATTATTTCAGAGTTTCCGAATTTCCGAATTTATGAACTTTTGAATTTCCGAATTTCCGAATTTATGAACTTTTGAATTTCCAAATTTCCGAATTTTCGAATTTCCGAACTTATGAACTTTTGAATTTCCAAATTTCCGAATTTTCGAATTTCCGAATTTATGAATTTATGAACTTATGAATTTCCGAATTTTTACATTTTCAAATTTATGAATTTTCGAATTTTCGAATATTTAAATTTATGCATATTTGGAAAAATTCCTTAAATGGGTTTTTGTTAATTCAGATATTTTCGAATTAATAAATTTGTCGAAATTCCTTAAACTAATTTGGAACGAAACGAATTGCACATGTCTAGTTAACACATTCCCAAATTTCAGTGTGTCCTCCAAGTGAAACACCAGACCCTTCTGAGAGACCAGCCTTCTTCCTGGCTCTCTCCAGCAAGGGGCCTCCCCTGTGTCTCCTCCTTCGCAAAGCATCCTCCAGACCCAGCAGGACAGCTTCAGGACCACTTCAGCCCACGTTAGGCCCCCACAATAGGCTATTGGGACAAACAGCAGAACTACATCTAACAGCACCTCCCTAGGCCTCAGCCCAGGGGAAGAGAGCAAGCACAGAACATGGCCTGTCCCAAATATTTATATCCTCCCACAGCATGTACCAGTGGCGTAAGCCTCCTACTGGATTGGTTGAAGGAAATATACATATTTATAACTGAGTTTTGTTTGTGAAATCTCATACTATGACCAGTGATACCAGTGACATCTACTGGCCACAGTGAGAAATCACAAGCCAACTTAAAATGATTACATAGCTCCCAACTGTCCCTGATCTGGAGGGACTGTCCCTGATTTGGTGCAATGTCCCTCTGTCCCTCTTTCCTCCTCATTTGTCCCTCATTTTGGTCTGATCTATATATTGTATATATAAAATGCACTTTTTATCTCTCAAAAGGTGTTTCCCAGTGCTAAACCTTTCATCTGATTTCTAAATTGCTGCATTTGTAAATTCCAAAAGCCAATATAGAGGAATAGTAGTGGTATAAAAAGTACTTGTGGGTTTAACCAATCTTGTTTTTTGTACAATTCCCCTTTAAAAGGGCGTGGCAAGGTGTGTGTCATATGTCTGCATACTTTTGCTGATGGGTGTCCCTCATTCCCATCTCAAAAAGTTGGGAGGTATGGGATCATAAATCTTTTTTTTTTTTTTTTTTCTTTTACAAAAATAACAAACATGCCTATACTTGCTTTGTGCAATGGTTTTGCACAGAGGAGCCCCGATCCTATTTTTCCGAGTCCCGCTGCTGCATCCATTGACATAGACAGTGGAACTCGGCCCTACCCCCCGCGCTCCCGTGTCACCGGATTTGACTGACAGCAGTGGGAGCCAGTCGCTCCCGCTGCTATCAATCCGTCCAATGAGGAGAGAGACAGCGACGGGAGCCGCTGCGCTAGTGCACATCGCTGGATCGGATGGACTCAGGTAAGGAGTCTAGGCGGGGGCAGCTGCCGCACAGAAGATTTTTGTACTTTGTGTTATCAGAAGGGGAGCAGATACACGAAGTCTCGGGAGCGAGCAGAGAGAGGACATCAATCAAGCAAAATGACAGGAAAGTGGGTGGATCCAGACTCCAGAGCCAGACCATTGTCAGTATTACACTGTATGAAAGTCTGTAGCCCCTCCCACAGGTATTTAGCTAGATTTTAACAGAATGGGGGCACTTCTGAATGGGCAGGAAAGATGTTTAGATATCAGCATCTCACATAGAATAGATGTAAGCAAAAAAAAAAGGAGGAAACCCATACTTCTATTTTAAGCTTAGGGAATAACCAGGTGAAAGCTCTAATGCACGTTGGGAAAGGCTCACAGTGTGCAGTAATTCAGAGTAAGCAATAGCAGTACAGGTGAGGAGCCTGTACAACTGTGCAAGATTAAAGAGAAGTATGGAGCTTTAAAGCACACAGGAAGCGACAGGGATCTCCCCAATGGGGACACAGACAGCAATAAAAAGCAAATTAACGGATGAAATGCCTGGAGCCAAATACTGACAAATCTAATTGCAACAACATCCCTGCATTACCATTAAGAAAAGAACGCTGGGACTACCAATAACAAAAAAAAATAAAAAATAAAAATAAGAACCCAGTAATTATAGAAAAAAAACTGCTCCAGCCCCCCAAAAATCTATATTAAAACGATATTAATAATTCATAAAAAAAAAACAAGATTTGTTAAGGCCTCCTTCAAATTATACCTTGTGTAAACACATTACTGTGCAATGTAATAAGGTACAATGTGTTGAGGCAGTCCATTCATCTTGAAAGGACTGACGGTGCCCTTTAGTAGACATGTGCAATTTGTTGTGTTCCAAATTCGTTTTTTAAATTTGTTAATTCGGAAATAATCCAAAAATAAGAACGAAAATTTGAAAAACCCAAAAAATACCCGGAAATAATAACTAATAATAACTTAACTATTACTAGGCTATTCAATTATAGATCTTGGAATTTCTTTTAAAATTTGGCTGCTAGTGAACGTAGCAAATTTTATCCGAAGTTACGAATTATCCAAAATAATGAATTACTTTTTATTATTATTTATTATTAATTTATTCCGTTCCATTCGTGTAGATGCAGCATTTGTTATTTCGGATAATTCGTAACTTCATTTAAATTCACATTCGTTACGTTCACTAGCAGTCAAATTTGAAAGGAAATTCCAATACCTATAATTTAATGGTTAGTTATTATTAGTTAGTTATTATTTAGAATTTTCAGATTTTCAAATTTTTAGAATTTCCGAATTTTAGAATTTCCAAATTTTAGAATTTCCCATTTTCCGAATTCTCAGATTTCCAAATTTTAGAATTTTAGAATTTTCAGATTTTAGAATTTCTGAATTTCCGAATTTTCAGATCTTCGAATTTCCAAATTTTCTAATTTTCGAATTTACGATAAAAATTAACGAAATTAAAACGAACACATATTTTGGCAGTGCACATGTCTACCCCTTAGATTAGCAAAAATCAGACCTGCGCCTTTTCCTTTTATTTGTAGCGCAGAGCAGCGCAAGGCACACCTATTTTTGTTTGTGTTTCCAAGCCCGCAGTGTAATGCAAAAAAGAAAGGCCAGTGAAACAAAAAATTACATTTTAAATATACACAAAAAAATGCACAGGGTGTGTCACTGGTCCCTCCTAAAGAGGAAGTACCTTTCCTGACTCCCCTGGGCGCAAGGCTGCTGGCAGGGGTAAGAGCACTCTGCACCACCTAGCCAAAAGACCTGGCAGACCCCTGTCTTCTAGGCTAGTCAAAGCCAATGGGGTACGCTGCACTCTGTACAGAGCGTATCCCTGAACCCGGCACTCTGTACGTAAAGCATCCCTAAACGTTCCACTCTGTACAGAGCGTATCCCTGAACCCTGCACTCTGTACGTAAAGCATCCCTAAACGTTGCACTCTGTACAGAGCGTTTCCCTGAACCCTGCACTGTGTACATAGAGCATCCCTAAACGCTGCACTCTGTACATAGGGTACCCCTGAACCCTGGACTTTGTACATAGAGCATCCCTAAACTCTGCATATAACGCACTCCTGGTATTTATTGCCCCTTTAACCACTTGCCAAGAAGCAACATGCCCGTATGTCAATGGACTTCAAGCGGTTATACTGTGATGATGCCTGCAGCTGCTCCCGATACCGTTAGTTCGGCTCTTGGATATGGTAACCCAGAAGCGATGACCTGACATCACTTCCGGTTTACCCGGATGTCAACGCCACCATTTTCAAAAATCAAAAGCATTCGATCACATTGATCTTGGTGTGATTAAATGCTTTTAAGGGCAGAGGAATGATTTGGGGTCTTATAGACCCCAGATTTCTCCATAAAGAGTACCATATAAATAGCACGCCAAACTCAGAGCCATGGTCTTAAATAGACTCTTCCTGACCCAAGATAGCCACCAGTGTCAAATGGGTTGTCAGCATCCAAACGGATCGCTGCTCCAGTGACCCAGGAAACCATAGAGGAACTATGTTCCTCTTGACCTGCTCTCCTTCTGCACTGCCGCTGTGGTTGAGTGCCACCCGCAGCAGAGAAAATAGACTGCACCTGCCTACACATCTTATTTGTATGCTACCATGGAGGTGCCAAGAAAAAGAATCATTTTCAGAGTAAGCCCCACCAAACCAAATGCAATGCAAGTTGAATTTGACCTCAGTCCAGTCATCACTCTACGTCTACCCTTAATCAGAAACAAAATTAAATTTGTAAATCTTTTAATACGTAAATTCGAAAATCAGGAAATTCGCAATCCGAAAATCCGAAAAATTCTAAAATAAACGAGAATTCAAAAACACGAAAATCCGAAAATCTGAAATAATAACTAACTATTAAATTATAGGTATTGGAATTTCCTTTCAAATTTGTCTGTTAGTGAACGTAACGATTTAATTCTAAGTTACCAATTTTCCGAAATAATGAATGCCATGTCTAAATGAATGGAACGTAACGAATTAATAATAATAAAAACATATTATTATTATTATTATTATTATTAATTATTAATTTGTTCCATTTCCATTTGTTATTTCGGATAATTCGTAACTTCGGATATATTTGTATTTGTTACTGCCATATTTGAAAGGAAATTCTAATACTTATAATGTAATAGTTATTATTAGTTAGCTAGTTATTATTTTGAATTTCCGGATTTTGAATTTTCGAATTTTCGAATTTCGAATTTTCGAATTTCTGGATTTCGGATTTTCGAAATTAATGAATTTACAATTTAGAATTTACGAATTTCGGATTTTCAAATTTACGAATTTTCTAAATTAGATCAAAACGAATGACCCGAAAAATGAAGAAAAAAAAACCGAATGAAACGAAAAAGAACAAATTTTTCGTCAGTGCACGTGTCTACTAACTTGTTTAGGCAGCATCCTTGCTTTTTGCTGATGCACAGCTTGCCAGGAGGTTTGGTAGTCAGCCTATGATATCACAGTATGATTCCTCCCTTCTTAGCCCTGCATGGCCTTTACCATAAGCAGCCGATCGTCAGGAGTGTCTGCTCCCACCCAGACAAGCTAATGAAGGAAGAGGCGCTAAAGGCGTCACATGACCTCAAGACAGTATAGGTATTTAAAATTTTTTTTTTTGAAAATTGCATTTAAAGAAGCTGAGCTGATTGCATGTTTTTTATAGCACAAATGTGTGACACCCCCTCTGACACCCCAAAAGACAGGATAGCACCTCCAGGGGCAGGGCGGGCTTGCATTTCACCCCAGAGCTAAAATGGGGGGCCGATAAAGAATATTGGGCGCCGGTCGCTTTTGTCTTTTTAAAGTTTTATTGCAGAACGGTTAAGGAGGTGAGGGTTAGGGGGTCCCAGCTACCGTAGCAGATCACTTACAGATTCTCCAGATCAATGTCCAGCTTCACAGTGTCAGAGCCTTTAAGCCAACCCGGCAACACTGTTAACACTAGACGTGCACTGCCGAAAAAAACTTGTTTGTTTTCATTTTCTTTCCATTCGTTTTTCTTTTTTTTTTCGTTTTTTGGAATCATTCGTTATGATCGCAATTCGAAAATTCGGAAATTCTAAAAAATCTGAAAATTCGGAAATTTGAAAATTCAAAAATAAGGATGAAAATTCGAAAATTCAAAAGTACGAACATCTATAAATTCGAAAACCCGAAAATTCGAAAATCTGAAATAATAACTATTAATAATTTAACTATTACTAAACTATTAAATTATAGGTATTGGAATTGCCTTTTAAATTTGTCTGTTACATAACGTAACGAATACGAATTTATCCAAAGTTACGAATTATCCAAAATAACGAATGCCGTATCTAAACAAATGGAATGAAACAAATTAATAACTAATATTAATAATAAAAAGTTTTTATTAATATTATTGTTATTATTAATTAGTTACGTTCCATTTGTTTGGATACGGCATTCCTTATTTCGGATAATTCATAACTTCGGATAAATTCATAATCATTACATTCACTAACAGCCAAATTTGAAAGGAAATTCCAATACCTATAATTTTTTAAACTTAGTAATAGTTAAAGCAGAAGTAAACCCATCCATAAAACAGTTTCATTTACAGCATGTGCCGGGAATGTAACACTCCCATTGGTTGTACTCTCAACCAAACTGTCAAACCATCCAATGGCTGGTGTCATAACTTATCACATGTGCAGCATCATGGCAGTTGTAGATTAAACAGAGGCAAAGATTGCAGCTTCCTTGGCTGAAAACGATAGGAGAGTTTACTTACACTTTAAGTTATTATTTCAGAGTTTCCGAATTTCCGAATTTATGAACTTTTGAATTTCCGAATTTCCGAATTTATGAACTTTTGAATTTCCAAATTTTTTGAATTTTCGAATTTCCGAACTTATGAACTTTTGAATTTCCAAATTTCCGAATTTTCGAATTTCCGAATTTATGAATTTATGAACTTATGAATTTCCGAATTTTTAAATTTTCAAATTTATGAATTTTCGAATTTTCGAATATTCAAATTTATGCATATTTGGAAAAATTCCTTAAATGGGTTTTTGTTAATTCAGATATTTTCGAATTAATAAATTTGTCGAAATTCCTTAAACTAATTTGGAACGAAACGAATTGCACATGTCTAGTTAACACATTCCCAAATTTCAGTGTGTCCTCCAAGTGAAACACCAGACCCTTCTGAGAGACCAGCCTTCTTCCTGGCTCTCTCCAGCAAGGGGCCTCCCCTGTGTCTCCTCCTTCGCAAAGCATCCTCCAGACCCAGCAGGACAGCTTCAGGACCACTTCAGCCCACGTTAGGCCCCCACAATAGGCTATTGGGACAAACAGCAGAACTACATCTAACAGCACCTCCCTAGGCCTCAGCCCAGGGGAAGAGAGCAAGCACAGAACATGGCCTGTCCCAAATATTTATATCCTCCCACAGCATGTACCAGTGGCGTAAGCCTCCTACTGGATTGGTTGAAGGAAATATAAATATTTATAACTGAGTTTTGTTTGTGAAATCTCATACTATGACCAGTGATACCAGTGACATCTACTGGCCACAGTGAGAAATCACAAGCCAACTTAAAATGATTACATAGCTCCCAACTGTCCCTGATCTGGAGGGACTGTCCCTGATTTGGTGCAATGTCCCTCTGTCCCTCTTTCCTCCTCATTTGTCCCTCATTTTGGTCTGATCTATATAGTTGTATATAAAATGCACTTTTTATCTCTCAAAAGGTGTTTCCCAGTGCTAAACCTTTCATCTGATTTCTAAATTGCTGCATTTGTAAATTCCAAAAGCCAATATAGAGGAATAGTAGTGGTATAAAAAGTACTTGTGGGTTTAACCAATCTTGTTTTTTGTACAATTCCCCTTTAAAAGGGCGTGGCAAGGTGTGTGTCATATGTCTGCATACTTTTGCTGATGGGTGTCCCTCATTCCCATCTCAAAAAGTTGGGAGGTATGGGATCATAAATCTTTTTTTTTTTTTTTTCTTTTACAAAAATAACAAACATGCCTATACTTGCTTTGTGCAATGGTTTTGCACAGAGGAGCCCCGATCCTATTTTTCCGAGTCCCGCTGCTGCATCCATTGACATAGACAGTGGAACTCGGCCCTACCCCCCGCGCTCCCGTGTCACCGGATTTGACTGACAGCAGTGGGAGCCAGTCGCTCCCGCTGCTATCAATCCGTCCAATGAGGAGAGAGACAGCGACGGGAGCCGCTGCGCTAGTGCACATCGCTGGATCGGATGGACTCAGGTAAGGAGTCTAGGCGGGGGCAGCTGCCGCACAGAAGATTTTTGTACTTTGTGTTATCAGAAGGGGAGCAGATACACAAAGTCTCGGGAGCGAGCAGAGAGAGGACATCAATCAAGCAAAATGACAGGAAAGTGGGTGGATCCAGACTCCAGAGCCAGACCATTGTCAGTATTACACTGTATGAAAGTCTGTAGCCCCTCCCACAGGTATTTAGCTAGATTTTAACAGAATGGGGGCACTTCTGAATGGGCAGGAAAGATGTTTAGATATCAGCATCTCACATAGAATAGATGTAAGCAAAAAAGAAAGGAGGAAACCCATACTTCTATTTTAAGCTTAGGGAATAACCAGGTGAAAGCTCTAATGCACGTTGGGAGAGGCTCACAGTGTGCAGTAATTCAGAGTAAGCAATAGCAGTACAGGTGAGGAGCCTGTACAACTGTGCAAGATTAAAGAGAAGTATGGAGCTTTAAAGCACACAGGAAGCGACAGGGATCTCCCCAATGGGGACACAGACAGCAATAAAAAGCAAATTAACGGATGAAATGCCTGGAGCCAAATACTGACAAATCTAATTGCAACAACATCCCTGACACATGCATTACCATTAAGAAAAGAACGCTGGGACTACCAATAACAAAAAAAAAATAAAAAATAAAAATAAGAACCCAATAATTATAGTAAAAAAACCGCTCCAGCCCCCCAAAAATCTATATTAAAACGATATTAATAATTCATAAAAAAAAAACAAGATTTGTTAAGGCCTCCTTCAAATTATACCTTGTGTAAACACATTACTGTGCAATGTAATAAGGTACAATGTGTTGAGGCAGTCCATTCATCTTGAAAGGACTGACGGTGCCCTTTAGTAGACATGTGCAATTTGTTGTGTTCCAAATTCGTTTTTTAAATTCGTTAATTCGGAAATAATCCAAAAATAAGAACGAAAATTTGAAAAACCCAAAAAATACCCGGAAATAATAACTAATAATAACTTAACTATTACTAGGCTATTCAATTATAGATCTTGGAATTTCTTTTAAAATTTGGCTGCTAGTGAACGTAGCAAATTTTATCCGAAGTTACGAATTATCCAAAATAATGAATTACTTTTTATTATTATTTATTATTAATTTATTCCGTTCCATTCGTGTAGATGCAGCATTTGTTATTTCGGATAATTCGTAACTTCATTTAAATTCACATTCGTTACGTTCACTAGCAGTCAAATTTGAAAGGAAATTCCAATACCTATAATTTAATGGTTAGTTATTATTAGTTAGTTATTATTTAGAATTTTCAGATTTTCAAATTTTTTGAATTTCCGAATTTTAGAATTTCCAAATTTTAGAATTTCCCATTTTCCGAATTCTCAGATTTCCAAATTTTAGAATTTTAGAATTTTCAGATTTTAGAATTTCTGAATTTCCGAATTTTCAGATCTTCGAATTTCCAAATTTTCTAATTTTCGAATTTACGATAAAAATTAACGAAATTAAAACGAACACATATTTTGGCAGTGCACATGTCTACCCCTTAGATTAGCAAAAATCAGACCTGCGCCTTTTCCTTTTATTTGTAGCGCAGAGCAGCGCAAGGCACACCTATTTTTGTTTGTGTTTCCAAGCCCGCAGTGTAGTGCAAAAAAGAAAGGCCAGTGAAACAAAAAATTACATTTTAAATATACACAAAAAAATGCACAGGGTGTGTCACTGGTCCCTCCTAAAGAGGAAGTACCTTCCCTGACTCCCCTGGGCGCAAGGCTGCTGGCAGGGGTAAGAGCACTCTGCACCACCTAGCCAAAAGACCTGGCAGACCCCTGTCTTCTAGGCTAGTCAAAGCCAATGGGGTACGCTGCACTCTGTACAGAGCGTATCCCTGAACTCTGCACTCTGTACATAAAGCATCCCTAAACGTTGCACTCTGTACAGAGCGTATCCCTGAACCCTGCACTGTGTACATAGAGCATCCCTAAATGCTGTACTCTGTACATAGGGTACCCCTGAACCCTGGACTTTGTACATAGAGCATCCCTAAACTCTGCATATAACGCACTCCTGGTATTTATTGCCCCTTTAACCACTTGCCAAGAAGCAACATGCCCGTATGTCAATGGACTTCAAGCGGTTATACTGTGATGATGCCTGCAGCTGCTCCCGGTACCGTTAGTTCGGCTCTTGGATATGGTAACCCAGAAGCGATGACCTGACATCACTTCCGGTTTACCCGGATGTCAACGCCACCATTTTCAAAAATCAAAAGCATTCGATCACATTGATCTTGGTGTGATTAAATGCTTTTAAGAGCAGAGGAATGATTTGGGGTCTTATAGACCCCAGATTTCTCCATAAAGAGTACCATATAAATAGCACGCCAAACTCAGAGCCATGGTCTTAAATAGACTCTTCCTGACCCAAGATAGCCACCAGTGTCAAATGGGTTGTCAGCATCCAAACGGATCGCTGCTCCAGTGACCCAGGAAACCATAGAGGAACTATGTTCCTCTTGACCTGCTCTCCTTCTGCACTGCCGCTGTGGTTGAGTGCCACCCGCAGCAGAGAAAATAGACTGCACCTGCCTACACATCTGATTTGTATGCTACCATGGAGGTGCCAAGAAAAAGAATCATTTTCAGAGTAAGCCCCACCAAACCAAATGCAGTGCAAGTTGAATTTGACCTCAGTCCAGTCATCACTCTACGTCTACCCTTAATCAGAAACAATGCAGAAAACACAAGCTTATGCTTTAGCAAAGCGTGGAAGCAATTTAAGCTGGAGATGTTTTCACGACACACACAGAAGAACCTCCATGTTTTCTTCAAACGTACGTTATTAGACTCAGGTCAGTGCTGTCGAGGTGCCCTGGGGGCCCCTTATTCTGCTTTCTAGATTAGCTCAGCTCAATGCTCAACATACAGACAGCATTCCAGACACACTGCAAGACTGGGAAGGGAAAGGGCACCGCTGCAGCTGCTTTAGTAGACTTTGAATAGAATATAAATGCATTTCAAGCAAGGGTTGTTATACTTTGCTTAATATTTGTAATCAAGACAGGTAGCTCAAGCATCTCTTGCAATAATCATGGCGTGTAGTTACTAAAGCAAAGCTGTCAAGAGAAAATTGTTCAACGTTGCTAGTCCCACACATCGGCATCTCTAGCTGTCTGCCTGTCATAGTAATCCTCTGGGCTCATTTTTGGTGCATCACCATTTACTTACCTGACTTGCAGTAAGTTAGAAAACACTGAAGTCTGGGGATCGACAGGCAGTGAGGCATTTCTCGAGTGACAGCTGCACATACACACGCTGCCTATGATTGGGGGTGTGCAGTGCGGGCTTCCTGGCAGGTTAGATCCGAACACGCCCGAGCCCATTCCTAATAGTCACAATACTGCAGGTGTTCAGCCGTATCAGGTGTTTTACCATCGCATGACAAGTCACACCCCATCAGTGGCGGCCCCCTCCATTAGGGGCACCCGAGCTCCGCCCCCTCTCTGGACGCTACCCCCTATATCAATAATGTATAGATTCATGCATAGCATGAATCTATCCATGGCCGCCGCGGCCACCCCCAATTCAGGCATTCGTCCCGTTTCAGGATGCCCGGCACCTGAATTAGAGCCATAGTGTTTTTTTGAAGCACCTGATTAGAGCCATAGGTTCTAATAGGCTTCAAAATAGGCCGGACGCAGAGCATTGCACCATGAGCCCACCCAGGTGTTACAACAGCAAATGAATATTCGCTGTTGTAACACTGATTCTCAATCTGGCCAATCAGAAGCAGATCTGAGACCCCTTTTCCGATTGGCTGAAAAGAGAAGAGTCTCAATTGGCCGCTGAGGAGGAGGGAGGAAAACGGAAGCCGCCGATGCCCGTGGAGAGTAGGGAAAAGGATAGCTGTCACCACCGTCGTCGAGGAGCAAGGGAAGCCGCCGGTGAAGTACTGCATAGATTGGGCAAGTACACCTGACCCACCTGCTGACCGACCGCTGGGGGGTGTTACTGTTTGCCGCACCCAAAAAAAAAATCACCACCGACCGCCACTGCGTCCCATTAACCACTTTCAGACCGGACCATTTTGCTGGCTTAAGACCAGACCACTTTTTGCTATTCGGCACTGCGTTGTTTTAACTGACAATTGCGCGGTCGTGCGACATGGCTCCCAAACAAAATTGATGTCCTTATTTTCCCACAAATAGAGCTTTCATTTGGTGGTATTTGATCGCCCCTGGTTTTTATTTTTTGCGCTATAAACAAAAGAGCGACAATATTGAAAAAAACACATTATTTTGTACTTTTTGCTATAATAAATATCCCCCAAAAATATATAAAAAAACATTTTTTTTCCTCAGTTTAGGCCGATAAGTATTCTTCTACATATTTTTGGTAAAAAAAATCACAATAGGCGTTTATTGCTTGGTTAGCGCAAAAGTTATAGCGTTTACAAAACAGGGGATAGTTTTATAGCATTTTTATTAATAATTTTTTTTTTTACTAGTAATGGCGGCGATCAGCGATTTTTATTGTGACATCGGACACATCGGACAATTTTTTACACGTTTTTGGGACCATTGTCATTTATACAGCAATCAGTGCTATTTAAATGCACCGATTCCTGTGTAAATGACACTGGCAGTGAAGGGGTTAACCATGGGGGTGGCAGTTTAGGGGTTAAGTGTTCCTAGGGGCGTGTTACTAATTGTGGGGGGCGTGGCTGTGTTAGTGAACACTGGTCTCTGCTCCAATCACAGGGAGCAGAGATCAGTGTCACTTGTTGCTAGGCAGAACAAGGAGATGCTGTTTACTTCCGCATCTCCCCGTTCAGCCTTCCCGTGAGATGATCGTGGGTATCCCCGCGGTGATCGAGTCTGCGGGACCCGCGGCCGGACTGACGGGGGTCCCGACCGGCGGCGCGCACGCGATGGCACTGCAGCATTTTTAAAGGGACGTACCTGTACGCCCTTATGCCTGTCCGTACCATGGAACCATTGTAATCGGCGCGACTTGCATTGACTTCTGTTAAAGAAGTCGTATGAAAGCTGCAATGAAGTCGCGCAGGGATGTCAGCTTGAAAGTCGCGCGACTTTGAAGCCACACTGGTATTAGCTAGCACTTATGCCGCGTACACATGGTCGGATTTTCCGACAGGAAATGTTGGATGTGAGCTTGTTGGCTGAAAGTCCGACCATGTGCGTGCTCCATCGAACATTGTTGTTGGACTTTCCGCCAACAAATGTTGACTAGCAGGTTCTCAAACTTTCCGTTACCAAAAATGTATTGTCGGACTTTTCGATCGTGTGTACACAAGTCCCTCGCACAAAAGTTTACGCATGCTCAGAATCAAGTACGAAAACTAGCAATGGAGATATCACATGACTATTGAACTTCCTTTTTATCGGCTCTTCGTACGTGTTGTACGTCACTACGTTCATAATTGTTGGCCAACATTTGTGTGACCGTGTGTATGCAAGACAAGTTGGAGCCAACATCCTTCAGACAAAAATCCACGGTTTTGTTGTCGGAAAGTCCGATCGTGTGTATGAGGCTTTAGACCACATTTGGCCTAATAAATTCTTTGCAATGTATCAAGGTGTGTCAGTAAGTGCTGGGTGAGCGAGGTGTGTCATATTTACACACGTAGAGAAACCACAAGGCAATTCAGCAGCTCCTCAAGGGGTAGCACTACATCCAGTATGATTCTTCATACAAATTATGAGAACAAAGGGCGCCACAAATTCTTTTTTTTTAAAGTGTGAAAATGCAGAAAGTCTCAGATTGGAAAAACTTGCTTTTTAACATGGCTGGATGATAATTGGATTCTACAGAAAACAATGATGAAAGATTGAAAGTTCTCTAACAATCCCATGTATTGATTTGATTGGGCGACCCTATTTTTGCCAGGTTAATGAGATTTGAACAAAGTAACACATCAGCTGAGTAAAGAGAAGCCAGCGAGACACGGTCGGACTGTCAAGTCTTATTGATTTACTTTGAGTCTCGTTTAGAAGAGTCAATCTTTCTAAACGTTAGAGACATCAGTCATTCCCTGCAGAGGGTGTCCGGAGTTTATCTGTTATCTCAGAAAAGCTCATAATATTTTACTGTTTTTATTGTGTCACTGCGGAAGACAATTGAGTGCGGGTGAGCGTGTTTGCTTTATGTGCCAAATGGAAAATGGGAACTGGCGCCCCAATGTAACCATATACAGTATTTTGGTGCCTAAGGGAACAGAATGCATTTAACATCTAATGCCGCGTACACACGGTCGGAATTTCCGATGGAAACAGTCCAATGGGAGCTTTTCATCGGTCACCGTGTGTATGCCCATCGGTCTTTTTCTGTCGGAATTTCCGACGGACTTTGGATTGAGAACCTGTTCTTAATTTTTCCGACGGAAAACCTTTCTATCGGATTTTCCGATCGTGTGTATGTAATTCGACACGCAAAATTCCGACGCATGCTCGGAAACAATTCGACACATGCTCAGAAGCACTAAACTTCCCTTTTATAGTGCAGTCAAACGTTTTTTATGGCGTGGTGTTATTGACCGTTGGAATTTGGTGTGACCGTGTGTAGGCAAGACGGGAAAACCATCAGAGCTTTTTCCGACGAGAATTCCGACCGTGTGTTCGCGGCATTACTGTAGTGGAAGCCATAGCAGGTTTAAAAAGAGGCTGGGTGTTTTTCTAAATATGCAAAATATAGATGTGTTTTCGTATTTCTAAGAAATAACACTGCAGTCTTTCTCAACTAGGGTTATGTAGAGTCCTATTCTCCAAAGGTTGGTAGGGGTTCATTGAGTAATTTCTGCCTGTCAAATACTGTATGTAACCGCTAACAACAATCATCAATAATCGTAATCTAAATCTAGCTATCTGATAGGGGAGCAATCCCAATGATTGCCAATGTAAGGAACATTCTTCCCACTGATCACCAATGTAAGGATCATTCTTCCCACTGATCACCAATGTAAGGATCATTCTTCTCACTGATCACCAATGTAAGGAGCATTCTTCCCACTGATCACCAATGTAAGGAGCATTCTTCCCACTGATCACCAATATAAGGGGCATTCTTCCCACTGATCACCAATGTAAGGAACATTCTTCCCACTGATCACCAATGTAAGGATCATTCTTCTCACTGATCACCAATGTAAGGGACATTCTTCCCACTGATCACCAATGTAAGGGACATTCTTCCCACTGATCACCAATGTAAGGATCATTCTTCTCACTGATCACCAATGTAAGGGACATTCTTCCCACTGATCACCAATGTAAGGATCATTCTTCTCACTGATCACCAATGTAAGGGACATTCTTCCCACTGATCACCAATGTAAGGATCATTCTTCCCACTGATCACCAATGTAAGGAGCATTCTTCCCACTGATCACCAATGTAAGGATCATTCTTCTCACTGATCACCAATGTAAGGGACATTCTTCCCACTGATCACCAATGTAAGGGACATTCTTCCCACTGATCACCAATGTAAGGATCATTCTTCTCACTGATCACCAATGTAAGGGACATTCTTCCCACTGATCACCAATGTAAGGGGCATTCTTCCCACTGATCACCAATGTAAGGATCATTCTTCTCACTGATCACCAATGTAAGGGACATTCTTCCCACTGATCACCAATGTAAGGATCATTCTTCCCACTGATCACCAATGTAAGGGGCATTCTTCCCACTGATCACCAATGTAAGGAGCATTCTTCTCACTGATCACCAATGTAAGGGACATTCTTCCCACTGATCACCAATGTAAGGATCATTCTTCCCACTGATCACCAATGTAAGGGGCATTCTTCCCACTGATCACCAATGTAAGGAGCATTCTTCCCACTGACCACCAATGTAAGGAACATTCTTCCCACTGATCACCAATGTAAGGAGCATTCTTCCCACTGACCACCAATGTAAAGAATAATCTTCCCAATGATCACTAGACAAGTACAATTCGTTTCGGTCCGAATGTAAATTGAGCCATATTTTTGGTTATTGGGAGATTCGGATGTATCTCCAAGAAATGTAACAAATTAAAATGTGCCCGATACCCATTCACACAGGGGGGTTGGGATCTGGGGGCCCCCTTGTTAATGGGGGCTTCCAGATTCCGATAAGCCCCCCACCTGCAGACCACGACAACCACCGGCCAGGGTTGTCGGGGAGAGGCCCTTGTCCTCATCAACATGGGGGCAAGGTGCTTTGGGGTTGGGGGTTCGCAGAGCGGGGAAGCCAGCTGACAGCTGATGACTCATCGTTTGTTAAGGACGTGGCATCTGGCTTCTTAAAGCGGTGTTTCAGCTTAAAAAAAAAAAATTTAAAAGTCAGCAGCTAAAAAAAAAAGTCGCTGCTGACTTTTAATAAGTACACTTACCCTCCCAGGGCGCCCGCGATGCCGTTCGTGGAGGCCAAGATGTCCATCGGCGTTCCGGATCCAGCGCCGCCATCCTCAGTAAGGGAAACGGCTTTGCGTGGCCTACTGCGCATGCGCGAGTCGGCGTGCCGCCTACTGCGCATGCGCAAGTCGGCGCGCGGCCTACTGCGCATGCGCGAGTGGGATTTGTGAATGGGGAACGCAATGTGTTGTGGGACACCGTTCCCATAACACACCGCGCCCCATTCACTAGAAGACGGAAGGAGAGAAGATCACCGCGGCACTGGAGGAGGCAGATTAGGACAATCTGCCTAGCAACAACCATTTCTGGTAAGTAAAAAAAAATATATTTTTTTTTTTCATTTGAAATTGTTACTAACATTTTTAAAAGTTTTTCTTTTCAGGGTGTCCCACCACTTTAACCCCCTCCCTAGCAATCAGCTATATATAGTGTTTTAAATGAAAAAAAAACCCCGGAAAAATGCAAAATACATTAAAAATCTCACCACAAACACAACACTTGTGTTTCCGGGGGGATTCCATTGAAGTCTATTGCACGCAAAACATGGAAAAAAGTCCCTGACCCTTTCTAAAAACGTACCAGATTCAAAACGCATAGATGTGAACTTGTATCATAGGAAACCATGTTAAATGGACTGTAGTGCCTTTCTGAAAACTGAAAAACTCACTCAAAAACGCATTGGGTAAAAGAATACAGACCCTACAATTTCCCCCCTAGTAGAGCCCTGTAGGTGCAGCAGCTGATTGATGATTACAAAATCACTCCCATAGAGATTCACATGGACACAGACAAGTAAACAGTGATTTCTCCAGAATAACAAAAGGTAGGACTCTGCAACAAAGTTTAAAATCCAGGCAATGTATATAGATCACGTAGAGGGGAATGTTTTTTTTTCAACAAAAGTGGAGTTAGAAAAAACGCATAATAAATAGCACTGTAAGGGCTCTTTCACACATGAGGTTGGTAGGTGGTCCATGTTTTTACTGCCCCCAACTGCTACCCCCTTTAGCTGCAGAGGCAGTGGCCGGGGGAGTATACATACATACCCCCCGGCCACTGCTTTGCTTTGTGGATATTCCCTATTGCTTTCGGCAGGCGCCCTGCAAATGGGGCTACTCTGCAAGCGCCCTGCAGCCATGTGCAATTCCTAGTGCGGCAATCAAGGGGTTAAAGCAGGTGACGAGGAGGCAATACAACACCTTCTTACTACCTGCCAAATGCTCTCTGAACGTGGATCACTACTGCTTTGTAGTGGCTGAGCGTTGTCAACCTAAAGGAGGAGGAAGACATTATTATACAATACACGTCCTTTTAATACTACCGGGGGCCAGAGGAAGACACTTAGAAAATGTATGGATTTGGGGTTTACATATTGGGCTCCATTTGCCAAGGATCAGAAGCCAGGCCAGTGTGCCCAAGTCTTTTATCTAGAATAATTCATAGTTTTATGAAGCACATCTGTGTCATTTCTGCTTAGCTTACAGCACATTTAAATTGTTTATGAGTGGAAAGGAGTAAATAGTAAACTTCAAAGAATCTCAACTGAGACAGCGAACCCGAGAAAAAAATAATTCTTGACAGAACGGAGAAGGGCTTGTATCATTTTCTAGCTTTGAAGACTCAGAGTTGGAGTTTGACTATAAAAAAAAAAAAATAGTACAGTGATATGTAATATCAAAATTAATAAAGATGATTCCACAGCTACATATGGCTGAACATCTGGCCGTCGCCTTCTCGTTTGTTTGCCGGCAGCAGGGATTAGAACGAGAAGGTCCTTCAAGAGGACCTGGTGCCAGATGGGGGCCTACTTTTTTGTGGGTTGTTTACGCCAGTCAGCGGTGGAAGGGTTTGGCGGTACTTGTTCTTATTCTAACTAAAGAATACAAATAATGCAATAAACACCTTCAGGTCTCCGCATTGAGCTGCAATCAGTTCTACACCTAATAACCTAACTCACAGTGTGGTGGCATCCAAAAAAATGGCAGCCTGAGGCTACAAAAGCAGATAGTTCACACCTGTGGATTTTATCGCTGGGCTGCCACTATTGCCTGTCACTAGACTTGAGCACATGTTCAATGCTATAAGTTCTGTTGAGCAGCAAACTGATTTGCACCTCTGCAAAGAAATATACATGGTTCCTCAGATGCTTGAATCATTTAACCACTTTAATACCGCCCATTGTCATATGACGTCCACAAGGTGGATCTCCCATTCCCGGCCGTCTAGGGGGCGTGCACGCCCGCGGCGTCGCTCGGGACCTGGTGCGCGTGCCCGGCGGCCGCAATGTCCGCCGGGCACCTGCGATTGCCTGGGAACACAGCAGGACCGTGGATCTGTGTGTGTAAACACACAGGTCCACGTCCTGTCAGTGGAGAGGAGACCAATGGTGTGTTCCCAGTATAGAGGAACACCAATCGGTCTCCTCTCCTTGTGAGTCCCCCTCCCCCCACAGTTAGAATCACTCCCAGGGAACATATATTAACCCCTGCAGCGCCCCCTAGTGTTAACCCCTTCCCTGCCAGTCACATTTACACAGTAATCAGTGCAATTTTATAGCAACGATTGCTGTGTAAATGTAAATGATCCCAAATATGTGTCAAAAGTGTCCGAAGTGCCCGTCGCAATGTCACAGTCACGAAAAAAATCTGTGTAAATGATCCCAAATATGTGTCAAAAGTGTCCGAAGTGTCCGTCGCAATGTCACAGTCACGAAAAAAATCGCAGATCGCTGCCATTACTAGTAAAAAAAAAAATGCAATAAATCTATCCCCTATTTTGTAGACGCTATAACTTTTGCGCAAACCAATCAATATACGCTTATTGTGATTTTTTTTTTACCAGAAATATGTAGAATACATATTGGCCTAAACTGAGTAAAAAATTAGTTAAAAAAAAAAAAATGGGATATTTATTATAGCAAAAAGTAAAAAATATTGTGTTTTTTTCAAAATTGTGGTTCTTCTTTGTTTATAGCGCAAAAAATAAAAACCGAAGAGGTGATAAAATACCACCAAAAGAAAGCTCTATTTGTGGGAAAAAAAGGACATCAATTTTGTTTGGGTGCAACGTCGCACTACCGCGCAATTGTCAGTTAAAGCGACGCAGTGCCGAATTGCAAAAAGTGCTCTGGTAAGGAAGGGGGTAAAATCCTCCGGGGCTGAAGTGGTTAAGGATCAAACAGATCTTCCTGCATATATTTAAAGGGGAGATATAATTGTAGCGCACCCCGCGTAGGAGCCGCTGGTGAACTGGAATCCCCCACCCTGCACAGCCAGGCACACCAAATTTCCACAGTTTTCCCGAGTCAGAAAACAGTCCATTACTTTGTTTTTGTAATTTATTGAGGGGATAAAACTTGGATGGGGATAGGGGTATTATGGGATGCCCACTTGACTTAGAACAACTCTTCAGGGACAACTTTTCTATATACAGTCTATATACACTCCACTGCTTCCTCCAGCACACTTTCTTGCAGATATCCCAGCTGACACACTCATAGTTAATCCCCCCCAAAAAAAGGCAACAGTCAGATTTTGAAGCAAAAGCCCTTTACAGGCAGGGACCCCGGGCCCCTTTGTTGTGTAGCAAAAGGTCAGTTATCAGCTTCACATCCTGTGGCTACTAATCCCAGCACCACCTCTTCAGGCACTGCCAGCCCGCCTGCTGCAGTTGCCTCTCCCACTAGCCCTCCTGGCTACTTCCCACAGGCCTCCCGGACTGCACACTCACCAGCCCACCAGGTAGACTTCTCATGGAGACCTCCTGCTGTCCTCAAACTTGCTCCCATGCATCAAGGCAAGGATTCCTCTGTGTGTTGTAAAGGATCCCTCCAGCATCTGAGCCCCAGGCCCGAGGTCACCGCCCCCCCCCCCCCCAGACTAGAGGGTTACCCTCAAGCACCACTGAAGCCCTCTTTAGCACTCCTTCTCAATTTTACACCTGACTGACCCCCCTCTGGTATGACCCAGGAGTATTTAAGAGGCGCTCGCCCCCTGCCAGCCCACTTGGCCAGGGATTGGCTGAGGCCTCATCAATACTGCAAGCAGCCCCTTCTAGCCTCCCACTCATTCTTCTGGAAGCTTCTCCAAGGTTCCAGAAAGTAGGGGGAGGTACCAGAGGGGCTGCTTGCTGAGTCACTCAACCATGACCCAGATTCAACAGTCAGTGTTGATGGGGGAATCCCTCCCGCAGAGCCATTATGTTCTCCCAGCAGCGCCATTCCTCGGCGGGAGAACACAGTAATTATTGCTAGGGGCCATAACAGCCGCTAGCAATAATCGCATTAGAAATCCAACATGCTGGTTGTACCTAAGTTGATTGATCGATCAACTTGGGAACACTCAGCCTGCCCATACATGGTTTGAATCTCGGACGGTTCCTGCTGAACCAGCTGAGATTCAAACCGTCTATGGCTAGCCTAATGCCACGTACACACGAGTGGATTTTCCGTCTGAAAAATCTTGGATGGTTTTTCAGACGGAATTCCGCTCAAGCTTGGCTTGCATACACACGGTCACACAAGTTCGGTGAACTTTCGACCGCCAAGAACGCGGTGACGTACAACACAACGACGTGCTGAGAAAATGAAGTTCAATGCTTCCGAGCATGCGCCAAATTTTTTCCGAGCAGGCGTAGGAATTTTGCGCGCAGGAATTGCTACAGACGATCGGAATTTCCGATCGGAACTTTTTCTGACCGAAAAATTGAGAACCTGCTCTCAATCTTTTGCTGGCGGAAATTCGGCCAGCAAAAGTCCGATGGAGCCTACACACGGTCGCATTTTCCGACCAAAGTCTCTCATTGGTCTTTTGCCGGCTGAATGACCGATCATGTGTACGCGGCATAACACTGCAAAGCAAGAGATAGAACCCAAGGATGTATCGAGCAAGAAATGGCTTCCCCAACGTATGCATTGCAAACTGTATGTAGAAATTGAGTTTATAAAGCTCTAACACAAATTGATCACTTTACATCAGATTGATTCTTGTACATACATTTAAAATATTATTGAAAATTTTTTTTTGTAAATCAAAGATGTGGGAATTGTGAAATCTTCAAATTAAATTATCACTAGTTTGCACGTGGTTGTGCGCCTAAATCCTCCACGCCTAGACTAGTCCACCCACACTGCACTGCTACCAATCCCACACTTCATGAAGTGCTGCATTATAAAAACAAAGACATCCCAGGAGTCAGGTAGGCGATGCACCTACATCTGCTGGCTTCCTTCAGTCACATCTACGCTGGCAACTCGATTCTGAGGTTGGCTGATTGCCTCCCGAATTATGTGTCACTTTCTTCATTCCTGCGTTAAACAGACGGCAGTCTTGGATAAGACAGATTAAGCAAAATTTAAATGTTGTACATATTTAACCATATGTAGTCAGGGCCTTTTATCTCAGAGAATAGGTGCAGGTGCTCCCCCTTTCCGATCCACCTCTTGTCTCCTCCCCCTACCCACCTCTGAGCACTGTCTCCTCCTCCCACCTCCCATTACCGCTATTTTAGAGAATACAGAACCAAGTATCATTTTGTGATGTAAGTAATTCGTATGGAGTATGTTAATGATAACAAAAAAAGCAGTAAAATAGATCCAGTGCAGCAAACAACAATAGACCACCCCCCAACAACAATAGACCCCAACCAGCAACAATAGATCCCTCCACCCCGCAAGCGGCAACAATAAACCCCTCCCTCAACAATAGATCTCTCCCAGCAACAACTGACCCCCCCACAACAATATATCCATACCTCCCAACATTTTGAGATGGGAATGAGGGACACCTACTAGCAAATGTATGTAGGTATAGGACACACCCCCTGCCACACCCCCTTAAAGGAGAATTAACCAAAAAAAAGGTTAATTAAATCAACAAGTGCTTTTTTTTTACCACTACTATTCCTTTTATACTGGCTTTCAAAAGCCAGTATATTAGAATTTGGATGAAAGGTTTAGCACTGGGAAATACTTTTTAAAAGATAAAAAGTGCATTTTATATACAACTATATAGATCAGACCAAAATGAGGGACAAATGAGGAGGAAAGAGGGACAGAGGGACATTGTTCCAAATCAGGGACAGTCCCTCCAAATCTGGGACAGTTGAGAGCTATGTATACCCTCCCTCAGCAAAAGTAGGTCCACCCTAGCAACAACAGACCCCCCTCACCAGCAACAATAGATCCCCCAGTAGCCAGCATCAATAGACTCTCCACCACACCCCAGCACCCCCTTTCCATTACATACATTAATGCCGCGTACACAGGATCAGAATTTTGGTTGGAAAAAGCTCTGATGGTTTTTCCGACGGAATTCCGCTCAAGCTTGCCTACACACGGTCACACAAAAGTTCTCTGAACTTTTGACCGCCAAGTATGCGTTGACGTACAACACTACGACGAGCCGAGAAAATTAAGTTAAATGCTTCCGAGCATGCGTCGAATTGTTTCCGAGCATGCGTAGGAATTTTGCACGTCGGAATTTTTACAGACGATCGGAATTTCCGATCTGAACTTTTTCCGACCGAAAAATTGAGAACCTGCTCTCAATCTCTTGCTGGCCGAAATTCCGCCAGCAAAAGTCTGATGGAGCATACACACGGTCACATTTTCCGACCAAAAGCTCTCATCGGACTTTTGCTGGTGGAAATTCCGATCGTGTGTACGCGGCATTAGTCTGGAGGTGCGTTCCCCTGCATTTCAGCTGCTAAAAATTCCTGTATGTAGTCATTGGTGAGGTGATGACATCACTTTGTACAATTATTTGGTTGAACAGATGCTGTTCGTGAAGCACATCTGCGTCATTCTGTGCATATCCTAGAATTGTCTATATACAATTTAAAGCGGAACTTCAGTCATTTTTTAATCTTTCCATCTTCTGCCCTTGTTGTTGTTTTAACTTTGAATAGTAAAACATTTTTTTTTCTGCCAGTAAATATCTTATACAGCCCACTTCCTGTTTCTTGTCTGGTCATTAGCCTAGGCTTATGACATCATGCACAGCTCTCTCTCTCACTCTTGTGAGAGTTTGCCAGGAAGGGAGGGGGATGAGTCATAAGAGGGCCAATGAGAGCTGCAGAGCTGGAGGTGTGTGTCTGTGTAAATCCAGGAAGTCAACAGGCAGCAGCTTCAGCTGCCCATAGTTAAAATGGCTGCAGCCAGACTCAGTGGAAGGAGATTGCTGCAGCATATTTGGCAAGTCCAGAATCACAGTATATATAAAATAAAATGCAAAGTGGTTGGAGGGAAGGGAAGCTTCAGAATGGCAAAAATGTTTTTATTACAAATTATGTGAGCAGACTACAGTTTTTAAGTTGTCTTAAAGCTTTTTTTGTTTTAAATAGCACCAGGGTACCTACATTGAATGAGAAGTGTGCCTTGTGCTGTTAGCTGCTCTCTTAGTTCTTCTGCCCCCCCCCCCCCCCATCCACTGCGGTAATCCCCCACTCACCCCCTTTCTGCCCCCCTCCTCCATTCATAAAAACTGTGCTAAAGGAATAAAGGGTGCTCTATGAATGGAAGATGGGAGGATAAATGAAAGGTCCGTCTCTTTCATTTATAGTGGGGTTTTCATTGCAGGAAGCTATTGTACAGCTTTGATGAATGCAGGAGTGGGGTGTGGAAAACACGGGCATAGTCCGCACTCTTGCAGATTGCCTATGACAGGTCCAGTTACTCCAAATTAACCCTTGCAGCTCCAAACTATTACCCCTGTGGGGGTATGGGAGGGGGGGGGGAGAAATGCAGATTTCAACTAAGAGAGCAGTCATCAGCATAAGGGACCATTATCTTTCAATATAAGTACTATAGTATATATATATATATATATATATATATATATATATATATATATATATATATATATATATATACATACAGTGGATATAAAAAGTCTACACACCCCTGTTAAAATGTCAGCTTTCTGTGATGTAAAAAAATAAGACAAAGATAAAAAATTTCTCCACCTTTAATGTGATCTATAAACTGTACAACTCAGTTGAACAACAAACTGAAATCCTTTAGGGAAGTAAAAATGAAAAAATAAAATAATATGGTTGCATAAGTGTGCACCCTTTCACACTGTGGTGGTGCAGACGTCAGCGGTAAAGCGGTGCTATTTTTAGCGCCGCTTTACCGTAGTTTTAGCGGCGCTATTCGGCTATTTGGCCGAAAAAGGGCCTCCGGCTTTCACACTGGAGTGAAAGGAGCCGATTTTTTCAGGCGCTATACAGTCGCTATTTTTAGCGCTGTAGCGCCTGAAAAACGCCTCAGTGTGAAAGGGGCCTTAAACTAATACTTTGTTGAAGCGCCTTTTGATTTTATTACAGCACTCAGTCTTTTTGGGTATGAGTCTATCAGCATGGCACATCTTGACTTGGCAATATTTGCCCACTCTTCTTTGCAAAAACACTCCAAATCTGTCAGATTGCGAGGGCATCTCCTGTGCACAGCCCTCTTCAGATCACCCCACAGATTTTCAGTGGGATTCAGGTCTGGGCTCTGGCTGGGCCATTCCAAAACTTTAATCTTCTTCTGGTGAAGCCATTCCTTTGATGTATGCTTTGGGTCGTCATGCTGAAATATATTTTTGTGCCAAACATATCTTTTGGAATTATGGCCAAAAAGAAGAAAACTGGGAATTCCTTAATCCCAGAGGGGGAAGTGCGTATCCCGACCTATATCTCTCATATGAATGAATGAATAATTTGTATAGCGCTACAATGCGAACTGAATCACCTCAAGGTGCTGTATTCGTGCTTTCTTGTCAAGCTTCTTAGAAGAGGTAGGTCTTGAGTTTTTTCTTGAAGGCCTGATGATTTTCTTCCATGCGGATGTAGGTCGGTAGAGCGTTCCATAGCCGTGGCCAAATGTATAAGGTGAGATGCTGTTAACACAGGAGGTGGAGCACAATTGAAGGTTGTGGTGGAGAACTTGAGGAGCCAGTAGGATAATCACTAGAAAACGCTATTTAAGAAATAATTTTTGCACATTAAGTGTATATTTTGTGATTATGTGATATCATCTGCCTTCTGATATATTACCGTTTTTTCCCCCAAAAATAAGACCTACCCCAAAAATAAGACCTAGCGCTATTTTCCAGGAAGGCTGCAATATAAGCCCTAACCGAAAATAAGCCCTAGTTTAAAGTGCTTGTGTGCTTTTCGGGGAAATACAGTATAATCCTCTGTTATGGTGGTGTGCAGTGTGCTTTGTATGTGTCTCTGATCTCCTGGATGTCGGCGGGGGATCTCGGCCCACTTCCCTGCAGTGTTCAGAGCGGAAAACACAGCTTGGGGCTGACCATGGAAGTGTCGGGTGTCGGGGCGATCTTGGCCCCCCTCCCTGCAGTGTTCAGAGCAGAGAAGACGACTTAGGGCAGGCGATGAAAGCGTTGGGTGTCGGCGGGGGATCTCCGCCCCCTCCCTGCAGTGCTCAGAGTGGAGAAGACAGCTCGGGGCAGGCGATGGAAGCTCCGATCGGCAATATACAGTAAGGGTGTTTGCACAGTTGTACTACAGCAGCACCTTTTGCATTATATGATCCTTTTACTGGTATGTTCATTCTGGGAATTCCTGCATGGCAAGCCCTACCCTGAAAATAAGCCCTAGTGTGTTTTTGGTGTCCAAAATTAATATAAAACCCGGGCTTATTTTTGGGGAAACACGGTATGTGAGACCACTGGATTTTATTTTCATTTTATGAGGTTTTAAACCACGGTTTGTAAGTATATTTGGTGGCATTTGGAACGTTTTATAGAAAATAGACTGCTTGTTATTTCATAAGTCTATTTAGAGCAGGGCGCCACTATCTCTCTCTCTCTCTCTCTCTCTCTCTCTCTCTCTGTATATATGTATATGTATATCTATATATATATATATATATATATATATATATATATATATAATCTATCTATGGGATTTTTTGCATGCAGACATCACACACTACAATTAGATATTTATGCATTTTTGTTTAAATCAAATACAGATGAAACAGTTGACCATGTGCCTTTTGCATAATGCAGTAAGATGGCTATGGAGGAAGTCAGGAAGTCACAGAACATTGCATGAACGGTCTTGCACCCTGGAGGCTGAGCATAAGACATCCAGACATTGAGTACACTGACACATACTGCTGAACAAGGAGGGAAGAGGGAGGATACGTTCATGTGCTATCAGCAGCGGAGGTGTGAATCACATACAAGTGTTTCTCCTCAAACAGCTTCTTTGCATACCGAATTCTCCGATTTGCAGTTATTTATAGATTACGGAGCATCAATGTATTAATTAAATGATGGCAACGTGTTAAAGTGGTCTTGGAAGACCAATATGAATTTTCAAATTACCAGTTAAAAAGGTCAACGTTTCTTTGCTGTAGGCAGCTATTGTGGTCTGTGGGTCTCCTTATGGTAAACCTATATAGCTAAAAGTGGGCAATCACAGCTCAACATATGATGAAGATACCCCCAGTGCAATCCATGTATAACTGTCATTGGTAATCCAGATCAATGACATTAACACAGGTGACATTAACCACTACAGTACAGGGCACTGTCGCCCCCTTCCTTCCCAGCCCAATTTTCAGCTTTCAGCGCTCTCGCATTTTCAATGACAATTGCGCAGTCGTGCTACGCTGTACCCAAATGAAATTTTTATCATTTTGTTTGCACAAATAGAGCTTTAGTTTGGTGGTATTTATTCACGACTTTTTTGCTATATAAGCGAAAAAATAGCGGAAATTTTAAAAAAAAACAATATTTTCTTTTTTTCCTTTTTAAAAGAAATCCAATAAAATCGAATGTTGTCATAAATTTAAGCCAAAATGTATTCTGCTACATGTTTTTAGTAAAAAAAAAATCTGTTAAGTGTATAATAATTGGTTTGTGTCATCATCACGGACATATGTAAGCAAATGATCATGTTCAGATGTGTGCAGGTGATCACGGACATATGTGTGCAGATAATCATTGGAACATGTGATTTTACTGGGACGTATGTGAGGGACATGTGTTTTTATTATTTGGGGACATGTGTTTTTTATTATTTGGGGACATGTGTGTTTTGGGGACATGTATGTTTTGGGGACATGTGTGGTGTGTTGTGTGTTTACACTAGACTGGTGATCAGTGAGTAAAAAGCTGTAAAAAAACAGCTAATACTCACTGATCACCAGCCGGCTGCAGCGATCCGCTCTCCTCTCCTCAGCAACGACTTCCGTGTGAGGAGAGGAGAGCCGATTGCCTAGCAACCGGCTGTTTGCTTACATCACATGATAGATGCGATTGGACACGGCCGTCATGTGATCAGGAGGGCCAATCACGGAGCCCTCCTGCCGATCCGAGATGCGCCGTGTCTGGGTGACACGAGCGCATCAGGATCGTGCCGATGCGCGGGCACGCGCGCGATCCCCCTACTTCTGAAGGACGTTCTGGAACGTCCTATCAGAAGTAGAAGGCTCCCACCCGGCCGTATATGTGCAGTGGCCGGGTGGGAAGTAGTTAAAAGAAAATGGTTCACATTTCCTGTAAAAGTTCAACTTGGCTCTGAACCCATCCAGTGTCCAAAGTCTGCCAAATTGGACAGCGAGTCTACCCATCCCATTACAGAACTAATATGAGGGTTTAGCAAGCAGGAGAAGCAAATCTATCATATGATCAGTTTGAACTGCCCAGGTTTGTCTCATAACATGCAATGGTGAAACCCAGGACCTCCTCTGCCGGTCGAATGTCCACCTCCATAACTAAGCACCCTGGGCAGGGCCAAACTACGATCTGTTACCAATAGGTTTTGCTAGATGTGCAGCACTTGGAATGTTCCTTTTCCCCTTGTATCTGCAAGCTGAGGTGAGCTCTTTCCTAGCCTGCACTCCCAACGTCTGTTAACGGGGTAGTGGACTTACAGGAGCCTGGAGCAGCACCCCTAGCTTTTATGTGGGTTTGCAGAAACCTGGGATCTGGTATACATTTGCCAAGAACAGTTTAGAGCAGCCCCCCCCCCCCTCAAACTTTTTAAACAAAGAGCCAATTTAATGTTCTCCCGACTTTAGGGGAGCTGATTGTGGCCGATAGAAGTAGAAAATCAACGTTGGTTGTCTGTAGGAGCTAACAGTGCCTCAGGATTGGTTACATAGTTACATAGTAGGTGAGGTTGAAAAAAGACACAAGTCCATCAAGTCCAACCTATGTGTTTGGTTATATTTGGTGGTGTTCAGTAGGTGTAAAAAAAATGACCTAGAACTTGTGGTTAGTAGGAGGAGAACCAATGCCCCATTGTTGGTGTCAGTAGGAGGAATAGTGTCCCGTCATTGGTATCAGTAGAAATAATAGTGCCCTATTATTGAAAATGGAAACAAGGAGACAACGCTCAAGGTGAGTGGATCCAGGTGAGCTGGGATAAGGACTACTCCCACAGGTGCAAGATACGGCTCGCCTGCCATCCGAAGTATATAGAAACAGGAATGGCTGCACACCGAAGTAACAAAAAGTCCTTTATTCTTCTTCCATAAAAGTGTCACACACCACAGGACAGTAACACGTGCATCAGGTAGACGCGTTTTTCACGCGATAACATTATGCATGAATAAGCACAATGTAATCGCGTGAAACGTGTCTACCTGATGCACTTGCTCCTGTCCTGTGGTGTGTGACACTTTTGCTTTTATGGAAGAATAAAGGAATTTTTGTTGAACTTCGGTGTGCAGCCATTCCTGTTTCTATATCCTATTATTGATGATGACAGTGGAGGGAATGGTGCCCATCCTTCGGGGTCATTGAGAGAATTATGCGCCATTCTTTGTGTCGGTGGAATAAATATTTCTTCATCATTTGTGTCAGAGGGAGAAATAGTCTCCCATCATTGGTGTCAGTAGGAGGAATAATGTCCTAACATTGGTATTAATAGGAGGAATAGTGCCCAATTATTGGTGACAGTGGAAGGAATTTTGTCCATCCTTGGGGGTCAATGGGAGGAATTATGCACCATTCTTTGTGTCAGTGGAATAAATAGTTCTTTATCATTTGTGTCAGAGGGTGGAATAGTGGTCTGTCATTGGTGTCAGTGGGAGCCATAGTGCCCCACCGTCGGTAACACAAAAAAGTAACACAAGTAACACAAGAACAATGTTCCTAGATCAGTGATGGCGAACCTTGGCACCCCAGATGTTTTGGAACTATGATGCCCAACTAATCTGCAGAGTGCATGAGCATCACGGGAAATGTAGATCCAAAACATCTGGGGTGCCAAGGTTTGCCAACACTGCCCTGCCTCTCTTTAGTTTCCAGGCCCCCCCTGGGAGCCCAGTTGGCAAATACAGACAGAAGTATGGTTCTCCGTCACCACCTCCCTCCTTCTGTCTCTCTGTTGCTTAGAAAGGCTTAGCACATTGCAGTGAAAGATGTGTCAGTGGTGGGATGACAGAAATCCAGCCCCAGACATCCCAAGGTAAAAATGAATGAACTAGTGAAATGTACTGCAGAATCTAATCGTTCTCTGAACCTGAAATAAAAATGTCAAGTTCTACATTAAGTACACATGTAAAATGACACACGTACACTACACTGTTACTCCAAATATGATAATATATTAGAATATGATAAGAAATAAGAAAGAGCTATGTTTTAAATCCAGCACCTCACCTCAACCAATCAGATTGATTATTCTAAACGCATTAAAGCTGAAATCTGGTTGGTTCCCATAGGTAGTTGCAAATCCCAGCACTCTGCCACCGGCACTGTCTTTAGACAGTATCTTGTACGGAATTACAGACTTTTATACTTTCTAATAATGTTTCTGTGTTAAGATGTATTCTGCAGTATTAGCTGATTCATGTAATATTTAATATTCATATCAAATTATAATATTTAATACTCATATCAAAATGTTATTATGTAATACTCATATCAAATTATTATAATATGTACTTTTAATAGTTTAAAATTCATACTAATCTAACATAAATGTTTTTTTAAAAGGCAAGAATAATTTTTATAAAATAATGTTTTTATTTCAATCTACTGCATGAGTCAGGGGACCTCAAAAATGCTGTTGATTAAATAAATGAACTAAATAAATAAACAAAATAATAATAAGAATAATGATATTTTATTTCAATCTACTGCATGAGTCAGGGGACCTCAAAAATGCTGTTGATTAAATAAATGAACTAAATAAATAAATGAATATAATAATAAGAATAATGATATTTTATTTTAATCTACTGCATGAGTCAGGGGACCTCAAAAATGCTGTTGATTAAATAAATGAACAAAATAAATAAACAAATATAATAATAAGAATTATTATTATTATTATTATTATTATTATTATTATTACAAATAAATAAAAAGAATAATAATAATGATAATTATAATACTAATTATTATTATTATTACTACACATACATAAGTATATTATATATACTGTCTATAAATATATGTACATTGCTTGAAAACTTAAATCCAAAGCAAATAAGGCTCTCCGCTCTAAATAAATCAATGAATGGAACCACAGCCTATCCAATGAAAAGTTTTTGTGTTTTTAATTCTTTTTATTCATTTACCAAAGGGTTACAAAACACAATACTTCACCATAAAATACATCATAAATTCCAAAAAACTTTAAATCTAAGACATGACATGACATAACATAAATACAATAACATATATATATATAAAAGTTGTATCTCCTAGAACCTTATCATAGTTACCAAATATATCAAAATTCACAGATTCTCTCCCCCCCCCCCCCCCCCCCCAGCATGAGAGGTGGAGACACCCTGCTTCTAAATCAAAAAACTCTGGCAGATCCTCCCCCAGGAACAAATCTATGGTGTTGCCAGGCTTATCTATCTGGTCTAAACGCCCCATACCCCCCTATTCCCTCACCCCCCCCTCATCACCCCATTACTTCCTAAGACAGAGGTTATCAACTCCTGTCTTCAGATACCACTAACAGGCAAGGTTTGCAAGGTAAGTGAAATACCTACGTAGAGGGTTCTTTACTCTAAGAGCAGCACGGATGTGGAATTCCCTTCAACAGGCGGTGGTCTCAGCGGGGGGCATCGATAGTTTCAAGAAACTATTAGATAAGCACCTGAATGAATGAATGAATGAATGACTTGTATAGCGCAACCTATGCGAACTGAATCGCCTCAGGTACGACCGCAACGTACAGGGATATACAATGTAATACTGACATATAATCACACACATAGGTTGGACTTGTGTCTTTTTTCGACCTCACCTACTATGTAACTATGTAACATAACAGGTGATATCATATGCTGCTCAGTGATTGCAGTATTCTAGTCTGCATCTCTCCAAGGTAATACTTAAAATCTGGCCTGTAAGTGGGTCCTGAGGACAGGAGTTGGGAACCACTACCCTAAGATGTGGCAAAACCAATGAAAACTTGTATCTGTTAGTAAAAGTTTTTACAAGTAAAAGTGTCATTGAGGTCAACGTGTGCACAGATACAAGACTTACAAACTTAATTGACTCTAAGAAAGCGGTGCACACTCAATTCTCTGGGCATACAAGGCCAATGAGTGTCAAAGAAGTAACGTCCCATGTTCCACCTTCTCAGCCAAAGCGTCACCTCTTCAAAGTCAACTAAGTCTGACGCTAACGCCGTGCCGTCACCTAAACAGGCATTTTTTTTCTGCTACAACTTGGCTGCATTCATAAAATCCCCTGCAGCATGTACAATCCACAAAAACCGGCTAAACTAAATACGAAAAGAACCTTCATCCTTCTTCACCCTAAACCGAAAAAATACTTTATCCATCTTTGTCCTATCTTGCCATTCCCATTTCCTTGGAAACCATAAAATGCAATAGGCATCTAGTACTGAACACAAGCAGCTGGATTTAGAAATTAATCTTTTTTTTAAAAAAAAAAACCTTGCATGCAAGCACTGAAGCATCTTATTTGTCATGGCCTAATTATGACTGCTAAAAAATTCACAAAATCGATACGGCCCGTGCATTCATCTCTACTTGGCAGAGGTCCGTTGATGCTAAAAGGTTGATAACACAACACGAGCTGAGCATGCAGTTGAGTAACAATTAAGAGAGGGAAAAAAAAAAAAAAGCCGTCTCAACCACCTGTAATAGAAGATTTAGTCTGGCTCGCTATTGCAAAGTGCTCATTTGAGCGAGGGAGACATCTTTTTGCCGATTGGGTTTTCACACCGTACGAAGGAAGAGACGGGGATCTTGCGAGCTCTTACCTTGACGTTAGTCCTCAGTGCACAATAACATGCAAAAAACATTGCAGTGAATAAGGAACATATGGACCCAAAATCAGCTTCTTTTTTGCAGCACGAAGCATCGAAGCTCAATCCCCGGCATGAGCTGCTTGGGAACGTTCTGTATTGCTGTGAGTTTGATATTGCATTGATCTCTGCTTTTCTGACTTAAAAAAAAAAAAGAAGCGAGAGAGAGAAAGAGGGAGAGCTATGTCTTAAAGGCACTCCAGGAAAGAGTCAGATCTCTCTCTCCATCCTACCAACTGATTTATTTTGCCCAATAATTTAAATTAGGAGAAAAAAAAAATCAGCCACACAACTTGAGACGTCTGCTTTTTTTTTTTTTTTTCCAGTCTAATTTTTTTTTTTTTTTTTTTTTTTTTTTAGAGTCAAACTAAGAGGGATGGAAAGGGAGGGAGCTAAATCAAATCATTAAGGTGAGAAATTGAAATGTAACCAGTCTTGTAATAGTGATTTGCTTTGATGTTTCCCTGTTTAATATTTCACAAATTGAATTAATTTTGCATGAAGAAAATTAAAGAATCAACCATTTCTCTCTCTTTCTTTCTCTTCGGAGAGATAGTGAAGACACTGTACTATTTTTTTTTTTTTCCTTTTGCCGCTCTTAAAGTGGCAACCCCAAGCGAGCGAGGAGTTTCACAAAGGCGACGCGTCTTTCTTTGCGACATAGGTCGCTTACTTAAGAGCAGCTGATCGTTATCCAGTCCGCAATTTGTACAAGGCATCTCAGTTACACTTCGCCCCCCTCCTTCTTCATTCAGCTCTTAGAAAAGATCCTCTAAATGCAGGAGAAGCTTTTGTTAATCTAATAGAGAATATATTACGCTGAGATGTATTAGGAAGAATCAATGTTCTTTTGGAGACCTACTTTCTGCAATTGTTAATCATAGTCATGTAAAAGAAAGCTCGACAATGACAGGTTATTATTGATAAAGCAAGACTTTTTTTTTTCCTCTGCTTATTTTACAAGAAATAATTGGCATCCTCTAAACTGCTCTAGAAACTCTTGGTGGTAAAAAAAAGTAAAGTAATTGAGCCAATAACAGACGAAATGAGAAAGTTAATTCTTGGAGCTGATATTCTTGAGAATGTAGCATATTAACGTATTTAAAAGAAGTGACATTATTGGAAACCACGAATATTGATAGTACAGGCTCTAGTAAATTGATTGCACATGTGGAGGTGGTAACAGTGATGTCACTGGTCTCAAGTGAATGGATAGGCTGCATTCTCAGTGATGTCACTGGTCTCTAGTGAAGGGATAGGCTGCATTCTCAGTGATGTCACTGGTCTCTAGTAAAGGGATAGGCTGCATTGTCAGTGATGTCACTGGTCTCTAGTGAAGGGATAGGCTGCATTCTCAATGATGTCACTGGTCTCTAGTGAAGTGATAGGCTGCATTCTCAGTGATGTCACTGATCTCTAATGAATGTATAAGCTGCATTCTCAGTGATGTCACTGGTCTCTAGTGAATGGATAGGCTGCATTCTCAGTGATGTCACTGGTCTTTAGTGAAGGGATAGGCTACATTCTCAGTGATGTCACTGGTTTCTAGTGAATGAATAGGCTGCGTTCTCAGTGAGGTCACTGGTCTCTAGTGAAGGGATAGGCTGCATTCTCAGTGATGTCACTGGTCTCCAGTGAAGGGATAGGCTGCGTTCTCAGTGATGTCACTGGTCTCTAGTGAATGGATAGGCTGCATTCTCAGTGATGTCACTGGTCTCTAGTGAATGTATAGGCTGCATTCTCAGTGATGTCACTGGTCTCTAGTGAATGATAGGCTGCATTCTCAGTGATGTCACTGGTCTCCTAGTGAATGGATAGGCTGCATTCTCAGTGATGTCACTGGTCTCTAGTGAAAGGATAGGCTGCATTCTCAGTGATGTCACTGGTCTCTATTGAATGGATAGGCTGCATTCTCAGTGAGGTCACTGGTCTCTAGTGAAAGGATAGGCTGCATTCTCAGTGATGTCACTGGTCTCTATTGAATGGATAGGCTGCATTCTCAGTGATGTCACTGGTCTCTAGTGAATGGATAGGCTGCATTCTCAGTGATGTCACGGGTCTCTAGTGAAGGGATAGGCTGCATTCTCAGTGATGTCACTGGTTTCTAGTGAATGGATAGGCTGCATTCTCAGTGATATCACTGGTCTCTAGTGAATGAATAGGCTGTATACTCAGTGATGTCACTGGTTTCTAGTGAATGTATAGGCTGCATTCTCAGTGATATCACTGGTGTCTAGTGAATGAATAGGCTGTATACTCAGTGATGTCACTGGTTTCTAGTAAAGGGATATGCTGCATTCTCAGTAATGTTACTGGTCTCTAGTGAAGGGATAGGCTGCATTTTTAGTGAAGTCACTTGTCTCTAATGTAGGGATAGGCTGCATTGTCAATGATGTCACAACCTCAAGCAAATTAATAGACTGAATTCTCAATGATGTCACCGTTCTTTAGCAAATGCCCCTGGTCTCTAGTGAAGGGATAGGCTGCATTCTCAGAGATGTCCCTGGTCTCTAGTGAAGGGATAGGCTGCATTCTCAGAGATGTCCCTGGTCTCTAGTCAAGGGATAGGCTGCATTTTTAGTGAAGTCACTTGTCTCTAGTGTAGGGATAGGCTGCATTGTCAATGATGTCACAACCTCAAGCAAATTAATAGTCTGAATTCCCAATGATGTCTCTTGTCTCTAAAGAACGATAGGCTACATTCTCAATGATGTCACCAGTCTCTAACAAATGGTTAGTTTGCATTCAGTTTTGTCTCTAATGATTGGATAGGCTTTTTTAATAGTAATAATTTTTTACAATACAATTTAGTACAGAAAAAGTATATTACAGGACTACGCAAATTAATGCATAATCACTGAGAAAAGGCTTCATCAACTACATTAGTGATAGGCTGTTTTTTTTTTAACCACATCAGTATCAGCCGGCAATATCCTTTCATTATCAGGTAATTTCTCAGTTTTCACTGCTGTGATAACTGACAATTACTCAATCATGCAACATTGCACCCAAATTAATTTTAGATTTTTTTTACCAGATAGAGGTTTCTTTTGATTTTTTTTAACCTCTGTGGGTTTTTATTTATTTTTTTATTATATAACGCAAAAAAGACTGAGAATTTGAAAAAAAAAACCTGCTTCCCTTTATGTTATATATCATACAAATGTCAGAACTGTACAAAAAATCCAAAAATGACCCCTTTTTTAAGTAGTCACCTCAAGGTAATTCGATTTTAGCCACCTATTTTCGGAAATATGCAACCTGCTGGTATTGAAGGGGTTAAAACATGGCACACTCAATGTGCAGGTCATGCCCAGAGGGAGGAGGAGGGGTTGATGTGCAGGTTACATACACTGGAAGGATGGAGATGAAAGGGTTAATATACAGATGTGCAAGGTAGGTGGAGGCATGTATATTCATAGTGGCCGTACTGTAAGAGGTTAATATTTTTTACTCATTTCTTGTGAATAAATAGGCTGCATTACTGGTGATGTCAATGGTCTCACAAACTGATAGGTTGCATTCTTAACCACTTGCTGACCAGGCTTTTTCTGTAACTTTTTGTTTACAAGTTTAAATGAGTGTTTTGTTTTTTTTTGCTAGAAAATCACTTAGAACCTCCAAACATTATATATATATATATATTTTTTTTTTTTTTATCAGAGACCCTAGAGAATAAAATGGCGATTGTTGTAATATTTTATGTCACACTGTATTTGCGCAGCGGTCTTTCAAATGTTTGAAAAAAAAAACACACTTTAATGAATTAAAAAAAACAAAACACAATAGTTACCCCAATTTTTTGTATAATGTGAAAGATGATGTTATGCCAAGTAAATAGACAACTAACATGACATAACATAACATGACATAACATACCCAACATGTCACGCTTCAAAATTACGCCCGCTCGTGGAATGGGCGACAAACTTTTACCCTTAAAATCTCCATAGGCGACGTTTAAAAATCTCTACAGGTTACCAGTTTGGAGTTATAGAGGAGGTCTAGGACTAGAATTATTGCTCTTGCTCTAACGATCGCGGCGATGCCTCGCGTGTGTGGTTTGAATACCGGTTTCACGTGCAGGCTTGACTTACGTATGCGTTCGCTTCTGCATGCGAGCTTGGCAGGACGGTGCGATTTCATTTTTATTAATTGTTTTTTTTTTTTGCTTTTTATTTTGATACTATGTTTTAAAAAAAAAATGTTGGGTCTCTTTTATTCCTATTGTAATGTAAACATCCCTTGTAATCCCTTGGACCTCTTAAATGTAAGATATGGGGTCAAAAAGAACTCAGAACTCATATTTACACAAAAATGCAATAAAAAAAATGAATAAAATGTAATATAAAAAAAAAAAATTCCCCTTTAAGAGCATTGGGTGGAAGTGATGTTTGACGTTGCTCCCTCCCTTCAATGCCGTGAAGGCCAAGGAACACACCAGACAGGTCAGGGATAAAGTTGTGGAGAAGAATAAAGCAGGGTTAGGTTATAAAAAAATATCCCAAGCTTTGAACATCTCACGGAGCTCTGTCCAATCCATCATCCGAAAATGGTAAGAGTATGGGCACAACTGCAAACCTACCAAGACATGGCCATCCACCTAAACTGACCGGCCGGGGAAGGAGAGCATTTATCAGAGAAGCAGCCAAGAGGTCCATGGGAACTCTGGAGGAGCTGCAGAGATCCACAGCTCAGGTGGGAGAATCTGTCCACAGGACAACTATTAGTCGTGCTCTCCACAAATCTGACCTTTATGGAAGAGTGACAAGAAGAAAGACATTGTTGAATGAAAGCCATAAGAAGTCCCGTTTGAAGTTTGAGAGAAACCATGTGGGGGACACAGCAAACATGTGGAAGAAGGTGCTCTGGTCAGATGTGACCAAAACCTTTTGGCCTAAAAGCAAAGCGATATGTGTGGCGGAAAACTAACACTGCACATTACCCTGAACACAACATCCCCACCGTGAAATGTACAGCCAGAGCTACAATGGAATGGTTTAGATCAAAGCACAGTGGTGTAGTGGTTAGCACTTTCACCTAGCAGTAATAGGGTCGCTTGTTCAAATCCCGACCACGACACCTTCTGCCTGGAGTTTGCATGTTCTCCCTGTGCCTGCGTGGGTTTCCTCCGGGTATTCCGGTTTCCTCCCACACTCCAAAGACATGCTGGTAGGTTAATTAGATCCTGTCGATAAAATTGGCCAAAATATGTGTATGTTGTATGTGTTTGTAAGCGTGTCAGGACCCCACAGGGCAAGGACCACACTATACCACAGATGGACACCAGTGGCAAAAAAGCGCCCTGAGGCGATTCAGTTCGCATAGGTTGCGCTATACAAGTCATTCATTCATCATTCATTCATTCATTCAAAGCATATTCATGTGTTAGAATGGCCCAGTCAAAGTCCAGACTCAAATCCAATTGAGAATCTGTGGCAAGACTTGAAAATTGCTGTTCGCAGACACTCTCCATCCAATCTGACAGAGCTTGAGCTATTTTGCAAAGAAGAATGGGCAAAAATGTCACTCTTTAGTTGGGCAAAGCTGGTAGAGACATCCCCAAAAAGACTTACAGCTGTAATTGAAAGTGAAAGGTGATTCTACAAAGTATTGACTCAGGAGGGCTAAATACAAATGTACCCCACACACTTTTCACATATTTATAAAAAAAAAAAAATTGAAAACAATTTATCATTTTTCTTCCACTTCACAATTATGTGCCACTTTGTGTTGGTCTATCACATAAAATCCCAATAAAATACATTTACGTTTTTGGTTGTAACAAATTGTGGAAAATCTCAATGGGTATGAATACTTTTTCGAGGCATTGTAGTATCTAGATATCGGTAAATCACCAGAAGTTTAAATAATTTAGGCATAGATGGCGCCAAAGGATAAGACAGGAGTATAGCAAGTGATAATAGCCATAAGCTACCAGTGTTGGGGCAGGGGAACTATAGTCAGTGATCAAAGCAAGGTCAAGGCAGGCTGAGCTTATGCCAGGACTAGCAAGGCCAGCACCAAAAGCCAATCTGAGAAACAGCAAAGAGCCATTATTTTATAGCACAATAATCAACATTAATAAAGAGCCAAATATATTATGCGTTATTACACAATTTTTCATTTCCAAATCACATTTCCAAAGAGCAGACTGTTAAAAATGCCATTGACAGCAATAATTAAAATGTTTCTGTTTGATCTCCTCTGCTCTAAACAGTGTGCTTTTTTTTTTTTACAGATTTACTATCACTGGAATTAAGTCATAATTACATTAAAAATTCAACTTGGACTTGCAAGAGAATTTCGTTTGCTGACCTAAATATTACACAGCCCCGGATTAACTGCTCATGTTTAATTTAAAGCTGTCACTCGGAGTGATGAAACTTTTTCAAGCCATAATTTTGTGACTGTAAGCAAAAGTAGCGGACCTGGTGATTGTGGCCAAAAAGACTGCAAGATAATCAAAAATGTCAGTTTTTTGAGCAGTTTTTGACAAGTACCAAGAGGTAAAGAATACAAAGTCATCGAAAATAGAATTTTAAAATGGTAACGGAAATGTAAGGAGGGCGAGTCAGCGTTTCTTCTTTTGAAAGACCACAGATTGGCCCAAGGGCTTCCAAGGTGCCATCCCACTGCTCAATGTCAGATGTGGACCTTCTGTATAGGGTGATGCCAATTATCACCACACTAGTAGAATTTGGTTACATTTTGAACCATTTTTAATGCTGTCTATTTTACCAACATGATATTAACTACTTGGTAATTGAAAATACATATATATCTTGACCCTGCAGTGCCTCCTCTAAATTCCAAACAGAAGAACTATATCTTCCCGACTCCCCTTTGAGCGCATACCCAGGTATGTCTATGTCACCATGAATAAATCATGTGTAGCGCCCACACTTTATTAAGTGGGCGCTATCAATGTAAATTTAGTTTTTCCTAGAACTATAATGGAGTTCTGGGGGTTAATTGTACAGGATTTACTTTGGCTTCAGTCTGGCTGGGCTGTACTGGAGTTCTGCCTGGTCATAGGTGCAGTGAGGCACCTGTGACGGGCTGAGAACCAAGCCTGGTTGGACGTGTTAGGTACCAATCTTTCCCGGAGCCAATCAGCAGGCGCGTCAGGCCCCGCTGTGCACCCTGGGAAGGGGTATTTAGGAGGCTGAAGTCACGTGTTCAGGGTTCGGCCGCTGCTTTAGTTCCTGGTTCTGGTCCGGGGTAGCCCTTGAGGGGTCCTGGGCCCAGGAGTGTCTGCCGTCCCGCAAGCATGGTCACTCTGACCAGCCCCAGAGGCCCCCATGGTCTGGGGCTGGGATCCGCCGGTTCCCGAGTCTCTGAACTGGCTAGTCCGAGGCCCAGTAACTGAAGGAGGATTCGGGGGTGTCCCGGTGTGCTCTCGGTATTGGAGGGACACGGAAACTCGTACAAGCGACCAGGGGAGGACTCTTCGGAGGAGGGCCAACAAGCTGGCTGCTCAGTAAGAGCCTGGGAGCTGAGTTGTATGGACACTAAAGAATCCACACTTCCCACAGTATCGCCAAGAAGGCTGAGAGATCCAGGTACTGTGAGAAAGGTTCCTACTTATCTTCAGTTACAATCTAGTCTGTGGCAGAGACTTTGCGAAGTTTCCGGATCACATGTTGGCTGCTAAATCTCTGGCTAGAGGTTGACCCGGCAGTGAAGCGCCCAGCTGCGAGTGGCTACTCTCTGGGTTAATTGGAAACATTCAGTGGATGTCAGCAGTTCAAAGTGCCTGAGTTTTATCACCCGTGCCCTCTATTTCCACCTGAGACTGTTATTGTTGGATGTTACCCCTGCAAAATAAAAAACCTTGAAAAGGACTTTTATGTGTCAGCATCTGAAGTCACTGGGTACTAACCCTGGGAACCCCTAGACAACAACCAACAAGCCACGAGGAGGTACTTGGTAAGCCCAGAAAAGTCAAGGCCGCCCCTCAGGGGGTTATGGCCGCTACACATGTAATAGACTTTCACATGAATACTGCAGGATTCCATCTATGGGCCTCAGTTGGTCCTCTTGTTTGTTCCACACGTAGGAAGCCTTCTACTTTTGGGCTTCTGATCTTATCTTGATGACCACCGTACATTCTGTCCAAAAGTCTATGCTGGGTTTCCAAGGGTGATGGCGGTTTCCCATGGCCACGTTGTGATCCCTGCCTTTGTTTTTATCTAATGGAGTGTGCTATAAGCAACTGAATGCTGCAATTGTAAGTGTTGAATGCAATAGACATATGTATAAGAATTTTATGGCTAATAATGTTTATAGGCGTTGATTGTTTGCACGTATCTCTGTAGAGTTTCTACCCTGAGGAAGGAGTATCTCCAGTAGACTCCGAAAGCGCGTTGGGTGAAGAATAATTTCTATATACCATCTACTTGTAACCATTGCATCATCAGTAATGGCTGTTATGTATACTCCATTACACATGCGTTTAACCATGTATTTTCAATAAAATTGATGTATTTTTATTATTATTATTATATTGATGTGTGACATCTATTCAAGTGCCGCTAAAGTCCTACCCCAAGGGGAACCCCTTTTTCTTGATGGCCCGGTGTACCAAGCAAGATGCCATATACGGATGAAAAGGATTGCTGGTTCTTGTTGGTTGGAAGATCTCAAATGTGCTGGTGGTGGACCAGAACACAAATACACAGGACACATGTTATAGGGCAGTATTTCTCCCCAAACAAAAAAACACCAGCCGCCACTGGGTCTCGTGGCTGCTGAATACAATAGCCGGCCGTGAAGATCCCCCCATCCATGCTGTTTGGTGTAGACAAGGGAATAGATTCATTTGCTGCGTATGGCTGGCCAGCCTACTCTATCTGCCTCCTATGGGGAGCAAATACAGTTCCTATCCTCTTTGTTGATGTGTAAACTGGAGCCACTACTCTAGCCACAACACGCAAACGTCTTAGGCCCCTTTCGCACTGAGGCGCTTTGCAGGTGCTAAAGTTCTAAAAATAGCGCCTGCAAAGCGCATTCAAACAGCCGCTGCTGGACACTTGCAGGATGCTGAAAAATGTCCTGCAAGCCGCATCTTTGGAGCGATGTAGGTGCGGTGTATTTATCGCTCCTAAATCGCCCCTTCCCATTTAAAACAATGGGGCAGTGCTCCAAACCCGCCTGCAAAGCACCGCTGCAGTGGCACTTTGCGGGCAGTTTTAACCCCCTTTGGCCGCTGGCGGGGGGCAAAACTGCCCCACTAGCGACCAAAAAGCACCGCTAAAACACCGCTAAATATAGCGCCGCTTTACCGCCAGCACGCCTCAGTGTGAAAGTAGCCTTAGGCCCCTTTCACCCTGGGGCGGGGAGCCGCGGTGACGGTAAAGCAGCGCTATATTTAGCGCTGCTTTACCGTAGTTTTAACCGCGGTATTCGGTTACCCCCGCGAGCGGCCGAAAAAGGGTTAAAGACCCCGCAGAGCGCCGCCGTAGCGGCGCTTTGCGGCGGTATTGCCGTGGTTTCCCATTCAAATCAATGGGAAGGAGCGGTATAGGAGCAGTGAACACACCGCTCCTTCACCGCTCCAAAGATGCTGCTAGCAGGACTTTTTTTTGCCGTCCTGCTAGCGCACCGCTCCAGTGTGAAAGCCCGCCGGCTTTCACACTGGAGTGAATGGGGCCGGATTTTTTCAGACGGTGAACAGGCGCTATTTTTAGCGCTGTACCGCCTGAAAAACGCCCCAGTGTGAAAGGGGCCTTAGGCCCCTTTCACACGGAAGGCCCGTTCAGATCCGCCTGTCAGTTTTGACGGCGGATCTGAACGGGCGCTCCATGTTACTCTATGGAGCGTCGGATGTCAGCGGAGACATGTCCGCTGACATCCGATCCGGTCCGATCCGCCAAATCCAGACGTATGGACCACACGTCCAGATCCGTCGGATCGGGTGAGATCGGGTGAGATCGGGTGAAAACGGACACACTGTCCGTTTTCATCCGATCTCTCCATAGAGATCAGCGGCGCTCGCAAGCCCCTCCCCGCTCAGTGAGCGGAGAGAGGCTTGTCATCCGCCGGCTCAGCGGAGATCAACGGACAGATCCCCCGCTGAGCCGGCGGACAGAGGCGGGCTCCGTGCAAGCGGAGTCCGCCTCGTCTGAAAGGGGCCTTAGTGTCAAAGAGCAGTTCTTTGTGCACAATATTAACCAGAAGATTTTACCCACTTCCTGACCAGAGCACTTTTTGCGATTCGGCACTGCGTCGTTTTAACTGACAATTGCGCGGTCATGCGACGTTGCACCCAAACAAAATTGACATCCTTTTTTTCCCCACAAATAGAGCTTTCTTTTGGTCAGATTTGATCACTTCTGCGGTTTTTATTTTTTGTGCTATAAACAAAAAAAAGCAACAATTTTGAAAAAAAAGCTATATTTTTTACTTTTTGCTATAATAAATACCCCCCAAAAAAATATATAAAAAAAACTAATTTTTTTCCTCAGTTTAGGCCGATATGTATTCTACATATTTTTGGTAAAAAAAATCGCAATAATCGTATATTGATTGGTTTGCGCAAAAAGCTATAGCGTCTACAAAATAGGGGATAGTGTTATGGCATTTTTGTTATTCATTTTTTTTCTATTAGTAATGGCGTCGATCTGTGATTTTTATCGTGACTGCGACATTATGGCGGACACATCGGACACTATTTTGACACTATTTTGGGACCATTTATACAACGATCAGTGCTAAAATAATGCACTGATAACTGTGTAAATTACACTGGTAGGGAAGGGGTTAAACACTAGGGGGCAATGAAGGAGTTAAGTGTGTCCTAGAGAGTGATTCTAACTGTGGGGGGGATGGGCTTCCACTGACATGACAGCGACCACTGCTCCCCGATGAGAGGGAGCAGTGATCTCTGTCATATCACTAGGCAGAATGGGGAAATGCCTTGTTTACTAGGCATCCCCCCATCTGCGGCTCCGTGACATGGTCGCCAGGAGACCGGCAGACATCCAGTCCGCGGGTCCTGCGGTCACGCCGTACGCGGGGGGCGCGCGTGCGCGCCTGCTAGCCTCGTCAATTAAAGGGGACGTACAGGTACGTCCATTTGTCCACTACTGCCATTTTGCCGACGTATATCGGCGTGCAGCGGTCAGCAAGTGGTTAAAATGTTTCCTGACATGCGATTTGGTTTGAGGGAGCTGGGAGCTGTGTATGTGAGTCCTCATACATCTGTGTTGCTGCACTAATCCTGTGGAAGTCGTTTAAGAATCTCCTACTGGGCTCAGCGCAGCTGCTTTGCCTGTGGCCACCCTCCGTGCAATGGTCATTCAACAGACGGCAAACTTAGGGCTCACGTCAAGTTTCCTTATATATTGCAAAAGAATAAGGAATGATAGACTTATTCTGAAATGACTGTCATAGATATACTGTAGGGGCCGCATGGTGACCCATTGGCAGGGGCGGACTGACCATTCGGGCACTGCCCGAGGGCCCCATGCCACCAAGGTGCCCCATCAGGATTTCCAGCCTCAATAAAACCAGGGACAGTATGTAAAAATCGGTGTTTAATTAAAAATCCCAAGATTATAGCTGCCCCGCCTCTCCACTACCTTTTCAGTGTGTGTATGTGTATTCTGTGTGTGTATATTGTGTGTCTGTGTATACTGTGTGGCCCCATAATCTATTGCCTGGGGGCCCCATAATCTCCTATTGCCCGAGGGCCCCATAATCTTCTCCTATTGCACGTGGGCCCCATAATCTCCTATAGCCCGGGGCCCCATGAGTTGTCAGTCCACCCCTGCCCATTGGTTAGTACTTGCAGCACTAGCATTCTTGGTTGCAGTCCCACCCGACCAGGACATTGCCTGCTTGGAGTTTGCATTTTCTCCCTGTGTATGAGTAGGTTTCCTCTGGGTATTCCGGTTTTCTCCTACACTCCAATAGCATGCCGAGAGGTTAATTGGCTTCTGACTAAACTGGCTCTAGTATGTGTGCATGTGAGACAGAGGCCTTCGATTGCAAACTCCTTGAGGGCCGGGACTGATGTGAACGTACAATATGTAAATTGTCAGCGCTATATAAATACCTGTAATAATAATCTGAGTCTCTCTGTAAAATCAGACTCTAAACCCCTTTCCACTTCATCCAAAATGTGTTCAGGAAAAGGTGAGCAATATAAAAGTGTTACAAATCGTGTGTTTACAAACAATAAATGTATTGACTCAAAAACCCATCATAAATACTCAACCTCGTACACAAATACATAAAACAATGTAGAACAGTGCTGTCCAAACTGAGGCCCAGGGGGCCGGATGTGGCCCTTTGCTTGCCTTTATCTGGCCCTTGGGGAACTATTCCTTCCACTGATACAAGACACTATTCTTTCCCCCTAACACAAACAATAAGACACTATTCCTTCCACTGACACTAATGATGGGACACTATTCTTCCCACTGCCACCAACAATTGGGCACTATTCCTTCCACTTACACGAATGATGGGGCACTATTCCTCCCACTGACACCAATGATGGGACACTTTTCCTCCCACTGACACCAATGATGGGACACTATTCCTTCCACTGACACCAATGATGGAGAACTATTCTTCCCACTGACAGCAATGATGGGGCACTATTCCTCCCACTGACACCAATGATGGAGCACTATTCCTTCCACTGACACCAATGATGGAGAACTGTTCCTCCCACTGACACCAATGATGGGGCACTATTCCTTCCAGTGACACCAATGATGGAGCACTATTCCTCCTACTGATACCAATGATGGAGCACTATTCCTCCCACTGACACCAATGATGGGGCGCTATTCCTCCCACTGACAGCAATGATGGGGCGCTATTCCTTCCACTGACACCAATGATGGAGAACTGTTCTTCCCACTGACACCAATGATGGAGCACTAATCCTCCCACTGACACCAATGATGGAGCACTATTCCTTCCAGTGACACCAATGATGGGGTATTATTCCTCCCACTGACACCAATGATGGAGCACTAATCCTCCCACTGACACCAATGATGGAGCACTAATCCTTCCACTGGCACCCGGTGATCGACATCTGTTGTGTTTAATCACAGCACAGCCAGGCTGCGGGCAGTGCACACCCCACTCCCGGAAGTGTCAGATCACATACTAGGTATGTGATCTGGCTCAGCCGAGCTCCCTTGACGCCATAAATCTAGGTTACACTGTCGGCAATCGCATACCTCCCAACTTTCTGAGATGGGAATGAGGGACACCTATCAGCAAAAGTATGCAGGAATAGGACACACCCCTTGTTACACCCCCTTAAAGGAGAATTGTACAAAAAAAAAAAATTGGTTAAACCCACAAGTGCTTTTCACCACTACTATTCCTTTATATTGGTTTTTGGAATTTACAAATGCAGCAATTTAGAAATTGGATGAAAGGTTTAGCGCTGGAAAACACCTTTTGATAGATAAAAAGTGCATTTTATATACATCTATATAGATCAGACCAAAATGAGGGACAAATGAGGAGGAAAGAGGAACAGAGGGACATTGCTCCAAATCAGGGACAGTTGGGAGCTATGCAAGCGGTTAATCTTTTGTATGTGATCAGAACCAGCGGCGGCCGGTCCCTAAGGGGCTCAGGGGCTAATCTCCATGCGGGGCACCGGAAGCATGGATTTCTATAGGGTTTTCTTTTTGTTTTTTTTTAACACATGAGTGGCTCTACTTGGCTTCAAAAAGGTTGGGCTCGGGGGGCAGAGCACTCCCTCTCCCCCCAGCTCACCCTTTTGTGACATTAGCGAATGAACATTCAGGATTTGTCTTCCTGCTTTTCCTCCCGGCCAATTAGGCAGGAAGCGTTTCCTAAGACCAGATTGGCCGGGAGGAGAAGCAACCAGATTGGCCGGGAGGAGAAGCAACCAGATTGGCCGGGAGGAGAAGCAACCAGATTGGCCGGGAGGAGAACCGGGGAAGCCGGCCACGACCTGCATGGGGTAGGTGCGGGTGAGCGAGGGGGCGGGGGGGTTTGTTTGCCGCCTCCCCCCCAAAGAAAAAAATGGAGCACCAGCCACCACTGATCAGAACTTGATTTAAATCTGATTTGTGGTTTTGTACAACAATTCCCGTTTTGTTGGTTTCTACGCAAACCATAAGGTCCAATATTCTTCACGGTTTCTCTCTACATAAACAGAGGGACAAAACATAAATTTTACAGGAAAGCTACAAATAATTTGCAAAAGGAAGGAGAACAAAAGCAGTACAGTTCATATGAGGTTTTCAAATGGATTCCTATTGGGAATTTAAGAGAAAAAGAAAAGATTGTCGGAAATCAGGCCTTGGAGTTTAATCATTTTATTCTTTGCCAGCATATAACATTCTGCTGAAAGATTAAAATAAAAAAAGCATCAATTATTTAAATATAATTTCCGTAATCGAATGTTTTATATAAGAGATACGTTAACTTAAAAAAGAAGTCCCAAAGAAAAACTCTTGCGGTTGGAATTCTCGTCGGAAAAAGCTCTGATGGTTTTCCCGTTAAAACACGTTCGACAGCACTATAAAAGGGAAGTTTAATGCTTCCGAGCATGCGTCAAATTGTTTCCGAGAATGCGGCGGAATTTTGCGTGTCGGAATTGCATACACACGATCGGAAAATCTGATAGAAAGGTTTTCCGTCGGAAAAATTGAGAACAGGCTCTCAATCCAAAGTCCGTCGGAAATTCCCGACAGAAAAAGACCGATGGGCATACACACGGTCGGAAAATCCGATGAAAAGCTCCGATTAGACTGTTTCCATCGGAAATTCGACCGTGTGTACGCGGCATTACAATGGTGAGAATCTTTTTTTAATTTATCAAAAATTTTTTTTTACTTTTTTCATTTTATAAAAAAAAATTATACATGTCTTCCAGAGGTAAAGCAAAGAAATGCTAAATAGGAGAAATGAGACGGATTATCAAACAAATTTACAATAATCAGGCAGCTACATTTATATATTTCCCCCTCAGCTGCTCTAAAGTAGCGCTGCAACAGAAAAAGCCTTCCTCCGACTACTTCTTCATTGTACATCTGTTTGGAGTGAGAATCCATTCAATGTGATGAAAATCTGTGTCGCCTCCAGTGGTAAATGAGTAAATGCAGTGGCAGACCCGTGCATTGTGGGCAACACGAGTGCCGCCCTCCCTATTTATGTGCCCGGCCCCTTTCAGGACGCCGGACACATGAGTTACAATTGCAGGGATAGGCGGGGGTGTGTATTTTGAAGCACCTGATTAGAACCAGAGGCTCTAATAGGCTTCAAAATAGGGTGGGCTCAGGGGGGGCAGAGAGTGTGCCCTGATCCCACCCAGTTGTGTCACACTAGCGAATGAATACGCTATTCGGCCCCATTCTCCTCCCAGCCAATCAGGAAGCACCTATTGGCCAGTCTTATGACTCCCTGGCCAATCGTGTCTCAGGACACACTTCTGGGTTCCAATCGGCCGGAAAGGAGAATGCCTGTGTCCTCGCTGGAGCCGCCCAGCTCCTCCTTCTCCCTGCCTCCGTGTCTCCTCCATGCCTCCACTAGGTAAGGTGATCGCTGCTGGCTGTGTCTCCCGCTGGGGAGGGGGTGATCGCTGTGGGATGTGTCAGTGTCTGGGGGGGATGCTTCAGGTGCAGGGTGATTCCCGCTGGCCATGCCCATGTCTCCTGCCCGGGGGGGGGGGGTGTGCTGCGGGGTGATCGCTGCGGGATTTGTCTGTGTCTTTGTCTGGGGTAGTTGTGTTGGTTGTGCCGCCCCCCCAAAAATAGTAGTCAGCAGCCGCCACTGTGTAAGTATGCAAATCTGTCTTAGCTGGCAGCCCAGGATTGCAAGAGAAGAGGTTGCAAACGGACAAAAACTGTTGCATATACTTCGCTAAGGTCTGGTTCACACCTATGCACAGGTTGCAGTTTGCATATTTCAGGTGCATTTTGCATTTTTCAATACACGATTTGATACACTGAGACCACCGCCTGTGGAAGGGAATTCCACATCTTACAGTAAAGAACCCTCTACGTAGTTTAACTAGCTGAGATCCGCGCTATAGCCAAATGACGGCTACAGCGCGGATCTGTTGTGCCGGGAGCACGTCATATGACGTCCTCCCCTTCTGTGCACTAGAGGGAGCGCGCGCCGCCGGGAGCGCGTGCGCGCTCTCGCCGTGTCACTGGGCACCCGATGCGCGTGCCCAGCGGCCGCGATGTCCGCTGGGCACCCGCGATTGCCCGGTAACACAGTGGGACCGTGGATCTGTGTGTGTAAACACACAGATCAACGGTCCTGTCAGAGGAGAGGAGCCGATGGTGTGTTCTCTGTACAGAGAAACACCGATCGGTCTCCTCCCCTTGTGAGTCCCCTCCCCCTACAATAAGAAACACTTCCAGGGAACATAATTAACCCCTCTAGTGGTTAACCCCTTCACTGCCAGTGTCATTTATACAGCAATCAATGCATTTAAATAGCACTGATTGCTGTATAAATGACAATGGTGCCAAAAATGTGTCAAAAATGTCCGATGTGTCCGCCATAATGTCGCTGTCACAATAAAAATCGCTGATCGCCGCCATTACTAGTAAAAAAATAAAAAAAATAAAAATGCTATAAAACTATTCCCTATTTTGTAAACGCTATAACTTTTGCGCAAACTAATCAATAATCGCTAATTGCGATTTTTTTTTTTACCAAAAATATGTAGAAGAATACGTTTCAGCCTAAACTGAGGAAAAAAAATGTTTTTTTATATATTTTTTGGGGATATTTAGTATAGCAAAAAGTAAAAAATATTTTTTTTTTTTTTTAATTTGTCGCTTTTCTTTTGTTTATTGCGCAAAAAATAAAAAACGCAGAGGTGATCAAATACCACCAAAAGAAAGCTCTATTTGTGGGGAAAAAATGATAACAATTTCATTTGGGTACAGTGTCGTATGACAGTGTCATTCCAAGTGCGTCAGCGCCAAAAGCTAAAAATTGGTCTGGTCACGAGGGGGGTTTAAGTGCAAAGTAATCAGGTGGTTAAGGTTAAACCTTTTTTCTTCTCATTTTAATGAGTGGCAGCGTGTCTTGTTAAACTCCCTTCCGCAAAAATGTTTTATCTATATTGTGGGGTCACCAGTACAGTATTTATAAATTGAAATCATATCCCCTCTCAAGCGTCTCTTCTCCAGAGAGAATAAGTTCAGTGCTCGCAAGCTTTCCTCATAGCTAATATCCTCTGGGCCCTTTATTAGCTTTGTTGCCCTTCTTTGTACTCGCTCCATTTCCAATACATCCTTCCTGAGGACTGGTGCCCTGAACTGGACAGCATACTCCAGGTGCGGCCGGACCAGAGTCTTGTAGAGCGGGAGAATTATTTTATCTCTGGAATTAATTCCCTTTTTAATGCATGCCAATATTCTGTTGGCTTTGCTTGCAGCAGCTTGGCGTTGCATGCCATTGCTGAGCCTATCATCTACTAGGACCCCCAGGTCCTTTTCCATCCTAGATTCCCCCAGAGGTTCTCCCCCCAGTCTATAGATTGCATTCAGATTTTTGCCACCCAAATGCATTATTTAAAATTTTTCTAAGTTAAACCTCATTTGCCATGTAGTTGCCCACCCCATTCATTTGTCCAGATCTTCTTGCAAGGTTTCCTGAGGAGAAGTTATTGCCCTGCTTAGCTTAGTACTGTCCACAAATACAGAGATTGAACTGTTTACCCCATCCCCATCCTCCAGGTCTTTTATGAATACATTCTTTGAACCCTGTTTATGTCTCATTCTGGTGAGTGCATAGTTCCGGGTGAAGGTTCACTCGTGCAGACATTCATCACGTACTTTGCTGTTATCTGGTGGATATCATTCTTTAGCCTCGTACACACGATCGGACCGTGGACCAACTTTCCCGTGGATTTTTGTCCAAAGGGCGTTGGCCCCAAGTTGGTATTGCATACACACGGCAGGACTTTTTCAGCCAACTTTCACCAAATCACGTGGTTTTTCTGCTCTTCACCGCCACCTTTGGTCAACTTCTGTATTGTTGTCTGATCTTTTGCATTGGTTCTGCATTGGTTTGTACAAAAGTCCGTGGGTTTTGTGTACACACGGTCGGACTTTGGTCCATCGGACTTTTGTTGGCAGAAAGTTGGTCCGTTCGCACAGCCAACAAAAGTCAGATGAAACCTGGAAAAAGTTGGTGCGATGGAGCGTACACACGGTCGGATGTTGGTCCAAAACAGCTAATTTGCATGTTGGTTGTCAAAAAGTCAGATCGTGTGTATGGGCCTCTTGCCTGATACTCTTTGGTGATCTCATAGTACACCGATAGATTACACACTGGATGGACTTTTCACTTCTCCTACAGAGACTATTTAGGACCCTGGCTCTCAGGCTTGGCATGCGTTTCACATGCGGGTAGTGTAGGCAGTATTTCCCAACTCCAGTCCTAGGCACCCCAACAGGTCATGTTTTCAGGATTTCCCTCAGATGAAACAGCGGTGGTAATTACTAAGGTAGTGAAACTGATCAAATCACCTGTGTAAAATAATGGAAAGCCTGAAAACATGACCTGTTGGGGTGCCTTGACGACTGGAATTGAGAAACACTGGTGTAGGGATAGGTCACCCCTCTGCCAGGGACAGTGATTAGCGGCAGGGAGAGGTTCCAGATGAGTAGGGCAAGGACAAGGACATTCCAACCTTCCTGGACACCTTCTCATTTGGGTACAGACCGCCCAGGCCGTATTCTGCCCTTCAAGACGGACGCTATCGGCATGCCGTGACCTGCTCTGCTACACAACGCTGTTGCATTCTGTGAGTGTTCACTGTCGGGCGTCTTCCCCACTGGGCTTGTTGTGTATTGCTGAACTTTTACATGAATACAAATTCTGTTCTCTGCAACTGGATTGTTTACTGCCGCAGCACCATGCTGCACCTCCCCACCAGCACAGTGTGCGATTTCCTGGCTTTAAGATAGAAAATGAACAGTTCTCACTCTCGTAGCTCTGTGCTCCGATCTGATGACTAGTGAAGGAACTCCACAAGTGTCATTTACAGTTAGCAGGGCACATTAAATGACTTGCCTGTCTGTTTAGGCTCAGGTTTTTTTCACAGCTGGATTTATCTGGAAGGTCCACTTGAACACCCCAAGCCATCTTGTTGCATGTAATGGGAAATGATGTGGATATTTAATTGCAGGTATGTAAGATAGCAAGCAATTTGCTGTGCTGTGTTTGTTCTAATTACCTGTAGATGTATATTTATGTCTTAATCATACCATCTCCGCAAGAAGGACCTTGCTATAATTATACCATGCTTCTAAACTGACATCACAAGCAATATACTTCAATCATTCCAAGTGTCGCATCCTTCCATTAACCCTAATCATTGTTTTATTTCTACTGTATATTATTTTAAAGTGTATGTAAAGTAATTTTTTTTTTTAAATCCACCCCTCCTTAACCACTTCAGCCCCGGAAAGCCCCACCAAAGCCTAACCAAAGCCCCATCGAAGCTCCACCAAAGCCTCATCAAAGCCCCACCAAAGCCTAACCAAAGGCTCATCGAAGCCCCATCAAAGCTCCACCAAAGCCTCATCAAAGCCTCACCAAAGGCTCATCGAAGCCCCATCGAAGCCCCATCGAAGCTCCACCAAAGCCTCATCAAAGCCCCACCAAAGCCTCACCAAAGGCTCATCGAAGCCCCATCGAAGCTCCACCAAAACCTCATCAAAGCCCCAACAAAGCCTAACCAAAGGCTCATTGAGGCCCCATCGAAGCTCCACCAAAACCTCATCAAAGCCCCACCAAAGCCTCACCAAAGGCTCATCGAAGCCCCATTGAAGCTCCACCAAAGGCTCATCAAAGCCCCACCAAAGCCTAACCAAAGGCTCATCGAAGCCCCATCGAAGCTCCACCAAAACCTCATCAAAGCCCCACCAAAGCCTAACCAAAGGCTCATCGAGGCCCCATCGAAGCTCCACCAAAACCTCATCAAAGCCCCACCAAAACCTAACCAAAGGCTCATCGAGGCCCCATCGAAGCTCCACCAAAGCCTCATCAAAGCCCCACTAAAGCTTTACCAAAGGCTCATCGAAGCTCCACCAAAGCCTCAAAGCCCCACCAAAGCCTCATCAAAGCCCCACCAAAGCCTAACCAAAGGCTCATCGAAGCCTCATCGAAGCTCCACCAAAGCCCCACCAAAGCCTAACCAAAGGCTCATCGAAGCTCCACCAAAGCCTCATCAAAGCCCCACCAAAGCCTCACCAAAAGGCTCATCGAATGCCCAGTCGGAGCTCCACCAAAGCCTTTATCGAAGCACCAAGCAGAAGCAAGGTGTAAACAGGACTGTAAGCTAACCATTTTATTTAGTGACAGGGACTTTGACTGGCGTTCAGAGAACTTTAACAACTTCACCCCCCGGAAAAATTGTCTGCTCAATGACCAGGCCATTTTTTTGCGATACGGCACTGCGTCGTTTTAACTGACAATTGCGCGGTCATGCGACGCTGAAACCCAAACAAAATTGACATCCTTTTTTTTCCCACAAATAGAGCTTTCTTTTGGTGGTATTTGTTCATATCTGCAGTTTTAATTTTTTGCGCTATAAACAAAAAAAAGCAACAATTTTGAAAATGTGAATTTTTTTTTTTCACTTTTTGCTATAATACACATACATTTTTTTTTTAAAAAATCGAATTTCTTCATCAATTTAGACCAAGATGTATTCTGCTACATATTTTTGGTAAAAAAAAAAAAAAATCCCAGTAAGCGTTTATTGATTGATTTGCGCAAAAGTTATAGCGTATACAAAATAGGGGATAGATTTAGGGACTTTTAATTGTTTTTACTGGTAATGGCAGCGTTCTACGATTTTTAGCGCTACTGCGACATTGCGGCGGACAAATCTGACACTAAGTGACACTTTTTGGGGGCTGTGACCCCAATACAGTGATGAATGAATGAATGATTTGTACAGCGCTGCAAATGCGAACTGAATTGCCTCAAGGCGCTTGTCTGCCCTTGTTGTCCTGCTATATTAGAAGAGGTGGGTCTTGAGTTTTTTCCTAAAGGCCTGATGGTTTTCTTCCAAGCAGATGTTGTTTGGTAGCGCATTCCATAGCCGAGGTCCCTGTACTGCGAATCTTCATTCTCCCTTCGATTTGTAGCGGGCTTTGGGGATGAGTAGGCGGTTTTGGTTTGTCGATCGAAGTCTGCGATTCGGTATGTATTTTTCTATTTTCTCACAAAGGTATTGTGGAGCATTTCCTTGTGTACATTTGTGGGTGAGGCAGAGGATCTTGAATGTGATCCTGTCTTTTACCGTGAGCCAATGAAGAGACCTTAGGGATGGGGAGATGGATTCCCAGGGTTTCTTTCCGGTGACTAATCTTGCTGCTGCGTTTTGGATGACTTGTAGGCGTGCAATCTGGTAATCCGGTAATCCTATGTAGAGGGAGTTTGCGTAGTCGAGACGCGAATTGATGATGGTACCCACTACTACTGCTTTCTCCTTTTCCAGGATGAATGGGATAAGTCTGCGAAGCATGCGGAAGAGATGATGGGATCCGCTGATTACTGATCCTATTTGTGCCTCCATGGTCATCTCTGAATCAAAGATGACTCCGAGGCTTTTGGCTTTGGTGCTTGGGAGGATGGTCTGTCCAAGGAGCGTTGGTGGGGTCCATGGGGTCTTCGTTTTTTTACTTTGGTTTGCGTTGAGGAGCAGTAGTTCAGTTTTCGATCTATTAAGTTTGAGGGAGCTAATGGTCATCCAGTCATCTATCAATGTGAGACATTTTCCTAGTTCCTGGTATTGGTCTTTTTGTCCGGTGATACGGAAGTACAGTTGAGTGGCGTCCGCGTATGAGTGGAAACATAGATCTGATTTGCTGATAATTTTGAAGAGTGGCCGGATGTAAATGTTGAAGAGTACTGGGGACAATGGTGATCCTCGAGGGACTCCATAAGAAATTACCTGGGTTTCCAAAGTGAAGGCTCCTAGTTTCACTGTCTGCGACCGGTTTCCTAAGAAGGAAGCGAACCATGGCAGATCTCCATCTGTAACTCCTGCCACTTCCTTGAGGCGGCTGAGAAGAATGTTGTGGTCCACTGTGTCGAACGCCCCGCTAAGATCCAGCAGTACCAGAAGACACGATTCTCCGTCATCCGCTGCTTCTAGGGCGTCATCCCATATTTTCAGAAGTGCCGTTTCTGTGCCATGGCCTGGGCGGAAGCCTGATTGTAGTGGGTCCAAGAGCTTGTGTGTGTCCAGATGAAGTTGAAGCTGTTGTACTACTGCTTTCTCCATGATCTTGGAAATGGTGTTCAGGCTCTGCGATTGTTTAGATCTTTGGGGTCGAGGTTGGGTTTCTTTAGGAGTGGTTTGACGATGCCTTGCTTGAGGGAAGTAGGAACCAACCCTTCTTTGAATGACTGATTTACTAGGTGTGTGATAGCGGGGGCCAGAATGTCGGAGCATTCTTTCAAGAGCTTTGTAGGAATGATGTCGTTTGGCGATGTACTGTCTAGGAGGCTCTTGATGATATTTTTGGTTTCATCCGTGGTGATCGGGGTAAGCGAAAAATTAGGTGATTGTGCGTTGTGCATGTAAAAATCCTTAACTGGGTTTGGTTGAGTGGAATTGGTTGTTGTTTTTTTTTGTTGAATTATTTTCTGAAAGTTGTCGATTTTGTTGATGAAAAAATCCGATAACTCGTTGCAGTATTCTTGAGTTTCGTTTTCTCGGGGCTCAAGGCAGGTGGGGTTCATAGTCTGGGCGACTAGTTTGAACAGTTCACGTGGCCGGTTTAAGGCTTTTGAGAGAGTGTTTGAGACATGTTCTTTTTTTGCTGTGAAAATTGCTTTATGATATTTCTTGGTGAGTATTTTGTAGTTTGTGTGATTTTCCTTTGTAGTGTTTCTTCTCCAGGCTCTTTCTGCTCTTCTGTGTTCCCGTTTCAGTAGAGTAAGCGCGCCATTAAACCATCCAGAATTTTTCTTGCGGATGGGTGCTTGATGTTTCGGGGCGACTGCGTCTGCTGTTTGTAGTAGTGCCTTGTTTAAGGAGCTGAGTGTTCGTTCTGTTGAGTGGTTTTGATTTAGTGTTGCCATTTTGTTTCTTAGTGGGGTGTTGAAAATGTCTGAGTGTAATTTCTTCTGTGATCTGATTCAATGTGTTGTTGCCGCCGGATTTGGTTTTTGGAGGGTGATGTTAGTGGTGATTTCAAATTTGATAGAGTGGTGGTCTGTCCATGGTAGTGATATGTTGTCTAGTATGTTGATGACCATATTTTGCTTGAAGATTAGGTCCCTGTGTGTGTTCTAACTGTGGGTGGAGGGGACTGACTATAGGAGATGAGAGATCATTGTTCCTAGCTCGTAGGAACTCACGATCTGTCTCTCCGCACAGAACTGGGATGTGTGTGTTCACACACAGACGTCCCTGTTCTGCCTCTCATGCCCGCGATCGCTCGTGGCCCGGTGGTCATCACGACCGCCGGCCACGAGCATTCCCCCCCCCCCCCTGCTGTGCAGCAGGCGCGCGCCTGCTATCCCGCTTAAAGAGATCGACTTATAGCTACGACGGTTGGCGGGATCGTGCCGACCTGCCGCAGTATAATGACGGCGGCTGGTCGGCAAGTGGTTAACAAAGCATGTCCCAAGCCATATTTTGAAGCAAGTGTAAACTAGCCCTTACAGGAGACCTTTTATTGGAGGTTCATTCTAGGACACAGAACTGTCATAAGTGACACCAGATATTGATAACGCCAAGACTTATGTGGTCTTCGTATTTGTTTCCATTTGTAAGTCTCTATGTTTCCTGATTTTCCATTCCGCTTTCTGCTGAAAAAAGCATAAACATCTCCCTGTGTCCTGTGTCAGCCTTGTTACTTTGCTGAACATTGGAATACAGAAGCTAAATGTCTTTTCTCTGTAGTCATTCAAGCCTTGGGACCCAGTGCTGCTAATGAACTATTTACTCTGGCTTAATGCTGTCAATCGTTTAAAACAATCTTCAGATTAACCTTTATCACAAATTCAATGAGCAATTATTTCATCAATTATTTCATCACTAGAAGTAAACTCTTAAGTGTTTAAATGGCAACTAAATGCTCCAATTTTCAGGCTACTTGGGGATCTAAATCTGTAAGCAAATTGGTTTGTCAAACAGAGTAAGTTGATGATCCGAGGACAGCATCCAATTCTTCTTGGAGAAATTAACTCTGCTTTTAAAGTGATACTAAACACAATATTAAATTTACATCAGGGGCATTGCTAGGTCTCCAAAAGATCTGGGGCTAGAGCCCATAGCAGCGGTCACCAACCTTTTTGCATGGGGGGGGGGGGGGGGCGACCGGTGGTAAGCAACTTTTCACGGGCGATGGCTGGTGTTGGCGCTTCAATCAACATGGCACCATGGCTGATATGGTGTTAGGGTGATTAAAGTGCATTATTTCTATTGTTACATTCTAATATATAATGAAGTGGTTCAACTCACCATACTGCAGAATCAGTGGGAGCCCTGGGCGTGTCACTTGCCACATCTCCTGCCACCAGATGCAGCGTGTCACTTGCCACCGTCACCTGTCACCAGATGTGGATTGTCGCTTGCCATTTTCACCTGGCAGCAGATGTGGATCATCTTGTACGCCACCGCGTTCCCACGTTCCCAACATTTTGTGTGACCGTGTGTATGCAAGACAAGTTTGAGCCAATAACCTTCGAACAAAAATCCACGGTTTTGTTGGCAGAAAGTCAGATCGTGTGTACGGAGCATTAGGGGCAGTGCCTCCTAATCTTCTTGTCTTGTAACTGTACTGTATCCCTTTGATTTGTAAAGTTCTGCTCAAGCTGTTGGTGCTGTATAAATCCTGAATAACAAAATATAATAATATCAGGCCAAATGTTGTATAATATACTTCATCACAGTTCATCTACAGTCATCATATGGTCTTGGCTGGAAAGACCTTGTGTGGTGGCAATCTGTTGGATTCAGCCAATCAGCTTGGATTTACCAATGAACCACGGATTTGGTTATGACTCAAATGACCTATGACCCTTCCAAATGTATCCTACCATACCTCCCAACTGCCCCTGATTTCGAGGGACTGTCCTTGATTTGGAGCAATGCCCCTCTGTCCCTCTTTCCTCCTCATTTGTCCCTCATTTTGGTGTGATCTACATAGTTGTATAAAAAAAATGCACTTTTTATCCTTCAAAAAGTGTTTCCCAGTGCTAAACCTTTCATCAAAATTCTAAATTGCTGCATTTATAAATTTAAAGAGCCAATATAAAGGAATAGTAGTGGTAAAAAAAAAAAAAAGCCCTTGTGGATTTAAATAACCTTTTTTTTCCCCGTTAATTCTCCTTTAAGGGGGTGTGGCAGGGGGCGTGTCCTATGCCTACATACGTTTGCTAGTAGGTGTCCCTCATTCCCATCTCAAAATGTTGGGAGGTGTGTCCTACTGTAATGTGAAACAGATCGTTAGCAGAGGGTTGATGCAAAATGTGAAATATGGTAGGGATTTCCTTCCAAGGATCATTTATTTTCAGTTATGCAGAAATGTTCCCGCGACATGTACATCCCGTTCTTGGTAAATTAACTCACTTGGACGGTAGTGCATTTACATTGGCAGGAAGTACTGTCAGACAGCAAATACATTAGGAGAAATACAGAGAAGTAATGTATATTCGCAGCCAGAAGGCAATGTTGTAGCTTAAAAAAGGCAAACTAGGAAAAAAAAAAAAAAGAAATTCAAGGCCACTTGATAGAGTTTTAAACTTTTGCGCAGCTAATGTAATTCTATCTTCTTTTATTCATAGATGCTTTACTCTGCGGCATACAATGGCATTTTTTATTTTTTTTTACAGAACAGGGAGTATTGGTAAATCTCTTGGGGACACAGACAAAAACAAATCATAGTTGTATTATAGTGGGGAATGGTTACTTCTTAATTCATAAGTCTTAAGCCTCGTACACACGATCATATTGTTCGCCAACAAAACCATGGAATTTTGTCCGAAGGGCGTTGGCCCAAACTTGTCTTGCATACACACGGCCACACAATTGTTGGCCATCAAATACGAACGTAGTGAAGGTACTACGTTGTTTTTCAGCTCTTTAGCACCACCCTTTGGGCTCCTTCTGCTAATTTCGTGTTAGTACAAGTTTGGTAAGTGTTGATTCGTGCTTTTCTTTTTGCGCTTTTTATTTAGCGCTTTTCAGTTCATTTCTGAACGGCCGTTCATCAACCAGACATGTTGCGGAATCGGAGGAGATAACGTGTTATTTATTATTGGCCTTGGAGTTATTGCTTTGACATTATTTTTTTGGTTAAATAATGATTTGATTTGGTATATTTTCTATATTTTTTCTATATTTTTGGATGCATAGAATGCACTTTTTGGTTAAGTTCTATTGGCAGATATCATGTCTACTTGTATTTGTTTTCTTTTTTTAATGCACAATAAAAAAATTGTGTAGAATAATACTTGGCTATGTGTTTTACTTCAAATGACAGTTTGGGAGTCGGCAGTTACATTTTAAAAAATACAATGTAAAATTAACAAGGGGCACCAACATAGTTGTATCTTTGATCTTAAAAACGATGAGATAATGGTGTTGTGGTAAATTGCCCAAATAAAAAAAAAAAAAAACATAATAATATTATTCTTGATATCACTAGAAAAAAAAAGCCTTTGAAAATTCGTTTGCAATAACTCCATCAGTATCACCAGCAAAGCAGCTTCATTATTATCCCATTAAGGCTGGGTTCACACTGCTGCGGTGGGGGAGATCGCATATGATTCGCACCGCACTGCAGTTCAAATCATATGCGATCTCTGTGCGATGCAAATTCAGCCATACAGATAGTATGGCTGAATTCGCATCGCATTCGGCCCAAACTCGCACAGGACCCTTTTTTCCGGTCCGTTGCAGAATCGGATCGCATGGGTATTCTCACCATGCGATCCGATTCTTGTCCGAGTTTTCAGATCGCACTGCGATATGCGAACTGATATGGGGGTGTCATTAACATTCCACTGACACTCCCAGCAGCTCGCATAGGGCAGTGTGAACTGCCGGCGGGAGACATGCGGTGCAGCAACCCGCAGTAGATTCGCAGCGTTCCCGCACAGCAGCAGTGTGAACCCAGCCAAAGAAGAAGAGAATTGTGCGCTGCACTTCGAGATTTCATAATTTGCCGTGTCACGAATGTTAATTGTCCATTGCGAACGCTAGTTTACAGGACCGACCGCTTCTGTCTCGTCCTTGCTTCCGAGCATGCGTGTTTGTACTTTGGACTTTTGTCCGACAAACTTGTGTACAAACGATCGGAAAATCCGACAACAGACATTTGTCCACGAAAAATTTGAAAATATGCTATCCAACATTTGGTTTGGCGGAAAGTCCGACAACAATTGGCCGATGGAGCGTACAAACGGTCGGATTTTCCGCCAACAGCCTGTCATTGAATATTTCCTATCGGAAAGTCCGATCGTGTGTACGGGGCTTTAGGTTTCAAATCGCAAACACATATAACAGTCTTTATTTATTCAGCTCTGTAAGTACTGGTAATTCACCCACTACTAGTGCTTTGATATCATTACCAGTGTTCTTTTACTATCCCGTATGATAAGATCAATAGTAAAATAAATAAATGGTAAAAAAAAAAGGACCAATTAGATTTTTACCAAATGTGGTGAAATTCAGTTCATGGATTACAACACAGGTTATCACCCCCTTAAGGCTGGGTTCACATATGAGCACCCGGCGGCTCACAGCAGGAGTCTGGTGCGTCCTCCTTCGCCGTTTCAGGTCCAATTTCAGCATGAATTTTTGGCTGAATTCGGACCTGAAATTGACCAAAAGACGCACAGGGCTCCTGTGCAAAATCACACTGGAGCCGCTGCGGAGATATGTGAAGCGTCTCCATAGAGAGTCGGTCACAATCTCCTGCTGTGCGAATTGGAATGCGGGGAAACCCACATCCAATTCGCACTAGTGTGAACCCAGCCTAAAATAACACCAGTTTCGGGAGGGCGGGGAGTTGTTTGAAGTGGTAATAAAATATCACTTCACAAGATAAAATAATGATTTATGAGAAAACAGAGCTTTCCACAGATCAATGTTCATTTCCGTGGTAAAATAAGGATTACCGGTATATATCTCGGTGACATTTATATTTGTGAATTAAATATTTTTTGGTAGAAAGTTTATCATGCAGTAAAATCCTTCACCATCCTTCGTGGTAAATCAAACCTATGGCAATTAACCATTTATAAACACTGGGCGTGCTGTACATGCCCAAAAAAAGTACACAGGATGTGTGTAATATGCTCTGTGCATCTTCTCTGCTGCTACTGCCCACCTTCTACTTCACCAGTGGCACCCCATCCATGAGGGGCACACAGGCGCTGCCCCCCCCCCATCCATGTATCCAGCCCCCTAATCTACATGCAGGGCGCCGGACACATTGATTCCAATGTTTTTTTTTAAAGCAAGTAATTAGAGCCTGAGGCTCTAATAGGCTTCGAAAAAGGGTGGGCTCGGGGCGCTGAGCAACTTCATCTCTTCTGGGAAGGCTGTCTACAAGGTTTTGGAGTCTATGGGAATGCTTGACCATTCTTCCAGAAGCACATTTGTGAGGTCAGGCACTGATGTTAGAGAGAAGGCCTGGCTCACAGTCTTTGTTCTAATTCATCCCAAAGGTGTTCTATCGGGATGAGGTGCAGGCCTTTCAAGTTCCTCCACCCCAAACTCGCTCATCCATGTCTTTATGGACCTTGCTTTGTGCACTGGTCCAAATCATTTGGTGGAAGGGGGATTTATGGTGTGGGGTTGTTTTTCAGGGGTTGGGCTTGGCCCCTTAGTTCCAGTGAAGGGAACTCTTAAGGTGTCAACATACCAAGACATTTTGGACAATTTCATGCTCCCAACTTTGTGGGAACAGTTTGGGGACGGCCCCTTCCTGTTCCAACATGACTGCACACCAGTGCACAAAGCAAAGTCCATAAAGACATGGATGAGCAAATTTGGGGTGGAGGAACTTGACTGGCCTGACCTCAACCCGATAGAACACCTTTGGGATGAATTAGAGCGAAGAGCCAGGCCTTCTCGTCCATCAGTATCTGACCTCAGAAATGCGCTTCTGGAAGAATGGTCAAACATTCCCATAGACACACTCCTAAACCTTGTGGACGGCCTTCCCAGAAGTGGTGAAGCTGTTATAGCTGCAAAGGGTGGACCAACTCAATATTAAACCCTACGAACTAAGACTGGGGTGCCATTAAAGTTCATGTGTGTGTAAAGGCAGGCTTCCCAATAATTTTGGCAATATATTGTATATACAGTATATCTATTTATATTTATTTATATATATATATATATATATATATATATATATATATATATATATATATATATATATATATATAGCTATAAATTTATATATATATCTTCAAAGCAGAAATGTACAAATTGCTCTGGCCAAAGGTGTACAGTTGTGAGAGCTGAACTGGTTTAACCACTTCCCGACCGCCCACTGCACATATACGTCAGCAGAATGGCACGGCCAGGCAAAACCACGTACAGGTACGTGGCCCTTTAATTGCCTGGCCGTGGGTCGCGCGTGCGGCGCCAGCGGCGCGCTCGCAACCCGGTCGGGAGCTCCGTGACGCCGGCCGCGGGACCAGCGGACCCGATCGCCGCTGGTGTCCCGCAACCTGTCACAGAGCTGAAGAACGGGGAGAGGTCTGTGTAAACAAACCTCTCCCCGCGCTTCCTACTCTGCCTGTCATTGATCGGCTGTTCCGGCTGTTCCGGCTGTCATCGGGAAAGCCGATCAATGACGTCAGACGTCAGCCCCGCCCCCTAATGTAAAAAAACACACACACGTCACAGCCCATAACCCCTCCCCCTAGTGGTTAACTCTTTCACTGCATGTGTCATTTATACAGGAATCAATGCATTTAAATAGCATTGATTGCTGTATAAATGACAATGGTCCCAAAAATGTGTCAAAAATGTCTGATGTGTCCGCCATAATGTCGCAGTCACAATAAAAATCGCTGATCGCCGCCATTACTAGTAAAAAAAAAATATTAACAAAAATGCTATAAAACTATCCCCTATTTTGTAAACGCTATAACTTTTGCGCAAACCAATCAATAATCGCTAATTGCGATTTTTTTTACCAAAAATATGTAGAAGAATACGTATTGGCCTAAACTGGGGAAAAAAAATGTTTTTTTATATATTTTTTGGGGATATTTATTATAGTAAAAAGCAAAAAACATAGCATTTTTTTCAAAATTGTTGCTCTATTTTTGTTTATAGCGCAAAAAATAAAAACCGCAAGAGCGGATCAAATACCACCAAAAGAAAGCTCTATTTGTGGGAAAAAAAGGACGCCAATTTTGTTCGGGAGCCACGTCGCACCACCGCGCAATTGTCAGTTAAAACGACGCAGTGCTGAATCGCAAAAAGGGGCCTGGTCCTTTGGCTGCAAATTGGTCCGGGGCTGAAGTGGTTAATAGATGCAGGAGGCAATATGGATTTAAAACTCTTGTACAACAGCAAACAATTTGCTTGTAAGCTGCACCTATGCACCTCCATATGCCGCCACCACAGCTTCCATAGTTTATTATAGAAGCAGACAGATTTTTGGCAGGACAGTCGAGAAAAGAGTACGAAATGGCAAACCTGACTTGGCAGCATGGAAATTAAGCTTTGCTTTAAGTAGTTCCTGCTGTAAATATGTCTCACCTCGGAGGTGATTATTTACTTTTACCTCCTGTAACTCAATTCATAGATTGAGGCTTCTGCCGCAGATATAAACTCGTGTTCTGACAGTGGAAGTGATCTTAGTATAGTTTACAGGACAAATGTATCAATTTGTGTACCTTGTTAATTCTCTCGATGTTATACAGAAAATTCTCATAATGCTTCTATCATCCATTACTGACAGTTTTTTTAACAATTGTTCACTTGTGGTAGATATAGAAAAAAATATGTTACAACAATTAGATTTTTTTTATTTCTTTTTTTTTATATAATTATTTTAACACTGGTAAATCTTAAAGAGACCATTTCACCAGATTGTTAATTTCAACTAAAATTTTACTGTAAGATTAAATGTGCTTTTATCCTATTTTATTCATGTTATTTACCTGTAAAAGCCTCCCTCATGTAGATATCAAAGACCCCTGAGACTGCTGTTGGGTGCCACCATCTTGGATGCTATGCCAGCAGCCCCAGCAGACCCCAGTATTGCCAGTCTTTGTCAATCTTTCTACCCCAGAGGAATCGTTGAAATTATTTTCAGGTCTCAGGGAATATGTGCGAAAAGCAGGTCAGTGGGAAGAATGTCCCTTACATTGGTGGTCAGTAGGAAGAACGTTCCTTACATTGGTGATCAGTGGGAAGAATGGTCCTTACATTGGTGGTCAATGGGAAGAATGTTCCTTACATTGGTGGTCAATGGGAAGAATGCTCCTTACATTGGTGATCAGTGGGAAGAATGATCCTTACATTGGTGATCAGTGGGAAGAATGTCCCTTACATTGTTATCAGTGGGAAGAATGGTCCTTACATTGGTGGTCAATGGGAAGAATGTTCCTTACATTGGTGGTCAATGGGAAGAATGCTCCTTACATTGGTGATCAGTGGGAAGAATGATCCTTACATTGGTGATCAGTGGGAAGAATGTCCCTTACATTGTTATCAGTGGGAAGAATGGTCCTTACATTGGTGGTCAATGGGAAGAATGTTCCTTACATTGGTGGTCAATGGGAAGAATGCTCCTTACTTTGGTGATCAGTGGGAAGAATGATCCTTACATTGGTGATCAGTGGGAAGAATGTTCCTTACATTGGTGATCAGTGGGAAGAATGTTCCTTACATTGGTGATCAGTGGGAAGAATGTCCCTTACATTGTTATCAGTGGGAAGAATGTCCCTTACATTGTTATCAGTGGGAAGAATGGCCCTTACATTGGGGATCGGTGGGAATAATGTAATAATTCATTTTTTTTATTTATTTTATTACTTTTTTATTTTTATACTATAGCTTTATGTTCTTTATCACTTTTATTGCTATCAGAAGAAATGTAAACATCACTCGTGATAACAATAAAGCATGACAGGTCCTCTTTATGGAGAGATCTGGGAGAGAGATCCTCTACAATGGAAATCATCAGATTAAAAAAAAAAAAAAAGGCACATTGATCTAATGAAAGAAAAATGAGGTGAAAACCGCGCTATTATTAATTATCAAACATTGTGGGTTCCCACCGCTAGTTTATACTATGCTGTGGACCCCCCACAAACTCTCAATCCCAAAAGTGCAGGTGCTAGCCTACTATTTTAATGCCGTATTCAAATGAAGTTGAATTAGATTCAATCAAAAAACAAAAAACAAAAAACAAAAAAATGTATCTAGTGCCAAGTGCTAATCTTATGCCTTAATCGGCTGTTTCAAAGTGCTTTGTGCGTATGGGTATCATAGGTTACTATCCCGTGGTGTTTAGGCGTGATCTGTGCTAATTGCGAAGTTTAGTGCTTCTACTAATAATAACAAATTTATTCCATCAGTAGCCCATCTTCACTGCCCAAAAATGAAATAAATATCTGTTACATGTGACCTAGGTTTTCCAATCACATAATCAATAATATAATCCCATCAGTTTTTCTATGTAAAAACAATTTTTCAATAATAAAACAAAACAAAAGACAGAGCAAAGAATGTATATAGAGTCCGTGACAACACCGCTTGTGCTTGGTAAAACTTTAAATTGTGCAGATTTCTTGCTTAGTGACCGTCACCACCTATGAAATGGATCACTTACCAAAACTTGGTAAGTGTGAAGCCTGCGGTTACTTTTAGGATGACCAATCCTATCTATGGCCTCCCTCTTTCTCTCACCTCCTGGTGCAGATATTGTACGGATAGACTCCACAGCAGGTGTCCCCAGAAAATGAAATAATAAACAGGGGGCTTCCAATGGTGAAGTACGCTTTACAAAGGTTTTTATTAAAAATAAAATGTTAAAAAGACTCACATGGTCCAGTGCCGCAGCTGGCACTAAGCATATCCAGCCTTGTGTTTTAAAATCAGATTGGCGTGCGTCCTTAACTCCCTTCCTGGTGTGAGGTCCCTCTCCCGGAAGTGATGCAAGCGCGTACGATTACCCAGCAGCCTCTACGCGTTTCGCAAAGGTTATTGCGTCATCAGGAAGCTTCCTGGATATGCTTAGTGCCAGCTGCGGCACTGTACCATGTGAGTCTTTTTAACATTTTATTTTTAATAAAAACCTTTGTAAAGCGTACTTCACCATTGGAAGCCCCCTGTTTATTATTTCATTTTCTGGGGACACCTGCTGTGGAGTCTATCAAGTTTTGGTAAGTGATCCATTTCATAGGTGGTGATGGTCACTAAGCAAGAAATCTGCACAATTTAAAGTTTTACCAAGCACAAGCGGTGTTGTCACGGACTCTATATACATTCTTTGCTCTGTCTTTTGTTTTGTTTTATTATTGAAAAATTGTTTTTACATAGAAAAACTGATGGGATTATATTATTGATTATGTGATTGGAAAACCTAGGTCACATGTAACAGATATTTATTTCATTTTTGGGCAGTGAAGATGGGCTACTGATGGAATAAATTTGTTATTATTAGTAGAAGCACTAAACTTCGCAATTAGCACAGATCACGCCTAAACACCACGGGATAGTAACCTATGATACCCATACGCACAAAGCACTTTGAAACAGCCGATTAAGGCATAAGATTAGCACTTGGCACTAGATACATTTTTTTGTTTTTTGTTTTTTGTTTTTTGATTGGATCTAATTCAACTTCATTTGAATACGGCATTAAAATAGTAGGCTAGCACCTGCACTTTTGGGATTGAGAGTTTGTGGGGGGTCCACAGCATAGTATAAACTAGCGGTGGGAACCCACAATGTTTGATAATTAATAATAGCGCGGTTTTCACCTCATTTTTCTTTCATTGAATAGTCACCTATGGGTGATTATATTGCACGAAACTGCAGCTTACCATAGTATTCTATTTTATTTTTATTCCATTGTTGCAACACATTAACCAGCGCCGGTACCACACGATCTTACTACATTGATCTAATGCTTTCCAAAAATAAAAAATAAAAGGCGTTGTTTACATCGGCCATGAACCGGAAGTGACGTTATGACGTTGAACCGGAAGTGACGTCATGCCGTCGAACTGGAAGTGACGTCATGACGTCACTCTGGGCTTCCTAGGTCATAGAGTTGAGCGGAGGCCATCTTTCCTCTGCTAATCTCTATGGCCAGCCACCACAATCATCAAATCAGTTCCCAGGCTTCCCGATGAGCCAGGTAAGCCCGAGAACCACCAGAAAGTGCTGGGAGGGGGTGACACCTCCCGTCGCTTCTAAATACGTCTAAAAGCTAAAAGTGATCCAGTGGCTAATCAGCCACTCGGATCGCTTTTAGACAAAAGAGCTGCTGCTGCTGAAAATTTTATTAGGAGGGTTATGGCATCTAGCTGCAGCCATAGCCACAGTACTCTAATGTAAAATCATGTTGTATATTTACAGTTAGGTGGTTTATGGGTTGGTAGAGTAGGGACAGGTACCTCGCCTGTTAGAGACAGCACTAGTGGTAGAGAAAGGTTCCTTATGAGGAGTTAAAGCGTAGGACTGCAACTCCTTGGACCTCACCTCGCTTGGGTGCAAGATGGCCAGGCCACATTTCTGCTCTCTTAACAGATGCTGTCTGTCCATCTGATATCTGTTCTCTTCACATTATTGGAAACCGTGAGTGCACCCGATTGGGCAGTCTTCTCACTGGGTTTGTTTTAAACTGTTGCTGTGTTATTTCAATACAAGTTTTCAATTGCGCCTGACTGTGTAAATTATTGCCACCTCACCCTGCTACACCCCACCTACAAGCTTCCTCCTTACCCAGCTTGAACCCCAGACAATGGATCTCAGAATAAGCCCCCAAGCTAAGCCTAGCTGGGACCTCAATATCTTCACAAAGGCTTCTCTAGTTCTCCTGCCTCATGGGCAGAGTCCCTGTACAGGAGTCTCCTCCTGTAGGACTAAACCTTAGGAACACTGCTCCTGCTGCCCAAACCTCAGACTATTTATGGATTCACCCTCCACCCTCTGGGCACACCTCCTCCAGGATTGTCTGGAATTCCATAAATGTTCAGTCTTCTTATTCTGTACCCCCCCCCCCTCCTATTATGCTTCTGGAAGATTCAAGAACATAGAGGGAAGCAGTAGAAAAGCAGCCTGTGAAACATTGAGCAGCCCTAAGAAATCAATCCCTGTTCCACTGTTTACAGAGGAGCTAAGCTACATTTTCCGAGCAGCCTACTTTAAACTGGGAGTGTGCTACATTACATAATATCAAAAAATCAAATATTGTTTTTGTCCTGCCACCGCTCACCCTTGTGTGATCTATTTTTGTGATAAGAAGAAAAGCATTTTGTCATTAACGGTTATTAAAAACGATCTTTTTCCCAATTCAGAAAAAAATAAAATTGCTTTTAAAATTTTCTTCCTGGAAAAACCGTTGCTTGCGCACTACTGGGAAATCTATCTTTCACGTATTCATGTGTATTTGACAGCACCACCGAAACCAGTCAAGTGAGACATCTGTGAAGTATGTTGCATCGTTGGCGGAATTAAAAAGCCGTCAGTCAGGACACCAGCATTCCCTTTTATTGAGAGAGCGATCAATTAGTCTTGGGCCAACTGTTGGATAGCGATTACAAAACAGCGACTTGACCAACAGGCATTCTATTGCCATGGAAATAAGGAAGGTCTCTGGGTAGTTATGCTCGATGTAAGGTGGCATGTTGTTTGTACTTCTCACCACTGACTTTTGTGTCCCGGGGGTTAAGAGTTTGTAAAAATGTCCATTTCTATGGAAACATGTTAAGACCCAACTTCAACCAAAAAGTTTTTTAGATTTTTGGGTAGAGTGGAAAGGGTTAAAATTTCTGTCAGGTTCGTCTTGCTGTCTATGACTCCATGGGAGAGGTTTACCCTTCATTTGTGTTCCAGTGGCACCAGAACTAAAAAAAATAAAAAATCTGGGACTAGGTTTTACAGAAACAACAAGGCACTGAAAACCTCCTCCTCATCCCCAAGTCCCGGTACAAATCAAGGGGAGAACAAAGATTTGCAGTCCAAGGACCACGGCTATGGAACACTCTACCGACGAACATCCGCTTGGAAGGAAACCATCCGGCCTTCAGGAAAAAACTCAAGACCTTCCTCTTCTAAGAAGGAATCAACGCAGGTCGGATCAAGTGCCTTGAGGCAATTCAGTTCGCAGTTGCAGCGCTATACAAGTCATTCATTCATTCATTCATTCACTGATGAAAATCCAAAACATAATGCCGTGTACACACGTCCGGACTTTGACGGACTGAATTCCGTCGGACTTTTCGGCGGAGTTTCGTCGGACTTCCGTCGAATCGGACTCGTCTACACGCAATCACACCAAAGTCCGACGGATTCGACCGTGATGACGTACGACCGGACTAGAATAAGGAAGTTCATAGCCAATAGCTGCCCTAGCGTCGGTTTTCATCCATCGGACTAGCATACAGACAAACGGATTTTTCGGACCGGACTCGAGTCCGTCGGAAAGATTTGAAACATGTTCTAAATCTAAAGTCTGTCTGATTTTCGACAGAAAGGGTCCGCTGAAGGTCCGATGAAGCCCAAACACGGTCAAATTGTCCGATGGATTCGTTCCGTCGGACCAGTTCGGTCGAAAAGTCCGGTCGTGTGTACGCGACATTAGGCCTCGTTTACACTTTGTATTATTATTACTATACAGGATTTATATAGCGCCAACAGTTTACGCAGCGCTTTACAACTTGAGGGTAGAGAGTACAAACACAATACACCTTAATACAGTAGAAAGCAGAGGGTAATAACTGTGGGGGATGTGCTGATGGAGAAAATAAATGTACAGTTGTTAGGTGAGGACCAGATAGGCTTCTCTGAAGAGATGAGTTTTCAGGGGTCGTCTGAAAGTGGATATAGTAGGAGAAAACCGGACAGATTGGGGTAGATCATTCCAGAGGATGGGAGAGGCTCTGGAGAAGTCCTGAAGGCGAGCATGGGATGAGGTGACAAGGGAGTTAGAGAGCAAGAGGTCTTAGGAGGAGTGAAGAGAACGATTAGGTTGGTATTTTGAGACTAGGTTAGTGATGTAGCTGGGGGCCACTTATGTTGCCACTTATGTTGCCTCATGTTGGGTAGCTCTTCAGGGGGCATTTTACAGGCATTGAGGAGGTCTTTTATATTACCTCATCAAGTTTTAACCCCTTAAAACCCTGCACCACCTTGCTGTACTGCCCGCCGAACATGGCAGCATGTAATTTACTGTTGCGGCATAGCTCTAGCACTTTAGAGCCTTCATTGCTGGCATCTTCCTTCTTCATCTTGATGAAATACAGTAGGTTCTTCCTGGCCCTCTGATCTTGGTTTCAAAATTCTAGCTGCCATTCTGGTTTTGCCAGTCTCTCAAATTATTTTCTTCAATTTTCTGCTGCCTGCCCTGATCTGTGTTACCAGCCTGCCTAAAGGCCAGCTGTTCTGATCAATCACTTCAGATTAGGCTTTTCCCAGCTATGCTCCCCTCATTTCATACTATCTTTAAATTAAGTCACAAATAATTCAAACCAAAAGACTCCAACATGGGAATGTCACAGGGTGCCTCCTTGTGGGGTTCCTTTTGAGGACTGGCTGTTCCTTAGGTTCCAGGCAGTTGTGGAATGGCTGTCCTGTGCAGTGGCGTCACTTGGGTTGGTGTCACCTGGTGCGGTAAAACATAGTGTAACTTCCACCACCAACCAACCACCCACCCTTCATTGGGCTCTCTCCTGTCTAGCCTACCACAGTGCCCCAACAATTTGAGTTACTGTTGCCTTTTTATCATCTTGATAGAAAGACTATTCTCCTGTGACCTCTCTGACATCAACAAGGCAATTTTGTCCACACAACTGGATATTTTCTCTTTTTTGGGCCATTCTCTGTAAACCCGAGAGATGGTTGTGCGTGAACATCCCAGTAGATCAGCAGTTTTTTAAATGCCAGTCCATCTGGCACCAAAAACAATGTCATGTTCAAAGTCACTTAAAGTGGTTGTAAACCCTTGCAGAACACTTTGACCTACAGGTAAGCCTAGATTAAGGCTTACCTGTAGGTCCAAGAAATATCTCCCAAATCCTGCTCCTTTACCCTACTGCACCATGTAATCAATAACTCTTCCATTTCGACGTATAAATGCCTTATTTTGGGGTCCGTTTCCCCCACTTCCTGTAATCTTCTATGGGTGACCCGTCTACAGCGCCGTTCTCAAGCAGTCTCCCATGCGTGCGCTCTCCCACCACTGGGACTACATCCCTGAGGGGAGACGCTGACTGCGCTCGCAGGCACGGGAGCTGCCACCGTCTATGACGCCGAAGCTCTGCCTCCCATGCCCTTTGATTGGCATGGGAATCTGGAGCTCTGGACCGCAGCCCCGCCTTTCCTCCGCCCCATGGTTTTTGATTGATAGCGGCTCTCAGTCTACAGTTCATCTGCTCCCTGCTGCTAACTTTGGGAAAGTCAGTGACAGCAGCACCAGCACAACAAAGAATATGGGCGTGCTGGGGAGGCGGGAATGGGCGTGTCTACTGGGAGGTGTCTGTGCACAGAAGGCTGTACTAGATATCCAGAACAAGGCTCGTTCTCATTCAAGCAGACAGGGAAAAAGCAGCAATGCGCATGTGCGATGCCGCTAAGCATGACGGGAATTGTAGTTCACAAGCACATATGGCGTAGCGGCAGGTAGCGTGCTCCAAGACCCGGAAGCTGTGGCAATCTAAAAGGAAATCTAAAGGAGGAGGAGCAGAAAATTGGTATGTAGAAAACATGGAAAATAAAAACATTTTTTGGGGGGGGATATATAGATGCCAGATGTTTGCAGCATATATAGCAGATATATGCTAAACAAAATGTACCTTTACAACCCCTGTAACCTCCCTGGTGGTATGATTATGTCAGATTTTTGCATCTCAAAGAGGTACAATTGTTTTGCATAGAAATTTGGCGTTTTATATTGTAGGCCTGTAATTCTTAGTAATAACACACTTAAATCTGGTCCAAACAAGAGTCTAGTAGACATCCCGGGTATGATAAAGTTTGAAACACAAAATCATAAATTATAATATAATAAATAACTATAAATAATTATAAAAAATAATAATGTAATAATAAAATTAATTTCCCTACGATTCACTATCGCTCAATTCTGCAAGTGCTCTAATTTATTATCGCTGTTTTCTAGCTGGTCTAAAACCACTTTTGACGTAACACGGGACACTTTTTGGTTGCTATGGACAATCTCCAGTTTGCAGGCAGAAAGAACAGTATATATAATATAAAACTGCATGTAGGGCTTTGGACAAAGCACTAGGGACAAAAAGGGAGGTGAAATAATTTTTATACAGTAATGTAATCTGAAAGATTACAGTGTACTGTATGTGTTATGAATTTTCAAATTTTTGAATTTGCCGCCAGGCTCAGCTCCCGTGCGTTGCGAGGCACACAGGGAACGGAGCTCGGCACACAGAGGCATCAGGCAGAGGACAGAGCCCGCAGACACAGCGGGGGGACATCGCAGGATCCTGGGGACAAGGTAAGTAACCTGCACCAGGATCCAGCAATGCAATCCCGAGTGTGGATCGGGGTTACCACTAATGGTACTGAAATTTAACCCCAAGCCACACTAAAATTCCCCTTTCCTCCCCATTCTGATGCTCTTGAACTTCAGCAAGTCGTCTTCACCCCGTCTAGATATCCTAAATGCATTGAGTTGCTGCCATGTGATTGGCTGCTTAGCAATTTGGATTACCAAGCAATTGTACAGGTGTATCTAATAAAGTGGCCAGTGAGTGTCTATGTAAAGTGTTGCAAAAACTGTGCTATTTATGCACCTGTAATAAATAAAATACTGTATATACTCGAGTATAAGCCAACCCGAATATAAGCCGAGGCACCTAATTTTACCACAAAAAAAATGGGAAAACGTATTGACTCGAGTATAAGCCTAGGGTGAGAAATGTGCAGCTACTGTAAGTGGAAAGGAGGGTCAACAATGCCCATTTGCAGCCTCACTGTGCCCATTTGCATGCCTCACTGTGCCCATTTGCAGCCTCACTGTGCCCATTTGCAGCCTCACTGTGCCCATTTGCATGCCTCACTGCGCCCATTTGCAGCCATAGGTCCCCCGAACTTCAAAATTGGTAGTTAATGGTTCCTAGATGCCCCTAGCTGCAGCCAAAATTTGGGGTCTCTGGACCCAAAGGATCCCGAAATGACATTGCTGCAGATGGACACAGTTGACTGACTTTGGGGCCCCGTATCTCGGGGTAACTTGGTGCGGAAGCCCAGTGGAACTAGCACTACAACATATCAAAAGATGGGGTTCCTAGCTCCAAGTGGCCCCGAGATACGGGGGCCCCATATTCAGTTCGGTTAATGTCAAGCACTTTTCTGCAGCAGTGTGAAAGGGGCCTATATGTCAAGCACTTTTCTGCAGCAGAATGACATTTTCCGAACCGACTTTGGGGCCCCGTATGACGGGGCCACTTGATGCTAGGAACCCCATCTGGATATGTTGTAGTGCCAGTTTCACTGGGTTTTCACACTAAATTTGGGGTTCCTAGCACCAAGTGGCCCCGAGATGGCCGAATAAAACGGTGGTAAAGCAGCGCTAAATATAGCGCTGCTTTACCGCCGCCGCCGCTCCCGTCCCAGTGTGAAAGGGGCCTATATGTCAAGCACTTTTCTGCAGCAGAGAATCACATTTTCCAAACCAACTTTGGGGCCCGTATCTCGGGGCCACTTGTGCTAGGAACCCCAAATTTGTAGTGCTAGTTCCACTGGGTTTTCACACCAAATTTGGGGTTCCTAACACTAAGTGACCCCGAGATACCGGGCCCCAAAGTCGGTTCGGAAATATGTAATTCTCTGCTGCAGAAAAGTGCTTGACATTAACCGAACTGAATATGGGGCCCCCGTATCTCGGGGCCACTTGGAGCTAGGAACCCCATCTTTTGATATGTTGTAATGCTAGTTCCACTGGGCTTGCGCACCAAGTTACCCCGAGATACGGGGCCCCAAAGTCGGGTCAGAAAATGTCATTCTCTGCTGCAGAAAAGTGCTTGACTTGAGTATAAGCCGAGTGGGGGGCATTTTCAGCACAAAAAAAATGTGCTGAAAAACTCGGCTTATACTCGAGTATATACAGTGCACAACAGCTTCTATAAAACTTTTTTTGCTGCTTTAATAAAAATACTTATTTTTTTTTCAGATTTTCAAGCATTTTACCGTTTGCGCAAATTTATTATTAAACTTTCTTTTTTCGAATCCCTTCCACTAATACAGCCGCATAAAATATCAGCAATTGTTCTTTTTTTTTTTTCATTACCAGTGAAATTTTTATCACCCTTGTTAACAAATAAAAATGATGACAAGTTATAATAGTAAACACATTGTGCTCTTAATATCTTCTGTATTACTAGATGAGGAGATGAAACTAAATTAAAATATAGCCAGAAAAAGAACAGATCTAATTTTACAAACCTAATTGTCTGGATGGTAGAAAATAATAAAGGAGAAGAAAAAAAAAACATATTCAGCCTTCGCTGAGCACCAATGGGGGGAACTTTCATTAGAAAGTGAATTGTTTACACAATAACACATCCTTTTTCATTGTAATAACGGACAAAAGCTACTCTGCACACACGGGACGGAAGAATGGAAATGTGACAATGTTCCGATTATTTAAGCATGAATCTCTGCCAATGAAATCATGTCACTCTTTTGTGTTTATTGAGAGAATAGGAACATTTTTAATACTCCTTTAACACACCCTGACAAATTAAGCGTGATTGCAAATATAATCATCGGCCTTTGTCTTGTGAGAACAGCAAAGGGATCATCAAAGGGCCTGAAAATTCATATTTGCTTCTGTTTGTTTAACCTCTTCAGCTCTGGAAGATCCCGCCCCCCCCCTTCATTTAATGACCGGGCCATATTTTGTGATACGGCACTGCGTCGCTTTAACTGACAATTGCACGGTCGTTCGGCGTTGTATCCAAATAAAATTGATTTCTTTTCCCCCCCACAAATAGAGCTTTCTTTTGGTGGTATTTGATCCCCTCTGCGGTTTTTATTTTTTGCGCTTTGCGCTTTAACCACTTAAACCCCGACCCATTAGCCCCCCCCCCCCCCCCCCCCTCCTGCCCAGACCAATTTTTCAGTTTTAAGCGCTGTCGCACTTTGAATGACAATGGTGCGGTCATACAACGCTGTACCCAAATTTTTTTCCCACAAATAGAGATTTCTTTTGGTGGTATTTGATCATCTTTGCAGTTTTTATTTTTTGTTAAAGAAAATTTAAAAGTCAGAATTTAAAATTTTTTTTTTTTATATTTTTGTTATAAAACTTTGCAAACAGGTAATTTTTCTCCTTCATTGATGTACGCTGATGAGGCTGCACTGATGGGCACTAATGGGCTGCACTGATGGGCACCGATAAGGCGGCACTGGTGGGCACTGATAGGCGGCACTGGGGGGCACTGATAGGCGGCACTGGTGGGCACTGAGAGGTGACACTGAGAGGTGGCACTGAAGGGCATTGATGGGTGGCACTGAAGGGCATTGATAGGTGGCACTAATAGGTGGCACTGATAACTGGCAGTGATGGGCACTGATAGGTGGCAGTGATGGGCACTGATAGGTGGCAGTGATGGGCACTGATTGGCACTGGTAGGTTACACTGATAGGCAGCACTGCTAGGTGGCACTGATTGGCACCACTGGACCACTGGTGGGCATTGATAAGTGGCACTTGTGGGCATTGATAGGTGGCACCCATGGGCTTTGATAGGTGGCACTGGTGGGCACTGTGGACACTGGCAGGTGGCAATGGCAGGGGGCAATGGCAAGGGGTACTGATTTGCACATATGAGGCAGATGTGCCTCCTTCCTCTTCGGACCTGATGTCCCTTGTCCATAAGCCGGTGATTGTTTTTTTTTTTCTCCTCACGCTAATAGGGTGAGGAGAAAAAAAAAACTATTACCGAGCTTTTGTTTACACACGTGATCAGCTGAAATTGGCTGACAGCTGATCACGTGGTAAGGGGCCGGGATCGACCCCTTACTCGGATCTGTGATCACCCGAGTCTCGGGGGCAGACGTCATATGACGGCCTCCCAGAAATTCAGGTCCGCGCTGTAGCCGTCATTCGGCTATAGCGTGGACGTCAAGTGGATAAACAAAAAAAGAGCGTAAATTTTGGGAAAAAATATATATATTTTATTTTCTTCTATAAAACATATCCAATAAAAAAAATGTAAAAAATCTTATTTAAGCCAATATGTATTCTGCTACATATTTTTGGTCAAAAAAATCCCAATAAGCGTATATTGATTGGTTTTCCGCAAACGTTATGATATCTACATACATATGATAGATTTATGGAATTTTTTTACATTTTTTTTTTGGATATGTTCTATAGAAGAAAATAAAATATATATATTTTTTTTTTCCCCAAATTGACGCTCTTTTTTTGTTTATCCACTTGACGTCCACGCTATAGCCGAATGACAGAGATCAGCGATTTTTAGCGGGACTGTGACATTGCGGTGGACAAATCTGACACTAAAGGGTTGATTTACTAAAGGCAAAAAGACTGTGCATTTTACAGAGTGCAGATGCTCCAGAGCTTAGTAAATTAGCAGAAACTGCTGACTTCCATCATCCAATCGTGTGCAAGCATACTTGCCAAAAAATGTGTTTGTCTTCGTTTCATTCTTTTTCATTTTTTTTCGAAAAATTTGTAGATTCAGAATTCGTAAACTCGTAGATTCGTAAATTCGGAATTTGTAAGTTCAAAAATTCAGAAATTCGAACATTCGGGAAATTCAAAAACTCGGAAATCCGAAAATTCAGAAATTCATAAATTCGAAAATGCAAATATTCGGGAATTTGAAAATCCGAAAATAACAGTGGCGGTTGGTGGTTTTATTTTGGGGGGGAGGGCAGCAAACAACCTCCATTCTCCATTCATGCAGTAGAGCAGTGTCAGGGATCTATATACATTCTACTGCATGAATGGAGAATGGAGGTACCAGGGTCCCCTGTTGGGTGAGACCACTCTAGGTCCAGCTTTAGAGGGTGGTCTGTCATCTCCTGAATACTGCCAGCTCTTGTGTTGGCTCAGCTCTCAGATATATTTATTAGGTAACTTAGAAGAAAGTGTCAGCTCTGAAGTCTTCAGCAGCATTTGGTCTGAACGGCCACCGGAGGATATCGGAGGATTAAAGGCCATGGATGGGTATTAGCCACAAGCTCAAAAGCTCGTACAGCTGGTAAGCTTCCACTCTCTGGGGTGATGGATTCCCATTGTCAGTTTTGGAAGTCACAGGAGACAGTCACTATACTGTATCGGTGTACACATTTATTCATCCTTCCATTGGATTACTGTCTATGATCGTTTATTCGTTGGATTTATTTGTCACATGATTTACTTACTGGGACTTTTTTGGTTTTTATATGTCATTATATATTTTTTTAGATACATGGTTTGAGAGCGCAGCTCCTTATGTTTTCCTATTCATAATACAAGAGATGGTCAGAGACTGTGGATATACTACAAGAGATGGTCAGAGACTGTGGATCTACTACAAGATAGGTTAAAGACTGCAGACATGATACAAGAGATGGTCAGAGACTGCAGACATGATACAAGAGATGGTCAGAGACTGTGGATATACTACAAGACAAGAGATGATCAGAGACTGTGGATATACTACAAGAGATGGTCAGAGACTGTGGATATACTACAAGAGATGGTCAAAGACTGCAGACATGATACAAGAGATGGTCAGAGACTGTCAATATAACACAAGAGATGGTCAGCGATTGTGGATATAATACAAGAGATGGTCAGCAATTGTGGATATACTACAAGAGATGGTCAGCGATTGTGGACATGATACAAGAGATGGTCAGAGACTGTGGATATAACACAAGAGATGGCCAGAGACTGTGGACATGATACAAGAGATGGTCAGAGACTGTCAATATAACACAAGAGATGGTCAGCAACTGTGGATCTACTACAACAGATGGATAAATACTGCGGACATAATACAAGAGATGGTCAGAGACTGTGGCTATAACACAAGAGATGGTCAGAGACTGTGGATATACTACAAGAGATGGTCAGAGACTGTGGATCTACTACAAGAGATGGATAAAGACTGCAGACATGATACAAGAGATGGTCAGAGACTGCAGACATGATACAAGAGATGGTCAGAGACTGTGGATATACTACAAGAGATGGTCAGAGACTGTGGATATACTACAAGAGATGGTCAAAGACTACAGACATGATACAAGAGATGGTCAGAGACTGTCAACGTGATACAAGAGATGGTCAGAGACTGTCAATATAACACAAGAGATGGTCAGAGACTGTGGATATAGTACAAGAGATGGTCAGAGACTGTGGATATACTACAAGAGATGGTCAAAGACTGCAGACATGATACTAGAGATGGTCAGAGACTGTCAATATAACACAAGAGATGGTCAGAGACTGTGGACATGATACAAGAGATGGTCAGAGACTGTCAATATAACACAAGAGATGGTCAGCGACTGTGGATATACTACAAGAGATGGTCAGAGACTGCAGACATGATACAAGAGATGGTCAGAGACTGTGGGTATAACACAAGAGATGGTCCGAGACTGTGGATATACTACAAGAGATGGTCAGACTGCAGACTTGATACAAGAGATGGTCAGAGACTGTCAATATAACACAAGAGATGGTCAGCGACTGTGGATATACTACAAGAGATGGATAAAGACTGCGGACATGATACAAGAGATGGTCAAAGACTGTGGATATAATACAAGCGATGGTCAAAGACCATGGAAATGCCACAGGACTGTGAATATGCTATAGTGTTTTTTGGAGATTGGGAACATACTCCAGAAAACAGTAGACTGCAGACACAATACATGACAGATTCGTGTCTGCAGAGGACACAAGGGTGGCACACAAAGTGAGAAGGGCTGCATGTGCCCCCGGGCCGTAGGTTGGGCACCAGGGCTCTAAGAAGTTTATTTCCAAGCTGTATACACCTTGTTTTTTTTTTTTAACATTTTACTCTACAAAAGATTTTCCATTTCTTTTATTAAAGTAAATGTATTACATTTCTAAGTGGAATATATGTACTTTATGTTACCAAAGCATTTTCAATAGAATACTGTTTCCACCTTTTTTTTCATCTTTTGTTCCATCTCAGTGCTGCAGATTTGAATTCAATCTATTATTGTGTGCGGTTTAATTACCTGAACGTGTCTTGGTTTCAGCCTCCTATTATGCTCAGAACATAAGGCCTCATACACACTGGTTTCTTGTAAACACTGTTTATCCAGACAGGACAAAATCTGCGTTATAAACTAACCAAAGCGGCATTTTTTCAGACCAGTTTAGGCGAGTTTAGCAGAGTTTGGGCGTTATTTATTTAATTGGCCAGAATTTTAATTTGTTCTGGCCATTGAAATAAATGCTGATGCTAAACGCGCCTAGCGTATATAGACATGTCTAGGCACGTTTAACCACTTAAAGACGAGCCTCTATCTGAGATTTGTTGTTTACAAGTTAAAATAAAATTTTTTTGCTAGAAAATTACTTAGAACCCCCAAACATTATACTTTCTTTTTTCTAACACTCTAAAGAATAAAATGGTGGTCGTTGCAATTCTTTCTGTCACACCGTATTTGCGCAGCGGTCTTACAAGCGCACTGTTTTTGGAAAAAATACACTTTTTTAAATAAAAAAATAAGACAGTAAAGTTAGCCCAATTTTATTTTATATTGTGAAAGATAATGTTACGCCGAGTAAATTGATACCCAACATGTCACGCTTCAAAATTGCGCCCGCTTGTGGAATGGCGACAAACTTTTACCCTTAAAAATCTCCATTGGCGAAGTTTAAAAAATTCTACAGGTTGCATGTTTTGAGTTACAGAGGAGGTCTAGGGCTATAATTATTGCTTTCGCTCTACCGATCGCGGCGATACCTCACATGTGTGGTTTGAACACCGTTTTCATATGCGGGCGCTACTCGCGTATGCGTTCGCTTCTGCATGCAAGCTCGGCGGGACAGGGCACGTTTGAAAAAAAAAAAAATTCTTATTTATTTTACCTTTTATTTTTTTTATTTTTACACTGCTCTTTTTAAAAAAAAAATGTGTCACTTTTATTCTTATTACAAAAAATGTAAACATCCCTTGTAATATATAAAAAAGCATGACAGGTCCTCTTAAATATGAGATCTGGGGTCAAAAAGATGTCAGATCTCATATGTACACTAAAATGCAATAAAAAAAAAAAATTGTCATTTGAAAAAGGAAAAAAAAAAAAAAAAGGCCCTTTAAGAGCTACAGTATGGCGTAAGTGACGTTTTGACGCCGCTTCTGCCCTGCAATGTTATGGAGATGGGTGGGGGCCATCTTCCCCTCACTCATCTCCATACCCAGTAAGGAAGAGGATCTGATCGCCTCTGCCACTACCAACGGCACCGGTAAGCGGCGGAGGGCACCAGAGCGCGGCAGGAGGTGGGCCCCTGCTCCCGCCGCCAATAAAAGTGATCTTGCGGTGAATCCGCCGCAGAGACCACTGATATCGGTAACCGGCCGCCGGCCAAAGAAGAGGATACCGGGGTTATGGCAGCTAGCTGCTGGCATAACAAAGATATACCTCTTCAAAGTTAGGACGTATATCGGCGCGCGGTGGTCCGGAAGTGGTTAACAGCATTCAACGTTTTTCGTGGTCAAAACTGTCTCTCCTGAACACCAATGACAGCTGATCACATGATCAGAACAAAGCTCGTGATCGTTTTTTTTTTCTCCTCACGCTGACAGCGGAGGAGAAAAAAAAAAGCCGATCACCGGCTCATCTTAAAGGGACATCGGTCCAGAAAAGTCAGAGGCAATTATGCCTCATGTATGCCACCTGTCAATGCCCACAAGTGCCACCTGTCAATGCCCACAAGTGCCACCTATCAATGCCCACCAGTGCCACCTATCAATGCCCACCAGTGCCGCCAATCAGTGCCACCTAAAAGTGCTGCCTATCAGTGTAACCCATCAGTGCCCATCACTGCCACCCATCAGTGCCCATCACTGCCACCTATCGGTGCCCATCACTGCCGCCTCATCAGCGTACACCAATGACAGACAAAAATTACCCATTTTAAATTTTTATAACAAAATTTTAAAAAAATATATATATATATTTTTTTTTTAATTCGGTCTTTTTAAATTTTTTAAAACAAACAAAAAATAAAAATCGCAGAGGTGATCAAATAACACCAAAAGAAAGCTCTATTTGGGGGAAAAAAACGATATAGGAGGGGGGTTTAAGTGCCCAGTAAGCAAGTGGTTAATAAGGATTACCCGTAGGTAAAATGAATATCTCCTAAACCTGCACCATTTAGGAGACATTCATTCACCCTGGATGCAGCCAGTTAGGTCACTGGCACATGCGCTCTGAAGGTCCGGCTTACCTTGCCGAAACTTCTGAGCTTCGTGCCAGAACCGAGGGCCCCCCCGCGCGCATGCGCCGGAGTGACATCTTTGCGGGTCTCGCAATACACATAGCCAGGGCGCACAATCCTGGAAGAAAGACTGGTGGAAGATGTCAGCCCTCTCAGCGGTGACAGTACAGTGCTGGGGGGCTTAGTTCCAAGGTGAGTATTTCATAATGTGCTAGTATGCGATGCAGGTGTTTTTTTGTTTGTTTGTTTTTTACAACAGCCGCGGTTTACAACTGCTTTAAGGGCAGAAAAAAAGAACTAAACTCACAAAAACGTGAGTTTAACAGCAACAGTGTGTATAAAGGCCTTAGGGAAGAGATTAGAGAGAGAGAGGGAGGGTAGAGACCAGTCAGGTGCACTACATTTACAGTGCCTTGAAAAAGTATTCATACCCCTTCAAATTTTTCAAATGTATTTTTTGGGGATTTTATGTGATAGACCAACACAAAGTGGCACATAATTGTGAAGTGGAAGGAAAATGATAAATGGTTTTCCAAATTTTTTACAAATAAATATCTGAAAAGTGTTGCGTGCATTTGTATTCAGCCCCCCTACTCTGATGCCCCCAACTAAAATCTAGTGGAACCAATTGACTTCAAAAGTCACCTAATTGGTAAAAATTAGTCCACCTAATTTTTTGTATCTTTAGGGTTGTTGTCCTGCTGGAAGGTGAACCTCCGCCCCAGTCTCAGGTCTTTTGTAGATTCTAACAGGTTTTCAGTCCACCTGTGTGTAATTCAATCTCACTGTGAAGCCCTCAAAGGTTTGTTAGAATCATGAATCATGGAGGCCAAGGAACACACCAGACAGGTAAGGGATAAAGTTGTAGAGAAGTTTAAAGCAGGGTTAGGTTATAAAAAAGCATCCCAAGCTTTGAACATCTCACGGAGCACTGTTCAATCCATCATCTGAAAATGGTAAGAGTATGGCACAACTGCAAACCTACCAAGACATGGCCGTCCACCTAAACTGACCGGCCGGGCAAGGAGAACATTCATCAGAGAAGCAGCCAAGAGTCCCATGGGAAGGAGGAGCTGCAGAGATCCACAGCTCAGGTGGGAGAATCTGTCCACAGGACAACTATTAGTCGTGCTCTCCACAAATCTGACCTTTATGGAAGAGTGACAAGAAGAAAGACATTGTTGAAAAAAAGTCATAAGTTATGTCTGCAGTTTGCAAGAAGCCATGTGGGGGACACAGCAAACATGTGGAAGAAGGTTCTCTAGTCAGATGAGACCAAAACTGTACTTTTTGGCCTAAAAGCAAAACGCTGTGTGTGGCGGAAAACTAACACCGCACATCACCCTGAACCCACCACATCCCCACCGTGAAACAGGGAAGCTGGTCAGAGTTGATGGGAAAATGGATGGAGCCAAATACAGGGCAATCTTACAAGAAAACATGTTAGAATCTACAAAAGACCTGAGACTGGGGTGGAGGTTCACCTTCCAGCAGGACAACAACCCTAAAGATACAGCCAGAGCTACAATGGAATGGTTTATATCAAAGCATATTCATGTGTTAGAATGGCCCAGTCAAAGTCCAGACCTAAATCCAATTGAGAATCTGTGCCAAGACTTGAAAATTGCTGTTCACAAATGCTCTCTATCCAATCTGACAGAGCTTGAGATATTTTGCAAAGAAGAATGGGCAAAAATTTCACTTTTTAGATGGGCAAAGCTGGTAGAGACATCCCCAAAAAGACTTGCAGCTGTAATTGCAGTGAAAGGAGGTTCTACAAAGTATTGACTCAGGGGGGCGCCATACAAATGTACCCCACACTTTTCACATATTTATTTGTAAAAAAAATTGAAAACCATTTATCATTTTCCTTCCACTTCACAATTATGTGCCACTTTGTGTTGGTCTATCACATAAAATCCCAATAAAATACATTTACGTTTTTGGTTGTAACATGACAAAATGTGGAAAATTTCACGGGGTGTGAATACTTTTTCAAGGCACTGTACATATGCTGCTAATGAACATGCTGACAAGAAGAGAGAGCAGAGCAATGATATAATCAGTTTACTGCTGATCATTCACTGTCCAATCACAGTTTAGAGGCGGGGGATGACGTGGCTATATTTCTTGACTGCAGGAGAGGAAAGTCAGGTCACAAATTGCCTCTGCTGTCTGGCAGTATGTATTTCAGTTATGTTTTTTGCTTTATAATGAACCTGACCTGGCGTATTACACATCTCTGGTAACAAGAGTGCTGAACAGCTAGTAGACAGTGATGCCTGCACTATAGAACTGTTGTAACCTTACCTTATCTGGTAACTGTTTTACCTGCCACAGAATTCTTAATTTTGTCTATACAGTTTTGTGATGAGTTTTGAACACAACCTTGCTACTGGTAATGCTCAGTTACTCTAATTGTCTCCTTCTCAGACCCTCTTCCGCCACACGTGTCATTCTTTTTGATCTGATAGTCCAACCTGTACATTATTGTGTTGCATATATTCAAGAGATTTTGCACATGGCAACCAAACCAATGATTAGTTTGAATGTTTTCTAAAAAAAAAAAAAAAAAATTGGTTAGCTCCTACATAGAGTCTACTACACCCCACAAAGTCTGTCTCACATAGTTACATAGTTAGTAAGGTTGAATAAAGACACCAGTCCATACAATTCAACTTGAGTAGTGTGTGTCTACAATTGTCCCTATCCCTGTACATTGCGTCTCATTAAGATACTCCTCTATTAGATATTATTTTTTTATTTAGGGTACCCATTAGACATGTGCGATTAGTTTCGTACAAATCGAAAGTTTGTACGAATTTTTCGAAATTCGTATACGAATACGAATTCTGTACGAAATACGAAATTTCGTTTACGAATTTCGGATCCAAATTATCCGAATCCAAACTACCAAATGATTAATTTCAACTAATATGAAAGAAATTATAGCGGATATAACGAACGATTCAAATGATTTCGAGATTCAGTATAACGAATATCGACACTCTACGAATAATAACGAATTATCCAAAAAACGTATTAACGTTACATAACACAAGTCTATTGTCTATTGTTCACCAATCACTCAGAGGAAGTACGAAATACGAAATTTCGTATTCGTAAACGAAATTTCGGATTTCGTACTTTCTCTGAGTGATTGGTGAACAATAGACAATAGACTTGTGCTACTTATGTAACGTTAATACGTTTTAGGATAATTCGTTATTATTCGTAGAGTGTCGATATTCGTAACGATTCGTAACGATTGGTACGAAATTCGTAAAAATGTATACAAAACAAATTTTTTGACGGCTCCCATGTCTAGTACCCATATAGCGCCGTCAATTTACACAGCGCTCCACACATACATTGCACACTCACATTGTTCCCTACCCTCAAGAAGCCTGCAATCCAAGGTCCCCAACTCACATTCATATACTAGGGCTATTTTTTTACAGAAGCCAATTAACCTACCAGCATGTCTTTGGGGTGTGGGAGGAAACCCGAGTACACAGAGGAAACCCACGCAGGCACAGTGAGAACATGCAAACTCCTGGCAGGTAGTGTCATGGTTGGGATTTGAACCAGTGACCCTTTTTACTGCAATGCCTCAAGTGCTCGTCAGCAATGTGCTATGGAAGAAGGTGCGAAGGTGCTGTGGACCTGTCCTCGTATACAGGTCTTCTGGAATGAACTAGTGGCTGCCGTTAAATCTGTGGGTGGCCTATCCTTTGGCTGAGACCCTCCTATTTTCCTACTGGGTATGACTGACAATATGGCAAACACCCGCTATGCTAAATTGTTTACATTCTGTTCGGTGGACCCTATTGGCCAAATGGAAGGTTCCCTCAGCCTCCCACTGTGACTGAGTGGAAGGTGGCTATTAATGTGGTTCTCCCACTATACAAATTAACATATACTAGTCACAACTGCCTAAAAAAATTAAACAAAATTTGGACCAACTGGATAGATGGCGAAAGAATTACTGTCTGATAGTATCTATTCCTTGCCTACTATTAGGGCTTTTGGGGGGCATGACTCAGAATGGGCTAAGTTTCTATACAATTACTACTAGGCATGTTTGGATGTTGCCTTCTGTTTTTCCACCTTTTTTCCTTTTTTACCACCCCCCCCCCCTTTTTTTTCCCTCCTAACTACTCTTGGATGATGTGGATGTTGTCTTTTGGTAAATGTGGATTGTATTGATGCAACTACTGTATTTCCAGGTTGTCATTACTGCAGTGCTTTGTCATGCCTGGTCAATGTATCCAATTACGCTGGACATGTATTATGTGTAAAACCTCAAGAAATATTCTTACTGAAAAAAAAAAAAAGTGGTAATATTGGTTGGATAATGAATTGTAATAAATCGACAAAGAAAATATAAATTTGACACTGCAACCCTGACTCCATCAAATGCCCCACCTTTCAGGAAAGCTCAATGGAGGTCATGAAAACCCAATTGGGTATCTTGCATCCCTTATGTGCACTTTAGTAAAAAAAAATCCAGGTTCAAAAGAACGCCGTTACATCTTTGTCCGCACCATTGGGTTGGCTCACCTCTAGCTTTGATCAGACACCGCGGTCCATTATCGGACTAGAGCACGACGAAGCATAAGTCATTAGAGGCACCTGCTGGAATCCATTCAGCAACTGCTCCCGAATACATTGTAAGAAATGAAAACCCTCTTTGCAGCCCTTTTGGTTTGCAAATGTCTGGATGTTGTTGCCTTGGTAACAAAGGTGAATCCACATTAGCTATTCCTCGGAAGCACACAGGGATCTTGGAGCAGCACAAGCTGATGGGTGATTTATTAACTTCATTTGTTTTGTTTCTGGGCATGGAGACGACGAGACGGTGTCTCAATAACACCTGAAGATCATTCTGTGTTAATCAGATCTGGACCGGTCAGCCTGCGCCGAGCACGCAGAAGACATATGGAGGGGGGTGAATACAATTAACACTTTTAAAACTTCAAAACAAATGACAACAGGTTATGAATAAAGAATGCACGCTATTTCCAATAAATCGTTTGACAGCTGGGGTCAGAGACAGGTATAAATAATGAACCATTTAACCACTTTAAGACCAGCCTCGTTTTGGATTTTAGGTGTTTACATGTTTAAAACAGGTTTTTTTGCTAGAAAAAAAATTAGAACCCCCCAAACATTATATATTGTTTTTTTTCTAACACCCTAGAGAATAAAATGGCGGTCGTTGCAATACTTTTTTTCACACCGTATTTGCGCAGCGGTCTTACAAGCGCACTTTTTTGGGGAAAAAATTCACTTTTTTGAATAAAAAAATAAGACAACAGTAAAGTTAGTCCAATTTTTTATATATTGTGAAAGATAATGTTACGCCGAGTAAACTGATACCTAACATGTCACGCTTCAAAATTGCGCCCGCTCGTGGAATGGCATCAAACTTTTACCCTCAAAAATCTCCATAGGCGACGTTTAAAAAATTCTACAGGTTGCATGTTTTGCGTTACAGAGGAGGTCTATGGCTATAATTATTGCTCTCGCTCTACCGATCGCGGCGATACATCACATGTGTGGTTTGACCACCATTTTCATATGCAAGCGATACTCACGTATGCGTTCGCTTCTGCGCGCGAGCTCGTCGGGACGGGGCGCTTTAAAAATTTTTTTTTTTTTCTTATTTTTCTTGATTTTATTTATTTTTACACTGTTTTTAAAAAAAAAAAATTGGCTCACTTTTATTCCTATTACAAGGAATGTAAACATCCCTTGTAATAGAAAAAAAGCATGACAGGTCCCCTTAAATATGAGATCTGGGGTCAAAAAGTCCTCAGATCTCATATTTGGACTTAAATGCAAAAAAAAAAAAAAAAAAAAAATGACATTTGGAAAATGTTTTTTTAAGAGGTATGGGCGGAAGTGACGTTTTAACATCGCTTCCGCCCTGCTATGGTATAGAGACGGGTGGCGGCCATCTTAGCCTCACTCGCCTCTATACCCAGCACGGAGGAGGACACGATCGCTTCCGCCGCTGCCGACGGCTCCGGTAAGCGGCAGAAGGCGCGGGAGAGCGGCGGGAGGGGGGGCACCTCTCCCGCCGCCGATAACGGTGATCTCGCGGCGAATCCGCCGCGATGACAACCATTATCGGAATGCCGACCGGCACCTGAAGAGATGGATATCTCGGTTGTGGCAGCAGCTGCTGCCGTTACCGAGATATCCCTCTTCAAAAAAGGGACGTACATCGTCGTGCGCCGGTCGGAAAGTGGTTAATTAATATTTAAAGAAGAATTCCAGGTATGGATATTTGGATCAATGTAACTATGTATATACCATACTGATGCCCCTGGAAGTAGAAAATAGTAGACATTGCTACTCCAGTGAGGTGGGGAGGTAACGTCACACTTGCCAACTCATCCAATCACAGAACACTTTGCATTCCTTCAAAAAATGCAAAGCATTCTCTGATTGGTGCCCATCCCAAGTGGCTGACCTCCTGTGTTTAGAATGCCGCAGGAAAGCCACTCGGGGCTCAAAAGCTAATAGAGATCGTGAATCCATGTTATCTACTTTGGTGATTTCCAGCTTCCAGGTTAGGTTAGGTACATGCACCCATGCTGGACCAATGCAAAAATATCCATACCTAACAGCCATGCACAAGACGTAGGAGCAGCCATCTTTGTACCAATATTTAATGGAAGACAAACCTAAACAGTTTACATCCATAACATAAAGTACAAGACATAACGTGAAATGATTTTCTCTTTCTCATGTTCACTTAGCATATCTAAATTTTGTTTTTGTTTTTAGTTTTCAGGTTTTCTTTGATGTCTGTGTCCCCTCTTTATTTCTGGGACAGAAAGTGATGGGAGATACAAAATTGTACCATTTAGAAGTGTTATGCGGCGTACACACGATGGAAACAGTCCGATGGGAGCTTTTCATCGGATTTTCCGACCGTGTGTATGCCCATCGGTCTTTTTCTGTCGGAATTTCCGACGGACTTTGGATTGAGAACCTGCTCTTAATTTTTCTGACGGAAAACCTTTCAATCGGATTTTCCGATCGTCTGTATGCAATTCCGACACGCAAAATTCCGACGCATGCTCGGAAACAATTTGACGCAGGCTCAGAAGCAGTAAACTTCCCTTTTATAGTGCAGTCAAACGTGTTGTATGCCGCGGTGTTATTGACCGTCGGAATTTGGTGTGACCGTGTGTAGGCAAGACAGTTTGAGCAAAATTCCGTCGGAATTCCGACGGGAAAACCATCAGAGCTTTTTCTGCCGAGAATTCCGACCGTGTGTACGCAGCATTAGTGAAGCACTGGGCCCCCAGCATTCGCAGTCCCCTTATAAGTCTCTGGTCGCCTCCATTAGTAGTATAAAATTAAATTAAAAATAAAAATGTACATGTAGCGGCCATAACCCCTAGGGGCGACCTTATATTTTCTGGGCTTACCAGTTACCTCCTCGTAGCTCGTCGTTCGTTGTCTAGGGGATCCCAGGGTTAGTACCCAGTAACTTCAGAAGCTGACACACAAAAGTCCTTTTCAGGATTTTTATTCTGCAGGGGTAACATCCAACTATAACACAGTCTCAGGTGGGAATAGAGGGCAAGGGTGATAAAACTCAGGCACTTTGAATAGCTGACATCCACTGTCTCTTAGCCCAGAGAGTAGCCACTCGCAACTGGGAACTTCACTGCTGGATAAACCTCTAACCACAGATTTAGCAGCCAACATGTGATCCGGAAACTTTGCAAAGTCTCTGCCACAGACTAGGGTGTAACTGAAGACAAATAGGAACCTTTCCCACAGTACCTGGATCTCTCAGCCTTTCTTGGCGATACTGTGAGAAGTGTGGATACTCCAGTGTCCATACAATCTCAGCTCCCAGGCTCTTACCGAACAGTCAGCTTCCTGGCCCTCCTCCAATGAGTCCTCCCCTGGTCACTTGTACGAGTTGCTGTGTCCCTCCAATACCGAGAGCACACCGGGACACCTCCGAATCCTCCTTCAGTTACTGGGCCTCGAACTAGCCAGTTCCGAGGCTCGGGAACGGACGGATCCCCACCCCAGACCATGAGGGCCTCTGGGGCTGGTCAGGGTGACCATACTTACGGGGACGGCAGACACTCCTGGGTCCGGGACCCCTCACGGGGCTGACCCGGACCGGAATCAGGAATCAAAGCAGCAGCCGAACCCTGAACACGTGACTTCAGCACCTTTAAATACCCCTTCCCAGACTACGCAGCAGGGCCAGACGTGCCCACTGATTGGCTCCGGGAAAGATTGGTACCCAACACGTCCAACCAGGCCTGGTTCTCAGCCTGTCACAGGTGCCTCCCTGCACCTATGACCAGGCAGAACTTCAGTACAGCCCAGCCTAACTGATGCCAAAGTAAAAGGACCTACAGAATTAACCCCCAGAACTCTGTTAGGCCTCTTTCACACTGGGGCGGTTTTCAGGCGGTACAGCGCTAAAAATAGCGCCTGTACACCGCCTGAAAAAAACGGCCCCATTCACTCCAGTGTGAAAGCCGGCGGGCTTTCACACTGGAGCGGTGCCCTAGCAGGACGGCAAAAAAAGTCCTGCTAGCAGCATCTTTGGAGCGGGATAGGAGCGGTGTATTCACCGCTCCTATACCGCTCCTTCCCATTGATTTGAATGGGACACCGCGGTAATACCGCGGCAATACCGCCGCAAAGCGCCGCTACGGCGGCGCTCTGCGGGGGATTTTAACCCTTTTTCAGCCGCTCACGGGGGGTAAAACCGCACCGCGAGCGGCTGAATCCCGCTGGCAAAACGACGGTAAAGCAGCGCTAAATATAGCGCTGCTTTACCGTCACCGCGGCTCCCCGCCCCAGTGTGAAAGGGGCTTTACAGTTCTGGAAAACTAAATTTACATTGATAGCGCACACTTCAGCAAAGTGTGGGCGCTACATACACCATAGTTTGCAGGTGTTATAGCTTTCATGCAAACCAATCATTATACGATCATTGGAATTTTTTTATCATAAACGTAGCAGAATACATTTTAGCCAAAACTTATAAAGAATTTTTTTTTTTTATTGGATATGATTTATAGCAGAAATTAAAAAATATTGGTCTTTTTTTCATTTATATCGGAAAAAATAGAAAACGCAGAGGTGATCAAATACCACCAAAAGAAAGCTCTATTTGAGTGAGAAATAATAAATGTCGTTTGGGTACAGTGTTGCATGACCATGCAATTGCCAGTTAAAATAGCGCAGTGCCGATTGGCAAAAAATGGCTTGGTCATGAAGGAGGTAAAGTCTTTCGGAGCTCAAGTGGATAAAGGAGAAAAAAAAATAAAACCAGAAAATGAATGCAGCCACCACATCTATGGATTGGTAAGCTGCAAAATATTTAATTTTGTTTTTTTTTAGGATTTGGTTACACTTTAAACAGTAAGTTCATTATTAGGTGACACATTCCATAGCACCCAATGTAGAAAAATCTTTTCATCCTGCGGAGCTCTTGAGCTGATCTGGAAAGTGACACAGCAGCAGAAAGGTGAAAGTCAGGCCAGATGGCAGATGGCTTCCGTAACAGCTGTTCAGATACAAGTGATTTTCCAACAACTAAACTACATAATGTTTCTGTGAAGTAAAAACACTCTTGTGAATCATTTTCGCAAAGTAAACACGTTGCAGAAGAGAGATTGTGGGTTTATCCAGTTTACATTCATTCAGAGATCAAAGAGTTTCTCGCTGCCATACTGAGACAAAAAAAAAATACATAAGAGGCTTAATTCTTCCCTTGATTTGTAATTAACCAAGGCAAAAGGGTCCATTACCCGATAAGAAACAAATAACTCACAAATAATTATATAACATGCATGCATGCAGCAGCTTGGTGTGTTTGGCAATCGGTACACCTTAAAAAAAATGTGTCCAGTCTTTAGGGTCTACTCTATATGGCCAAGTAGGTGGGCCTCCCTCCAAATGATGGAGTTCTGATGTTTAAAGTGAAGGGCACTGTTAATACTACAACATTCAAAGACATTTTAAATAATTGTATGCTCAAAAACCTTGCAACAGTTCTGGGCAGGTCCGTTTCTGTTCAGTATGACTTTGCATGTGTGTACAAAGCCAGCTCAATAAATATGGGTTGGCTGTTGGGGAATATGAGTGGTCTGCTTAGAGTCTGACCTTAGTTCTACTTAACACCCTTGAGGTGAACTGGAATGCTGGTTGTGAGCCAAGTCTTCTCAACCAATATCAGTAATCAAATGCACTTTTGGTGGAATGGACACAAATTTCCACAGAGACAATCCAAATTCCTAGTAGGTTGTCCAATATACTGTGCTATATGTCCTCATCCCTGAATTCAGCATATACAAACATCTATATTGGTAGCCAATTAATTTATTGAGGGACATATAGAAGTGAGACGAAACACTGCATATATAAAAACCATGAACTGGATCCCCATCAGTCCCAGTTCAGAGAACAGACAATAAAATGTCAGATTTTGCGGTTTACACAATTGTTTGGATCCAGTGGATATAGTGCAAGGTATATACAAAAAAGTATCAGAATGTATTACAGGACCCCATGCTGGACATCCATAACCCACTAGATGGGCACAAGTCAGCCGTGACTGACTGCTGGAACACTGGGTGATAAGGAAAGGACATTGTGATATACACATCATTTTGATGAAATTATGTGGATAAGCCATGTGCCATCCCTATTCTGTTGATGTATTGGTGGTGTTGTGCCTTGACCAGGGGCGTTGCTAGGTCTACAAAACACCTGGGGCTAGAGACAATAGCAGCGAAGTAAAGAAAGTCATATACGATTGGGCGGGCATACACATGTATACAATATACGTGTGTGTGTGTGTATATATTTTACATTATATATTATCATTACATCAAAGTCCACAGAGAGCCTCCCCCTTACATCAGGGTCCCCAGAGAGTCTCCCCCTTACATCAGGGTCCCCAGAGAGCCCCATCTTACATTGGGGTCAACATAGAGCTTGTCACGTCACCTGCCACCAGATGCGGATTAATACATACAGAGAGGCTAGGATATAAAGAAGACAGGCTAGTGTATACAGAGAAGCTAGTGTATACAGAGAGGCTAGAGTATACAGAGGGGCTGGGTATACAGAGGGGCTGGGTATACAGAGGGGCTGGGTATACAGAGGGGCTGGGTATACAGAGGGGCTGGGTATACAGAGAGGCTGGGTATACATAGAGGCTAGTGTATACAGAGAGGCTGGGTATACAGAGAGGCTAGTTTATACAGAGAGGCTATAGTATACAGAAAGGCTGGGCATACAGAGAGGCTAGTGTATACAGAGAGGCTGGGTATACAGATGGGCTAGTTTATACATAGAGGCTATAGTATACAGAGAGGCTATAGTATACAGAGAGGCTGGGCATACAGAGAGGCTAGTGTATACAGAGAGGCTGGGTATACAGAGAGGCTAGTGTATACGGAGAGGCTAGGGTATACAGAGAGGCTAGGTATACAGACAGGCTGGGGTATATAGAGAGGCTATACAGAGAGGCTAGGTATACAGAGAGGCTAGGTATACAGAGAGGCTGGATATACAGAGAGGCTAGGTATACAGAGTTTCCCCCCTCCCCCTCATCCATGGTCTACACTCACCTGCTGCCTCCCCTGTTCAGGAGCTTGTGTGAGAAAGTTCCTCCCGACTCTATGATATGGGCAGAGCAAGGAGGAGACTCGCTCTCACACTCATCTCCTGGCTCTAGATGTCACTGAAGCAAGGAGTGCAGACCCAGTGAGAGTGCCACGGCTGTGCGGGACAGCGCTGTGTCAGGCAGCTCATGGTAGGGCCGGCCCTGGACTCGGGGCTATGGGCCCCAGATTCGGGGCTCTAGCCTTAATAGCCACCCCCTAGCCACTGGCCTTGACCTTTCAATTGATACGTGGCAATGATATTTCCCTATACAGGTGACTTGTGCCCATCTAGTGGGTTATGGATATCCAAAAAAGGGTCCTGTAATACATTCTGATACTTTTGTGTATATCCCTTGCACTATACAGTATATACCACTATATATATATATATATATATATATAGTGGTATATATACAGGCCAGTCAAGTTCCTCCACCCCAAACTCGCTCATCCATATCTTTATGGACCTTGCTTTGTGCACTGGTGTGCAGTCATGATAGAACAGGAAGAGGCCATCCCCAAACTGTTCCCACAAAGTTGGGAGCATGAAATTGTCCAAAATGTTTTGGGATGCTGACGCTTTAAATTTAAGAGTTCCCACATGATATTCCCAACAATCCATGGGCGTCCGCAGGTAGAGGCAAGGGGGGTCAAGTGCCCCCCCCTGGAATCAGGGATCGGATCTTAAATTCAGTACAGTTGCATCGCTATTGGGGTTCGGGTGCCACCTGCCAGTGGGGTGACACCATCAAGGTGCTGTCAAGCCCCCCCCCCCCCCATCAGTGTAGTCTGACTTCAGGCTCTTTTCCCTGCTCACTCCAGCAGAGAACTCGGCTGTCAGGGAGAAGAGACAGCGGCTCTCACCAGATTCCCGGCCCAGCTTCCTGCCCACTCCGTTCCTTTCCTATTGGCCATAACTGAGGCAAATCAAAGCACACTAGGAGAGGAGAGCATCATGGGACATGTAGTCCCAAAGATTGGTGGTCCCATTTTCCACAGGGAGGAGGCTACAGCTCGATCAAGAGAGAGATTGAGAGACTGCAGCCTGGAAAAAAGCTGAGGGAGAGAGTGCAAAAGGACAAAGAGCGAGGAGTGTGCTGGGTGGAAGCCAGAGAGAGAGCCATGCTGCCTAGTGCCACCAGAAAGAGAAAGACTGAGCCACTACCAGGGTACAGACATGCTACGCTACTGACCACAGTCACCCCCGGGGAACCCAGAGTGAACGATCATGCAGCTGGAGGAATCACTGCTGTAATTTTGCTTGGTCTGGTAAAAGGGCCTGTTGGCCATTACCCATTACTCATCCTAGGGACTGTACTACGTCTGCAGACTCTGACCATGATAATGTGATAATGACATTGTTGAAAAGGGGCGGTGCATGGGTGACCCTAAAATGATGCCCCCTCCTGAAAAAAGTTCTGCGGACGCCCATGCAACAATCCCACATCATAATCCCCCTCTCCCCCAAATGATTTGGACCAGTGCACACCTTTGGGATGAATTAAAACACCTTTGGGATGAATTTGAGCGAAGACTGCCAGCCAGGACTTCTCGTCCAATATCAGTGCCTGACCTCACAAATGCGCTTCTGGAAGAACGGTCAAACTTTCCCATAGACACACTCCTAAACCTTGTGGACGGCCTTCCCAGAAGAGTTAAAGCTGTTATAGCTGCAAAGGGAGGACCAACTCAATATTGAACCCTACGGACTAAGACTGGGATGCCATTAAAGTTCATGTGCGTGTAAAAGCAATACTTTTGACAATATAGTGTATAATGAACCTTCTGCCCCATGGGAGAAAGATGCTTTACACCTGACCAAAAGAGCTTTGGATCTACTTCTCCTTTAATTCCAAGGGGTTCACATACCTTTTCTTGCCACTGCATATATAAAATATCCATACCCGGAATTTATCCTTAACCACTTACCCACTGGGCACTTAAACCCCCTTCCTAACCAGACCAATTTTCAGCTTTCGGGGCTCTCACAGTTTGAATGACATTACTCAGTCATGGAACACTGTACCCAAATTAATTTTGTGTCCTTTTTTTCACACAAATAGAGCTTTCTTTTGGTGGTATTTAATCACCGCTGGGTTTTTTATTTTTTGCGCTATAAATCAAAAAATGGAGAAAATAAATGTGTGGTGTCGCGCTCCTAAAATGGTATCAGTATAGATACTGCATATAATGGCTGTATATATCAAATCAGCGAATAAGGGATGGTATGCAGGTTTACTGTGTACAACTCTGGCTAAACCATTAATAAAGCAGTCAAATATATGAAATAAAATGCGCTAGTATCAGTAAAAAGGCAACAATCAATAAGAGAGAGTACATAAAATGTATACGTATATAAATATAAATAAAGTGACTAATGTGCAAAAAACCATAATACAAACACACTGAAGTGCATAGATAAATTAGTGTGCAAAACCGCATAAACGAATAAATACAGTGACTGGAATAAATTCAATCACTAGATGGCGGTGGATATAAAAGTATTAATGAGGTGATAGTGAGTGGTTCAAGTTGGTATAAATAACAGAAAAAAGTATACCAAAGTGGGGATCGGGGTGGGGGGCGGAAGGGATAAGAACCAATAAAGTGTTGGTGAATACACTAGCAGCAAAGGTCGGTGATAGTGCTAGTGATAGCAATAAATGTGAACAAAAAATTGACAACAAATGTGAACAAAAAATTGGCAACAAAGAGAGAGGTGATCAAAGTAATAAGGATTGCAATGTGATTAAAAGATCAACATATACAAAACAATAAAATGACAGTCCATAAGGCATAGGGTTCTGTGAACAGCACGAAGCTGGTGATGACGGGTGTGATCCAATCTGGGCTGCACTCTGGTGCCAAAGTGACAAGTGGAGGTGGGTGATAGTGATTTGAGCTTGCCCAGGGTAATGGCAGTGCTGGGGTCTTCGGTGCTGGTGACACCCGTAGGTGTACTCCCTAATTACCTTTATACTGCAAGGTATGCAGCATGTAAGAGGATGCCAGGAAGGTGGGCTCTCTCTGGGGGGTACTTCAGTGGTCTCTCTGGGGGATGTTGCTCAAGGGGTCTCTATGTCGGTCCTCCTCTCCTGTCCAGGATGTGTGGAACCTATACAGTGGTTGCTACCTGGTGCTCAGGACCAAGTTCCGCTCAGCAAATACCAGAGTATGGTGGGTGAGGGGGAGGAGAGAGTAACAAAAAAGGACTCGTATAGTGTAGTAGTTTAGAAAAACAGTGAATGAGCTTTAATTTTTAAAAAGAGGTACTCACATAGACAATGGAGTTACAGTATGCATTCAAAGCGAGCGCCGAGCTCGTAGCCAGTGCGTCACTTCCGGGGTCCGTATCCTACGCGTGTCGTCACCGTCACGATGACGACACGTGACGGTGACGACACGCGTAGGATACGGACCCCGGAAGTGACGCACTGGCTACGAGCTCGGCGCTCGTTTTGAATGCATACTGTAACTCCATTGTCTATGTGAGTACCTCTTTTTAAAAATTAAAGCTCATTCACTGTTTTTCTAAACTACTACACTATACGAGTCCTTTTTTGTTACTCTCTCCTCCCCCTCACCCACCATACTCTGGTATTTGCTGAGCGGAACTTGGTCCTGAGCACCAGGTAGCAACCACTGTATAGGTTCCACACATCCTGGACAGGAGAGGAGGACCGACATAGAGACCCCTTGAGCAACATCCCCCAGAGAGACCACTGAAGTACCCCCCAGAGAGAGCCCACCTTCCTGGCATCCTCTTACATGCTGCATACCTTGCAGTATAAAGGTAATTAGGGAGTACACCTAAGGGTGTCACCAGCACCGAAGACCCCAGCACTGCCATTACCCTGGGCAAGCTCAAATCACTATCACCCACCTCCACTTGTCACTTTGGCACCAGAGTGCAGCCCAGATTGGATCACACCCGTCATCACCAGCTTCGTGCTGTTCACAGAACCCTATGCCTTATGGACTGTCATTTTATTGTTTTGTATATGTTGATCTTTTAATCACATTGCAATCCTTATTACTTTGATCACCTCTCTCTTTGTTGCCAATTTTTTGTTCACATTTGTTGTCAATTTTTTGTTCACATTTATTGCTATCACTAGCACTATCACCGACCTTTGCTGCTAGTGTATTCACCAACACTTTATTGGTTCTTATCCCTTCCGCCCCCCACCCCGATCCCCACTTTGGTATACTTTTTTCTGTTATTTATACCAACTTGAACCACTCACTATCACCTCATTAATACTTTTATATCCACCGCCATCTAGTGATTGAATTTATTCCAGTCACTGTATTTATTCGTTTATGCGGTTTTGCACACTAATTTATCTATGCACTTCAGTGTGTTTGTATTATGGTTTTTTGCACATTAGTCACTTTATTTATATTTATATACGTATACATTTTATGTACTCTCTCTTATTGATTGTTGCCTTTTTACTGATACTAGCGCATTTTATTTCATATATTTGACTGCTTTATTAATGGTTTAGCCAGAGTTGTACACAGTAAACCTGCATACCATCCCTTATTCGCTGATTTGATATATACAGCCATTATATGCAGTATCTATACTGATACCATTTTAGGAGCGCGACACCACACATTTATTTTCTCCATTTCTCCTTATTTGGGTTTTTGTTTTTAACCCTTTCGGTGTTCGCTGCACCTCACATACTGTACATCACTATTTTCTGTATTAGCGCGGGAATACTATATCTACATAAATCAAAAAATACTGAAAATTCGGTAAAAAAAAGAAAAAAAAAATATTTGTTTCTATTAAAAATTATTGCAGAGTATTGGCGAGTATTGGCCGAGTATTGGCAAGTATTGGCAGAGTATTGCAGTGTTGCACAGTATTGGTAGAGTATTGCACAGTGGTGGCAGAGCATTGCACAGTAGTGGCAGAGCATTGCACAGTGGTGGCAGAGCATTGCACAGTGGTGGCAGAGCATTGCACAGTGGTTGCAGAGTATTGCACAGTGGTGGCAGATTATTGCACAGTGGTGGCAGATTATTGCACAGTGGTGGCAGAGTATTGCACAGTGGTGGCAGTGTATTGCACATTGCAGGCACTGACCAGCGCTGTGGGCACTACACATCCAGCCCACAGCGCTGGTCCCGTCTCTCCCCCTTTCCGCTTCTCCCCTCTCACTGTACCGATCGACGTGACATGACGACGGTTTGTGTGCTATCAGCGGCTGTTTATCGTGATCCGTGATGCGCCGTGTCCTCGGGACCCGGCGGTCACGGATGTTCCAGAGTGCGCGCCCAGGGGGCGTGCGGGAGAAAGTTTCTGGGGAGGACGTCCGTAGGATGTCCACTCAGAACAAGCCGACCGCGATGTAGACGTCTTTCAGCTATGGCGCGGTCGGCATGTGGTTAAAATACTTATATACAGATTAATTGGGGTTGATTTCCTAAAGGCAAATAGACTGTGCACTTTGTAAGAGCACTTTTGCTTGCACATGATTGGATGATGGAATTGAGCAGAGCTTCTCCCTCATTTACTAAGCTCTGGAGCAAATTCCCTTGCAAAATGCACATTCTATTTGCTTTTAAAAATCAACTCCACTATCTACCAAATATTTGTAATTCTGTTCAGTTACTCTCGAAGATTTATGTATTTCACAGAAGAATTTCAAGGGCACTAATAGCATCCAATTCTCTTCATTTGGACGAAGTAGCAAAGGCTAAAAACACTTAAAACCCATCTGGCCAACGTCTGTTTCTCGTGTAACCCTAATAAAGAGAATTGGATGCCGGGAGTGCCTTTGAAATTCTTTTGTGGAATATATAACAATTGGACTGTTTCAAGTGAGCACAGAGACACGCTCCCATGGATGAGATGGGGAGATGTATGATGGAGCGCCTTGTGGCATATTCTATGCGATATAATTGGCTCTCCTATGGGAATATCAGCCACAAGATTCACACATGGCATACCTCATTTTTTTTTTAACCACTTCAGCTCTGAAAGGTTTACACCCCCCCCCTTCATGACCAGGCCATTGTTTTGCGATACGGGACTGCATTATTTTAAGTGACAATTACACGGTCGTGTGACGCTGTACCCAGATAAATAGAGCTTTCTTCTGGTGGTATTTGATCACCTCTGCAGGTTTTTTTTTTGTTGTTTTTTTATAGCGCAAAAAATAAAAGACCAACAATTTTGAAAGAAAAAAAACAATATTTTTTGCTTTATGCTATAAAACATATCCAATTAAAATATTTAACCACTTCAATACAGGGCACTTAAAGTGGTGTTGCCACCAAAAAAAATAAAAATTGCTTAAAAATCATAAAACAAATACAAAAAAAATAATTGGAAAAATTCTTTTTTTTACTCACCTCTAAATGCCTGTTGCTAGGGGGTCCCTCGTAGTTTGCCACCTTCAGTGCCCGGGCACTGACATCACTTCTCCTCGGCGCCGCACAGTCATCTGGGACCTGTCACGTGTCCCAGATGACTGAGCGTCGTATCATCGTGCGTGCGCAGTGGGTGCCCACAGTAAGAATGCCGGCGCCGAACGAGGGGGGGCTTCGTTCCCCCACATCGCTGGATCCTGGGACAGATACGTGTCCAATTATTAAAAGTCAGCAGCTGCAGTATTTGTAGCTGCTGACTTTTAAAAAAAAATGTTTAGGGGGCACCCCACTTTACACACCTTCCTGCCCAGACCAATTTTCAGCTTTCAGCGCTGTCGCACTTTGAATGACAATTGCGCGGTCATACTACACTGTACCCAAACTAAATTTTTATAATTTTGTTCCCACAAATAGAGCTTTCTTTTGGTGGTATTTGTTTGCCTCTGGGATTTTTATTTTCTGCTAAACAAATATAAAAATACAGAAAATTTTGAAAAAAAATATGTTTTTTTTTTTTGTTTCAGTTGTTTTCAGTTTGTTGTGGTGTGGTTATTGTACTGGAAGAGTGGGGTTTTGGTATAGCAGTCAATACAAGCCGTATTTAAAGCGGGATTCCACCCTAAAGTGGAACTTCCGCTTTTCGGGAACCCTCCCCCCCCCCCCCCCCCCCTCCGGTGTCACATTTGGCACCTTTCAGGGGGGAGGGGGGTGCAGATACCTGTCTAAGACAGGTATCTGCACCCACTTCCGGGCATAAACTCCCACGGGAGTTTAAGCCACTTCCTGTCCTGGTGCGCTGTCTGCCGGGACACACACGTGTCCAGGCAGACAGCGCTGACGATTCTCATTGCGCTGCGCGACTCGCGCATGTGCAGTAGGGAACTGGGAAGTGAAGCCACTTCCTGATTCCCTCACTGAGAATGGCGCCGGCAGCAGCAGAGAGCCGATCGATTGATCGGCCTCTGCTGCCCACATCGCTGGAACCTGGAACAGGTAAGTGTCCATTTATTAAAAGTCAGCAGCTGCAGTACTTGTAGCTGCTGGCTTTTAATTTTTTTTTTTTCGGGTACCGCTCCGCTTTAATACCATAGTCAAGTAATTTTTTTGCTCATCTCATATCCATGCCATGTTTCCTGTAGAATATCACAGCACCTGTGTCTTGACTCTTTCTCCAAGCCTATGGACAGGGCATGCCATAGGCAAAGACAGCGCATGAGCAAATCCTCTACGGCCAAAACTACGCACAGTCCTTAGTTCTGCCTTCTGACGTTCACAGAAGGGGGGCACCTATGAACCTGTAAGCGTAATATAAGGATAAAAAAAAATACGGCACAGAAAACAAGCAAAACATAAAAGAGTCATACGATTATAATTCCAAATGCACGTCAAAATAACGGGTTAATGAAAACTGAAATGAATATACACAATTATTACGCAAAACATTCCTTTTACTGCAGCAGCTGAGGATGCAGTTCCCCCGCTGGTGTGCCAGGATTTTATACTCCGGGTTTGAGAAGCAGAATCATGCTCAGGCAGTTTACACCAAAATTACGGGAATCACATTGACATTCGTTGACAATAGTCTTTCAGGATCGCAGTGTGAACATCACAACCGCCCATCCTAGATGCCCCCCGCCTAGCCTGCAGCTGTATTTTTTAACCGAGTGTCAAGGATCCCCAGACACGCATCACCAGGGTTATTAAGGCCACAACAGGGCATTCATTTCTTTAAAACATTTCAACAGGAAGCCATAAATCCAAGCAAGGACGGCATAAATCATTAATTCCGTGACAGCTTGGTAAAACTACGAATCTCTAAAGTGTTGACTGCTGTGAGATGTATATCCATAGCTGGTGGTATTAGGAAGGTCGAGAAATAACATCCAAGAGAAAAATGATTTAAAGGGTCAGTCCACCCAGCAGTAACAACCCACCAGAGGCTCGGGAGTCAAAATAAATCTCCACTTTTGTGAAAAAAAGTTATATAAATTTTCAGCACTATAAAAACTACATACGCCATAGAAATACAGATATGGGAGTTTTTTTCAACCACCACAGGATTTGTAGTTCTTTTCCAGAACAGAGGCTTTAAGAGGGGCTGCAGGGTGGCCTCTTGCCTACTGACTATGTGCCCTGGCTTTTAAGAGAACACTACCCTTTGGGATGTGTGCCTGGGGGATCCATGGAGTGGTCTTGTTTGGATTCAAGTCCATGTCTCCCCAAAACACACAGACTCTGGGAATTGGAGGTTTCATATTCATATTTAGGGCCTCTATGCCTCAAACCAGCAATGACTGTAGATGCTAATGTAATCAGCTTAAACCACTGGGATCGCCTGCCAAAATGTGTTTATTGTAAGTAGGTCTCTCCCATAATGTGCCTCCTAAGTGTTTTCCACCCATTGTTAATTGGATACCCTGTTGTTTCTGTCTGTCTTCTCATCTATGTGTTTATACTTCTAATAATGTGTATTGTATATTACTTTGTATTCAGGGTTGTAGGTGCCAAATGGTCTGGTCACCTAGGCTGGTTTAAGTGCCTAGTTAATTAGCTCATGTTAATTATATCACTGTCAGCTATTATAGTATATGTTGGTTTTTCCTAATGCCGCGTACACACGGCCGGACTTTCCGTCAGAATAAACTCCGATGGTCTTCCCGACGGAGTTCAGACCGAACGGACTTGCCCACACACGATCACACCAAAGTCCGTTCGTTTCGAACGCGATGATGTACGACGGGACTAGAAAAGGAAGTTCAATAGCCCAGGGATATTCAATTAGTGGACCTCCAGCTGTTGCAGAACTACAAGTCCCATGAGGCATAGCGAGACTCTGACAGCCACAAACATGACACCCAGAGGTAGAGGCATGATGGGACTTGTAGTTTTGCAACAGCTGGAGGTCCTCTAATTGCATATCCCTGCAATAGCCAGTAGCCAATAGCTGCCCTTGCGCTGTATTTTTAACTGTATGCGCCGCCGGACCAGCATACAGACAAACGGTTTTCCCTATAGAAATTGATTCCGTCGGAAAGATTTAAAGCATGTTCTATTTCTAGGTCCCTCAGAATTTTTAAAGAAAAAAGTCTGATGAAGCTCACACACGATCGGAATATGCGACCGAATGATTCCGTCTGACCCCTTTTCTGCCGGAAAGTCCGGTCGTGTGTACGTGGCATTAGTTATGTTAATTATATTCGTGTATACAGTTTCCTTTGCATACGATAATGTGATCAAGCTTTTGTCTGATTGTGTGTGGTATATAAATTCTCTGTGAGTTTTCAATAAACAGTCTTATGTTTTTCACCACCCTTCACTGTGTCCTGACTAGTGACTGGGTGGGCTGCGGGATTTTGGATCGTTCTGTTACCGCGCAAGGGGAGCTTATACAATGGACATACTCCTCTTGAGTACCGGGGTCCGTCACAATCCAGTCCTGAGATTTACACTATCAGCCTAGTGACTTGACTTTCCTCTGCTGCATTTTTGCAACACAACTAGGTCACATTCCTCTCCCCAGACAGTGATTTGTCAGTAAGGCTACATTCACACCGGCGATTTGGGCCAGTGCAAATTGCACTGTTAGGAATCTTCGGCTAGGTGCAGCCACTAGACATGTGCAATTTGTTTTGTTTTGAAAACGTTTTTTAATGAATTTTGACAAATGCATTAATTTGGAAATAACCCAATTAACGAAAACCTGTTTAACAAATTTTTCTGAATATTCGTAAAATTTGAATATTCAAATTTTCGAAAATTTGAAATTCCAAAACCCGAAAATGTGAAAATCTGCAAAATAATAACTAATTAATAACTATTACTAACTATTGAATTATAGGTATTGGAATTTCTTTTCAAATTTGGCTGTTAGTGAACGAAACGAATACAAATTATCCGAAATAACAAATGCTGTATATAAACGAATGGAACGTAACTAATTAATAATAATAAATAACAATAATAATAATAATAATAAAACCTTTTTTATTATTATTATTATTTATTATTAATTCGTTCCGTTCCATTTGTTTAGATGCGGCATTCATTATTTCGGATAATACGTAACTTCAGATAAATTTGTATTCGTTAGGTTCGCTAGGTTCACTAAGAGCCAAATTTGAAAGGAAATTCCAATACCTATAATTTAATAGTTATTATTAGTTATTCAGGTTTTCTTTCTTATTTTCGAATTTTCAAATTTACGAACTTATGAATTTTCAAATTTACAAACTTTTGAATTTAAGAATTGCGATCATAACGAATGACCCAAAAAACAAAAAAACAAAACAAAAAGAAAACAAATTTTTCGGCAGTGTACATGTCTAGTGGCCACTGGCCCCGTTCCCTCTAATGACAGGTCGCCGGTGGCCGTAGCTATTAGCGACTGTTCACACAGCCAGCCAATACCTATGGTGATCGCTGTCTGTTTGAATAGTCATGAATAGCTGTGGCCCCCAGCAAGCTGTCACTAGACAATTGTGCGATTCGTTTCGTTACTTATCAAAATGTTACAACAATTTTTGTCATTGGGAGATTCGGATGTATCTGAACTCCTGAATCACAATAGTTGCAAATTTCAATGAATTCAAAATAATTTATAATGAAACGAAGTATCCAAATTCAAATGTGTAAATGAATTTGAATTCAAAAATAATTTTGAATTGGAATTTGAAAATGAATTTGAAATGAAAACATATTGCAATAAATACAGTAAGATATAAACGTGAAATAAGATGATGACTCCTACTCGCTGCTTTACATAATAAGTGAAGGTCGTAGAGTATGTGAGACGTCACTTCCACTAGTTGGAGCGCAGGTGGAACGCAAACGGCCTACCTGCGTGGCCTGTATTGGGCACATCGTTTTTATGTTATGCTACTTATGGAATAAAGACTTTTTGACATACTACACCATGATTAGCCCCTTCTTCTTTTTTTCTTGACACGTGACCTATCGTTGGAGTTCTTCGTGCCGGGGGCCAGTCTTTCATCAAGAAGACATATTTCCATCGGTATCTACGCTTGTTTTGATTCCCTGTAACGGGTGTCAAATCGGTCTGGTGAGTAGGCTGTTTGATTGGTGTTGGTGGAAGACAACACTGATCTCACCTAATCATTTAAGGATCCTTTTTACTCACGTGGATTGAAGATTCTGGTGGTGGTTCACGAACATTTATTCAATTAGTTTATTTACATTTATGGACTGGTAATTCAGTATCAATTATCACAGTTTTTTAAGTACCTTTAATTCATTTATTATCTCATGTATTTATATATGGACATTTAATTTAGTATAATTTATCACTATTTTTATCACGTTCATTTGATTATTTCATGTATTTACATATTTATGGTATTTAATTGGTTATTGGAGCGCGGTATGAAATTTATTTGATTTCTTTAACACATGCTTCATAGAATAGAATAGAAAAAAAAAACAATAATACCAAAAATAATAGAATCAAATAAAATGGATATACCATAATGGTACCCATGGACCAAGGTCTAGGACAGCACCAAGCCTTAATATGTAAAAAATATGTTAAGTTTTTCCTTCTTTAGTTCATTCCTGGACCTTGGTTGCTAATTCCTACAAGGGAACCGAAGGGGAAAGGTCAGCAGAGGATGCTGATAAGATTCAAAAGACTCTTTATAGCTCAGAAAACATGAAGTCATCTCCCCTTTTATCTTGTTTGTTGCTCTTCACAGTTGAAAGATATCTGAAGAAGGCCCTGTGTTGTAGAAGTTTGACTACAGCCATCGCGCTACACAAAGGGCAAATCTTTTATGAAAGGTTATCATTATTCACATATTTTAGAGAAGAATCATGTCTATATACAGCCCTAATAAGGTCCTGATCAAGGCCTGCTTTGTTTTCCACATTGGGCTCCATGTATGGTTGCCACCTCATCCCTTTAAGCCCGAACACATATTAATTACACAGGTTCTGTGGCTGATTAAGGTGGTAATTAAACTCACTTGGTACCTTATCTGCATTTAATTAGCCTCAGAACCTGTGTAAAAATTCAAAGGTGTTCGGGTTTAAAGGGATGAGGTGGTAACTCTAGCTCCATGGTTGGTGGCAACTCCAGGTTACGTTCAATATTCATATGTATCTGATAAAGGCTGCACGTTGCATAGACCCATCCTCAGCTGTTTATATCCTTTGTGGTTTCCTTTAGTTGAATATGTCTCAATATGGCTCTACTACTGACAGTGTAACATCTTCATAAGAGCAGTCAACGTTCGCTCCATACTTTGTGTAACATCTGTGAAGGGACTAACACTACACATTCAGATGCTGGCAGAACAGGTGTTCAAACTCATTATGAATATTTATTGTTATAGTTTCCCCCTTTTTATTTAAAACTGTAGCCTATCCTACTTTACTTAAAGTTCAACTCCGGTCATATTTTTTTTTTCCCATGCAGTGGGGCTGTGCCCGCATTGCACGAGTTAACTGCTCGTTTTGTCTAGAGGTGAGCACAGAGCCTATACTCACATGATCCTTTGATTTTCCAGAAAACAACACTCTCCCATGTCAAGCTGTAGACTGTTCCTGATATCTTCCCACCCAGAGCCGGTCTATGGGCATGATGACATAAGGAACATTCCAATGCCCAAGATTGCTAGACCACGGGAAGCGCCACCACAGGGAGATTCTGAGAATTTGGTGTGTATATCTTGGCTTTCCAATCCCCTAGACAAAGGCGAGCAGTTAACCCATGCAGTACAGGCACAGCCCCACTGCATGGGAAGAATAAAATTGCCCAAAGTTCAGCTTTAAGAAAAGTTTACACTTGCCCTCTTATACTTTTGCTTTTTTCACTTTGCCTGTGCCTGACTCAGCTAGAGAGTCAAAAGTCAGTTGTCACCTATAGTCTAGGACAGCCTTTCTCAAACTTTTTACTTTGGAGGAACCCTTGAAATAATTTAAAGGTCTTGGGGAACCCCTGCCTAATACCAATTCATTGGGGGTCAGTGGGAAGAATGTCCCATTGCAGTGGTGGTCAAAATGCCACCCTTACAGATAGTTAAAAGGATCATTTGAGGTCGATTTAGTAACACTGGAAAGTGCAAAATCTGGTGCAGCTGTGCATGGTAGCCAATCAATTTACAAAATGAACTTGTTGTAAAAAAAAATCTGGAAGTTGATTGGTTTCTATGCACAGCTGCACCAGATTTTGCTCTCATCAGTTTTAGTGAATGTGACATTTGCCTTGGAACTATGCAGGTGCCATCAAATGGGAGGTCAGTTACCCACAGCTCAAGGAACCCCTAGCAACTTCTGGAGGAACACAAGGGTTCCACGGAACCCTGGGTGAGAATGGCTGCTCTAGGAGTTACTGGCCTGTCAACTGCCTGATGTGAGCTGCTGTCTCACAGCAACCCTTATGCCGCATACACACGGTCGGACTTTCCGGCAGAAAAAGTCAGACAGAATCTTTTCAGCGGATATTCCGATCGTGTGTGGGCCTCATCGGACTTTTTTTTTTGAAAATTCTGACGGACCTAGAAATAGAACATGTTTTAAATCTTTCTGACGGAATCAATTCCTATCGGGAAAACCGCTCGTCTGTATGCTGTTCCGACGGACCAAAAACGACGCATGCTCTGAAGTAGGAGACGGCAGCTATTGGCTACTACTGGCTATTGAACTTCCTTTTCCTAGTCTCGTCATACGTGTTGTACGTTAGACATGTGCACAATGAAATATTTTGTTTCGTAATTTCGTTTTCGTAAAAATGTATTTATTTAGTTACTCCCGAAATTCGTTTTTATTTATTTAGTTTCGTTAAAAAAAAATGCATTCGTCCGAAAATCCGAAATAATTAAGGTCGAATCTGTCATTGAAGGCTTATTGTGTCTGTCGAATGTTCTAAGAAGATTTGAAGGAGTAGCTTGTAGGCGGAAGATTCGACGGAGCAGCTAAACTGTATGACGCCGCAATCGTACATTTCAGGTCGAATGTTCCGCTTACAAGCTATAGTAGAATTCTAATGTTGTATGACACTAGTAATAATTATATTTATTCATCAGTCAACCAACATTAGAATTCTTCTATAGCCTATGGGTGGAGCATTTGACCATAAATGTCGGCTCGCAACGACTGCTTCGTCAAATCTTCATGTCGAATCTGGTCTCTCTATGTGGAATAATCTTAGACTAATAGAGTTAGGTTAGTCACATTCAACCTTTTTTGCTATTGTCTCTATAATGTTGAATCTTTTCTCTCTATGTCGAATCTTTTCTCTCTATATCGAATCTTTTATCTCTATGTAGAATAATCTTGGACTAATAGAGCTAAGGTTAGGCACATTCGACCACAGGTTCGATGGACACAGATCGCTATTGTCCGCGTCATGTCGAATCTCCTATCTATATCGAACTGTTGTCACAAAGAAAACGAAAATAAAGCATTTGTTTATCTCGGATCTCTCGGTTTTAGGATTCTGCACATTCGTTATCGTTTGTTAAAACGATAACGAAAATACCCAAAATTCAGACGAAAATGCATTCAGACGAAAACGAATGCACATGTCTATTGTACGTCACCGTGGTCTAGATGGTCGGACTTTGGTGTGATCATGTGTAGGCAAGACCGCTTGAACGGAATTCTGCCGGAACTCCGTCGGAAAAAACATCGGAGTTTATTCCGTCGGAAAAAACATCAGAGTTTATTCCGTCGGAAAAAACATCAGAGTTTATTCCGTCGGAAAAAACATCAGAGTTTATTCCGTCGGAAAAAACAGAGTTTATTCCGTCGGAAAAAACAGAGTTTATTCCGTCGGAAAAAACATCAGAGTTTATTCCGTCGGAAAAAACATCAGAGTTTATTCCGTCGGAAAAAACATCAGAGTTTATTCCGATGTAAAAAACGGTTGTGTATATACGCAGCATTAGAGATAGTTAAAAGATTTACTGGTATCAAGACATTGATTCTGCCAAGTGGCATTGGCCTTAGAACTATGCAGATATCATTGAACGGGGCATCAATTAGCCACGGCTCATGGAACCCCTACCCATTTCTGGAGGACCACTGAGGTTCCACAGAACCCTAGTTGAGAATGGCTGGTCTAGGTTATTGCCTTGTCAACTGCCCGATGTGGAGTGGGCTTCATATGAGATTAGGCAGTTGACAGAACAGGAACGTTCAAACTAGACCCTTGACCCTACACTCTCAAGATGAAGAGTCAGACACGTGCAAAGCAAAAAAGCAATAGGAAGCAAATGGAAATCTTTCATAAGTAAACCTGCACAGTTGGAATGACTTAATTTTCCTGTGGTTGCAAACTGCAGTTCTTATTGAGTCTCATTAAAAGATCGGCTCTTGTCATGCTGTGTAACTGCTAAAAATTTCATATCATGTCTGTCCAGTGGAGGGTTGGCAAAATATGTGTCCTTATCTCTATCACTCAATGAAAGATCGGAGTGGTGAGGACATTGTGCCAACCCTATGTGTTGCCTGTTGCGTCCAGCCACCAAAAATGTGCAACAAGTGATGTCTTGATTGAATAACTCTTCTAAAACATTATGCAACGAGGAGGTAAGGTGACCCCAGAAACCGTGCTTTCTTAGTATAACAAAGTGGTGTCACCTAACCCCATAGACACAGCGGATACCACTGAGGATTGCAGGAAGCAAATGGCAGTGCTTTGAGAAATGTGATATCTCAGCTATGCAGGGAGCCTAATATTTCATTAATGATTTCTGGCTTGTTCGTAGGAATTCAGCTTTGAAGAGGAACTATACAGGCTAATGATTAATTTAATTTACATTTTTTACTTAACTACTTCAGCCCCGGAAGAATTTACCCCCTTCCTGACCAGAGCACTTTTTGCGATACGTGCACTGCGTCGCTTTGCTGCGTTGCACCCAAACAAAATTGACGTCCTTTTTTCCCCACAAATAGAGCTTTCTTTTGGTGGTATTTGATGCCCTCTGCGTTTTTTATTTTTTGCGCTATAAATAAAAAAAGAGCGACAATTTTGAAAAAAGCTTTTTACTTTTTTCTATAATAAATATCCCCCAAAAATATATAAAAAAACTAATTTTTTCCTCAGTTTAGGCCGATACGTATTCTACATATTCTTGGTAAAAAAAATTGCAATAAGTGTATATTGATTGGTTTGTGCAAAAGTTATAGCGTCCACAAAATAGGGGATAGATTTATGGCATTTTTATTTTTTATTTTTTTATTAGTAATGGGGGAGATCTGCGATTTTTGTCATGACTGTGACATTATGGCGGACACATCGGACACTTTTGACACTATTTTGGGACCATTGTCATTTATACAGCGATCAGTGCTATAAAAATGCACTGATTACTGTATAAATGACACTGGCAGGGAAGGGGTTAAACACTAGGGGGATGATCAAGAGGTTAAGTGTGTCCTAGGGAGTGATTCTAACTGTAGGGAGGATGGGCTCACTACAACATGACAGAGATCACTGCTCCCGATAACAGGGAGCAGTAGATCCCTGTCATGTTGCTAGGCAGATCAGGGAAATGCCTTGTTTACATAGGCATCTCCCCGTTCTGCCGCTCCGTGTCACGATCGTGGGCCCCCCGGCGGACATTGAGTCAGCGGTACCTGCAGGCACGCTCACGGAGTACGCAGCGGGCATGCGCACGCACACTAAGCCACATCTTAAAGGGGACATACAGGTATGCCCATTTGCCCAGCCTTGCCATTGTGCCAACATACATTGTCGTGTGCTGGTCAGCAAGCAGTTAACTTTAACAAGTTAAGAAGAGCATAATTGGCCTGAAATGTATACAGGATCTTTTGAGTAGCAAACAGAGAGAGTCCGTCCTCCGACCAAAGCCAGCCATAGATGGTGTGATTTTCTTTCCTGCAACCAACGTTTGATTGCCCCATCAACACAGTCAGTGTTGATGGGGATATTCTTCCCGTGGAGCTATTGTGTCCTCGGGGGGGGGGGGCACAGGGAGCTGTCCCTGATGGGAGAACACACAGTGATTATTGCTAGCGACTACAGCCGATGGCAATAATCGCATAAAAAATCTGACATGCTTGTTGTAACCAAGTCGATCGATGGATCGACTTGGGTACAATCAGCCTGCCCATAAATGGCTATAATGTCCACCGGTCCCTGCTGAACCTGCCAGGATTCAAACCGTCTATGATCGGCTTAAGGGCACGTGCACACGGGCACCATGTTTTAAGGCATTCAAACATTTTATTTTCTACTGATCTATTGCTTTCAAAGGGCCTGTAAACAAAAGTATGCCAATGTCAGTAAACTAGTGCCTAGTTTAGGTCAATTTAAAAAAAAAATCTGCGTTACTGGTCAGTAAGTTACACACATACCCCAAAATACTAAAAGTATTGGGACGCCTGCCGTAAAGGCTTTGCTTTGTGCACTGGTCCAAATCATTTGGTGGAGGGGGGATTATGATGTGGGGTTATTTTTCAGGGGTTGGGCTTGGCCCCTTAGTTCCAGTGAAGGGATACCAAGACATTTTTGGACAATTTCACGCTCCCAACTTTGTGGGAACAGTTTGGGGACGGCCCCTACCTGTTCCAACATGACTGATCACCAGTGCACAAAGCAAGGTCCATAAAGACAGGGATGAGCGAGTTTGGGGTGGAGGAACTTGACTGGCCTCCCCCCGATAAAACACCTTTGGGATGAATTAGAGCGGAGACTGCGAGCCAGGCCTTCTTGTCCACATCAGTGCCTGACCTCACAAATGCGCTTCTGGAAGAATGGTCAAACATTCCCATAGACACACTCCTAAACCTTGTGGACGGCCTTCCCAGAAGAGTTGAAGCTGTTATAGCTGCAAAGGATGGGCCAACTCAATATTGAACCCTACGGACTAATGCCTGTAAACACGGTCGGATATTCTGATGGAAAAAGTCAGATGGGATTATGTTGTCGGAAAATCCGATCATGTGTGGGCTCTAGCGGACTTTTTCTAAACAGGATCTAAAATTTTCCGACAACAAAATCCGATCAGCCTTTTTCCGATCGCGTGTAGAGAATTCCGACGCACAAAATGCCACGCATGTGCAGAAGGAATTTGGAGACGAAAGCTATTGGCTAATGCCCTGTATGTAGTCCCGTCATCCATTTTGTATGTCACCTCGTTTGGAATGATTGGATTTTCCAACAACTTTGTCCGACCGTGTGTGTGCAACACCAGTTTGGGGATCAGAATGTCCGACCGTGTGTACAGGGGCTTAGACTGGGATGCAATTAACCACCTGATTACTGTGCACTTAAACCCCCCTCCTGCCCAGACCAATTTTCAGCTTTTGGCGCTGACGCACTTTGAATGACAATTGCGCGGTCATACAACACTGTACCCAAATGAAATTTTTCCCATTTTTTCCCCACAAATAGAGCTTTCTTTTGGTGGTATTTAATCACAGCTGGGGTTTTTATTTTTTGCTAAACAAATAAAAAAAGATGGAAAATTAAAAAATAAAAATAAAATCATGTTTAATAGTTTGTTATAAAATTTTGCAAACAGGTAATTTTTCTGCTTCATTGATATGCACTGATGAGGCGGCACTGGTGGGCACTGATAAGCTGCACTGGTGGGCACTGATAAGCTGCACTGGTGGGCACTGATAGGCTGCACTGGTGGGGACAGATAAGTCGGTACTGATGGGCACAGCAAAGATGGCACTGATGGGCACGGATGGGTGGCACGGATGGGTGGCACCGATGGGCACTGATGGATGGCACTGATAGATGGCACTGATGGGCACTGATAGATTGCACTGATAGGTGGCACTGATGGGCACTGATAGGTGGCACTGATGGGCACTGATAGGTGGCACTGATGGGCACTGGTAGGGGACACTGATGAGCACTGTTAGGTGACACTGAATGTGCAGCACTGGCACTGTGGGCACTGACTGATGGCACTGTGGGCACTGACTGATGGCACTGTGGGCACTGACTGATGGCACTGTGGGCACTTTATTTTGCTAAATGTGGGCACCATGGACCCTGGGCATGTTTCAGTGCCGCCGGTGATCTGCTTTTTTTTTTTCTCCTCGCGCTGTCAGTGCGAGCAGGAAAAAAAAAGCTGATTACCGGCTCGGTTATTTTCACATGATCAGCTGTCATTGGCTGACAGCTGATCACGTGGTAAGGGGTCGGGATTGACCCCTTACTCGGATCAGTGATCCAGCGAGTCTCACAGACTCGCGGATCACAGAGCGCGCCGCGCGCGCCCTTCAGGGGGCGCGCAGACAGCTCGTTGCCGGGACGACGTCAATAGACGTCGTCCTGGCACATCAGATCCGCGCTGTAGCCGTCATTTGGCTATGGCGCGGATCTCAGCTGGTTAAAGTTCATGTGCGTGTAAAGGCAGGCGTCCCAATACTTTTGGTAATATAGTGTATGTGTCAATGCACAGGTACATGCATAAATTTTCAATTCTGGGAGCTCTAAAAATCACTGCAGAATTTTTATGTGCATATACATGTATGGAAATTTGCACGTCTATTTGCATGTAAACTTGCACCCTATACAGGGCATACTTTGGACAGACTGTTTTTTATGCAGGAACTCTCCGTAGGGAAGATATGGCGTTAATACATCAGTATTGTGTGCAAGAACCCTAATTCAACAGCGCATGATGTGAATATGGATGAATAGCACTGACAATTAGTAATTAGTGAATGTGTTTGCCAATTTTACATTTGCAGCACATTAAATAAGAACTGTGGCCAGACTATGGGCATTCAAATATTTACACTTTCTTCACAAGCAGCAAATTAAAGCGATATTAAACCCAAAAGCAATCATTTATTATATTGCAGCTTACAAAATTTTAGATGTGATGTCTGTATTAGTTTTATATTTTAATGCTTTGTTTCCTTTATTTCCACTGATGATCCACCCAACATTGTCTGTTGTTTTTCAAAAGCTCTTCTGCAGATGCAGCAGTAACAGGAATGAGACAAACCATTTAAACACTGACAGGGGTGCTTAGAATAATCCACTTTTATTTATTTATGTAAAACCTTTAGGAAAAAGGAAAAGAAAAAAAAAAAACAGTTTGCTGTAACTGCCTATAAAGTATAAGCTGGAATTTGGCTTCAGTGTGTTAGTGTATTTAAATCTTCTAGTACATCTAACACTCCCCTCCCCCCAGATAGGCAATGCTGCGGTCCAAAGGTGCCCCTTCGCTCCTTCATTCAGAGTGGGGGGCACTCTAATACAAAAGGTGTTTTACTGGCCATATCACCAGATGAAAACAGAGGGAGGAAAAGCCTAAAAAAAAAAAGAAAACGAATGCAGCCACCACATCCAATTATTGGTAAGCCGCAATATATTACATTTTTGGTTTTGGGTTTAATACCACTTATGCCGCGTACACACGATCGGACTATCAATTATAGGCACCTAGTGCCCCAGGAAGAAGTCATCTTTTGACGAAAAGACGTAGGGTGAACGGCGTGCTGACGTCACCTCCATTCCCCGTCCATCCAGGAAGCAACGGGCAGCGAGAGAGAGAGAGCCGGCCGGCTCGAATGTTTGTATGTTCACATATGCCTGAATTGACAGCAGAAATGTAAGTGCGATATACACATTCTTTTTTTACAATAAAGGGTAAACAGTATTACGCTATGGAAGTTTGTTTTTCTTCTGCATAACGGATCTTGATGAGACTAATGCCGCGTACACACGAAGGGACTTTTCCCGGCGGACCTAAGTCCAGCGGACAATCCGCTGGACTTTCCAGCTGGGTCCGCTGGACTAAAAAGCGAACGGACTTGACCACACACGATCACGCAAAAAGTCCGACGGTTCACGCGATGACGTACAGCACGTACGACGGGACTCGAAAACGAAAAATACTAGAAAAATACTTGCTACTGAGCATGCGTCCTTTTTGGTCCGCCGGACCATACTACACACGGCCGGATTGTCCGCTGGACTTGGATAATTTTAAAACAAAACTTAAAACTTTAGTCCGCCGTACTTTGGCCAAAAAAAGTCCGCGGCGCCCACACACGAGGGGATTATCCGCTCGACTTCGGTCCAGCGGATAATCCCGCGGGATAGTCCCTTCGTGTGTACGCGGCATAAGGAGGACCCTGGCAGGATTGATTTCTGTGTCTGTACCCAGAGAGGGATATCTGGAGGATTCGGGATAGAGACCCTGGCAGGGGGATATGCCACATGCCTTTCTGATCTCTTTTGACCTGGAGATCAGATCAGCTGGTAAGCTGCAGTAGATTTGTTTGGCTGAGGATCCTTCTCTTCCCTTTTGTGTCACCGGGTTATCCATTCACTTTTCTGAGGGTGTCAAGTTTAAACATCACCATGGAAGCATTATTCAACTGAAGTTTAGCACTTAATATGGACTTTTTTGCATGTTCAGTCTATATCCATAAACTCACTATTGACATTTTTGGGTTTTTCTTTTTACTTTGTTTATTATATTTGCATTATATTATCACATTGGATTGTGTCGTATAATCACAGGATTGTATATTAGTACACACTTTGTCAATATTGTGTACACATTCTGGTTCAGATTACGATCAGTATTATTTGTATTTGGGTGAAATTGATTTCTTCACATTTTTATTTCCAGCGCAGCTAGTTTTTTATATTGTATTTTTGTGTGTATCTCCCATTTAAGTTGCGGCAGGGAAAATCACATATGTTTGCATATATACAGAAATTTTCATGATCTTTGTAGACTTTTGTATAGTTTTTACATTTTTAGACAGCGCTGTGACTCCACCATATATAACTTCCCCTTTAAATCCCTACCAGGCGACGGGGCTAGCAAGGTGTCAATCTCACCGATCGAGGTGGCGAGCCGGCGACATTGGCTTCCTTCGCTAGTCCCATCTACCTGCAGTCACATTCAAAATGAATGGACTTTACTCCGTGTGTGGGCAAGTCCGTTCATTTCAAAAGTCCGGCGGACTAGGTCGGACTAGCTGTACTGCACACCGCTTTTGGCCTGAATCCTGCTCGTTTTGCGAGACAACACTCGCAAACCGAGTTAGGATTTTTAGAAATAGTGCTCGTTTTGCAAAACGCTTGTTAACTGTGTTACTCGCAAACCGAGGTTCCACTGTATGGGCTTTCCAAAAAAACAAACATTTATACTCACCTAGGTGGATGAAGCATTGTCCTGATACTGCATCGGTCCCCCGCTGGCTCTGTAGTGAGAACTGAGCGATCAAACACTGCTGATCGCTCAGTTCTCCCCTCCACTCTGCTCTCCCCTCCAGCACTCACTGGAGCGCTGGGCTGTGGAGGGGTGTAAGGGGCTGTCTCAGGCGCTATGCGGATTACTGATAGGCTGAGCCAGGTGCCAATCCAGGCTTCTGGGTGGGATCTTTCCAGAGCCTGGACCAGCTCTCTGACGTCAGCCAACAGCAGGCTTCGGCTGAAAATGGATCATAGGAGTCCAGAATGAACTGCACTCTTGTGATCCACAAGAGAAAAAGCTTTGGCTATAATTCTGCTTTAATTTGCATCCAATTAGACAGCCTCCTACATTCATTTTTAGTAGATTTAAAGGTGATTACACAGTCAGATTATAACATGTGGGGTGTACAGCATGATGACGTGTCATTTGAACCTTTTGGGTCATTCACTTGGCGCCCATTCAGCAAGGCCAGGAGAGGGAGTATAAAAATGCACTGGAAAGCAGTCCAAAGAACTTCAACAGTTAATGTAATGTTAGCAATCTGCAGAGGTCAATCCAAGGTGGAGCACAAGTTCTCATTTATGGGATCACCAGTGGAGCAATTATGAGCTCATTGCTAGCTTTATAAAGTTAGACATTTTAATGAATTGCTATAAATTAGACAATCTTTTGCTTAGCTCCAAGTATATGAGTAGTGTATGATGCAGAGTGAGATATGATACATAGGAACATACCGCTGGCCTAAAGGCTGCAAAAATGTTCTCTGAACCAGAAAATTTAAGCTGAGCTCCAGTTAATTTTTTTTTATTGTTTTTAGATTAAAGCCTCTTACACACGATCGGACTTTCCACAGACATAACCTCTGACTTTTGTCCGAATGGCCCCAAACTTGTCTTGAATACAAACAGCACACAATTGTCGGCCAACAAACACGAATGTAGTGGCGCACTACGTGGTTTTTCAGCTCTTTAGCGCCACCCTTTGGGCTCCTTCTGCTAATTTCGTGTTAGTAGAAGTTTGGTGAGTGTTGATTCGCAATTTTCAGTTTGCGCTTTTCATTTCACGCTTTTCAGTTAGTTTCTGAACGGCCGTTCGTCAACCAGACATGTTGCGGAATCGGAGGAGATAACATGTTATTTATTATTGGCCTTGGAGTTATTGCTTTGACCCAAGTCCAATCCAGGAACAGGAGGAAGAGGATTTCTTGGACCAGAAATCGGTTGCTTTATTAATCGTGAACAACTATGTCATATGCCTTTGCTGCGGGAGCTCCAGAAGAATAATCCAGATTATTTTCGGAATTATCTCCGGATGACGGACCCCTGCTTTCACCAACTCTTGGCATTGGTGACCCCCTATATTAAGATGCAGGACACATGCATGAGACTTTTTTTTTATTCTTTGGTTGAATAATAATGATTTGATTTGGTATATTTTCTATATTTTTGGATGCATAGAATGCACTTTTTGGTTACGTTCTATTGGCAGATAGCATGTCTAATTTTATGTGTTTTCCTTTTTTAATGCACAATAAAAAAAATGTGTTGAATAATACTTGGCTATGTGTTTTACTTCAAATGACAGTTTGGGAGACGGCAGTTACCTTTCAAAAAATACAATGTAAAATTAACAAGAGACACCAACATAGATGTATCTTTGATCTTAAAAACAACGGGATAATGGGGTTGTGGTAACTTGCCCAAAAATAATAAAATAACAATCATAATAATATTATTCTTAATATCATTAGAAAAAAAAAGCCTTTGAAAATCTGTTTGCAATAACTCCCTTAGTATCACCAGCAAAGCAGCTTCATTATTGTCCCATTAAAGAAGAAGAGAATTGTGCGCTGCATTTCGAGATTTCATAATTTGCGACGTTACGAATGTTAATTCTCCATTATGAACGCTAGTTTACAAGACCGACCGCTTCTGGCTCGTCCTTGCTTCTGAGAATGCATGTTTGTACTAGGCATGTGCGATTAGTTTCGTACGAATCGGAAATTCGTACAAATTTTTCGAAATTCGTACGTTCGTACGAATCCGAATTACGAATTTTTACGAATACCAATTCTGTACGAAATACAAAATTTCGTTTACGAATTTCGGATCCAAATTATCCGAACCCAAACTACCAAATGACGAATTTCAACTAATATGAAAGAAATTATAGCGGATATAACGAATGATTCGAATGAATTCGAGATTCAGTATAACGAATATCGACACTCTACGAATAATAACAAATTATCCAAAAACGTATTAACGTTACATAACACAACTCTATTTTGACTATTGTTCACCAATCACTCGTACTCATAAACGAAATTTCGTATTTCGTACTTCCTCTGAGTGATTGGTGAACAATAGACAATAGACTTGTGTTATTGTGTTATGTAACGTTAATACGTTTTCGGATAATTCGTTATTATTCGTAGAGTGTCGATATTTGTAACGATTCGTAACGATTCGTAAAGATTCGTATGAAATTCGTATTTCGTACGAATCCGAATTAAATTTCGTACACGAATTACAAAAAAACGGAAGGAAACGAAACTAATTTTTTGACGGCTCCCATGTCTAGTTTGTACTTTGGACTTTTGTCCGACGGACTTGTGTACACACGCTCATAAAATCCGACAACAGACATTTGTCAGCGGAAAATTTTAAAGCCTACCATCCAACATCTGTTGGCGGAAAATCCGCCAACAGTTGTCTGATGGAGTGTACAAACGGTCGGATTTTCCACCAACAGCCTATCATCACACAATTGGAAAAGTTGGAAAATTCGATTGTGTGTACGAGGCTTTAGACAAAGTCAGGAAGACCTCTGTCAACCTTTATTGCTCAAATCCAAAAGAAAAGACCAGCTGCACTCTGAAGAATATTCAAACACTGGTAAACTTTATTCATCAGGACAATATGTACAGAGAGTCTCCACCTGGGACCTCCTCCTCTGATGTGTTTCACCAATGTTGGTGAAAGACATTAGAGAAGGAGGGCCCAAGCAGAATTTTTTTTTATGTTGTCCAGATAAAAAAAGTTACCAATATTAAAATTTTCTTACAGGTGCAGCCAGTCTCTTCCTTTAGATTTGAGCGGAAAAAAATTGCCGAAGGTTTGAATCTTTTACAACTCTATCCAAACATAAGCCAACAGGATGAGCCCCACAGCATCTGATCTTCCATGAGGGTGCCCTGATTCAGGGCTTGGGAGCAGTGCACCTTTTTTGCTGTCTGTTTCACGTTTTAGATTTGCTCTTATGTCCTGTTCCGTCTAACGCTTTTCAACTAGACATAAAGGGGTAGGATTTTTTTATTAGAGGATAGAAGAAATATGTCACCAACACACCTGGGAGCTTTGTTGGAAAGATTCAAGGTGTTCTGGTGAAAAATTTATTTTATGTCTTATACCAATACCAGTTGGGAGTTGCTGAAACACCCTACATTTACAAGGTTAAACCTGGCATGAGCTGTAAAGGGAATAAATTGATTAGTTTGTTTCCGAATGGCAGCACAATCCGCAAAAAATAAAACCTGGTGAAAGTTCTAAATTGTCCCTACTAAAAAAAAAAGGTCACCTGTTTTTCTAATGAGGACACATAAACAGGTAACAGATAGTCATGTGCTTTTTTATTACAATTAATTTTTTGCCCGAAAATGTATTTTTCGGATTTTCAGTCCCAGACTGGAAATCCTTTTAATAAGAACTTTCATTTCATCATGGGTTAAATAAGAAAGAATAGATCATTGTGTGGTATGTTTATTAAAATAAAGTGCAGACAGAGTACAGTGCCTTGAAAAAGTATGTACCCCCCCCCCCCCCCCCCCCCCTGAAATGTTCCACATTTTGTCATGTTACAACCAAAAACTTAAATGTATTTTATGTAACGTGACAAAAATGTGGAAAATATCAAGGGGTATGAATACTTTTTCAAGGCACTTTATAAAAATCTTTAAATGGACATAGTAACAAAATGTCAACAAATCAGAAAAAAAGTTATAACGCAATGAATGAATGCATTTGTTTCACTCGGATGATGTCACGTGATGAGATAGTAGTTTGGGCCCATGGGGAATTTGTTCAACAATGCAGATTTGGATAACGAATGAATATGAATTCCGTTCCTTTAGCTCATTTGGATGCACATGACGCCAATATTGCCCAAAAAATTTAACCGTTTCGATTCAGATCCGTCCGATTCGATACCATATTGAATGTACAGGAAATGTACAGGAATGTCCTGGAAAAACTGCTAAATATTTAGAATACAACCGGACCAACGAATTTATGAAACGAATGTCAAAGATATGAAACCTATTCTGAAAACAAAATGGTTTAATGCAATGAATATGACAAAGCTAAATTCTTCAAACTAATACATTCAAAAGGAAACAAAAATTTCTTGTAACAGATGTCCAGGTGGGAAAATGGGTCCCTCTTGTAGACCTTCTACCTTTTACATGCGTTTCTCTGTGCCTTGTCAAAGACCCATCTCCAGCCAACGTTTTTTTTTTTTTTTTTTTTTTTTAGTTCAGGAAAAGGTGGTAAAGTTTAGAACAACTTTACCACCTTGTCCTGAACTAAAAAAAAAAAAATGTTGGCTGGAAATGGGTCTTTGACAAGGCACAGAGAACCACATGTAAAAGGTCTACAAGAGGGACCCATTTTCCCATTGCGCATATACAGTATTTAGTTAAAGAATGTGATTCAGTAGTGTGGGTCTCCATAAGAGATTTTTTAATTCCCCTAATTCAGAATGGTGTGAAGGCTGGACACTGAAAAAGCAAGATAAATAGTAGGAAAAGAACCAATGCTTTTCGCCCGCTCCCTGCCGCGCCAGCCCCGGTCGCCTGCCTCGCCCCAATGTTGGTGTTGGTGAAGAATTCTACAAATACCATGGACTGCACAGGAAATAAACAAATAATCCTTTAACAAACCAAACCCAACCTTCCACTGTAAGAACAGATGACTAAATTGAAGCTGTAATTTTAATGCTGCGTACACATGACCTGACTTTACGACAGCAAGTGTCAGACGGAACGAATCCATCGTACAATTCGATTGTGTGTGGGCTCCATCGGACTTTTGCGGTCCAAAAATCTGACGGACTTTAGGAATAGAACATTCAAATTTCTCGGCCGGAACTCCAGTTCCTATTGAGAAATCTGCTCGTCTGTATGCTAGTCCAAAAGGACAAAAACCGACGCAAGGGCAGCTGTTGGCTACTGGCTATGAACTTCCTTATTCTAGTCCGGTCGTACGTCATCCGTCGGACTTTGGTGTGATTGTGTGTGGCCAAGTCCGTTCATTCGTAAAGTCCGTCAGAACTCCGCCGAAAGTCCGTCGGGAAGACTATCAGACCTAGTCCGTCGAAAAAGTCCAGTCGTGTGTACGCGGTATTAGATATATTATTAGAAGAACCAAGCCGCTTTAGATATGCAAAAACATTTTAAGGCTTAGAAAAATTGAAGCGAAAAGAAGAAGACAACCAGTAGAAACGTATATAGAGGAAGTCACAAAAAGTATGAACACACCAATGCGAAGTTCCTATAGAGAAATCTGCTCGTCTGTATGCTAGTCCAACAGACAAAAACCGACGCTAGGGCAGCTGTTGGCTACTGGCTATGAACTTCCTTATTCTAGTCCGGTCGTACGTCATCACGTTCAAATCCGACGGACTTTGGTGTGATTGTGTGTGGCCGTTCATTCGGAAAGTCCGTCGGAACTCCCCCGAAAGTCCGTCGGGAAGACTATCAGACCTAGTCCGTCGAAAAAGTCCAGTCGTGTGTACGCGGCATTAGATATATTATTAGAAGAACCAAGCCACTTTAGATATGCAAAAACATTTTAAGGCTTAGAAAAATTGAAGCGAAAAGAAGAAGACAACCAGTAGAAACGTAAATAGAGGTTAAAACAAAACAAAAAGTATGAACACATCAATGCGAAGTCTGAAGATCCAAATAGAATTTAGAAGATTCAGGAGAAACACTGGCCACGTAGTTATCAGGGGTCAACATCGACTTAATGGCACTTACTGATAAAAATATCAAAGTGTCAAATGTTACAAAGTCAATCGTCAATTTATAACTGCTACAAATGTTACGTAGACCAGCATTTGCCATTGATCGTTCTCGATGGATCATCTTGGAACTATGAGGAATCTTCACTTTGAAACAGAGCCGAATCTCTAAATATCTAAAATAGGTCATGGTCTGGGGTGGCAGGGCTCCCCCCACAAGGTACACAGCTAGCCATATACCACGTTATTGACTGTCAGTAGTAAATTCTTGAATGTTCCATCCTGCTACCCTGTTTGCTGGCGCCATCCAGCCAGGAACATTATTGTTGTCCTAGTACAGTATATACATTTTTCATCCCACATCTTCCTTTTGTGGCTATCTTATTAAGCCCTGCCAAGGCCATATAGTCATACAAAACAAAAACCTTGGAGCTTGAACAATGCATTCATGAAATTCATCATGGACTATGTATTAGTCTTTTAGCACGGAATGGTGCATTATTTTTATGATGCCGGATGATATTATCTAACGGTATCAAGACAATTGGTTATTATTTTTTTCACAGAATGTTCTTAATAAAATTAGCATTTTTATTATTCTTGGTTGTGTTACTGGTGCCTCAGGTACGGAGCCTTTAAAGATCCCCATTGGCGGGGTCAGATCCTTTCTATGTTTTGTATCGTTGTTTTGGGATATGGCACTGTACAAGTCTTTCCCCCCCATAAGATGATTGGTTGTTTGATTTTGGCAGTCAGTTGGGGTAGGAAAGAGGCCACACAAGATCACTGGCCTAGGGGCTGGAAGTATTAATCTGGCCCTGGCTATAAATGAAAGCCAAACTCCAGTCAAATCTTTTTTGCTGACCCCACTGGGGAGATTTTCTCTCACTTCCTGTTCCTGTGATGAACATACAAGGAATGTGAGGTTTGGTTTTGGTGGGTCAACAACACAATGATAGCAATAAATTCCAACATTCAACTAAATTTGTATTTTATTTTATCCGCGTCCATGTTGGTGGGATAAATATCCACAACAGAGGAGTACATAAAATTTTAGCAAACTATGAAACTGCACAAAGATCTAGGGCAGACGGATGTTGGGTATACATGGACCTGCTTCTATATAGCTATAGCTCTCTTCTATATAGTTGTTAATAAACACGCAGAATAATTAAAGTGGCTGTAAACCCTTACATATATCCAGTGAAGTGACTGGCCTCAGGTGATACACAGAGAGGAAACAAATTCTCCTACTTAAGTTTTACTTGTTTATCTGGAGCCCTCTCTTCTCGACAGCCATATAAAATCTATTTATACAGCTTGTCTGAGCTTTCAAGAAGCAGGGGGTGGGAATCTGAAGTTACTCTCTCCAGACAGCTGATTAGAGGGAAGGGACGACACACCTCCCCTTCAATTAGCACACAGAGCTGAGGCTGTGTGCTGAAGCTACCTGCCTGTCACCTTTTTGTTTCTTGGTGGTAGAACAACTTGTCAGAAGTGACTCATACAAGTAGCATAGGAATAAGGCAGCAGACATAAATGACATTTAGTGGTCTGGACTGAGACAATTACACACTAGAGAGGGATTTGCTTTGTTCCTGTTTCATGTCAGAGGTTTACAACCACTTTAAGTGTTTGTATTTGGCCAATAGTTGAATGGGGGGAGATTAAAAATTGGTCTTGCACAGACACCCCCAACAGAGACATATAACCCTGACAAAGTCTTAAACACTTCCCAGCAAAACAACAACAAAAAAACAGGGTTTTAGCTTTATTGGTGTGTACATCACCATGGAGTTAATATGACAAAACGTAGTACAAATGTGACCCAAACAGGGGTTGCGTATTGTGGTGCGTATTGTGGTGCACACTTTTCTTTTCGTTATGCCCTGAAAGTGTTGTCCTGTGTCACTACACACTGTAATTTGATGTATGCTGCATTAGAGGGAATTGTCTTGCCCAATTAACCCATTTGAGGTGGTATTACTTCATACCCTGAATACACAAAAATAAAACCAAATATGGGGCCCACTATCCAGTAACTGAAAATGTATCAGTATTTAATTAATTTACACCGATTCGTCCATGTGGATGGGATATCTCCAAGACTATATGGAGTCAATTCATATGAAACAGTAGGAAGACAAAGGAATGTCTCCAAAAAGAATAGCAAAGAGGAGGATCAACCATGGTATATCAAAAAAAAAAGAAAGGCTTTATTGAAAAGACAGTATAATTAACCCCCTATTGGTGATAGTAACACCAATTAAGTGGAAACAACCCCCCCCCCCCCCCCAGTGTACCCAAATATATAAACCACACACAAAATTACAACGTTGTCACAATATGGCGCCAACACCTAGGCCCCACACACACATCCATGCATTACAACATTGAAAGGACTGGTGGTGCTCAGGATCGCTAATCCGAGAATGAAATGAGGATTATTGTTATGATAAACTGTAATTCTGGGGTTCTACATCTAGCATGTTGTTGGAAGACAACATGATTTAATATCATATTTCTGGAGTTTCTTTCTGGTTGATACAACCAAGCTTTTGCTTTCTTGGGGGCAGTCTGGAATGTCTTTGTAGCATATCTGAAAGAAGCGGTCAGGCCTCCATCAAGGCTGAAAAGCGATTGGCTCCGGATCATCTGTTGTTATAATGCTATGCAAGCAAACCTTGAAAGGGACCATAGCTGACAAGATGATTGATGAATGTCCTGCTACAGAAGATCAAAGGATCAACAGGCACCTAGAGATGATACATGGACAATGCTGCCTCTAGAGGCCAACGCAGCAGGACCAATACAGCAGTAATATAAAATATTAAAAGGACTACCTCTTGGCAATATCTCATTGGACAGGAGGCTAGTTACGAATGTGTCTGAATGAATGTGTAAAAGGGGCACACAGGAGGGAATTCGTCCCTTTTCGCTCTTAGTTCAAGCCTAGTGGCTCTCTGAGCCATATGGCTATCCCTCTCTTTGCCATCTGAGCCCAGCTTACGAAACAAAATCTCAAGGAAAGCATTGTGATAAGTATCTGATATTCTTGTATTATATCTTCTGGTGTTATATGCTTTGTAATATCTTACTTTAGTATTTTCATGTTAGCGTTTTCCTATGTTCTTGGGAAATAAATAAGACTTTGTTTTATTAAGCAGTGTGCTTGGTTTCATAGCTAACCTTGTATTATAGTGATATCAACAGTAACATGTGATCAGAGTTTTAATAGACTAGCTAACTATAGGAATAGACAAGGTAATATATATATGCAATAAATAGAGGGAATCCGTAACCACCCTCGAATAATATTGTAACAATTACTTCACATGTCCATGAATAGGGCTTATGCAGCACTTGTGTAGAGCCTATGGTAAAAGAGCAAATTAATTGACCTCACAGAGTCATGTACCACACATTGGTGTACCACACATTAGTGGACCAGCTGTACAGTAGTGCATATGCCAGGATATAGCGGACTCGAATGAACCTGAGCTCTAGATGTGCCAGTGTCTTATTTGCATGAAATGAGATGACTCGCTTGATGTCCTTGTGACAGTTCAGCCCAATCAATAGCGAAGGTATCTATTTTTTGTGTGTTTTTTTTTATATTTGGGTACACTGGGGGGTTGTTTCCACTTAATTGGTGTTACTATCACCAATAGTGGGTTCATTATACAGTCTTTTCAATAAAGCCTTTCTATTTTTTGATATACCGTGGTTGAGCCTCCTCTTTGCTATTCTTTTTGGAGACATTCTTTTGTCTTCCTACTGTTTCATACCCTGTTGTGCTTTTATAGACCCTCATTCTTTAGATACACCACAACCAACATGCACCCCTTTGAATAACCGGACCAGGCTCATAACTGTTAATGTAACTTTACTAAAGAGATTGCCGCATAACAGTTCAATATGAACAACGTCTTTTTCCCTAAACCAAATTACTGTGTGGCTGCCCAGACATACCTCCTTGAGGTGATGGTCCATCTTGGCCTTCTCCAGGGCTTGGATGTCTCTGAGAGTCCTGGTTCCTTAGCGGGCTGGAGCAGCAGTTACAGTACCACCCAATCGGGAGTGGGTACAGAACCAACCAAATCAGCTACCAAGAGGAAGTGCTGAGACAAGGCTTATATAGGAAGTTCATGGGAGGAGCAAGGAGTTCAAGGTTCAACAGCAATCAAGACACAAGGCAGGGTTATCCAATGGATCAAATAGGATTGTCCAATAGATCAGTCAGGGAGCTGTCCAGCATCCCAGATATCTCAGTGGGATGAGTCAATGCCAGAAACTGAAGAGGTCCCAGGTTCAAGCCCAGGTCTGAGGACCGCGACCTGGTACTAGCTGAGGACCGCGACCTGGTACTAGCTGAGGACCGCGACCTGGTACTAGCACACAGCTAAATCCATCTCCACCATCAGGAGCTCTAGTGAGCACCGGTTAGTACTTAGACTTCGCACCTCAGGTGAGCCTGTGTACCTATCCAGCATTTTTAGAAGGTGGTCACCGATGGCAGCCACAGTGATACTCTAATGCCGCGTACACACAACCGTTTTTTCCGTCGGAATAAACTCTGAAGGTTTTTCCAACGGAGTTCCGCTGAAACTGTCTTCACACCAAAGTCCGACCGTCAAGAACGCGGTGACGTACAACACGTGCGACGGGACTAGAAAAGGGAAGTTCAATAGCCAGTAGCCAATAGCTGCCGTCTCGTACTTGCTTCAGAGCATGCGTCGTTTTTGGTCCGTCAGCATACAGGCGATTCAGTTCGCATTGTAGCGCTATACGAATTACTCATTCATTCATACAGACGAGCGGTTTTCCCGATAGGAATTGGTTCCGTCGGAAATATTTAAAACTTGTTCTATTTCTAGGTCCGTCAGAATTTTAAAAAGATAAAGTCCGGTAAGGCACACACACGATCGGAATATCCGATGAAAAGATTCCGCCTGACTTTTTCTGCCGGAAAGTCCGACCGTGTGTACGCGGCATTAGCGCAAGTTCCCTATAACATTACCTTCCAAGGCAAAAGCCATTGAACCCCATACACAGAGCTGTAAACTTTGACTAACATATGTGCTCAGTCTATCTACTAGAGTTTATCATAGTTCTCAGAGTTCTATCAGAATTACTGGAATTTTAGGTTTACTGCTCCCTTAAAAGCCGCTTTATCATTTTGTCAATACGTTTCATACAATAAATTCCTTCATTTACAAAAAAAAAACAGGAATAATAATAAGCATTTGCGAAACCCATTATTTAAAGTGAGCCATGAACAACATCTAATGCCCCGTACACACTGTCGGAAATTCCGACCACAAAATCCATCAGATTTTTTCCGACGGATTTTGTCCGACACTGGTGTTGCACGGTCGGACAAAGTTGTCAGAAAATCCGATCATTCTGAACGTGGTGACGTCCGTTGCGTACGACGGAACTACGTAGAGGCTAGTAGCCAATAGCTTTGGTCTTGTAATGTGATCTGAGCATGCGTGGCACTTTGTCTGTCGGAATTCGCTACACGCGATCAGAAAAAGTCCTATTGGACTTTGTTGTCGGAAAATTTGAGAGCAGGATCTCAAATTTTTTCCGTCGGAAAAAATCCGATGGAGCCCACAAGCGGTTGTATTTTCCGACAACATGGTCCGATAGAACATTTTCTGTCGGAAATTCTGACCGTGTGTACGGGGAATTAGAATCCCATTTAAAAATTTGCCAACAAGATAATTATAAAAAAAATAAAAAAAAAATAAATAAAAAAAATTATTTAAATTTTTTTTTATAAAAAATAAAATAAAATAAAAAAGCATAAAAAATAACAAGCATAATACGACTCACATTTCCTCAAATTTAAAAGTACAGCTTTTCACTGGCAAAAGACTTTTAAAAACTGACCCTTTCCCAAACACACATCCTGTGATGACATTTCCTGTTCAGTTGCTGTATGTGAATTTTTTTTTTATTTTAATTTTTTTTATTTTCACGCATTAAAAAGAAATCATTTTCTGCACAATTTTTCTAAGCACTTCCAGAGAGCAACTTGCAGCTTAAGAACAGTCACAGAGCCTTTGCTGCAGCATCAGCAACACACAGCCCCTGCTAATACAACGGCACACACACACACCGCAACAAAGATTACAATCCTACCTTTGTTGTAACAATACAGAGGCAATCCATTTCGTGATGCTCGGCCGGACGGAACACAAACCATAAGCGAACGGAGGAAAATCTCTTGTAAGACAAAAAAAAAAACCCAGAACAATACAGGAATCACCAAGCTGCAAGGACCGTGTGTGCCTGTGTTGCTGTGTGTGTGTGTGTGTGTATGTGCTTTTTTTTTTTTTTTTTTCTCTCTCTATCGGGCCTCTTCAGTACGGAAAGCAAGTCTTCTTTCGCAGTGATCTCAGCATGTCTGGTTAATACAGGTATCTGGAAATCCGTAAAAAAGATCAAGAAAATCCGAAACTTCCGAGGGTGATTGTGCCAATGTTACGTCTCTGATCGAAAATATCCTTCTAATCAAAATATCCTTCTATTTTTTTTTTTTTTTTGTTTCCAGATAAGAGGCAAATACAACAGATCAGGAAGAACCAGACTTTTAAATAGAGAGCAGAATCCTAAAATGCTTCATCATGGCCAAAACCATCAGCTGTGCCAATTTTTTTTTTTTTTTTTTTCCGCTTTCAATCGTTCAACTTATCTTCTACAATTACAAGGCACATGTCTTTACATCCTTTGCCTGGCTTCTGATACACTACTGGGTTAAAGCACTTTTTTTTTTTTTTTTTTTTTTTTTTTTTAAACGGAGAACACGTCTTGTTTAAAGACAGCTTCTGTTAAGCACACATGCCATCTGCCTGAATACCCTATAAACCGATCTCTGAAAACAGGAAGAATATATCAAAGACATCAGTAATCTTAACTCAGAAAACAACACAGCAAGGGGGCATGGTGCAAAGAGCTGAAAGGAGACGTACGTAATAGTTCTTGCTACGATAAAGGATTTCTCAATACAAATCTGTGGGTGATCCTTTTGATCGTAATGAGAGATATTTTTAGAATATTATTATATATATATATATATATATATATATATATATATATATATATATATATATATTTTCCCTTGTACAGCAGTAGAAGCGTTCAAGGTTTCAACAGAGTGAGAGAGAGACGTTGACAGCCTATCAGGGGAAATTAAATGATATATTGTCAAACGCTAGAATCTTCTTGTCAGTGGGAGAGTGGGCAAGACTGATTTTTATTGAAAAGGCAACATAACCCATTGCCTTGGGGGGGCACAGATATTTTTTTCTTTTGCCTGTTCTCTCTATTCTTTCTCTTTTTCATCATCAATTTGACATCTTAAAGTGGAACTAAACCCATCGTTTCCAAAAAAAAAACTGTTACATTCAAGGCATGTCGTGAATGATAACTGTCACAGTTGCTTGTTAACTCAACCAAACTGTCAAGCCATCTGGTGTCATAACTGATCACATGTGCAGCACCATGGCAACTGCAGAGCAAACAGGAGCTAAGATGGCAGCTTCCTTGGCTGTAAAGGAGAGGAGGGTTTAGTTCTGCTTTAAGGCTCAATTCCAACTCCCACCACGTACTCAAAGCAGATGTTACATAGTAGGTGAGGTTGAAAAAAGACACAAGTCCATCGAGTCCAACCTATGTCTTCCAAGTGATCACCTAAAAAATGCTGTTTCTCATCCCATTCTCCATTGTCGAGTAGTGGAAAGTCTTTAACCACTTCCCGCCCGCTGTCATATGACGGCCCTCCCGAACGACCGATCTTGCGCGCACGTGGCGATCGCTGGTGTGGTGTGTTAGTCTTACACACCACTACACCGATCTCGGTAAATAGCCTTTGACGGAGGTTGTTTACCACATGATCAGATGTGTCCAATCATGGCTGATCACGATGTAAACAGGAAGAGCTGTTGATCGGCTTTTCCTGACTCGCGCCTGACAGACGCTAGTAGAGAAGAGCCGATCGGCTGCTTTCCTGACAGGGGGGGTCTGTGCTGATTCTTTATCAGCACAGCCCTCCCTTGGATGCCCACCAAGGATCACCAGGATGCCACCAGGACCACCAGGGATTTCCACCACACTGGACCACCAGGTATGCCACCCTAGACCACCAGGGAAATGCCAATCAGTGCCCAGGCCACTGCCAATCAGTGCCCATCCTCAATGCCTGCCAGTGCCATCAGTGATGCCTATCAATGCCATCTATCAGTGCCACGTATCAGTGCCCAGAATTGCCGCCTATTAGTGCCACCCATAAGTACAAATCAGTGCAGCCTATCAGTGTCGCCTATCAGTGCCTATCAGTGCCACTCATGAGTGCCCATCAGTGCCGCCTATCAATGCCCATCAGTGCTGCATATCAGTGCCACCCATCACTGCCGCCTACCAATGCCCATCAGTGCCGCCTATCAGTGCCCGTCAGTCCCCATTTGTGCCACCTCATCGGTGCCGCCTTATCAGTGCCCATCAGTGAAGGAGAAAACGTATTTACTAAATTTTATAACAGAAACAATATATAAACTTAATTTTTTTTAAATTTTAGGTCTTATTTAATTTGTTTAGCAAAAAATAAAAACGCAGAGATGATTAAATACCACCAAAAGAAAGCTCTGATTGTGGGAACAAAATTATAAAAACTATGTTTGGGTACAGTGTAGCATGACCACGTAATTGTCATTTAAACAGCGACAGCGCTGAAAGCTAAAAATTGGCTTGGGCAGGTAGGGGGTGTAAGTGCCCGTTATTGAAGTAGTTAATACATTTGGCACTCAGGTTATGACATGTTAGTGCTTTTCTATGCAACTATATACTGTGAGCCCAGGCTGTGTAATGATGCAAGTGGGCAGGCACTATAGCTGGATTCTGTGTTCTTTACCTATAGCAGAGAAAAGATATGCCTGTGCTCAAATCCCAATAGCTTGTACATGTATTTGACACTATCCGGTGCTAAAGGGGTGTGACCACATATTAACACTACAAATTCTGGATGGACCCTCTGCACACTGCTTTACACCCTTTCCAGCAAACTATGCAATGAAAAACAGGGATATTTAGTTCACCTTTATAGCAATACATGCATCAAAGTAATCCCTGTAAAGGAAGAGGGGGGGGGGGGGGGAGCGCCACCTGAGTGTAGTATGAATGTAGGATTTTGTTCAGCATAGGATTAAAAACACTCACAAGAAGATGATAATAAATATGCTCATCGTTAAATACTCAGCCTTCAGAGGTCCCACTGTCTGCAGGCTCCTCCAGCTGTAGTGAGTGTGAGTGTTTTTAGTCCTATGCTCAATAAAATCTTACATTAATATTACCCCCCCCCCCTTTCTCTTCCTTTACATGTCTTTCAGAGTTGGGCACACTCTTGGGATGACTGCTGCTTACAACTACTTCACTTATGACTAATGATCTTATGGACCTTTTGGACTTAAAGACTCACATCGCCCCCTTTTTTTTATGTCAACTACTTTTCAATAGACTTGTTTTTAATTTAATAAAAATTTTGGGCATAAATCCTCTATGCGCCAGATTCCTCCTATCTCACGCAAGTAAAAGTAATCCCTCTTCTGGCCAGTCCTACACTGCCTTGCCACTGCAAATCCTACGGTGGACACCATGCCAACATGGGGCATAAAGACCTAAGGTGGGGGAGTACGACTAGGTTCAGAACTGGTCAGTTGGGTCTTTATGCCCCATGTTGGCATGGTATCCACCGTAGCATTTGCAGTGGCAAAGCAGTGTAGAACTGGCCAGAAGAGGGAATACCTTGACACAGTTGGTCAGCTTAACTAGTAGCCGTCACATGACGGCGTCTACATTTTGGCCACTAGGGGGCACGCACGCGTGTGCCCGCCACGTCGCTGGGGACCAGATGCGCGTGCCTGGCGGCCGCGATGTCCGCCGGGCACCCGCGATTGCCCAGTAACTGAGCAGGACGTGGATCTGTGTATGTAAACACACAGATCCACGTCCTGTCACTGGAGAGGAGACCGATGGTGTGTCCCTTGTACATAGGGACACCGATCGGTCCCCTCCCCCAGTCAGTCCCCTCTCCCCACAGTTAGAATCACTAACATAGGGAACACATTAACCCCTAAAGCGCCCCCTAGTGTTAACCCCTCCCCTGCCAGTCACATTGATACAGTAATCAATGCATTTTTATAGCACGGATCGCTGTATAAATGTGAATGGTCCCAAAAATGGGTCAAAAGTGTCCGATATGTCCGCCGCAATGTCGCAGTCATGATAAAAATCGCAGATCGCCGCAATTACTAGTAAAAAAAAAAATAATAATAAAAATGCTATAAATCTATCCCCTATTTTGTAGACGCTATAACTTTTGCACAAACCAATCAATATATGCTTATTGCTATTTTTTTTACCAAAAATATGTAGAAGAATACGTATGGGCCTAAACTGAGGAAAAAATTTGTTTAAAAAATAAAAATAAAAAATTGGATATTTATTATAATAAAAAGTAAAAAATATGTTTTTTCAAACTTGTCCCTCTTCTTTTGTTTATAGCGCAAGAAATAAAAAACGCAGAGGTGATCAAATACCACCAAAATAAAGCTCTATCTGTGGGGAAAAAAATAAAAAATGTATTTGGGTACAGCGTTGCATGACCGCGCAATTGTCATTCAAAATGCGACAGCGCTGAAAGCTGAAAAATGGCTTGGTCAGGAAGGAGGTGTTCGTGCCTGGTAGGCAAGTGGTTAAACATGTATTGCAATATATGTCAACTAAATATCCCTGTTTTTCCTTGCATAGTTGGCTGGGAAGGGTGTATAGCAATGTGCAGAGGGTCCATCCAGAATTTGTACTTTACCTATAGCAGCCCCCTTTCCCATAAGGCAAGCAGGCCTACCGGTACTCTTATACACAATGCTATAGTGTCTGGCCACCACCCCGGGGCAGGCGTGAACTGAGCACAGCAAACAGGTACTTGGCAGACAAGGTTCAGAGTAGCCAGGGTCCAATCTGTAGTCAAAGGGCAGGCAGAGTTCAGAGAATAGTTGATATCCGATCCGGGGTCATTAACAGGGGAATACAAAGAGCAGAGCAGGACAGACAGACAGATAGCTTGAGCACGTATTACTCACTATCCCAAGCATGAGACTACAGGCTTTGCTGGCCTAAATCAGGTTTTCTTTCCATCCAGACACTGGCCACATCAATCAACTTGCAGGTGGACAGACAGACAGTGATGCATCATAGCCAAAACCAGGATGCTGGAATGAGACCAGCAGCTGTCAAAGAACAGGGGAGTTTACACGCTCCTTACAATGGGTTCTCAGGAAAGGGTTCAAGGACACCAGACATCAATTATTCTGGAAGTAGAGCAGAGATCAGTGTTGAAGGAGCACTGGAGCTTGGAGAAGGTGAGTAGGGCTTTTTGAACTCCTTTCTTAGTCCGAGCGGACTAAGAGGGAAGAGAGAAGCTGGAGTGGGCTTTAAACACTGTTTGTAAATAAAAGCTTCTTTATGCACCCCCCTCTTCTATTGCCATCTAATATTAAAGTGGTTGTAAACCCTTACAGACCACTTTGACCTACAGGTAAGCCTAGATTAAGGCTTACCTGTAGGTGCAAGAAATATCTCCTTAACCAACACGGTTAAGGAAATATTTTCCAAAAAACGGGCACCGATGTCTACGGCTCATGCGCGCTGTAGACAACGGCGCAGGCGCACTGAGCGCGCTGCGCGCAAAGTCACTCCGGGTGTCACAACGGCGATGGAGGAGGTGACGTGGACCGCTGCGGGGGCTTTGACCTCAGGTAAGTAATTCATAATGAGCTAGTATGCTATGCATACTAGCTCATTGTGCCTTTGCCTTGCAGGATGTAATTTTTTATTTTTTTGGCTTTACTTCCTCTTTAAAACCTGTCATACTCACCTAGCTGTGGCTTCAGGGGCTCTGTTCAGCTTTTTGCCTTGGCAGCAAGATATGTGGTCACTTATATATGTAACGGTCACACTTCAACAAGTTTGCGCTATAAATGGAAATTTCGTTTTTTCCCTCAGAACAGTAAAGGAGTTCTGAGGGTTAATTGTACAGGTTTACTTCGGCATTAGTCTGGCTGGGCTGTACTAAGGTTCTGCCTGGTCATAGGTGCAGTGAGGCACCCATGACAGGCTGAGAACCAGGCCTGGTTGGACGTCTTGGGTGCCAATCTTTCCCGGAGCCAGTTGGTGGGTGCGTTTGGCCCTGCTGCATAGTCTGGGAAGGGGTACTTAAGGTACTGAAGTCACGTGTTTGGGGTTCGGCTGCAGCTTTTGGTTCCTGGTTTTGGACCGGGGTAGCCCCGCGAGGATCATTTGCCGTCCTGCAAGCATGGTCAATCCAACCAGCCCCAGAGGCCTGCATGGTCTCGGGGAAGGATCCATCTGTTCCCGAGTCTCGGTACTGGCTAGTCCGAGGCCCAGTAACTGAAGGAGGATTCAATGCGTCCCAGTGTGCTCTCGGTATTGGAGGGACACAGCAGCTCATACAAGTGACCAGGGGAGGACTCTTCGGAGGAGGGCCAACAAGCTGGCTACTCAGTAAGAGCCTGGAAACTGAGTTGTATGGACACTACAGAATCCACACTTCCACAGTGCTACCAAGGAGATAGAGAAATTTCCAGGTACTGTGAGAAAGGTTCCTTTTCATCTTCAGTTACAACCTAGTCTGTGGCAGAGGCTTTTGCAAAGTTTCCGGATCACATTGTTGGCTGCTAAATCTCTGGCTAGAGATTTATCCAGCAGTGAAGCACCCAGCTGCGAGTGGCTACTCTCTGGGTTGATTAGAGACATTCGTTGGATGTCAGCAGTTCAAAGTGCCTGAGTTTCATCACCCGTGCCCTCTATTCCCATCAGAGACTGTGTTATGTTGGATGTTACCACTGCAAATAAAAACCTTGAAAAGGACTTTTATGTGTCAGCATCTGAAGTCGTTGGGTACTAACCCTGGGAACCCCTAGACAGTCGTCGACAAGCCGTGAGGAGGTAACTGGTAAGCCCAAGAAAACAAGGCCGCCCCTCAAGGGGTTATGGCCGCTACATATAGGATGGGAGATTCATTTAAGCAGAAGCACTGATTGGCTATCTGTGCTTAAAAATTAAGCCTTGTGCAGCACATATATGAGTATCCATCACCAATGTGTAAACCCACTAACATGGCATATGGCATACTGTATATATTTTAATTGTTGTATAAAAAAATTTTTTTTATACGTTTTTATTATAAAGAGTATTGCTGTAAATTTTTATAGTACCTACAAAGTCTTTGTCCTTGATTATAATAGGGATATGGTACCTGTGAGGGGATTGCAGTTTCACGTTGACTGGTAGAAAGTGGATTCACCAATCACTACTGCTTAGTAGGACTTCATACACTCCACTGTCAAAAGGGGGTGCACCACTTGTGTCTCTGAATACTCCACTGTGCAAATGTTTCTGCTGGGCTGAGAGCCAATACACCAAGCAATCACTGCGGGATTCCTGGATGGATGCAAGACTTTCCTTGGCCTGATTTTGCAAGACTTTGTCAGTGTATTCCTCAGTGTTGCTAGGATAAATGGAAAATATGGCATCTTCAGTGTGCCCCAGTTTATTTCTGTAGCTCCCAGTATTCAGTGGAAGCCTGCTGAGGGTGACAGAGAGATGCAATACTCATACCACCTTAATAGGACACATATAGCATTGGAAAAAAAAAGATTTTGTAATGTTTTCTGTTTGTGTGGGTTACTTCTTCGTTATTGAATTACCTCCATCTTCAACCCAAAACTGCCAAGTAAGTTCCTTTTGAACAGACACTGGGGTAATTAATTCCATTTTCTAAAGTGCCTTGGAATATGACTTGGAGGAGAAAACTTGGCTCACAATCACTAGTCCAATGCATCATAAAGGTGTTCAGTGGGGTTGAAGTTAGACATGTGCACAACAAAAAAATTTGTTTATTTTCATTTCGTTTTTTTCGTTTCCGTTGATTCGTAACGATTCGTACATTCGTAAGTCGTCGTTGTTCGTATTCGTAACGATTCGTACATTTGTAAGAGTTATTTTTCGTTGATTCGTTTTTTCGTTAGTTTAATTTTCGTTCATTCGTTTATTCGAAATTCGGACGCATTCGTAGTTATTCGTACATTCGTAACATTCGTAATCGGAGCATAATTCATAATTTTATGTAATGCGTATGCTATTATTACATTTTAATAATTTACGAATCGAAAAAAAAAAGTTACGAATCGAAAAAAAAAAAGTTACGAATCGAAAAAAAAGTTACGAATGTACGAATTTTTTTGTTCAATCCATTCGAAGCACGTTAAGCAGCACCATTGTAAGGGACACGGAAAATTACCAATTCAACAAAAAAAAAGTTACGAATGTTTTTTCGTTCATTTTCGTTGTTCCTTTTTTCGTTTTTTGGATTTTCGTTGCTTTTCGGATTCGTTCGATTTGAACGATTCGTTAATCGGATTCGTACGATTCGAACGATTCGTTATTCGGATTCGTTTGATTCGTTTGATTCGAACGATTCGTTCATTCGTACGAAAACGAACGAACGAAAAAAAAGAAAAAAAAGAAAAAAAAAGAAAAACGAAAACGAATTGCACATGTCTAGTTGAAGTCAGGGCTATATACAGGCCACTTGAGTTCCTCCACACCAAACTCATCAAACCATCTCTATAAGGACCTGGCTTTGTGCAGGGGGGTACAGTTATGCTAGAACAGAAAAGAACCTTCCCCAAACTGTTGTCACAAGGTTAGAAGTGTAAAATTACTGTCTAAAATGTTACCTCTATACTGAAACAGTTATGCCCCGTACACACGGTCGGAAATTCTGACCACAAAATCCGTCTGATTTTTTCCGACGGATTTTGTCCGACACTGGTGTTGCATACACACGGTCGGACAAAGTTGTCAGAAAATCCGATCATTCTGAACGCGGTGACGTTCGTTGCGTACGACGGAACTACGTAGAGGCTATTAGCCTATAGGTTTGGTCTCCTAATTTGATCTGAGCATGCGTGGCACTTTGTCCGTGGGAATTCTCTACACACGATCGGAAAAAGTCCGATCGGATTTTGTTGTCGGAAAATTTGAGAGCAGGATCTCAAATTTTTTCTCAAAGTCCGATGGAGCCCACACACGGTCGGATTTTCCGACAACGTGGTCCGATCGGACACTTTCCGTCGGAATTTCCGACCGTGTGTACGGGCCTAACGGGACACTTCACTGGATATTGATTAATTGGAGAGGTATCCACATACTTTTAGCTAGATGTAATAGTCAGGTGTCAATACACTTTTAGTCATATAGTGTATAAATACATATGTCTACTATATGCATGTAAAGGAAACATGTAAAATGTAGTGCTGTTGATTGCACATCACTTGTGGAACACCATGGGTGTTCAACCTGTTGTCCTCCAGCTGTTGTGAAACTACAAGTCCCATGAGGCATTGCGAGGCTGACGGTTACAAGCATGACTCCTAAAGGCAACAGCTGGAGGGCCACAGGGTGAGCACCCATGTTATAAGGCATTGTCCCTGACCTTTGTTTACTGCTCAACACCTAATTCAATCAATCACTATACCAGGAGCTAATATGCTTGACCCAATACCTCCTATATCTGAAGGGGGGTGTAATGTGAAGGGGATCTGTGATGTAAAGTGGGAGCTGTGATGTTAAAGTGGTTGTAAACCCTTACAAACCACTTTGACCTACAGGTAAGCCTAGATTAAGGCTTACCTGTAGGTCCAATAAATATCTCCTAAACCTACATGGTTTAGGAGATATTTAGAAAAGAAAAGGCATCGCTGTCTACGGCGCATGCGCCGTAGACAGCGGCGCGCAGGCGCACTGCGCATGCCGGGTTCACAGGGATATGCCGCTTTCCTGCGCATGCGCGGGAGTGACATCATCGCCGCTCCAGCGAATGACAGCGCTGGAGCGGCGAGACCCGGAAGTCACTCCGGGTTTGATGCCGACGCAGAAGATCGTGGATGAGGACCGCTTCGGGGGCTTCGTTCTCAGGTAAGTCATTCATAATGAGCTAGTATGCTATGCATACTAGCTAATTATGCCTTTGCCTTGCAGGGTGTCTTTTTTTTTTTTTAAGAGGCTTTACTTCCTCTTTAAGTGGGGGTTGTGATGTGAAATGGGCACTGAGGACAATGATATACAGGGGGGAATGTGCTGTAAAAGGGGGCTGTGATGCATTATAGCGCAAAACATTGTACAGGCTTGACCCACATGAATTTTAATTTAACACCACTTGTATGGTTAGTAGTAGTTAGTCATATTGAACTGGGCTTGTTCTGTAATGTTGAAGATGTTTCAATACCTATCCAAGTGGCTTCCTTGGTTTAAATAAGTGTTAGTAACATACCCATATACCTGCCTTGACACACTGTATGACACTATGATAACTGGATTAAGGTGTCTGTGCTGCCTGTATGGATATAAATGCTAAGGAGTGTTCCGGACACTGACTTAAGCCTCGTACACGCGATCAGATTTTCCACAGACAAAACCTCAGATTTTTGCCTGAAGGCGTGTGCCTGGATTTTGTCTTGCATACAAACGGTACACAATTGTCGGCCAACATTCGCACTTTTCGTTTCTCACTTTTCAGTTAGTTTCTGAACCAGACATGTTGCGGAACCAGAGGAGATAACGTGTTATTTATTATTGGCCTTGGAGTTATTGCTTTGACCCAAGTCCAGTCCAGGAACAGGAGGAGGACCATTGATTGCTTTATTAATCGTGACCAATTATGTCATATGTCTTTGCTGCGGGAGCTCCAGGAGAATAATCCGGATGATTTTTGGAATTATCTCCGGATGACGGACCCCTGCTTTCACCAACTCTTGGCATTGGTGACCCCCTATATTAAGAAGCAGGACACATGCATGAGGCTTTTATTTTATTTTTTGGCTGAATAATAATGATTTGATTTGGTATATTTTCTATATTTTTGGATGCATAGAATGCTCTTTTTGGTTAAGTTCTATTGGCAGATATCATGTCTAATTTTATTTGTTTTCTTTTTTTAAATGCACAATAAAAAAAATTGTGTAGAATAATACTTGGCTATGTATTTTACTTCAAATGACAGTTTGGGAGTCGGCAGTTACATTTTTTTTTTTTTTTTTTAAATTTTTTATTTTTCACACAGGAACAGGTCCCACATGGACCAACAGGTTACAACATAATATGATTGCAATACAAATACAAAAATAAACTTCGCATTATGACACGTTTAACATAACATCTTGAAAAAAAAAAGAAAGGAAAAAGAAATACTTCTTTGGCAGCTAACGGATATATGATGGTGTCAAATACCAATGTTGCATTGTGTAGTGTAGAATCTGTCCCGCTCTGCTAATGGAGCAGAGCAGGTTATTGTGAATTTGGTCTTTATAGAAAGGTTTTGCCTGTGTATGGAGAGTTTGGAGCGTATCTCGTCCTTGAGTGCAATCTACTTTTGTCTATTAGCATGTCCAGACTCAAACATGTCGGTCCCGCGGGGCCGGCTCCCTTTTTCCTTTTTAACTCCCCCCTTCAGGGGGGGAGGTCAGCGTAGAGAAAAGGTTAGTTAGTTAGAAAGGGGGGGGGGGGGGAAACCAGAGGGGGGAAGAGAGGGGGGGAGGGGTGGACACGAGGGAAGGTACACCCCACGACCATGGTGCGCTGTTAGTGTGTTGTCAGAGAGTGTGATCGATTCTGTAATGGCATATACCCCATACTCCCAGGGATATATCTAACAACTCGTTTGTTCAGGTGCCGTCTCCGTCCTTCTCAAAGCCTGCCCTTCCTCTGAAAAAATGAACATAGACCAGAGCTGCCACGTCTTGGTGTATGTCTCCTGTCTCTTCTGTTCGGTTAGGATAAGGTCTTCCATCGTCCTTATTTCCTCCACTTTTTGAAGCCAGAGGTCGATGGACGGTGGAAGAGTAGATTTCCAGCAGAGGGGAATACAGGCCTTTGCTGCGTCTAGTAAATGGCGAATCACCGAATTTTTATATTTCCTGTCAGGGGTATCTGTTGCATGAAGGAGGAAGATTGCCGGGTCAGCGGGTATAATTCTTTCTGTCATTTTTTGTATTGTCTGGTGTATAACTTTCCAAAAGTGACTTAGTTTGGGGCACGACCAGAAGATGTGCAGTATGTCTCCTTTCTCTGTCTGGCAACGCCAGCATCTATCCGTTGTTGTCGGGAAAAATTTGTGGAGTATGGCTGGGGTTCTGTACCATCTAGACAGGATTTTGAAATTCGTCTCCTGTGTTTTGGCACATATTGAGGATTTGTGCGTGTAGGCAGTTACATTTTAAAAAATACAATGTAAAATTAACAAGGGACACCAACATAGTTGTATCTTTGATCTTAAAAAATACAGGATAATGGTGTTGTGGTAACTTGCACACAAAAAAAAAAAAAAATAACAAGCATAATAATATTATTCTTGATATCACTAGAAAAAAAAGCCTTTGAAAATCTGTTTGCAATAACTCCATCAGTATCACCAGCAAAGCAGCTTCATTATTATCCCATTAAAGAAGAAGAGAATTGTGCGCTGCATTTCGAGACTTCATAATTTGCCGCGTCACGGATGTTAATTCTCCATTACAAACGCTAGTTTACAAGACCGACTGCTTCTGGCTCGCTCTTGCTTCGGAGCATGCGTGTTTGTACTTTGGACTTTTGTCCGATGGACTTGTGTACACACGCTCGGAAAATCCGACAACACATTTGTTGGCGGAAAATTTTAAAGCCTTCCATCCAACATTTGTCTGCTGAAAATCCGACAATTGTCCGATGGAGCGTACAAACGGTCGGATTTTCCGCCAACAGCCTGTCATCACACATTTCCCGTTGGAAAATCTGATCGTGTGTACGAGGCTTAAAACTGAAGAAGTGATTGGATAGGCTGCAAACTGTCCAGAATGAGTCCAGTTACTGTGACTACCGGTAATTACTAAAAGCTAGATTTTTTTTAAATATTAAGTGTAGTTTAAGGGTGCTGTTGAAAAGTGTTAAAGTAGAACTGAATGCAAAACATTTTTTTTCTCCATTTTGGATCGAGTAAGGGAGGGTTATAACCCCTGTCAGTATTTTTGCTATCATTTCAGAGATTTATTTTCACTTCCTGCCTCATAGCCACAACAGTATGTGAAAATACGGTAAATCTCTGATAGTCACCAAGGTCACCAGAACTAGTATTCCCATTGGAAGATTTCCCCTCTATTCCTGTTCTGGTGACCACTCAAAAATTGGGATTTTCTATCAGTTTTATTGATAACATTAACCAAGTACACAGAACCGACAAGGACACAGAAATCAATAAAAAAAAATTAACAGCTATTCTAATCCCTCACCTATTTAAAAAAAAATTAAAAAAATAAGTTTGCTTTTAGTAATACTGTAAATAGCAAGGCACGCCATTTTTTAGAGCATGTGTTCTTTCTTTCTTTTTTTTTCCATGTTTGATGGTTTAGTTCACCCACTTTCCAGTTCACAATCTGCTAACCCATTTTTCCACCCATTTTATTAAAATATTTTTAAAAGAGGCTACTAGAGCCTCTAGCTCTAGGTTTGGTAGGTTTATTCCATTGCAGCAGGTGTATCATTTTAAACACAAATAGAGAAATTATTCCTGAAAATTGAACAATTTTGTTAGCTGTTTAACCATAAGTGTGGTGAAAGATGGCTGGTGTTCAAAAAGTGACATATGAGAAGACATTATACCTATAGTTACATAGTAGGTGAGGTCGAAAAAAGACAAATGAAGTCCAACTTGTGTGAGTGATTATATATCAGTATTACATTGTATATCCCTGTATGTTGTGCTCTTTTAGGTGCTTATCTAATAGTTTCTTGAAACTATCGATGCCCCCCGCTGAGACCACCGCCTGTGGAAGGGAATTCCATATCCTTGCCGCTCTTACAGTAAAGAACCCTCTACTGTACACAGTTTAAGGTTAAACTTCCTTTCTTCTAATTTTAATGCCCATGAGTCTTGTTAAACTCCTTTTCGCAAAAAAGTTTTATCCATATTGTGGGGTCACCAGTACAGTATTTGTATATTGAAATCATATCCCCTCTCAAGCTTCTCTTCTCCAGAGAGAATAAGTTTAGTGCTCGCAACTTTTCCTCATAACTAATATCCTCCTTTATTAGCTTTGCTGCCCTTCTTTGTACTCGCTCTATTTCCAGTACATCCTTTCTGAGGACTGGTGCCAAGAACTGGACAGCATACTCCAGGTGCGGCCGGACCAGAGTCTTGTAGAGCAGGAGAATTATCGTTTTATCCCTGGAGTTGATCCCCTTTTTAATGCCAATATTCTGTTTGCATTGTTAGCAGCAGCTTGGCATTGCATGACATTGCTGAGCCTATCGTCTACTAGGACCCCCCCAGGTCCTTTTCCAGGTTTACACATTTCTTTCTAAATTAGCCACTAGCAACACACGTTTTATATATATATGAGTCAAAATGTGCACAGACTCCTGAGATACAAAGGTGGAACTATACAATGTGCAGGATCTCACAAAAGTGAGTACACCCCTCACATTTTTGTAAATATTTTATTATACCTTTTCATGTGACAACACTGAAGAAATGACAATCTTCTTATAGCCTAGGCCATCTTTATGTAGAGCAACAATTATTTTTTTCAGATCCTCAGATAGTTCTTTGTCATGAGGTGCCATGTTGAACTTCCAGTGACCAGTATGAGAGAGTGAGAGCGATAACACCAAATTTAACACACCTGCTCCCCATTCACACCTTAGACCTTGTAACAATAACAAGTCACATGACACCGGGGAGGGAAAATGGCTAATTGGGCCCAATTTGGACAATTTCCCTTAGGGGTGTACTCACTTTTGTTGCCAGCGGTTTAGACATTAAAGCGGAGCTCCGTCCTGGGGAAATTTTTTTTTTTTTTTTTTAAAAAGTCAGCAGCTACAAATACTGCAGCTGCTGACTTTTAAAAATCGGACACTTACCTGTCCCAGGGTCCAGCGATGTGGGGGAACGAGGCCCCCCCCTCGTTCCCAGAGCCGCTCACGGCGCCGACATTCCTAATGTGGGAACCCGGCTGTGGCTTCACAGCCGGGCACCCACTGCGCATGCGCGAGCGGCGCCGTGCGCCGCGATTTGACGCTCAGTCATCTGGGACACGTGACAGGTCCCAGATGACTGTGCGGCGCCGAGGGGCAAGTGACGTTTAGCCCGGGCACTGAAGGTGGCAGACTACGGGGGACCCCCTAGCAACAGGCATTTAGAGGTGAGTAAATTTTTTTTTTTTTTCCAATTATTTTTTTTTTATTTTTTTATGATTTTTAAGCCCTTTTTTTTTTTTGACCGCAACCCCACTTTAATGGCTGTGTGCTGGGTTATTTTGAGGGGACAGAAAATTGACACTGTTATACAAGCTGTACACTCACTACTTTACATTGTAGCAAAGTGTCATTTCTTCAGTGTTGTCACATGAAAAGATAGAATAAAATATTTACAGAAATGTGAGGGGTGTACTCACTTTTGTGAGATACTGTATATATACACAGGCAGTGTTTATGCATTGATTATATATTGTACATGTCCATACTGCTGCTTTGATAAATGTCATTATGCTGCTTGAGCAAAAATAGACACCTCATGGGTGGAACTTAGGTCCCGACGTGCTAAAACACGCCCACTTGAAAAAGATATTCAAACAGGCAGTGATTAGAAAGAAAGAGCAGTAGCTGTACCATTGTCAAAGGCTCATTAGTGGAAAGGCAGGGAGCAGACGCCTCTTGCAGCTGTTGTGCAATTTATTTTGCGTCTTGATTCCTGTCTCTAATCAGCCACCAGGAGGATGAAAAGGATGCTGAAGAGATGTCACTTTCCTTCATGAATTATTCAATTAGCTACCTTAGCTGTCTTCCGTGGAATTTGTTATGTCTCACAAACCGACAATACATTATTCTCATTAATAAAAAAAAGACACAGCTTGGCTGATGCTAAGCAAATTAATTTGGATTTTATTACAGGACTGGTATGAAGGTAAAATAATGTAGTAACAGTTTGTACTTTAATTTATTAGGAGTATATTTATTAGTGGTACTGTATATAGTGGGTTTTCCAGCAGTAAATCTAAGTAATAAATAAGTAAGCTGTACAGAACAAATAAAAGTGCATGCATGGTTTTTCCTTTCAGAAAGAAAGGGGAAGATTGCTGTACTTACTGTCTTCCTACTGATCAGATACTTTAACCGCTTAAGGACCGTGTCACGCCGATATACGTCGGCAGAATGGCACGGCTGGGCACAATCACGTACCTGTACGTGTCTCTTTAAGAGCCCAGCCGTGGGTCGCGCGTGTGACCCGGTCCTGAGCTCCGCGACCGTGGCCACGGGACCCACGGACCCGATCGCTGCTGGTCTCCCGCGATCGGGTCACAGAGCTGAAGAACGGGGAGAGGTATGTGTAAACAAACCTCTCCCCGTGCTTCCTAGTGACACTGTCACTAATCGGCTGTTCCTGTCATCGGGAAAGCCGATCAGTGATGTTGAATGTCAAGCCACGCCCCCCTAGAGTAAAAAAAAACACACACACGTCACACTTAACCCCTCCCCGCCCCCTAGTGGTTAACTCCTTCACTGCCAGTGTCATTTACACAGGAATTAGTGCATTTAAATAGCACTGATTGCTGTATAAATGACAATGGTCCCGAAAATGTGTCAAAAATGTCCGATGTGTCCACCATAATGTCGCAGGTCACAATAAAAATCGCTGATCGCCGCCATTACTAGTAAAAAAAAAGAAATATTAATAAAAATGCTATAAAACTATCCCCAATTTTGTAAATGTTATAACTTTTGCGCAAACCAATCAATAATCGCTTATTGCAATTTTTTTACCAAAAATATGTAGAAGAATACGTATCGGCCTAAACTGAGGAAAAAAATAGTTTTTTTTTATATATTTTTGGGGATATTTATTATAGCAAAAAGTTAAAAAATATTGCATTTTTTTCAAAATTGTCGCTCTATTTTTGTTTATAGTGCAAAAAATAAAAACCGCAGAGGTGATCAAATACCACCAAAAGAAAGCTCTATTTGTGGGAAAAAAAGGACGCCAATTTTGTTTGGGAGCCACGTCGCACAACCGCGCAATTGTCAGTTAAAGCGACGCAGTGCCGAATCGCAAAAAGGGGCCTGGTCCTTTGGCTGCAAATATGAGTGCATATAGCCTCCTAAAATATGACAAAGATGGTCTTCTTGAAGCAATGCCTGGCCATTATCCCCTAGCACAAAAAGAAGAAAAGGCCAAAGTATGCTACCTCTCATAATCAACCACTGGTTTGTCCCATTACAAGCACATAGTAGTTTCCCTATGCACCTTTAAATAATATTGAGACATTTGGACATTGGCAGAGGGATTGGAAGCTAGATTTGAGAGAAAAGCTTATTCAAGAAAATTAGGGCTGTGGAAATTAAAGATTAATTCCTCGATTAATCGTTAATTTTTTTGATTGATCAAAATTCTTTTGATCGGTACTCTACTCTCCGCCGGCTTCCGTGTTTTCCGTCGGAGATCCGGTGACGTCATGAACATCGACGTCACCGGTCTCCTCCACCCTTCCCCAAGTGCCTCCGTCTGCTAACGAAGATAAGGGGGGAGGAGTCCGGTGACGTTAAAGTTCTGATTGAACGTAACGCGTACAGGGGAGGAGCTACGCATGATGTCGCCCCGCTGCTGCCCTACGGAACTAACACGATTGTCGGCTTTACATGCTGTGTTTTTATCATCTTTATGTGAGTAGTTTGTGTTTGAACACAAAAATTACATCTTATACTTAAGCAGTGATCTTTTCTTTCTACCCATGACCTGGCGTCCTTGCTGAGATCTAAGGAGATGTGAGAGAAGTTTATGGTCCGTGTTAACCCTTTTGATACTCACTTGCGTGACCACCTGTTTGCACAGGGGTCCATGCCATAAGGTGAGAGTGATTAGTTAGACCGGAGTTGGAGGGATTGTCATGCTACTGTGGAAAAAATTACTTAGGTCAGTGCTACAGTTTGAATTTAAAACGGATTTGTGTGAACTGTGAAGTTAAGTCATGGATTGTGGAAACTAACTAGTGTCAGGTGATTGTATATAGTGTATACCACATTTACCACTGACTAATGCAGAGTTGCAATGCAAGGAGATCAGCTAAAAGTAGTTGGATCTGTATGTGTGTAATAATTAATCAAAATTAGTTGATTAATCGATTTAAAAAAATTCATCGAACACGGAAATTTTAATCAGTAACAGCCCTAAAGAAAATGTTTACTCACTATAAAATTATGCTAGTATTTGTTAGTTTAAAGCAACCCCAAATGCCCCTGTAACTATTTTCTGGAATTTTTTGTTTTAATTCCCTTTTTATTCACCTAAATCTGTGATGCTCCAGTTTTGAGGCTTCTATCTTCTTCTGTTTAGAGGAGGCAGGGTTATTCTTCCTATTGGATGTGCAGTGCTGACTCTTCTTAGGATCCAGAAGAGAGACTGGCCATCAAACTTTTAGCAGACCTTTGAGGACCGAGATCATCTACATCTATTGATAACTGGTCCCACTGACCCAGAAACAGCGCTTGCAAGGGACTCAGATGGCTGACTTAGATGAACACAAAACTTGTGTTAAACAAAAGACATGCTGGTTGAGTGAGGAGAGGAATAATAAAAGGGTTACTCTTTGCTCAGAGAATGGCTTTGACAGAGGCAGCTCTCTAATTAGGCAAATTAGGCGGTCGCCTTAGGCCTCACCCTCACAGGGGCCTCGCGGCCGCCTAATTTGCCTCGTGTGTGTGTGGGACTTGACAATCTGGTAATAGAATATCTGGATTGCCTATTCGTCTGGACTGTGAAAGGCAGGAGAAGTTCTCTGCTGGTCCTAGAAGAAGGCCGGTAGGTCAACAAGGGCATTACCAAGAGAAGAAGAGAACCAGGGCACCAAAGATAAGATAGAGTGGTGTGCACAGCAAACACCAAACTGTTATTGTTAAGGCCCCTTTTGCACCATAACTGTAGGAAAACCATAACACATATGCCATGACGGCACAATATATTAAACCACAAAAAGCACATTACATCATGCCATACCTGTAAATTATATAATTGATCAAGAACATATTGTTCTACAACTGCACAATGTAATAAACCACAAGAGCGAGTTCATCCAGCGTAAATATTTGAAATCACTGCAGCAAATTATATAACATGGTAGAATATAGTTACATAGTAAGGTTGAATAAAGACACCAGTCCATCCAGTTCAACCGGAGTGAGTGCGGGTGTGTGTCTACAGTTGTCCCTATCCCTGTACATTGCGTCTCATTAAAGCGGTTCTGCACTGGGTTTTTTTTTTGGGGAATATGCTAAGGATTAATATCAAAATTGGGGGACTCACCTGTTCCATCTTCCATCGCGATCGCAGACGGTTTTCCTCCGATAAAGTTCTTTATATTCTGCTTTTCTGCTGGGGGCCATCTTGCCTGTGGGCATGTGAAACCCCACAGGCACTTTAGATGGCCCAGATTGCACCGCCGTTACTGCGCCGAGCTCGCGCGTGCGCAGTAACGGCAAAGTTCAGCTCACGTTCTCCGAAATCTCGCAAGATTTCGGAAGATGCCCGCACAGACTCCTGGGATCAATGACACCAGATCCCAGGAAACAGTGCGTCGTGACGAGGATCCCCGCACAGACCCCGCCCACCCCCGCAGAGACAGAGGACCGGAAGTCATCGATTACAAGGTAAGTGAAAAAAAAAAAAAAAAACACATTTCATTTAGTACTCTTTGCCTGATTTGGAAGGCAAAGAGATTTACTAAATGAAATGTGTGCAGAACCGCTTTAAGATGCTCATCTATTATTATTTATTTAAGGTACCCATATAGCGCCATCAATTTATGCAACGCTCCACACATACATCGCAAACTCACATCAGTCCCTACCCTCAAGGAGCCCACAATCCAAGGTCCCCAACTCACATTCATATACTAGGACCAATTTTGGACATAAGCCAATTAACCTACCAGCATGTCTTTGGAGTGTGTGAGGAAACCAGAGTACCCAGAGGATTGGGATACGAACCAGCAACCCTTTTTACTGCTAGGTAAGAGTGCTACCCACTACACCATTGTGCCGCCCAATATCAGTTAAGCCCCATACACACGGTCGGACTTTTTCATGGATTCTGTCCGATCGGACAATGTTGTTGAAAAATCAGACCGTGTGTATGCACCATCGGACAGTGTACGTCGGATTGTCCGACGGACAAAGTCTTATCTCCTGCTGGAAAGATTTGCCGACAACACGGTCCGATCACACCAAATCCGATCGTGTGTACGGTTGTCCGACCGGACAAAGTGCTACGCATGCTCAGATCACATTACAAGACCAAAGCTATTGGCTACTAGCCTCTACGTAGTCCCGTCGTAGGCAACAAACGTCACCACGTTCAGAATGATCGGATTTTCCGACAACTTTGTCCGACCGTGTGTACGCAAAACCAACATCAGACAAAGTATGACGGACAGGATCCGACCGACCTGGTCCGCGGATTGTCCGACCGTGTGTATGGGGCTTTAGTGTAATGTTATATTATTTAATGGCATAACCCAAAAGCACTTCAAATCTAATTCCAATTAACTGCAAAATTTTACCCTTCCGCACTGTCATTTTACCCCATTCAGTAAGAATTTATCCTGTCAACATTTTCTTACCACCCATCATTACCCTCCCTCACTCACCCATCAGCATTTCACTCTATCCAACAGCAGTTCACACACTACTACTTAAATCATGAGAAGAAACTTCTTTCTTCCCATAGCGCTGATAACCTAAACCATAAATGTACCCCCATCCCTTATTGTATCAGCGTCATAGCATACTAAGAGCCTTCCACCAATAGATCCAGGCAAAGGGAGGACATAACAAGTATGGAGATGTAGCCTAAAAGATGACACCATCGGGAGTCTTTCGCGTCGTCCTCTTCTTCTGGTGGGCTGCAAGGATCAAGGGTTAGTTGGAGCAGGGGTGGAGTGGCAAGAATTGGACTTGGAAGTTGTGAAGCCTACTCTGATGATGCACCCAAGGAAAGCCCCTATTCAGCCTACTTTTCAGCCCAGAATCATAAGATGATTTCCAGAGCTCTCCAGAAGTCCTCAAACCCGGGGCACTCTGTTACACATATGGCAACCAGAGCATCATTGGGCAATAATAAAGCACAGGGGTGGGAGGTCAGAGCATAAAAATACCACCTCTGTTTTCACTTTGCAGGTATTGGGGCTCTGAAATTTTTTTGCATAGACGTTCTACTTTTTACATTGGGAGCCTTGATAAATTTGGTCTGTTGGAAGTGAAGAGTACCAAGACCCAATAGGTAGTAGAAAGTGTTTCAGCTGCTTATTCAGAGTTGCTCTTTAATATCCAGGCGATTTCAGTACAAAATAGCTATACGCAATATAACTATGGAGTGTGTAAATGGTGTAACCTCAATATGACTCTACTTATGTACAGATTTCCACAACGCCTGCTAACACTTAACCATCTACTTTAGATGTCTAAAAGGCCACAAATTGCTGTTTTGTGAGCTAATGGCCATTGTACAGGGGACAGTAGGTTGAAAGCATTCAATCTAAAGTCTAGATCACTTTTACTGAGACAGTTAGTGAAACAGAAGCCTGAATTAATCCCTGGTATAGGTCAGCTAGGAAAAGCAACAGCTTAGAGGAACAGAACATAAAAGGAAAATGGCTAAAACAAATAATTTGTAGCATTGCTGCTGTCAGGAAAACATAACAGTTTGTCTTTTTTGACCTTCTTTTTGAAAATGTTAGTTGCTTTCTCTGCCTTCAGTACTTTCGGAGTTGTAGCCAACTTCGCTATGAGGATGGATCCATCCATAAGAATAAATGGGCATCAATTTGCTATCTTTCCTGATCTTTCCTGGCTGTGTGGTACTGGGCAGAATAGTATAGATTTCCAAAATGGGACTGCTGGGAAGCATTTATACTCTGGAAATGCAATGATAAGGGAGGGGGGAAAGCTGGCCAAAAAGGACAACTTCACTAAAAATGTATCTGGGTTGCCAGTCAATGGAAAACCAAAAAACACCAGTACAAGAAGGAAAGAAAGTGGGAGACGGTTAGGACATTTGCTCACACTATTTTTTGTCCGATTGTAATGTTGGAGTTAGATTTAAAGCGCATCTAAACCAAGAGGCTGCCCAACAAAAAACACTGATTACATGTGTAGACAGGTAGTGGTTAAAGTGGTTGTAAACCCCATTCATGAAATCTGACCTGGGCACATATATCTGTAGTGTTCACTTATCTACCTTGTCTTTCTGCTACTCTGTTCCTCTGTTATCAGCATGATAACTTCTGACAAGTTCTCAGACACAGGAGATAAAAGCAGCTGGAAATTTGTGTCGGGGAGGGAACTTAGAGATAGATAAGCAGAGAGCTTGTCTATTCACAGCACAGCTCTGCAAGTTTCTTTGTTCCTCTGCCTATGTGGAGTGGGGGTGTGTGCCTTTCCTCCAATCAGCTCACACACAGTATATGCACAGACTCCCCTCCCACTGCTGAAACAGGAAGAAACATTTGTAACAAGAGCTGCACTTTCTAAAGAATGTAGAAAGCTAAAGACAGCAGACATACATGTAAAACTTATGTAGGGAGATTTGTTTAATCTCTGTGTATCATCTAAGGCTGTTCACTTCACTGGGTATATGAGAGGGTTTACATCTATTAATGCTGCCCAAGCAGGAAGGGAAACAGTTAACTTCTTTTCCTGCACTTTTGCTGAGCCCCTGCCCCTCTCTCCATGTGCTGTAAATAAAAGGGAGGAGGACTCTGCCCAGACACACTGTCTGCATGGGAAGGGAAGACACAGACAACCAGCAAGATGTAGGAGAGTGTTCCTGTTCCTGATTCCAGTAAAGCTGCTATTCGCCTGTGTCCAGGAGCCTTCCACATGTAGGAAGATTGCTGGAACTTGCAGTCCCTCCTGAAGATACCAACCACGGACTCTGCCAAGAATGAACTATTTCCTATGCAGGTATGCTGAAGCAGCCATAAGCCTGAAGTTAGGGACTAGGGATGCTAGGAAATGTTGGCACTTTATCTTGTTTAAAACTTTTCCTTTGCTTGGTCTGAAGTTACTAAAGGGGTACAATGCAAGTAACCAGCACATATAGTCTACAGCCAGGGTCACTAAACACATTGGAGTATGAAGACAGCGGTACAAAGAGTTCATACAGTGTGATGTACAAGCAAGGGGTTTCCAAATGTAACAAAGGTTTCTCTAGCAGCCTGCCATTAAGCGTGTACATGTGGCAGGTGAGATAGTCTCCTGCGGTGAGGGAGATATTGATGGAACTCCTTCAGCAGCGATCTGTCTTGCATAGCAATGGGAGCAGATCTGCACTGCTGAGGCCCTTAAACTGTGCACAGGTACGAAAGACAAAGAGTTAAGTGAAGTGCATTGAGTCTGCATTGGTGCCTAGCGGGACCCCATACTGTTACTAGGAGTGAGGTAGCAGTGATATGCTAGACAGGTGGAGAGGGCATTGGCTTCGGGGGTCCCTCTTAAATGCACAAGTGACCAAAGTGATGAAAAAAACATCAAGAGCGTTTCATAGTTTCATAGTTTCATAGTTAGTAAGGTTGAATAAAGACACCAGTCCATCCAGTTCAACCTGAGCGAGTGTCTACAATTGTCCCTATCCCTGTACATTGCACACTCACATCGGTCCCTACCCTCGTTTGTTAAAGTTTGTTCATGTTTAGACATCTGTCCGGCTGCAGGGTGTACTGCACTGACCCTGTACATAGTGCCTAGCATAGCCCAGAAGAACCCACCCCAGGGGGATGCCTCTTATTTTACCCTTGCTTGGTGCCCAACGAGGAGGGAAATATGGAGGATGTGACAACCACCCTGTCACCCAGACCTGCCCATACCTGCCTTCATAATAGAAGAAATATCCCAAAAGAACTACAAATACATTTTTTATCAACGATTTTTAAGCGGTGACAGAAACCTCTATCTGTCCTCCATTTTCTTAGCACTGATAGGGGTGTGAACCTAGTAATGACAGTCAGATTTGCAGGACTGCTGTAAGAGCAAATGATATCAAGGCCTCAGGAAGGAGCTACTGTCAATCAAGTGCTTTCATCTCCCCCATTGGTAGTGGGGTAGTAGGACTAAACCATGGTATTCATATGCCATATAAACATTATTAAAGCAAAAAATATAAAGATAGAATTTTTTTTTAACTAATTACCTCAGTTGTGGTCTATACTAGACAAATTGGTTTATTTTTTGCCCCCAAAAATCAACAGAAGTTTGAGATCCATCTTTTAAATTTGTTTTCTACCTGTCTTTGATGTAGCCCAGGAATAACAAAGGTGGAACTTGGATTGCAGCACTAGGGGTGAACATTGTCTGCTCGAAGAGTGTTCCGAGCAGCTGATATGGGCTTGGCAATGGCAGAAAGTCTGGTGGCTCATCCAGGGGCTTCATGTGCTGCAACTTCTCTACAGTAAGAATACTCCTGAGTGCCAATCTGACGGTCTTTTTCAATATTTACTGTAAGTAGGATTGGGAGCCTGCATATGGGTCAAATAAACTCTGCTAACTAGGGATGGGCCGAACACCCCCCAGTTCAGTTCACACCAGAACATACGAACAGGCAAAAAGTTTGAGCGAACATTCAAACCCTATTAAAGTCTAGGGGACATGAACATGAAAAATCAAAAGGTCTCATTTTAAAAGCTTATATGCAAGTTATTGCCATAAAAAGTGTATGGGGACCCGGGCACTGCCCCAGGGGACATGTATCAATGCAAAAAAAAGTTTGCTGGTAGGACCGGCTTCCCACTGTGACAGTGGTCACACGATTGACGATCCTTCCTGTCCCCTGGGCATTCAGGACTGTTTAACCACTTCCAGCCCGCTGGCCGCCATATGATGGCTGGGCGGCGCAGCTCTCGTTCTGGGTGGACGTCATATGATAGCCCTCCAGAACAACCGCTCTTGCGGGCCTGTGGGGGCGTGCATAGTGGCGGTGGTGCGGTGTGTCAGTCTGACACACCGCTACACTGATCTCTGTAAAGAGCCTCTGACGAAGGCTCTTTACCACGTGATTAGCCGTGTCCAATCACGGCTGATCACGATGTAAACAGGAAGAGCTGTTGATCGGCTTTTCCTCACTCGCGTCTGACATGAGTAGAGGAGAGCTGATCGGCTGCTCTCCTGACAGGGGGGGGGTCTGTGCTGATTGTTTATTGACGCAGCCCCCCTTGGATGCCCACTTAGGATCACCAGAATGCCGCCAGGACCACCAGGGATGGCCACCACACTGGACCACCAGGTATGCCACCCTAGGGAAATGCCAATCAGTGCCCAGGCAGCTGCCAATCAGTGCCCATTCCAATGCCTGCCAGTGCCATCAGTGATGCCTAACAATGCCATCTATCTCTGTATATCAGTGCCCATCAGTACCACATATCAGTGCCGCCTATCAGTGCCCAGCAATACCGCCTATCAGTGCCACCCATAAGTACCCATCAGTGCAGCCTTCCAGTGCCCATCAGTGTCACCTATCAGTGCCACCCATGAGTGCCCATCAGTGCCCCCTATCAATGCCCATCAGTGCTGCATATCAGTGCCACCCATCAGTGCTGCCTACCAGTGCCCATCAGTGCTGCTTATCAGTGCCCATCGTCAGTGCCCATCAGTGTCACCTCGTTGGTGCCGCTTTATCAGTGCCCATCAGTGTCGCCTTATCAGTGCCCATCAGTGAAGGAGAAAACTTACTTATTTAGAAAACTTTTTTTTTTTTTTTTTTCAAAATTGTAGGTCTTTTTTTATTTGTTTAGCAAAAAAAAAACAAAAAAAAAAAACGCAGAGGTGATCAAATACCACCAAAAGAAATCTCTATTTGTGGGAACAAAATGATAAAAATTTTGTTTGGGTCCAGTGTAGCATGACCGTGCAATTGTCATTTAAAACTGCGACAGCGCTGAAAGCTGAAAATTGGCCTGGGCAGGAAGGGGGGTGTAAGTGCCCGGTATTAAAGTAGTTAAAGGAACACCAGGGAGGGTGTCAAGGGCTTACGTTTTATTTGGGAGGCTGTCGTGTGTTTTTTTTTTTTTACAATCACTTGGTAGGGCTCCAACCAATTTCCTTTGCATCCTGCACAAGGACACACTGCGCTGTGCTCAGTTTTGTACTCTGCGACCTATTTTGTAATCTGATTTATGTTATTATACCTAAATCATAACCTTCATTGTCATCACAAGTGCTGCACTCCGAGCGGATCTCATTACGATGGAGGGAGATGCCTTCGTCGCACACTTCCATTTAAATCACCAGGCTTCCGGCATAAAGCAGCACCTGCGGCAGGGTCTGACTCAAGTGTTATGGCTGGGAGAATTCTGAGCAGTAGAATGCCATGGAAGACATAAAAGAGATGGATTTGACAGCGGATAAGAGGCACTTAATAATCATATCAATATAATCATTTATATAGCACTTACAAATAGGGGATCAGTGTCACACGGCAGCGATGCCTTGGTAGTGACAGTATCAAATAACTCAGAGCAAACATTAAATCAGAGGATGGCTTGAGCAACAAATTATTATCTAGGCTCATGTTGAAGTCATCTCTACACAACTGCAAAAATGGGAAAGCCCTTCGAGCTCTGATAAACCTCCGTCCAGGATTTGTGGGCCTAGACTGGGCGAGTTTACAGTCTTTATTGAGGATTAAATGGAAATATACATGTAGCACTAACCCCCGAAGGAGCTGCTGGTTTTATTTGGGCTTACCGTTACCTCACCTGCTTGCTTCTCCGTTTTGGGGATCCCGTGGAAAGTGGCCCAAAGAATGTTGAAAAGGACACTGAATCCTCTTTGGATTATTTATTTAGACAAAAAGACAAAGTCTCTCAATAAAGGGTAGAGGGTTAGGGGTGAGTTCAGGTACTTAAATTGCAGGGTGAAGATATTAGAAGAATCCAGAGGATAAAACTGTTCCACAAAATCCTCCAGACCCTTTATTAGCTTTGTTGCCCTTCTTTGTACTCGCTCCATTTCCAGCACATCCTTCCTGATGACTGGTGCCCAGAACTGGACAGCATACTCTAGGTGCAGCCGGACCAGAGTCTTGTAGAGCGGGAGAATTATAGTTGATCCCCTTTTTAATGCATGCCAGTCCTTGCATGGGAGACAGAGCGGATGTCAGTGTTCCTTCCTCCGCTCGGCCCCCACTCACCCTGTAAGAAGAGCTGGACAAGAGAAGGTGGCCAACTCTGTGTAGCCCAGTCTGCCGATGAATGTTCTTGATTGGCCAAGAAGAGGACCAATCACAAGAGGGGAGAAGAGCATCATGGGATATTTAGTCTTAGCGATATAGAGGGGAGATCTGTATCCCCCTGCATGTTGGCTGAACTGAGAGGGAGAAGGGCAAGCATGACCCAGGAAAAGAGAGAGGCTCAGAGTTAATGATCTGGGGAGAGACCACAAGGCAGCCAGAGAGAGAAGACCACGAGAGCAGGAGATGGAGCTTTTTCCCCTTGCCTGCTGGGTGAGACATCAGGGCCTGAGCAAGGTGGTGACCCTTCCTGTCAGCAAGCTCCACAGTCAGATGTGTGTCAACTGTCACTGATACCTCACTATCTGCGTGGATACTCAGGGCACCTCCAGGCACATTTATACAGGCATCGCTGGGTCATCAGGTTGCCAGTTGGGCATCCTTTAAAAGCCTGTTCCAGGACATCCTATTCCTTTGGGCTTTGGTATCTTCAGGATTGGTGAGCGGGTGAAAGCCCACCCTGTGTACACTCTAAAAAGACCCTGCATGCAGACACCTTTACCCCATCTCTGTGCATGGGATTTGCATTCTTTATTGCTGGTCGCCATTGCACTGCAATTCCCTTGAGCCGTTGTTAACCTCTTAGCGCCGGCGCCTCCTGGCCCTTTCAGAGGTTTATGATGCTGGGAGGCAGGGTGTGGGGTGGAGTCAGGGGCCGAGCCAAGGGGGAGGTGGCAAAATGAGGTTTCGCCTAGGGTGTAAAAAATCCTTGCCCCAGCCCTGCCCATGTAAACAAGGCCTTAAAGTCAGGGAACTTGGTGCTAATTGCTGAGTGCACTAGCTCAAACCCTGTTTCCGATTAGACTTGTCATATTTAGATGCGTTGCACAACAGCTGTAGTAAGGAAGTGGAGGTAAGACTACCGTGTTTCCCCGATAGTAAGACACCCCCGATAGTAAGACGTATCGGGAGTGTCAGAGGGGACAGCTAATGTAAGCCGTACCCCGAAAGTAAGACGTATGTCTTACTATCGGGGAAACACGGGGGATTTGCCTGCAGAGACCAGAGCCGAATGAGATGCAGAGTAGCGCAGGAAGCGTCTATCTGTCATACGTTGTCTCTCATGTCACTCAGCGCTGCTCGCTCCCCGGCGGCCCCTCCTCTCTTCTCGTCAATCCCCATTGGCTTGAGACATCATCTGGGATAGACGAGAAGAGAGGAGGGGCCGCCAGGGAGCGGGCAGCGTGACATGAGAGACAACATATGACAGATAGACGCTTCCTGCGCTACTCTGCTCGCAAGTAAGATCCCCAGATGTGCCCCATGCCCTGATGCCCTAATGTGCCCCATGCCCTGATGCCCTAATGTGCCCCATGCCCTGATGCCCTAATGTGCCCCATGCCCTGATGCCCTAATGTGCCCCATGCCCCATAATGTGCCCAGATGTGCTGTGCCCCATAATGTGCCCAGATGTGCTGTGTCCCCCATAATGTGCCCTGATGTGCTATGTGCCCCATAATGTGCCATAATGTGCCCTGATCTGCTATGTGCCCCATGATGTGCCCTGATGTGCTATCTGCCCCATAATGTGCTATGTGCCCCATAATGTAAGACATACCCCGAAAGTAAGACATAGTGGGGCTTTTAGGGATAAAAAGAAAGTAAGACACTGTCTTACTTTCGGGGAAACACGGTATGATGATGACGGCTGTTAGCCAACAGGCTATGTTATGACAAGGCTGGCATCTATGCATGCTTGCACTGCTCATTGTTAGTAGCTGGAAGCTTTGAGCCTTTATTCCCACATTACGTCACTTTACAAAAATAGAATGGATATCCTTGTACAGCTGCCACATGTAGAGATTTAGGTCTACACAAAGATTTTAGTTAATTATATTCAATGCAGAAAACATCAGTGCTTATAGACATTCACTGTACCACTCAAAAGCATTCAGTACAATAACAGTGTACTTCACATGGATCGCCTGGAAGTGCTGCATGAACTTTCCAATTCTGTATTTGTATGAATAGGATAATGTGCGACACAGGCATTGAAAAGTACTTTGACAGATACCAATTACAGCCCGTTAAGTGGAATGTATTGCCTTTCTTAGAGCAACACTTAGAAACAGTCAGGAGAGGTTTACACTTGCAGTTGGGGTAGTATAAACACATGGTTGAACCAAGCTTTTACTTCCATCCAACCTCTCCCCCTTAAATTAGTTGTAAAGGTTCAAAGTGTAACACCCTCTAGCTAGTGAGCTGGATGTATATACTGTAGGTTTGTTAATGTAGTAAAATTGGTTTGGCTGATAGCCAGGCCTGGGTTGAACTTGGGTCAGGGCTAATTGACTCAGGGAGGCTGGATGACTCAGCAAACAGCCTCTCTGGTGACTCCTCCTGCTTTCTGTAACCTTCCAGAATCAGTGGGTAGAGACTAGGATGAGTTTTTTAGAGTATTGATGAGGGCCCCAGCCAATCCCCAGCATATGGGCTGACAGGGGGCAGGCCACCTCATAAATGGGGCCTGCCAGCATGGGGCAGTCGGGTGGAATATGGAGATGGAGTGGTGAGGAGGCTGTTGGAGGCCCAGTCTGGGGGGGAGACATGGGGCCTAGGGCTCGGGTGCTGGAGGGACCATCTACAACACATGGAGGAATCCTATCCTGGAGGTACCGGAGCAAGGAGAGGACAGCAGGTGTGAGTCAGCATGTCTGGGAGATCTCCTGAGAAGTCAGCCAGGTGGGCTGGTGAGGACCGAGGAGAGAAAGTGTCAGTTTGGGAGGACTGTGGAGAAGTTGCCAGAAGGGCTAATGAGAGGGGCAGCTGCAGCCAGGTGGGTTGGCAGTGCTTGATAAGTGGTGCTGGGATCAGCAGCCACAGGGAAGTAAGCTGGGCACTGATTTTTGCTACACACTAAAGGGGCCTCGGGTTCCTGCTTATAACAGGCAACAAAAACTGTCCCCTTAGTCAACTGAATAGGGCTGAGTCACTACAGCCCACTACATTCATGTGGTTGCAGCAGTATAATGCAGGTTATAACAGGTGGTAAAGGAGGTGACATAATGCCTCCTCACCAACTGTCAAAAGCCCCCTGAAAAGCGATCTATCCCAGATAGTTTTTCAGATGGCACCACAAGTGTAAACGAGCACTAAGGACTTGTTTACCTCGCAATCCCCATGTCCAGTGTGCAGCTCTGCATGTGCATCTACATGCATTTGTAATACGTTTGTGGTGCATTTGTGTCTTTTTTAGGCATTATTTATGGTTTTTTTTTACTGAGTTGTATTTACCATTTTTTGTGGTGCGTTCACATGCATTCTGGTGTAAAATATGCAGCTTGGTGTGTTTTTATTAAACGCAGATGAAGACCTGCAATGATGTAAACTAAGCTCATTGAAATACATTCCTTTTTCTTGCATATGTGTTTGTACTGCGTAACAGTGTCTGACTGCATCTGGCCTAAACTGTATCTCACTCCATCTGGTATAAACAGTATCTGACTGTATCTGGTGTAAACAGTGTCTGACTGCATCTGGTGTAAACAGTGTCTGACTGCATCTGGTGTAAACAGTATCTGACTGCATCTGGTGTAAACAGTATCTGACTGCATCTGGCCTAAACTGTATCTCACTCCATCTGGTATAAACAGTATCTGACTGCATCAGGTGTAAACAGTGTCTGACTGCATCTGGTGTAAACAGTGTCTGACTGCATCTGGTGTAAACAGTATCTGACTGCATCTGGCGTAAACAGTATCTGACTGCATCTGCCGTAAACAGTATCTGTCTGCATCTGCCGTAAACAGTATCTGACTGCATCTGCCGTAAACAGTATCTGACTGCATCTGCCGTAAACAGTATCTGACTGCATCTGCCGTAACCAGCATCTGACTGCATTTTCCGCAAACAGTGTCTGACTGCATCTGGCGTAAACAGTATCTGACTGCATCTGGCGTAAACATTATCTGACTGCATCTGGCGTAAACATTATCTGACTGCATCTGATGTAAACAGTATCTGACTGCATCTGGCATAAACATTATCTGACTGCATCTGATGTAAACAGTATCTGACTGCATCTGGCATAAACATTATCTGACTGCATCTGGTGTAAACAGTATCTGACTGCATCTGCCATAAACAGTATCTGACTGCATCTGGCATAAACATTATCTGACTGCATCTGATGTAAACATTATCTGACTGCATCTGCCATAAACAGTATCTGACTGCATCTGGTGTAAACATTATCTGACTGCATCTGCCATAAACAGTATCTGACTGCATCTGCCATAAATTGTGTCAGGCTGCATCTGACATAAGTAGTGTCAGACTGCATCTGGCATAAATAGTGTCAGACTGCATCTGGCATAAATAGTGTCAGACTGCATCTGGCATAAATAGTGTCAGACTGCATCTGGCGTAAACAGTATCTGTCTGCATCTGGCGTAAACATTATCTGACTGCATCTGCCATAAACGGTATCTGACTGCATCTGCCATAAACGGTATCTGACTGCATCTGCCATAAACGGTATATGACTGCATCTGCCATAAACATTATCTCACTGCATCTGGTGTAAACAGTATTGGACTGCATCTGCAATAAACAGTGTCTGAATGCATCTGGTATAAACAGTATCAGACTGCATCTGACATAAACATTATATCACTGCATCTGGTACAAACAATATATGACTGCATCTGGCCTACACAGTGTCTGACTCCATCTGGAGTAAACTGTATCTGACTGCATCTACCGTAAACAGTATCTAACCGCATCTGCCGTAAACAGTATCTGACTGCATTTGCAGCAAACAGTGTCTATTCTAACTGCATCCGGCATAAAACACTGCATCTGATGTAAACAGTATCTGACTGCATATGGCATAAACAGTATCTGACTGCATCTGGAGTACAAATTATCAGACTGCATCTGTCGTAAACAGTATCTGACTGCATCTGCCGTAAACAGTATCTAACTGCATCTGCCGTAAACAGTATCTGACTGCATTTGCAGCAAACAGTGTCTAACTGCATCTTGCGTAAAACACTGCATCTGATGTAAACAGTATCTGACTGCATCTGGCATAAACAGTATCCGTCTGCATCTGGCGTAAAAATTATCAGACTGCATCTGGCATAAACAGTATATGACTGCATCTGTAGTGAACAGTATCTGACTGCATCTGGTGTAAACAGTGTCTTACTGCATCTGGCCTAAACAGTATCTGACTGCATCTGACATAAACAGTAGCTGACTGCATCTGGCGTAAACAGTGTCAGTAAAAATTATCAGACTGCATCTACCGTAAACATTATCTGACTCCATCTGGCATAAACAGTATATGACTGCATCTGGCGTAAACAGTGTCAGACTGCATTTGGCCTAAATAGTGTCAGACTGCATCTGACATAAACAGTGTCTGACTGCATCTGGCGTAAACAGTGTCAGACTGCATCTGGCCTAAACAGTGTCTGACTGCATGTGGCTTAACGAGCCCTAAATGTTTACAACCAGGATTTGCCCATCACATTCACCGTGTTTACAATGCTAAGAATGTGTACATGGAAACAAGAACCAGCGAATGTCCAGCAAATGTTTAGCAACTACAGTAATACCTTGGATTGCGAGCATAATTCGTTCCAGAAGCATGCTTGTAATACAAAGCACTCTTATAACAAAGCAACTTTTCCCATAAGAAATAATGGAAACTCAGACAATTCATTCCACAACCATATAACCATATTCATATAAAAATTATAAAAATATGAGCAAAAACTCATATTAATACTGTAGTACTTTAGTAGGAATACTGTACTGTACCTCTGTGTTGAAAAAAAAACCAAGAAGAATCACAGCTTTAATGTATAGCGCATTACCCGTAAACCAAGGTATTACTGTATAGCAAAGTCAAAGAATGTGCCATCTGGAGCTCTCCATAGTGCTGAAAATATATTTTCTCATTCTGGCTGGCGTTGGACATTAATCCTTAAAAAGGAAGTAAAGTCTTCGTCTATAATTGTCCCTACAGGTAAGCCTATAAAAAGGCTTACCTGTAGGTACTGTAAATATCTCTTAAACTTGCACCGTTTAGGAGATATTTACTATATACGCTGCCGCCGAGGTCATCAGCGCATGCACACTGAAGGAATGACCGCTAGACATGTGCACAACAAAAAAATTTGTTTATTTTCGTTTCGTTTTTTTCGTTTCCGTTGATTCGTAACGATTCGTAAATTCGTAAGTCGTCGGTGTTCGTATTCGTAACGATTCGTATTTTCGTAAGAGATATTTTTTCGTTGATTTGTATTTTCGTTTAATTTTCGTTTATTCGTTTATTTGAAATTCGGACGCATTCGTATTTATTCGTACATTCGTAACATTCGTAGATTCGTAATCGGAGCATAATTCATAATGTTATGTAATGTGTATGCTATTATTACATTTTAAGAGACACGGAAAATTACGAATCGAAAAAAAAAAAAAAAAAAAAGCTACGAATGTACGAATTTTTTCGTTCAATCCATTCGAAGCACGTTAAGCAGCACCAATGTAAGTGACACGGAAAATTACCAATTCTACAAAAAAAAAAAAGTTACGAATGTACGAATTTTTTAGTTCATTTTGATTTCCGTTGTTCCTGTTTTCGTTTTTCGGATTTTCTTCTTTCGTACATTCGTTGTTTCTAATTTGTTTTTTTCGGATTTTCGTTGTTTTCAGGTTCGTTCGTTAGCGAATCGTTCGTTCATTCGTACGAAAACGAATGAACGAAAAAAAAAAAAAAAACGAAAAAAAAAAAAAAAAACGAAACGAATTGCACATGTCTAACGACCGCTCATCCTGTTTCTTCAGGGCCCGTGCCGTGACCGGAAGTAACTTCGGGAAACATGTACCGGCGCCGAGCAAGGGCATCATTCTAAGGTAAGTATTTCAAAATGAGCTAGTATGCAGTATTTCATAATGAGCATACTAGCTCATTATGCCTTTGTCTTGCAGAATCATTTTTTTTTTGGGGGGGATGAACCCAAACAAAATGGTAAAAAAAAAAAAAAAAAAAAAAATTCATATGGGAGCTTGCCAAAAGCATTTGTATTTCTGTCCATCAAGTCCTGCGAATTACACCCGCATAATCCTGTCAGGCAGGGGAGCTGACTGGACCTTCTCTTCTGCAGTTTCACTAGGTCCCCTTCCTGCCCTGTGACCGGACAGGTAAAAGCATAGTTAAACTTTAAACTTTTGCAAAAATATAAATAATGCACCCACATTAAATAAAAAAAAAATGCATGTATTACATTTTTGCATTAGAGTATGCAGAGCAATGTAACAGCAGGGTACTGCGGTTGCAATGCACAGGCTCTTGACATGTCACAACATACAGCTTTTTCTTACAAGATGTACATTTTATCACTAGACATCCACCCTGAAGCTCCAGTTCAATAGATTCATGCAATGCATGAATCTATCTATGGTGATCGAGCGGTGCCAGGAGAGAGGGGGCGCCCTTTGTGGACGCACCGCCACTGATCACTGTGCTGCTTTTCCTTTCCCTGTCCAGTTGCAGGTTGGGTGTGGGTCCAGGACAAGCTGAGCTCAGAGAAAGTGTATTGAATGATGTTGACCAGAAGACCGAGGACATCTAGTGGCAGAAAAAAGTACTGCAGAGAAAATCTCTGGACTGAATATTAGTTATGCGGCAAAAGTTGGTTTTGTTATATTATTATATATTTCTTTAACCTTAAAAATACATATCTCCATGCTAGATCCACTTTAACTTTTTTGTGCAACTGTGCCTTTATCTGTGCATTGCCCAAGCCGCCTTTTCATGGTGGACAGCCCTTTTGTTTTAGGGTAATTGTCCGTTTAGCCTAGCCACATTAGTGTGATTTTTTTTTTTTTCCTGAAAACTTTGGCTGACTTTTCTGTACTGCCTCTTCATTCATCTCCATATCTACTGGGGGTTCTTTCATTGTCTCCCTTCTGCTCGGCTGTCAGCTAGAAAAATGATCAGCCACTAAAATTTTATGGAAGCCATAGAGCACAATACTTAGCGGCACATTACTACCGTGGAACTCTGCTGAGTGCTGAACAGCCGTAACGGAGGGGCAAAACCCACTGGTCACTGTGCAGCGTGCAAACACATTTGCAGCAGAAGACAAATGCCGCTCTGTCAAAGTTAAATTGTATTTGCATGTTATATTACCTGTGAGATTTTAATTCAGAGGAAATCTGTTCAAGCAAGTAAAGCCGTGCAATACCTCAACTTCCTCCAACAGAGTTCATCTAAATCTTGGACAAAATAGAGCTGTAGACTTCGAGGATTCTTTATCAGCAGTAGACATGTGCACAATAGAAAAATTTGTTTCATTTCGTTTAGTTTCTGTTCGTTTCCGTTGATTCGTAACGATTCGTAAATTCGTAAGAGTTATTTTTTCGTTGATTCGTTTTTCCGTTAGTTTAATTTTCGTTTATTCGAAATTCGAACGCATTCGTATTTTCGTAGATTTAGTTACATTCGTACTTTCGTAAGATGGATTTATTCGTACTTTCGTTTGTTTTCGTAGATTCGTAATCGGAGCATAATTCATAATTTTATGTAATGTGTATGCTATTATTACATTGTAAGAGACACAGAAAATTACGAATCGAAAAAAAAAGTTCCGAATGTACGAATTTTTTCGTTCAATCCATTCGAAGCACGTTAAGCAGCGCCATTGTAAGAGACACGGAAAATTACGAATCGCAAAAAAAAAAAAAGGTTACGAATGTACGATTTTTTTCATTCAATCCATACGAGGCACGTTAAGCAGCGCCATTGTAAGAGACACGGAAAATTACCAATTCAACAACAAAAAAAAAGTTACGAATGTACGAATTTTTTCGTTCATTTTGATTTTCGTTTTCGTTTTTCGGATTTTCTTCTTTCGTAGTTTCGTTGTTTCTAATTTGGTTATTTCGGATTTTCGTTGTTTTTCATATTCGTTCGATTCGATAATTCGTTATTCGTTAACATTTTTAGCGAATCATTCGTTCATTCGTACGATAACGAATGAACGAATATAACAAATTTTAACGGAAAACGAAAAAAAAAGAAACAAATTGCACATGTCTAATCAGCAGCTTTAGAAACTAGTGCCTCTGGTTATGGCTCGGCTTCCTTCCACTGTTTTCTGTCTGCCTCCCTGACCCTGACCATTGGCCTAGTTCTCGTTCTTCCACTACCCCTGAGCTGACCTCTTGCTTGTATTCAGCCATTACTTTACCTTATAATTAGGTATACTGCCTTGTTCTGTTTAAAGTGATTGTAAAGCTTTTTTTGATTTTAATTTTTTTATATGTAGCGGGGACACTTTTGCAAGGTGTCCACTATGTGTAAATTTTGTTATTTTTCTCTCAGAACGGTAAAGGGGTTCTGAGAGCTAATTGTGTAGGTTTAACTTTGGCATCAGTTTGGCTGGGCTGTTCTAGGGTTCTGCCTGTTCATGTGTACAGTGAGGTGCACATGACAGGCCCAGAACCAGGCCTGCTTGGACGTTTTGGGTACTGCCATTCCCCGGAGCCAATCAGTGGGTGCGTTTGGCCCCGCTAAGGAATCTGGGGAAGGGTACTTAAGATGCTGGAGTCACGTGTTCAGGGTTCGTTCGGCCGTAGCTGCCTGTTCCTGGATCTGGACCGGGGTAGCCCCGTGAGGGGTCCCGGTCACGGGAGTGTGTGCCACCCGGCAACATGGTCCGTTTGACTAGCCCCACAGCCCCGCTGGGGCAAGGATCCATCTGTTTCCGAGTCTTGGAACCGGCTGGTCCGAGGCGCAGTAACTGAGGGAGGATTCAAGGCGTCCGGGTGCACTCTCAACTTGGAGGGGCACTGCAGCTCTTATAGGTGACCGGGGGAGGACTCTTCAGAGGAGGGCCAACAAGCTGGCATCCCAAGAAGTGCCTGGTTGCTGGGTTGTCAAGGACACTGACGAATCCACGCTTTCCCAGTACTGCCAAGGAGACAGAGAACGTTCCAGGTGCTGAGGAAAGGTTCCTGTTCACTTTGTGTTGCAACGTTCTTCAAGGTCAGAGACTTTGCAAGTTTTGAATTCAAGTGCTGACTGCCATAATCTCTGGCTAGAGATTTGTTCAGCTTTGAAGCGCCCAGCTGTGAGTGGCTACTCTCTGGGTTTGCATTAGAGACTTCCTAATAATCTGCAGTTCAAGGTGCCTGAGTTTCCTCACCCTTACCCTCTGTTCCCACACGAGACTGTGTCTGTTGGATGTTACCCCTGCAAATAAAAACCTTTCTAAAGGACTTTTATGGTGTCAGCATCCAAAGTCGTTGGGTACCAACCCTGGGAACCCCTAGACCTGGAGGAACAAGCCAAGCAGAGGTAACCGGTAAGCCCAAAAGTCAAGGCCGCCCCATCGAGGGTTATGGCCGCTACATATATAACAAACATAGCAATGGCAGGTTGCTCCCATTCGCCCAGATGCAAGCCAGATATGGTTTGTCAAAGAAAATGTACTTCCCCCTACCTTCAATTGCCGCACGCCATTAAAGCGCAAGCATCCTAATGCCGCGTACACCCGATCGAAATTCTCGTCGGAAAAGCCTTGGATGTTTTTTCCGATGGAATTCCGCTCAAGATTGTGTTGCCTACACACGGTCACACCTAATTTCGACCGCCAAGAACGCAGTGACGTACAACACTACGATGAGCCGTGAAAATGAAGTTCAATGCTTCCGAGCATGCGTCGGAATTGTGCGCGTCGGAATTGCCACAGAAACTTTTTCCGTCTGAAAAATTGAGAACGTGCTCTCAATCTTTTGCTGCCCGAAATTCTGCCAGCAAAAGTCCGATGGAGCATACACATGGTCGCTTTTTCCGACCAAAAGCTCACATCGGTCTTTTGCTGGCGGAATTTCCGATCGTGTGTACGTATCATTAGAGCAGGCGGTGCTATCTCCCACTCCTCTTTTCAATATGATGCAGCAATCCACATCCACTAAAGGGTTCATCTCCAGGTGCTATGTGGTGCTGCTGCCAGAGTACCTGGAGAATTTTCCCAAAAATGGGTGGAGGATGTGGGTGATATAGACAGGGATCAGTGGTTGGAGGCCCTGGAATCGGTCCACGGCTGTTCTTTAACTGCTTGCCGACCAGCCGCCATCATACGATCCCGCGAACCCTTGTAGCTATACGCCGGCTCGCGGGATCGGGATAGCAGGCGCGCGCATGCCTCCTGAGGCGTGCGCACGTGCCCTGCTGCACTGCGGGGGTGCCGATGCTCGTGATCTATGGTCGCAATGAGCGCCAACCACGAGCGATCGCGGGACGAGAGGCAGAACAGGGACGTGTGTGTGTGTACACACAAATCCCTGTTCTGTTCTGTGAGGAGTGACAGATCATGAGTTCCTAATAGCTAGGAGTCCTGATCTGTCATTTCCTCTAGTCAGTCCCCTCCCCCTACAGTTATAAACACACATAGGGAACACAGTTAACCCCTTGATTGCCCCCTAGTGTTAACCCCTTCCCTGCCAGTGAAATTTTTACAGTAATCAGTGCATTTTTATAGCACTGATCGCTGTATAAATGCCAATGGTCCTAAAAATGTGTCAAAAGTGTCCGATGTGTCCGCCATAATGACGCAGTCCTGATAAAAATCGCTGATCGCCACCTTGAAAAAAATATATAATCCGGATGACCGCACTCCAACGATAAAATCTTTATTCCTAAAAATCCATACAGCAGACAATGAAGAAGATCGCTAACATGTTTCACATAGTAACTACTGGTGCTTACTCATAGCTAAAAGACACAAGATACAAGAACTTTATTTTACTTTGTCTTCTGTAAAGGTATTTTTATAAATGTAGTACTTTGGAATGCGCATTGTTTAATGTACTGTTAAAAGTTGTTAATAAACTTTATTCTGATTTGAAAAAAAAAAAATAACAAATATGTCATAATTACCTGCTCTGTGCAAGGGTTTTGCACAGAGCTGCCCGATCCACCTTTTCTGGGGTCCCCTGGCAGTGCTCCTGGCTTCTCCTCTTCTCGAGTGCCCCCACAGAGAGCGGCATTTCATGGTGGCACCCGTGCGGGCGCGCTCCCGAGTCCTGCTGCTGCGTCCATTGATACAGACAGCAGGACTCGGGCCCCGCCCCCGGCCCCCGTGCCACTGGTTTTGATTGACAGCAGCGGGAGCCCATGGCTCCTGCTGCTATCAATCTATCCAATGAGGACCCGAGACAGTGGCTGGAGCTGCTGTGCTCGTCCACGTCGCTGGAACGAATAGGTTCAATTAAGTAAAAGAGGGGCTCTGGGAGGCTGCTGCATCACAAAATGTTTTTCACCTTAATGCATAGAATGTATTACGGTTAAAAACCGTGAGGGTTTACAACCCCTTTAAATGCCAGCTATCACCTTTGGGCTGCATCCTGCAAACTGCCATATGATCAATTCCATCCCCACCATCAGGGGCTCTGGCCAAGACTCCTAAGGCAACCCACAGATGATATTTTCTTTAACGACAAACATCCAAAAACACTGTAGAGCTAAACCCAGGGATCTTCTTCCATCGCACTTCTTTCCAAAATTCCCATCAAGGGTGCAGCCCTCCCTCTTTCGACCAAAAAATCCTTAGAACCAGCTGCAAAAAAAAACACACGGGAGGGCGCAACCACCTTGTGCATTAGCAAAGATATTTTTTTTTTTTTCCCATCAACAAATGGATACTCACATGCAAGTAAAAAAAAAATCAAGCAACACAGATCTACTCCAGCTGGAACGCAATGCAGTTCTTCCTAGGAACAAATGGTTGGACAGTTGACACAATTCGGGGGACATGCCCCATTCCTCACTGCTGGAGCAGATCTGTGTTGCTTGATGTTTTTACTTGCATGGGAATATCCATTTTTCGAAAAAATAAAAATGATCTATGGTAATGCACAAGGTGGTTGCGCCCTCCTGTGTGTTTTTTGCAGATGTTATTTTCTTTACCTGCAACCACAGGTGGAAAGAAAATTGCTTGACTCCCCTGTCGGCACAGTCAGTGTTGATAGGGTAATCCCTCCCGCAGTAATATTGTGTTCTGCCAGCGGGGAGCCTTCCCTGCCAGCAGAATACAATGAAGTCAATGGATAGACTTTAGTACAAACAGCCTGCCCATAAACGGATGGAATTTTGGCCAGTCTCTGTTGAGACGGCCAAGATTCAGTCCATCTATGGCTGGCTTAAAGTGTCACTAAACCCACATTATAAAAAAACTATGAATAAATGGTGTATTACATGCTGTTCATACTCACTCAGTCACTAGGAGATTCCTTTTCTGTATTCTACAAAAAACCTGGTTGATCCTGCTGCTCTCTATTACCCCCTTCTGTTCATGTCCCCTATTCAGCTAGGGATTTTGCAGCTGTGGTGGCAACTCTGCACATGCTCAGTTTTCAGTGAGTTTCTATTCTGAGCATTTCCTCCCTATCACATCTGAGCAGCCCATGTGACTATAGAGTCACACATGTGGGTGTATACACAGTGGTGAATGACAGCTCACTCTCTCCCTCCTCCTCCATGCCCACTATCCAGCTAAACACAATGGAGGTGGGATATTACATGTAGATTAATGGAGGCTTCATCTCTCTGTTATTCTAAGACAGAGGCTGGAGGGCCGTGACACAGCCTGTGACTGGCAGAAATCCGCACATACCATGTTATTGCCAAAAAATAATAAAGATTTGATTTCAAATATAAATTTGTATGACCATTTAAAACAGTTTATTGATATTAATTATTTATTTTTACTCTGTATTCCAAAGGCTGTTTTTTTTTTTTTGAACATGTGACCGGTAGCAGAGGACTAGAAGCTCCTCCTGCTTATATTTCCCTGCAGACAGGCTGGGAAAGAGCTGGGCCATGGGATAGCTGTATATTGATTAGGAAAAGGGTACTTAGATGGAGTTTTTTCTTTAGATAATTACAGTGTCATCATTCATATACAGAAATAGAAGGGACAATGTCAATTAAACAGTGTGTGTTTAGTATCATTTTAAGGCTGGGTTCACACTGGAACACACAGTGGCTCACAGCAGGAGTCCGGTGCGTCTCCATTCATTGTTCCAGGTCCGATTTCAGCCCGAATTTCGGGCTGAATTCAGACCTGAAACGGACCAAAAGACGCACAGGGCTCCTGTGCAATTCACACCGGAGCCGCTGCGGAGATGTGTGAACCGTCTCCATAGAGAGCCGGTCACCATCTCCTACTATGCGAATTGGATGCGGGAAACTGCATAGGTGTAAACCCAGCGTAATGCCGCGTACACACAATTGGAATTTCGGCCAGCAAAAGACTGGTGAGAGCTTTTCATCGGAAAATGCGACCGTGTGTAGGCTCAATCGGAATTTCGCTGCCCGAATTCCCGCCAGCAAAAATTTGAGAGCATGTTCTCAATTTTTCAGAAGGTTTCCATCGGAAATTCCGATCGTTTGTAGCAATTCCGACGCACAAAATTCCTACACATGCTCGGAAACAATTCGACGCATTCTCGGAAGCATTGAACTTCATTTTATCTCGGCTCGTCATAGTGTTGTACGTCACCGCGTTCTTGATGGTCGGAATTTGGTGTGATTATGTGTAGGCAAGACAGTTTGAGCGGAATTCCATTGGAATTCCTTCGGGAAAACCATCAGAGCTTTTTCCAACGAGAATTTCGTCAAACTGAGGTTTTATTCACACATTTGAAAAACGAATGCAGCCACCACTTCTAAGGACTGGTAAGCTGCTATATATTAATTTTTCATTCTTGGGTTCAGATACACTATAAGTGATATAACTCAGAGGATCCAAGTTTAGGGAGTCAAACTTTTTAACAAAGTTATTACAATGCAACGGTGAGCTTTTTTTTAAAATTCAGTGTACATAGTGATGAGTATTAGTCTGCAAGATATGGAAAGCCCTCTGGTTTATGCTTGCTCACTGCAGACTTTCTGTTTTCCTTCTGACTCAAATAAAACAGTATCCATTGAGACCGTGATATGATTTTCTTCAGGCGACAAGCCTTCTCCAGTGAATTTCGCCCATGTCTGCTTCTAGAGCCAAACCACAGTGCTCCAATGTCCCACAAAATCATGCTGTCATACATTGACTGAGAGCCTGATCTGTAAGAATGACATGACTGCAAGTAAGCTGCTTACATAGAAGCCTTTAATAACTTTTCAAAAAAAAATTCAGCATCATTTTTTTTTCCACTTTTCAACTTTTTAAATTGCTTTTGCAATTTTGTCTACTCCACTATTCCCTATTGTTTCTGAAGAAAACACACACTTTTAATTTTGAATTCTTCTTTCTTCTTTTTGAATTTAAAATATATAACTAGCCTAGACTATGGGCATTTCCATGATCTTAACAAGCAGCAATTGGATGTTAAAATTAGCCCTCACTGACCTTTGTAGCTGCAGGTACTGTGGAGACATTCATTTTCAAAGTTCACAGCAGAAGCATTAAAGCGATACTAATGTTGCTAATTTTGGAAGCTGTACTATGGATCCTATTTTTGCTTTGTCTGCGTGTTTCTTGGGGTGATGAAGGTTTACGCTTACTTTTGTTGTCAATATGTAATTTAAAACTATGTGAAAGGATTCAATAAAAGCTTAAAATGCAAAAGAAAGTGGTACTAATGGCTGTTGTCTTTTTTCTTTGTTGGTTAAAATAAGAAAATATGTTAAAGTGGAACTTGAACTAAAAAGGGAAGTTCTGCTTTATGTCCTACTTTCCCCTCCTTTTTTTTGGGGAGTTTTGACAGGCACCCACACCCACTTCTGCTGGAATCCCCTAGGCCAGTGGTTCTCAACCTTTCTGGTGCCGTGACCCCTTGATAAAATTTTCCAAGTTGTGGGGACAACTAACAGTAAAATTATTTTCGTAGCGTGGGCTGTCAGCACCCAAGGGAAGACAAGAAATTTGCACCCCTAACCCTCGGACATTTAGCGCTCCCTGAGTCCCTTCCACTCATACAGTATTAAAACCCCTTATGGTACATTTTAGGATATTCCACTCTTTTTCCTTGTTCTCCTTTCTTTCACTTTTATCTCTCTCTATGCTAATCTCTTGTTTTTTTTCCTCCATCCCTCTCTTTACCCGTCTTTTTTATTCTTTCTCTTATTCTTTCTCTCCCTTTTTTCTCTCCCTGAAACTACAACTACCAGCTGACTGATGGAGAAGAGAAGACCACTGGGAAGGACTATACAAGGGAAGGCTTGAGGCCTGGCGCGGTGTCTTGGGATCGTCATGGATCTGCACGCAGGCAATCTGTTACAGGGTGAGCTGAAGTTGAGTTGCGGCCTGCACTGGCAGAGTATCTGGAAGGATATCTGCAGACAGTTCCCCTTCACTGTCCGGCGGCAGCCTGTAGGACGCTCAGGTTCCATCCACCTTGCAGAGATATCGGATTTGTGTGAGCCGTGGTGCGGTGCAGTGGAGGCTGGATGTAATCCCTTGAGCACATTCCTGAGAGATCATCATCCTCATCATCCTCACCATCTCCTGTTCCAGTGTGGTGAGTGGGCAAAAGTCCAGTCTTATAGACACTGTATATAGACATCACTGTCTCCTGCACTCATTACCATCTTTAGTTCAAGTATCTGTTCCAGCATATCATAGATACTATATACAGACATCTTTGCTATCCATTGTTCTGCTGTTGCTTGAAGTTCTACTGAATTTTAACACCTTTAAAGCGGAGTTCCACCCAAAAATGGAACTTCCGCTTTACGGGAAGGTTACCCCCTGACATGCCTCATTTGGCATGTCATTTTTTTGAGGGGGGTGGGGTTGGCGGAAACCCTCTTTTTAGAGGGTTTCAGCTCCCACTTCCTCCCGGGGCACTGTGGTGCCGGAAGGAAGATCCCCTCTCCCTCCTCCCTCTCGGTAATCATCTGAGACACGTCACATGTCCCAAATGATTGCCAGGCCAGTCGCAGCGTGCAGCGCGGCTCACGCATGCGCAGTGCGTGACCGGCTGTGAAGCCACAGCTGGGCGCCCACAGTGACAATGCTGGCACCGCAGAGAGGAGGGAGAGACGAGCGGGGCTTCGGGACCCTGGGACAGGTAAGTGTCTGATTATTACAAGTCAGCAGCTGCAGTATTTGTAGCTGCTGACTTTTATTTTATTTTTTTTAATTGGAACTCCGCTTTAAGTCAGTGATCACTGCATATTCAATTACAGTTCTGATTTGCACATGAATATTGTCTGCGGGTTAAATACCATCTATTGGATCAGTTATTTGCTTTACCATTCAATATTTCTTGCAGGCAATTAAACACCTAAAAGCTAGCTGAAGATTGACTGGATTGCCAAACAGCCACATAGGACTACTTTCACCTCCCTCCCCGCATCAGGGATTTGCTTTGCCGAAGCTTGTAAAGCTGCAGTTCACCAAGAAATCTCCGTAAGAGCAGGTTGAATTGTAATACAGTGCCTGTTTGCTAAAGTTGTACTTGTTCATCTACTGTTTTTCCCATTTATGTGTTAAGGAGCAGTAGAGAGGGGTCTGACACTCATAAGAGTCATTCCTCTGCTCTCTTGTAGCCTGTTCACATAGACATTATATGCACTTATTTAAATATAGAAATTATAGTGTACACTGTTGAATGTTTGAAACTATTTTTGATTTAACCAGTACTGGTGTATTTTCTTATTGTTGCTGTTATCTGGTGGGAAAAAAATGTTTGAACCCAGGGTGTCAGAGGTGACCGAGGACTCACAGGGTCAGGGCAACTAGAAGGGTACTGATTCATCTTGCAACCCTCAAGAGGGCAGCGCTACATACTATTTTTTATTATTATTTGTTTTTTACAATTTTTTAGGAGCCCCATTAAGGGGCTTTGATGAAATAGCAGAGAAAGGGACTGAGGACAGAGATTCCCCAGTTCCTTTCTCTGTAGCCTCAGCTGCCACGGGGGGGGGGGGGGGGGGGGGGGGGTATGGGCATTCAGCAGGGGGAATCTGCTTTGCACCGGGTGATTAGGGTGTGCCCAGGCACCCCCGGCGCACATGCCTATGATGGTGCCCCTTCACATCCATGCAGTGCAGGTGTAGTGTGTTTTTGGAAAAGGTACAAGGGGTACTTTGGTGCTGGTGCAGCATCATAGGTGTGCGCAGCCTATTGCATTGAGGTGTGCACCCCAAAGCTCAAACACACAGAAGCAGTTTGTGAATGAACACAGTAAATGATAGTGTTCATTTACAAAAGGAAGGGGCCAGTAAATTACATATTTACTAGCCCTTTCCACCGCTCTATATCCTGAAACATCCTCCACAGCAGCCAAGAGGAGAAAAGAGGAGGGAAAACAGCAGCACTGGTGGGGGGTGGGGCAACACGGGGGGACGTTTGGGTAATAGGGGGAGTCGGTAGTGCACAGAGTGATTAGGGTATGCCCAGGCACACCTGGCACACCCCCTGCGCACGCCTGTGTGCAGCATGATGTGGGCCACATACACTTCACTGTAAACATACCTCCCAACATTTTGAGATGGGAATGAGGGACACCTACTAGCAAATGTATGTAGGCATAGAACACGCCCCCTGCCACACCCCCTTAAAGGAGAATTAACCAAAAAAAAGGTTAATTAAATCCACAAGAGCTTTTCTTTTACTACTATTATTCCTTTATATTGACTTTTAAAATTTACAAATGCAACAATTTAGAATTTGGATGAAAGGTTTAACACTGGGAAACACTTTTTGAAAGATAAAAAGTGCATTTTATTTACAACTATAGAGATCAGACCAAAATGAGGGACACATGAGGAGGAAAGAGGGACAGAGGGACATTGCTCCAAATCAGGGACCGTCCCTCGAAATCAGGGGCAGTTGGGAGCTATGCTGTAAATGCACCAAGAAGGTGTGTAAAAAGCATGTGAAACGCATGTACTTGTATGTTGTATGCCACGTACACACGACCAGACCTTCCGGCAGAAAAGGTCTGATGGTCTTCCCGACGGACTTTCAATGGCGTTACGACGGACTTCCGAACGAGCGGACTTGCCCACAAACGAATGGACTAAGTTCCGTTCGAAATTCTGGTCGCTTTGAACGTGATGACGTACGACGGGACTAGAAAAGGAAGTTCAATAGCCAGTAGCCAATAGCTGCCCTTGCGTCGTATTTGGTCCATCGGACCAGCATACAGACGAACGGTTTTCCCGATAGGAGTCGAGTCCGTCGGACAGATTTGAAACAAGTTTTTATTTCTAGGTCCGTCTGAATTTTTAAAAGAAAAACGATCGGATTATCCCACACGCGATCGGAAAATATCAGACGGAATCATTCCATCGGACCTATTCTGCCAGAAAGTCCGGTCGCGTGTATGCGGCATTAGTGTACACAATCCAGTCTCCTCTAGACATGTGCAATTTGTTTTGTTTTTATTTGTTTTCCGTTAAAATTCATTATATTCGTTCATTCGTTATCGTACGAATGAACGAATGATACGCAAAAAATTTTAACGAATTACGAATTATCGAATCGAACGAATATGAAAAGCAACGAAAATCCGAAATAACCAAATTAGAAACAATGAAACTACGAAAGAAGAAAATCCGAAAAACGAAAACAGGAACAACGAAAATCAAAATGAACGAAAAAATTCGTACATTCGTAACTTTTTTTTTTTTGTTGAATTGGTAATTTTCCGTGTCCCTTACAATGGTGCTGCTTAACGTGCTTCGAATGGATTGAACGAAAAAATTCGTACATTCGTAACTTTTTTTTTCGATTAATAATTTTCCGTGTCTCTTACAATGTAATAATAGCATACACATTACATAAAATTATGAATTATGCTCCGATTACGAATCTACGAAAACAATGTTACGAAAGTACGAATAAATCAATCTTACGAAAGTACGAATGTAACCAAATCTACGAAAATACGAATGCGTCCGAATTTCGAATAAGCGAAAATTAAACTAACGGAAAAACGAATCAACGAAAAAATAACTCTTACGAAAATACGAATCGTTACGAATACTAACACCGACGACTAACACCGACGACTTACGAATTTACGAATCGTTACGAATACGAACACCGACGACTTACGAAATTACGAATCAACGGAAACGAACAGACGAAACTAAGCAAATTTTTCTATTGTGCACATGTCTAGTCTCCTCCTACAAAAAGTAAGAAAAACGCATAAAAAAATTTGCAATGTTGCAGTACCCAATCGCACTGAGAATCGGGTCATGCCGCAGCTGCACTCGTGTGAACCCCAGGCTTAATGTAAAAAGTCTGATCTGCAAAGTTTTTCCTAAGAGAAAAAAAAAAGCTCCATTCTCCCGAGTTGTACGGCTCATTCATTAGTCCGTATATGTTCAGAGCAGGAAGTACAGTGTGCTTTGATCATTCACAATTTTGCCGGTCTCCATGGAAACCAACAGAAAAGCTACAATTGCTATAAAAGGATGCCGGAACAGGAAAAAAATAAAAAATCTGAGCGGTTTAAAATATCTCTGAAAATATTAGATAACTCCTTCACCTTTCAATCTCTTGCTGAGTTGAAGTGCATTTTTTATTGTGTTTCCAATAGCAACTGTTAGCTTTCAGCAAGCCTGCAGCACACTGTGTATGTAGGCGTACTTATTGATTTGGATGGGACTGAAGAAAGACTGACTGTACAAATTGTGTGGAATTAATACAATAGAACAGAGACTGATTTAGCAGCAATGGACAATAGACGCACCACAATTCCTCCGAATACTCGGCCTTTGTGTGTAGAAAAGGCACAGACTGAGCTGTGCGTGGGGGCAGCAAACAATCGGCGGAAGCACAAACTCATATTTGGACTGCGCTGTAAGGATCGAGCCCTGTTTATTCCCAAAAAAATCTTAAAGTGAACCCCCCCCCAACTAAAAATGACTTTGCATTTTGACATCAAATCATTTAGGGGCCCTGCTGTTCAGCTGATTTCTTACTGCCCCCCAACCGTTACCCGCTTTAGCTACAGAGGCAAGGGGGCTGTACACATGCTGTGGCAAGAATTATACCCCTGCCTTTTTCAGAAGGCGTAGCCCATCAAACATGACCTATGCAAGTGAATGGAGGCCGCTCTGCAAGTGCCCTAGGGTTGCCACCTGTCCAGGATTCACCCAGACAGTCCAGGATTCACCCGGATAGTCCAGGATTCACCCGGACAGTCCGGGTTTTGACTCATGTGTCTGGGTTTCAGGCAGACTGAAACCCGAACACATTATTCAGACCTGGCTGTCATACCTCCCAACTTTTTGAGATGGGAATGAGGGACACCTATCAGAAAAAGCATGCAGGCATAGGACACACCCCTTGCCACGCCCCCTTAAAGGAGAATTGTACAAAAAATCAAGATTGGTTAAACCCCCAAGTGCTTTTTTTACCACTACTATTCCTGTATATTGGCTTTTGGAATTTACAAATGCAGCAATTTAGAAATCAGATGAAAGGTTTAGCGCCAGAAAACACCTTTTTATAGATAAAAAGTACATTTTATATACATCTATATATATCAGACCAAAATGAGGGACAAATGAGGAGGAATGAGGGACAGAGGGACATTGCTCCAAATCAGGGACAGTCCCTCGAAATCAGGGACAGTTGGGAGCTATGCAGGCTGTGGCTCCCCAAGTGATAGTTACACGCAAATCTGTTGCCGTCCGGGAGCTGTAGGTGGCTGTCTGGGGGGCAAGTTCGGCATCACTGGGGGGAGGGGGCAGGGCAATGATGTCAGCAAGAGCAATTTGGCCACACCCACGGTTCACTGCAGCACACTATGTGCACCACATTGGTGCTCCAAGGAGAGTAGTAATGCGGTGCACATTAAATGGTGGGTGTGGCCAAATTGCTCTTGCTGACATCATAAAGTGTTTGGGTTTGGCTTGAAGAAAAGGTGGAAAACCTAAAGTGCCCCCACAACCACAGTTGTGGCTTACTAGTGCGGGTATCAACATGTTAAAAAACGGTATCAGAGGTGATCCTTTTTGACAAAAGTGAGGGGGGGCTTTGAACCTGCATTATGCCTGCCCACTCCCGACATCAACCCAGCATTCTGACAGCTGTCAAACCCTGTGTGTGGCCGTAGACCATATTGCATACCCGAAAGGAGCGCTGTATGCAGAACCAGGGACAAGGAGTGGGCAGAAGGGGCGGCTGGGCAATGTGGTATCATGTGAGGTGGGGGGGCTGCAAGGAGATTGGGGTAGGGGATTTGTGTTGTAAGGGGGAATTTGGGGGGGGCACCAGGGAGTAAGTATTGTTCTAGGAGGGGGAATCTAGGGGGTAAGTGTGCTAAGAGTGATGATTTAGGGGGAATGTGTTGGGATAAGGGATGGAGGGGGGAAGAAGATTTGTGGTAGGAGGGGGGAATTTGTGCTGGGAGGGGGGATTTGGAGTGGGGGGGGTGGGTGTGTACTCGGAGGGGAAATTTTAGGGGTAGAGGATTTGGAGTGGTGTGTTTTTTTGGGGGGATGGGGTGGGGGCAAAGATTTGTACTGGCAGGAGGGTTAATTTATGCTTAGGGGGCAATATGGGTGCTCAGTTTTTTTTTTTTTGAGGGGGGGGGGTCTTTGCTGACACATAATACTCATACATCTTGGGTGTGGGAGCAGCTTGGCATGTTCGCCCCGGGCACTAGATGACCTTGTCCCACCTCTATGTACTGTGCACAGAGTGCACGTTTCTTTATCAGAGGCAGTCCTTCCTGACTTATTAGAAAATGCTGGGACTCCCCCAGCAGGCGTCCTTTCAGCCAATTGGGTGACGGGTCTCAGACCCGCTTCCTGGTTGGCCCAAGAGGAGGATCAGTGTTACAATAGTGAATATTCATTCGCTATTGTAACACATCTGGGTGGGCTCCAAGCCCATTCTCTGCATCCCGAGCCCACCCTATTTTGAAGCCTATTAGAGCCTCTGGCTTAAAAAACAAACAACCGCATTGGAATTCATGCATCCGACGTCCTGCAAGGGGCCGGATGCATAGATATGTGGGGGCGGCGGCATGAATAGAGGGCGCCCGTGTGCCCTTAATGGACGGGCCACCCCTGATGGAGAAGCTGCACAAAAAGATGTTGTTTTTACCCCGATTTTGCCACAATTTGTGTTTTGCAATATATATGCCCAACAACAAATGTGCCTAAAAAAAAAGGCATAAAAGATGCAAAATGCAAATCGTGGAAAAACCTGCAAAAATCACTGCAGAAATGCCCAAAAGCAACATGCATAGTTGTGAATGGAGCATAAAAGCAAGCTGTATTTTCCAGTTGATACAATCCTAAAGCCTAAAGACACTGGCACTCAAAAAAAAATTAAAGAAAATCAAGTGCCTGACTATGCCCACCTTTTCCGCTGGTCTCTACGGAAACAAGCAGAAAAAGCTGAAATTACTATAAAAGGATACCGGAACAGGAAAAACGAAATCTGAGTATCTAAAAATAGCTTCAAAACTTTTAGATAACTCCTTCACCTCTCTGTTTCAATGTTTTTTTTAATAAAGTTTTAAAGTACTAGAACAACAAAGTAGTCATTCTTCGATCGCAAATTTACGATATGCAGGCAGGAGGTGTAACAAAAGGACACACAGATAAGGCACAGATTGATTAGTGCTACAAGTGTGCTCAGGTCACGGTATAGAACAAAATAACAAACGGAAATATCAAAATGGAGATGTAACGTAGATGCTCTAAACCAGGAGTCTCCAAACTTTCTAAGCAAGGGGCCGACTTACTATCCTTTACGGTTTAAGGGGGCTGGACTGTGGCCATTGGTAGAAAATGCCCCAGCATCAGTGCCCCATCACTGGTTTCAATGGGAGGAATTGTGCCCCATTGATAGTGTCAGTAGGGGGAATGAATACAAGTGTGTAAGCGCTTCCACCTTCTCACATCCCAGTAGGGGGAATGATGCCCCATCACTGATGTCAGTTGGTGGAATAGTGCCCCAAGGGCCAGATAAAGGCAAGCAAAGGGCCATGTCTGGCCCCCGGGCCGCAGTTTGGAGACCACTGCTCTAAACCGGCAAGTATATCCCGCATGGGCTAAATCAAGGTGCCCGCACATATTAAAACATACAAATCAAATGGAAGTGACCATTATTGTACAATATGACCCATGCCGATCGATAAAGTGTCATGTCATCATCAGTGGAGAGAAGAGAGCAAAAGGAAAGAAGAAGAGAAGAGAAAGGACTACAACTCATCCGAACGCCAAGTCCGAACACCACAGCAATAGCTATTAAGAAGGGGGTTGAATGTAGTGTATCCATGAGTTACAAACCCTCTGAAACCTCAAAGAGATGTCTCCAAAATACTAACCATCTTCTCATTAAAGCAGAAGTAAACCCAATGATTTAACAGTTTCATGTGTCAGGAATGTGACTGTCACATTGGTTGTGCTCTCCATCCAATGGCTGGTGTCATAACTGATGACATGTGCAGCACCATGGCAGATGAATATTAAAAAGAGGCCAAGATGACAGCTTCCTTGGCTGAAAACGATAGGAAAGTTTTCGTCCACCGTAAGCATTATTCATAAGAGCTTCTCTTTCATCACTTCTAAATCTACCACTGGATTCTTCCAAGCTGTCGCAATGGCATATTTGGCCGCTAGGAACTTAAAGTAAATCAAGGTTTGAGTATTTTTGGGGATGAAGCACACAAAGGGCAAAATGAAAACCAAAATATCTGATGAGCACCTTGAGAATTCCTTGAGAATTGCTACATCCATCCAACCAGATATTGACACACTAGTTTTATTTTGCCCTATTTTATGTTTATAATAAAAAATATTACAAAAAAATGAAGTTTTATTACTCAGATAGGTGCATTATCTATATCAGTAATCGTTAACCTGTGATCTGCCCGTCTTTTTCTGCTTGCCAGCTCTCCTTATTGTTAGTGTATTGTATGTGCTGCCCAAGACAATTCCTCTTCTTCCAATGTGGCCCAGGAAGGTCAAAAGGTTGGACACCCCGCCTTAAAAAGACAACTTTGGACCATGCCTGAGCTGCCTGAGCAATGTGTTTCAGCATGGCCACTTGAAGTCTACACCAGGGGCATGTGTGACAAGGTGACAACAGGAGCAAACAAGCAAACTGGGGGCCCTGGGTGACTTCACTGACCAATAAAGCCCCATACACACGGTCGGATTTTTTCATGGATTCTGTCCGATCGGACAATGTTGTTGAAAAATCAGACCGTGTGTATGCACCATCGGACAAAGTCTTATCTCCTGCTGGATAGATTTGCCGACAACACGGTCCGATCACACCAAATCCGATCGTGTGTACACTTGTCCGACCAGACAAAGTGCTACGCATGCTCAGATCACATTACAAGACCAAAGCTATTGGCTACTAGCCTCTACGTAGTCCCGTCGTAGGCAACAAACGTCACCACGTTCAGAATGATCGGATTTTCCGACAACTTTGTCCGACCGTGTGTACGCAAAACCAACATCAGACAAAGTATGACGGACATGGTCCGACGGACCTGGTCCTCGGATAATACGCGCGTGTGTATGGGGCTTAATGGTTATGACCTATTTGGCTAATGACGTCATCCAGCATTCCCAGATGGTTTGTTTACAAACAGCAACCAGCCTCGATCTGTAATTTTTCAGTTATAATGCAGCAGGGCAAGATCGTGGGGTGGTGGGGAAATATTTTTGAGGCAGCTGGGCAACATCATTGGACAGAGGGTTATCGTGATAGATGCTGTAACTACATCACTGGATGACGTGATTGACAATGGATTGGCATTGAGAATGGATTTACATTGCAGAACAGTATTTACATTTTCTTGAAATAAAAATGTTATCACCGTCTATTTGTTTTTGTCATTCGGTAATAAGTAATAAATGCCCCCCAGATATCCCCCCCGCCAGGGAAATTGACTGAATGAATAATTTGTATAGCGCTACAATGCGAACTGAATCGCCTCAAGACGCTGTATTGGTGCTTTGTTGTCACCCTTCTTAGAAGAGGCAGGTCTTGAATTTAGGGTACATGAGTACCCCTTATGTGCCCTGTACTCATTCCCCTGGGGGGGATATCTGGGGGATACTTATTATAAAGGAGGTCTCAAGATTACAAAAGGTCTCTCTCTGCAAACCCTTCATCCTCTTCAGGCATCCAATGTGGGGATGAGGCCTTTGACCTTCTAACATGGGGACAAGGTGCTTTGCAAAGGGGAAGATATAGCCTGGTATGGTTCAGGAAGGGAGGGATGCACACTCCCTTCCTTTTTCTTTTTCCTGACCACCTATCTTCTAGCAATTTGGTAATAGTGTACACTGCCTGTGGTGCATGTGCCGTGCAATGTACACTTCTTGCCCATTTTTTGGCATCTGTAGTTAACTATGCTTACAAAAGTTACATCATCAGTTACATCTTCTGAGCACCTAGTAAGTCCTTCCACCTATTAAAGGTGTCTCAAATCTTGAAGAGGGCCAGTTTACTGTCTTCCAGACTTTAGCGGGGCCGGACTGTGCCCAGTGGATGTAAACCACACCTGATCTTTGGAAATAGTTGGTGTCAGTGGAAGGAATAGTGTCCAATTTTTGTTGTCAGTGGAAGGAATTATGCCTCATCGTTGGTGTTAGTGGAAGGAATAGTGCCACATTGTTGGTGTCAAGAATTATGCCCCATCGTTGGCATCAGTGGCAGGAATAATGCCTCAGGAGCCGAATAAAAGCAAGAAAAGGGCTGCATCTGTCCCCAGGGCCAAAGTTTGGAGTCCACAAGTCTTTTAAAAAACAATAAATAGTAGAATCAACTTCTCTGATGCAACCCTCTACCCCCACTCCCAACAAGCATCTTAATGGCCAGAGCACTGGTTTCATTGGTTTGTTGTTAGCAAGTGTGGAGCTCCAAGTTGGGAACCTTCAGGCTTTTATTTACTGTGTGCCAGGTGACAACCCAAGATATTTACAGTTTATGATAATACTTTATGACACCTAAAGTGGACTTGAACTCAAAAAGTGAATTAGCTTTGTTGTTTGGAAATGTCACTTATGCCTAAGCTGTATTCTGAAAAGGGGCTTTTGTTTGGAACGTCTCCTGAAAACTAGCAGTGCACTTTCTGACATGTGAGTGTGCCTAAGCCAGGGGTGTCCAAACTTTTTTCAAAGAGGGTCAGATTTGATGAAGTGAACATGTGTGAGGGCCGACCATTTTGCCTGACATTCTTTGAACCATTAAAAATTGGTCTAAGTGTGTTCATTCGAGCACTAATACACTGCCCAACAAGAATTCTCTTGCCTTTATGGCTGTGTGTGAGTAAAGAGATGAGCTTGGGCGTGTTATTTGGATATACTGTATTTATTGGCGTATAACACGCCCCTTCACTTTAAGAGTTAAGTTTCAGGAAAAAAAATATTTAAATTACATTTTAAATAAAGAACTGTGAAGCAAAATAAGGGTCAGTGCCCACCTGCAGCCTCACAAGTGCCACGAATGCAGCCCCACCATTGCCATGAATGCAGCCCCACCATTGCTATGAATGCATTTCCATCAGGACAGCACCCCCATTTCCAGGAAATCAGCACCCCCATTGCCAGGAATGCAGCACCCACCATTGCCAGGAATGCAGCACCCACCATTGCCATGAATGCAGCACCCGCCATTGCCATGAATGCAGCACCCGCCATTGCCATGAATGCAGCACCCACCATTGCCATGAATGCAGCACCCACCATTGCCAGGAATTCAGCACCCACCATGGCCAGGAATGCAGACTCACCATTGCCATCGGTGCAGCCTGATTGATGCCCATCCATCTGCAGCCTTGGAGGGGACAGGGAGGGGACGGGACGAGCGCCAAAAGATTACATAGAGGAGAAACCTTCTGTGGGTACGAAACTCGTCCCGCATCCTCCCTGGCCCTGGAAGATCGTTGGCCTGCGGGCCGGACTTTGGACATGCCTGGCCTAAGCACTCCTGCTATGTAGCCTCACAGCTGTATTTTCTGCATCTAAGGTGCTGTTCCCCTGATCTCATTGGATTTAGAGTGAGATTTGGTAATGTTACTACTGTGTTTGCTACTGTTCTCCTTGCTGTAGAGGAAGCTGTACCTGGGGACCTGCAGTGCAAGAATCTCCCTGCTACTGCTTCATTCATTCTGCAGATTATATTATGTTTGAATTAGTATATTATAATTGAAATATTAATTGTTGTATAACTTTATAGCGATGAGACTCTGAGTAGGTTATTATTAATTATGGGAGAAGGAGTGGGAATAAATAAGTTTGTACTTCTTCCCACTCCTTTTCTGATATGTAAACTATTTTTTTATAGTTTTTTTTTGTATTCTCTTGTAACTCGTTTTGTTGTGTTTGTCTACCACTGAATGATTACTTCTTTTATTTTTATGTGATTTTTTTTTGTTTTGTTTTTACATATTCAAAATAAACTGTAACTAGCTACGATTTGTGCTTCCTCCACCTCTCCTGCTGCTTCTTGATCATCACTCCTCCAGTTGTCAGATCACCAGTCATCAAGGGACAACTCAGACACGAGGAGCAAAGCCCAATTCCTTTACCAGGATGGACACCTCCACAAAGAGACAGCGCAGACCAAGCTGGTAAGTCAGTAATGGGGAAAGGATCAGCTGCATCGAGCAGTGGCGTCACTAGGGTTGGTGTCACCTGGTGCGGTAAAACACAGTGCAGCCCCCCCCCCCCCCCATCGGGCTCTCTCCCATGTAAACTGCCAAAATCTGGGCTTTCTCCTGTCTAGCCTTCCACACCGCACCCCAGCACTCCCATAGCAACGCCACTGGCAGGGAGACTGCAGGCAAAACCGATGACTAGTCTAGGGTAGACTAGGTTCTCCTTAGGCAATGCATTTTTCTTATAACTGCAGTGAATCTTGACAGATTTGCCTTACCCTGAGATTCTAGTGTATTTTTGAACTGTAGATTTGTGTCAAAACCTGGACCTTGCAGCTGAAGATTTCTGGATTGGGAAGAGAAGTTCAAAGCACTTCATTGCACTCAGCTCACCCGGCCCGCCGATTTTGCAATCCCAAGGCTCTTCTTTAACTCACTAAACATGCTAAAGCATTAATTATTGAAAAAGCGATGCCTAGGTACATCTCCCTCCCTGCTACTTCCAGCATTATACATAATTGCTACAAAGTAAAAAGGTTAATTTTAAAAGCACCAAAAGGAAAATAGGAAACACACAAAAACATTGGCACAAAGGTCCTCAGATGATCCCATAAGCAGCTCGCTAGGAATAAAAGCTTTTACAGTACCGGTCTCTTTGCAGCAGTGGAGTCAGATGCATTATTCTCTGTATTTGGATCTTCACTCGTTGTGTATTCATTGGAGCCATTGAGAGCTTCCAGCTAAAAAGAGAACAGAAATAATAAAAATGAATATGAATAAAATAAATATCAGTCCTGTTTGCATTCAAACGAAAAGAAAAACATATCCCCTATGTCTTGTCTGAACTGAAACCTAATGCCCCGTACACATGATAGGATTTTCCAATGGAAAACGTGTGATCGGAGCTTGTTGTCGGAAATTCCGACTGTGTGTAGGCTCCATCGGACATCGGAATTTCCATCACACAAAATTTGAGAGCTGGTTCTCAAATTTTGCGACAACAAAATCTGTTTGTCGGAAATTCCGATCATGTGTACACAATTCCGACGCACAAAGTGCCACGCATGCTCGGAATCAAGCAGAAGAGCAGCACTGGCTATTGAACTTCATTTTTCTCGGCTCGTCGTACGTGTTGTACGTCACCGCGTTCTTGACGTTCGGAATTTCCGACCAACTTTGTGTGACCGTGTGTATGCAAGACAAGTTTGAGCCAACAATTGTCGAAAAAAAAAACATGGGATTTTGTTGTCGGGAAAATCCTATCGTGTGTACAGGGCATTAGTGTGTGATTGGATAATGTGTAACACTGGGGTAGATTTACTAAAGGCAAATCCACTGTGCACTACAAGCGCACTTGGAAGTGCAGTCGCTGTAGATCTGAGGGGAAGATCTGAAGTGAGGGGAAGCTCTGCTGCTTTTTATCATCCAATCATGTGCAAGCAAAAATGCTGTTAATTTTTCTTGCATGCCTCCCTCCGATCTACAGCGACTGCACCTCCAAGTACAACTGCAGTGCACTTGGAAGAGCACAGTGGATATGCCTTTAGTAAATAACCCCCATGGTGTACAACATGGGAATGCTAAAGCAGAAGGTGAGCAGGAAGAGGACTGGGGGTTACTACTGAGTGGGGAATCAGCAGAGCAGGGGATTACTACTGAGTGGGGGATCTGCAGAGTGGGGGATTACTACTGAGTGGGGGATCAGCAGAGCGTGGGTTACTACTTAGTGGGGGATCAGCAGAGCACGGGTTACTACTGAGCGTGGGGACCAGCAGAGCGGAGGGGGGTTTCTAGAGCGTGGGATCAGCAGAGCGGGGGGTTACTACAATACAGTTGAGGATACCACTGAGCAGTGGTGGCTGGTGGTATATTTAGGGTGGGGCAAACAATGCACCCACAGCCACCCCCCGGTCGTTCGGGTTGGGTCACCGGCACCACCTGGTCGGTTGATGAGCCCTGAACTTACCCCCAGGCAGTGCTTCCCTCCGGGTGGCAGCATTTTCCCCTGCATCTCCTCCGGTGGCCTCCACCTCTCCGCCCTCCTCCTCTCACCTCGTCATGGTCCAATAGAATCGCTTGTCGTTTTGGCCAATTGGGAAACGGGTCTCACGACCTTCTTTCTGATTGACCGGGAAGAATTCGGTGTGCAAATAGTGAATATTAATTCGCTATTGTCACACAACTGGCTAGGCTCGGGGCTCAGTGCTTGCTTCCCGAGTCCACCCTTTTTTTGAAGCTTCAAAAAAAAAAAAACACCCCAAACCCCCCCCCCCCTCATTGGAATCCATGCATCCAGTGCCCCGAATGTAGATTAGGGGGCCGGACGAATGAATAGGGGGTGGCCCCTGCTACTGCTAATGGATGGGCTGCCCCTGTTACTGAGCAGGGGATCTGCTGGACGAGGGTCCTAATGAGCTGGGGATCTGCTGAGCGAGGGTTCCAATGCTGAACAGGGGCACTAAGGAGCTGGGGATCTGATGAGTGGGGGTACTACTGAGCCAGGAGCCTCAGCACACACACAGGACATCTGCCAAGCATCATTAAAGCTTCAAAAAAGCATCACAGAAGCACCAAAAACACATCAAAAAAGGATGTTGAAGCGGTAGGTGCTTTAATGTGTGTTGAAGTTGAAGCAAGTGCTAATGAGCCCTTAAAGTCTAAGGCAGAGTTTCTCAAACTTTTTTGTATTACGGCTCACCAAAAAGATCTAAAAAATTTACAGCACACCTGAAAAGATTTAACAATTTTTTGGGGGATTTGTTAACTTAAATTTTTTATTTATTGTGAAGGATGTGCCAGCAAATCAAATTGAAGCGATTGTAATCTTCTTTGTACTTTCGCTTGCTTCCTTGCTTTTCATTTAACAGTTTCTCTTTTAGAGTTCCGGACTTGATTAAGTATTTTGTCCATCGCTAAACAATGAGCCAGCTTTATAAGCATCAAAGTTGGAATGAAACTGTCTCTATTTTTAAAATAGCTCTCGCACAAGTCTGGCGTTATGAAAGGAACCAATGAATGACAGACTGACAGAGATTGCGTTTTTATATATGTTACTTATTTAACTTTTGCAACATTGATTTACCATTACATTTTTTGATATGTTCAAGGTTTCAAAATGCTAGCAATTTTAATTATTTTTCAAAACTCCCAGGGCACACCTGCAAATTTCACACGGACGAAGGGGCGGCATGACAGAGCTGGACATAGTACAGGCAGGTATAAGGAAAAGAGTTGTCCCCTTTAAGAAAAGGGAGGGGGGGCCTGGAGCTGGGAGGCGCTCGGTAAGTGGAGGAGAAGGGGGGGAGTGACGTCAGGGGAGAGTGGAGGAGAAAGAGATTACCACCCACCCTCCCGAGTTTTGGTGTATGTCAGGACAGCCCGGCAGTGGTGGGTCTTTGGAGGAAGAGAAGATGGCTGTTATATATATAACATGGTTGGGACCCATCTGCGGTATGGGGTTCTCAGGTACCTTCCGGTTAACGAGGGGTTAACCAGGAAGGGGTAAAAATGTAGGTCACTGCGAAGGTTGAGTACCGTCTCTGAGTCGGTGGCTTGCGACTGGAGGCCTAAAGTTTAAAAGAAGTTGGTCACAGTGATCAAGTTGTGTGTCGTTGCCCTCAAAGACCCCCAAAGTATATAGAGAAGTTGGTTGATAGTTACCGTATTTATCGGCGTATAACACGCACCCCAAGTTTAGGAGGGAATTTTAAGGAAAAAAAGTTTTAGGAGAGAAGTTTAGGGAAAAAAAAAAACTTACATTTAAGCGTCATTTGCAGCTTGCCCAGCGTCATTTGCAGCTTGCCCAGCGTCATTTGCAGCCTTGCCCAGCGTCATTTGCAGCTTGCCCAGCGTCATTTGCAGCTTGCCCAGCGTCATTTGCAGCCTTGCCCAGCGTCATTTGCAGCTTGCCCAGCGTCATTTGCAGCTTGCCCAGCGTCATTTGCAGCTTGCCCAGCGTCATTTGCAGCTTGCCCAGCGTCATTTGCAGCCTTGCCCAGCGTCATTTGCAGCTTGCCCAGCGTCATTTGCAGCTTGCCCAGCGTCATTTGCAGCCTTGCCCAGCGTCATTTGCAGCTTGCCCAGCGTCATTTGCAGCTTGCCCAGCGTCATTTGCAGCTTGCCCAGCGTCATTTGCAGCTTGCCCAGCGTCATTTGCAGCTTGTCCAGCGTCATTTGCAGCTTGCCCAGCATCATTTGCAGCCTTGCCCAGCGTCATTTGCAGTCTGCCCAGCGTCATTTGCAGCTTGCCCAGCGTCATTTGCAGCTTGCCCAGCGTCATTTGCAGCCTTGCCCAGCGTCATTTGCAACCTGCCCAGCGTCATTTGCAGCTTGCCCAGCGTCATTGCAGCTTGTCCAGCGTAATTTTCAGCCTTGCCCAGCGTCATTTGCAACCTGCTCAGCGTCATTTGCAGCCTGCCCAGCGTCATTTGTAGCTTGCCCAGTGTATCTGCAGCTTGCCAGTGTCATCTGCAGCTTGCCAGGTGTCATTTGCAGTTTGCCAGCGTCATTTGCAGTCTTGCCGGCGTTTAAATTTCCCGCCGCGAGACAACCCGCGCATGCGCGGCCGAAAAAGACCAAACCGCGGCCGAAAAAGACCGAAGCGCGGCCGAAAAAGACAGAGTCGACTGTTCCGCTCCGCTCGGAGTCCCGCCTCCCTGCTGTTTTTGGAGCGAGCGCAGGGAGGCGGGACTACGAGCGGAGCTGAACAGTTGTCTCGGTCTTTTTCGGCCGCCCTTCGGCCTTTTTCGGCCGCGGTTCGGTCTTTTTCGGCCGCGGTCGCCAATTTTTGTCATTTTTTTGGGGGGTATCGGCGTATAACACGCACCCACAACTTTCCCCTGATTTTTAGGGGGAAAACGTGCGTGTTATACGCCGATAAATACGGTATTTAAAATAGTATTTATTTAATGAGCGGTCACACTTTAACAAGTGTGCGCTATAAGTGGAAATGTAGTTTTTTCCCTCAGAACAGTAATGAGGTTCTGAGGGTTAATTGTACAGTCACGTGATGAAGTCACGTGACCTTGTGACGAACACGCGTCGGGACACGTGATTCTACCGGAAGTGACGCCACCGAGCTCGAACGCTCGTTTATACCCTGCTTTTGTACTCACTACCTAAATGTGAGTACCCATTCTTTTATCTGTATACTGTTTGAAATGCAATAAACATCTTTTTATCACTTTGCATACTACACTATGAGGCAATTTTAATTTCATGTACCACTGAGGTGAAAACCAACCCCCCACCCCCTGCCATACCCCCTGCTTGAACAAGCTGAAGGGCCCCACACTGAACATACAGACAGAGACTACCCAGGATCACCATTTGAAAACCCAGGAGGACACCCCCGAGAGGACGGTCACCTAAGACCCACATTATACTGCTGTAACCTTACAGCTGTAAGGTAAGGGGCCACCCTTATCCCCTTTTAGGATTGCACGGAGCACCGCACAGGATTTATACCCCCATTACCCATCACTATTGGACACCTCAGCACAGATATTCCTGCCCGTTTATCGGATAGAAGATACCCAGATTCACCCACGATATATATGGACTTCCTTTATTCTGGACGTTTTCACTATGCGTTTTTTTTTTTTTTTTTTTTTTTTTTTTTTTTTTTTTTTTAATCGCTATTCACCTTCTGTAGTATTTGCAGTTTCACTTTAAGTTGCCATTTGGCACGGACCGTTTTATTTTCTTCATTTGGCATTTTAGCTTTACCAGGCCTTTTTTACTTTGCTGCACTTCACACCACTTTTAGTCTGTGTACCATTCCTCTGATATATCCACTTACCTTGGATCACTCCCCTTTCACTATTTATTGGACACACACCATACGTTGTGCAGGAAGATTTCACCTTTCTTTTACCACATCACTGACTTTTTATACACCTATATGCACTATTATTTTATCCAGTCGCACCATGCGTTTTTTATGATGCATTTTTAACAAGGATTGTTTTTTACCACATACTCTGGTTTTATCACACCATTATATGCATTATTGCTGGTTTATATTGTTTTATCTTATTCATATTATCCACTTGGAGCCTTCTATGTCTATTTTACCGTCTTGTCTTTTAAATATTTAGTTTTATCTTTGCGCGCCACTACCTCCTTTTTTTGCTTTTACTTGGGTTCAGACATTTCCTATTAAGTGTGCGCAGCATTCCTTTAGTCATTGTTCGTTGTGCTGGCGCAGGATTAACCCTTTAAACTTTTTACCTAAATTGTACAGGTTTACTTTGGCATCAGTTTGCTGGGCTGTACTAAGGTTCTGCCTGGTCATGGGTGCAGTGAGGTACCCATGACAGGCCTAGAACCAGGCCTGGTTGGACGTCTTAGGTATCCATCTTCCCAAAGCCAATCAGTGGGTGCGTCTGGCCTCGCTGTGTAGTCTGGGGAATGGTACTTAAGGTGCTGAAGTCACGTGTTCGGGGTTCGGCCGCAGTCCTGCTTCCTGGTTCTGGACAGGGGTCCTGGGCCTAGGAGCGTTTGCCGTCCCGCAAACATGGTTAGTTTGACCAGCCCCATAGTCCCGCATGGTCTGGGTTGGGGATCCGTCTGTTCCGAGTCTCGGAGCCGGTTAGCCCGAGGCCCAGTAACTGAAGGGGGATTCAAGGCGTCCCGATGTGCTCTCAGCATTGGAGGGACACGGCAACTCGTACAAGTGACTGGGGGAGGACTCTTCGGAGGAGGGCCAACAAGCTGGCATCTCAGTAAGAGCTTGGAAGCTGAGTTGTATGGATACTGGAGAATCCACACTTCCACAATACTGCCAAGGAGACAGAGAAAGTTCCAGGTACTGTGAGAAAGGTTCCTATTCACCTTCGGTTGCAAGTTTATTCTGTGTCAGAGACTTTTGCAAGTTTCCGGATCTCATTGTTGGCCGCTATACCTCTGGCTAGAGGTTTATCCAGCATTGAAGTACCCAGCTGCGAGTGACTACTCTCTGGGTTTATTAGAGACATTCAGTGGATGTCAGCAGTTCAAGGTGCCCGAGTTTCTTCACCCTTGCCTAGGGTTGCCACCTCATCCCATTAAACCTGAACACATATTAATTACACAGGTTCTGTGGCTGATTAAGGTGGTAATTAAACTCACTTGGTGCCTTATCTGCATTAAATTAGCCTCAGAACCTGTGTAATTCATTTGTGTTCGGGTTTAAAGGGATGAGGTGGCAACTCTACCCTTGCCCTATATTCCTATCTGAGACTGTGTTATGTTGGATGTTACCACTGCAGAATAAAAACCTTCAAAAGGACTTTTTATGTGTCAGCATCCAAAGTTGTTGGGTACTAACCCTGGGAACCCCTGGACATTCACCGACAAGCCAAGAGGATATAACCGGTAAGCCCAAAAGTCAAGGCCACCCCTCAGGGGTTATGGCCGCTACATTTAAATTACGTTAATTGTTAATAAAAGAGGTAATTTTACTCCAAAAAACCTTGTCACGTCATTTGTGGTGGAAGTGAAGTGGTTTGGAGATTATGTTATAACAGGTTGGGAAAAAGAGACTGTAGGTTATGTCCTTCATATGTAATGGACATGTAAACGACTTGAATTAGGTCAGATGCACATTAGAAGGAGGTCAACTCCCCCATGTCAATGAATTCTACATAATCTCAAAGGTGTCCCAAATATTTTCAATCGACACAGGCCATAATAACCACATAGTAAGAGCCAGTGTTGGAAAACAAAAAGGCCTGTATCTTGGCATCCCTCCATGCATGCAGTACCTCCCCAAAGTCAAAAGACTCATTGCAAAAAACCTATAGTTAGTTCTAGACAGGGCTTCTGTTAGAAATCACAGGGCCCCATACAGCCTACCTGACAGGGCCCCTGGCCAAATGTGACTGAGGACATAGAATTATCCTTAGAATTAGTCCCTTTCTCTACACTCTACAGACTTAGCTGCACAGATAAATGAATAGAAAGTACTCTGAGGCTTCCTGCTCATTCACAAACTGAAGCATAGTAAACAGTCGAATGGACACAGGAGTGATTGGTACCGATCACTCACTGTGTTCATTCAGGAAAGGAAGAGGGCAGTAAATGAAATCCCCCTGTGTGCCGGTGGGGCAGCAGCGCTACGGGGCAAAGGGGCACACAGGGGGGCTCGGGCAGCAGATGGAAGCGAGGCATGTGCTAGAACCAATCCCCTTGCAGTGCAGCTGGAGGGAGGAAGAAGAGAAGCTGGCAGTGCTGCACGGGGAGACAGAAGAGGATCAGTTTCTGCAATAAGACAGTACAGCGGGACCTCCTGGTCAGCAGGTGCCTGTGATTTGAACTGATGGGGCCCAGTACAGGAGGGCCGGTTGTACTGCTTTATCAGCGGCCCTGTTTCTGGAGCAACCTGAACTTTTAAATGGAAGTTCTGGAAAAAAGCATCAAGACAATGGTACAAGCTGGCAACATGGTTTCCTGGAGAATTTCATGCCTCTGAGTTGCTGTGGTTGCAGTAAAATCTGGATTTTCAGCAGTTTTTAATAAAAAATCATAACACCTGCAAATTAGTAGGGAGTTGACATTTTTTAAATAAAATTAAAAACACCTGTCATATATCATTTTTTAGTTAAGTTCCTTTAGAAATCTAACAAGCTCCCCAAGACAGTGGAGGCTCGGTTTCCTCTTGTCACCATAGTAACAACAATGGGAAAATTCTGGCAATTAGACAATTTGGAAGCTGACAACTCAAGAACAAATTATTTGTTTCTGCCTTGTTATTATAGAGAACCCCATAGAGGAGAAGAATTGATCGCAGAGATCTCACGTGACCGGCCTCGTGTGAATTTCTCTTCCGATTCAATTTTTTTCACCTTCAAAGGTGGTGACATCATTAGGCGAGATAAGTTGTATTTCTCTGACTATGTGTCATCTTCATTATGGATAAGTAGATGAATGTGAATAGAATTTTAATACAAAATAAATTTTCCTAGTACAGATTGATCTCAGGATTGCTGGTTGCGGGAGGTTTATATAGGCCCCCTTAGAGCATTTTCGAAATGGTCAGGCCAGCAATTAGACATGTGCAATTCATTTCATTTTGATTTTTTTCTGACCGTATTTACGGAGATTCAAATAAATTGAATGGCAACGAAAAAAAAAAGTTATAACGAACAATAACATATGCATTCGTTCATTCATTTCATTCAGATGATGTCACATTTTCGAATTTGTTGAATAACATAAGGAATGATCCGATTTTATTGTGAATAGCTGGTTGTTAAAGAGATTGTAAACCCTAAAAAAAAAAAAAAAAACCTGTAAGACAAAGGCATAATGAGCTAATATGCATTGCATACTAGCTCATTATGAAATACTTACCTTAGAACGAAGCTGTTGCAGCTGCTCCCGCACACCACTGAGACCGCTGACATGTTCTTCGGAGCTTCTTCCGGGTTCACGGGCATCCGACGCTGTGATTGTCAGGAGCCGTGATGACGTCACTCCTGCGGGTGCCGCCTGTGCCGGCACAGGGCCCTGAAGAAACGGCACGATCGGCCCTTCCTTCAAAGCGCATGCGCCGATGACGTAGGCTTATATAGTGAATATCTCCTAAACAGTGCAGTGCACGACCAATCAGCTCTCAGAGCTCTCCTCACTGAGCTCTGCAATGTGTAATTTCAGCTCTCAGACCCCTTTTTTCTGAACTAGACTCAGACTAGCTTTGTAAATCAGCGCTTTGAATGGATGTAGAGAAGACTGCAGATAAACAGGTACAACTTATGTAGGCGGAATTGTTTCATCTTTGTGTATCACCTGAGGCCAGTCACTTCACTGGGTATTTGCAAGGGTTTACAACCACTTTAAAATATCTAAGACTAAAAAAGTGATGAGATTCAGGTTGGACACTGGCATCATGGATCTGCACCGACCAGGATTTATGAAGTTCGCAAATTGCAAACTTCTGGCTGAAAAGTTGGCAGGTTTGTTGCCAGGAATAAGGAATAACCTCTAATGCAGTGCATAGCCCTTTCCCCGGTCAGATAAGTTGCAAGAGCCAATACTTTGTAGGAAAGGATAACCTATCCCTCTTTCTATATGTAGTCAAGTCCTGGGACTCTCCAGACCTAATGGTGACCTCCAGAGTTAGGGACAGCTGACATCCTTCTGTGTAGAGTGGGTTACGAGGCATGGTGGGTGCAATGTAAGGTAGATTAATGGGCGTCAGACACTTCTTGAATGCAAAGAGATGTATTTTCTCTTAAACAGAACTATGGGAGAGGGGGTTAGGGCCAGGACACCCTTTAGTAGCTGCAATGTTAATTAGCAGACTCCAAGACTTCTATAGGTAGACAGCCATGCAGGGAAAGGCACCCACCTGGACACCACATCTGCATGTGTAGAAACGCTGTCTCCTATGGAAACAGTCTTGAACAGTTTCTAACAAAGGTCTTAATGAACTTTCACTTCCTCCACAATCTTCTTTTTAGGTCTTCGCTCAACTGAGCTCCCAGTCTACCACTTAGACCCGCTGATCCACTGCCACTGGATCTCCTGAGCTCTTCCAATCTTCTCACTGAGTATCTTCCTCAAGCGTCACCCCCACGTCCCTGCTGGGTCCCTAGCTTGGCACTCACAGACACTCTTCAAGCTTCACCCCACTGGCCTGCTCGGTCCCTGTCTTGGCACACAATAATGCTCTGCAAGCGTCACCTCCACTGGCTGGGTCCTTGGCTGACGTTTTCCAATTCTTCACCGTCCCCGGTTGGTGAGAATACTGCTCAGGTACTTGATTCAGCTATTCACAGTGGTCTCTGGTAACAAGGTGGATGGTCCCTTAGTGGCGACAGCTTCCACTCTACCTCCGACCATGACAGGTTCTCTGGCCGGCAGAACCATCACTTCTGGTTGGACTGCAAGCTGCAATCCCAACCCTACACTGCTCTCTTGCTTCTAGACAGGCCCCTAGATGCCCCCGGGATAGGCCTCAGGTCTCTGGCTTAGCAGCCCGGGGCAATACAACACACGTCCACCCAGACAGCCGTCCAGGTAGCACAGAACCCAGATCACTTGACTCCACCCAAATAAATTGGTTCTCCCAGTAGGCCAAGTATCAGGGCTGGGCTCAGCCGTTCCTTCTCTGAGCTGGCAGCTCAGCAGTTGGCTAATTGCCAGCTCCTATCTCTCCACAGGTACTCAGCTTTTGATGATATCCTGCTAGTCTGTCCTGCCTACTTAAGCCATCCAGCCCAGAGGATCTCTGCCTTCACCTTAATCAACATCACAGAGACGCTCTACTGCATTCCTGTTAAAATATTTGTTTGGCTGACATTCCTTCTGGCTCCAGATCCTGCTTGCTGTTTTACTACGCTCATCTCCGGCTCCCTGATGTTTGGCTTGTCTGAATATCCGTTCCGGTTCCTGATCTGGCTATGTTTTGACTACGTTTGTTCTATTTATTTTTATTATTAAACAAGTGTGATTTAACTGTAGTTCTGTCTCGGTCTGATTTTCATGATTTCTGACACCAAGGAACTCAAGAAAATCCCTGCACATCGGCTGAGACACCCCATTCATTCCTAATCTGTCCTTGCAATGCAATTGTTTTATCTAACGTCACCAGATACCCAGCCACCTAGTTACAGAAGAGAGAAGTGCAGCAATTCAAGAATTAGGGTGAAATCAATTGACCTCCTAGCAATTAGGCCAAGGCTACTATCACTTGGCAGATACATTTAAGATCAACCCTGCCTAAACATCAGGGTGCTACAGATAAAAGTGTGGGCTTATAGCAGCCATACTGTCATGGATGTTTGAGGTCTAAACCCACCAAAGCTGTCCCGCCAGGGAGCTGTCACTGTGGATCGCCAATCATAAGGGGCCAAGGATACACAAATGGCCACACAACCTTCATTTTAATCTAAGTACTTTTACCGGGAGCATGTTCTACTCACTTTCAGGCAGGCCCGGACTGGGACAAAAAAAAAGGCCTGGGCATTTTAGACTGAGCAGCCCATGACATATTTACTGAGAGGCACGGAGAGCATCATTAGGGGGGCCGGAGAGCACTAGGCGGGCCAGAGAGCACAGGGGGTGAAGAGCACGCGGGTGAAGAGCACGGGGGTGAAGAGCACAGAGGGTGAAGAGCACAGGGGTGAAGAGCACAGGGGTGAAGAGCACGGGTGGAGAGCACTAGGGGGGTGAAGAGCACGGGGGTGGAGAGCACTAGGGGGAGCCGGAGAGCACTAGGGGGAGCCGGAGAGAGCACAGGGGGGCTCGGAGAGCACTGAGAGGGATGGGGACCATGGGGGGAGGGCTGGAGAGCACAAGCAGGGGCAGAGAACACGGGAGGCGAAGAGCACATGGGGGGAGAGCACAGAGGGGCTGGAGAGCACTGGGTGTGTAAGGGCAGAGACCACGGTGGGCTGGAAGGGGGGCTGAGGGGGCAGAGAACACGGGAGGCGAAGAGCACATGGGCGGAGAGCACAGAGGGGCTGGAATGCATAAAGGGCTGGGTGGTCCAGAGAGCACAGGGGCAGCTGGAGAGCACAGGGGGGCCTGAGAGCACTGGGATGGGCTGGAGAGCATGGGGGGGCGATGAGCGCTGGGGGGGGGGCTGGAAAGCACGGAGGGCTGGAGATCATGGGGGGGTGATGAGCACTGGGGGGGGGGCTGGAGAGCACTTGGGAGGCTGGAGAGCATGGGGGGCGACGAGCTCTGGGGGGCTGGAGAGCACAGAGGGCTGGAGAGCATGGGGGGCTGAGAGCATGGGGGGCTGGAGAGCATGGAGGGCTGGAGAGCACTGGGAGAGCTAGCTGCGGAGAGGCCATGTGAGCGGCGGGGGCTCAATCACATGCGGCCTGGTGGCCCGGCGGCCCCCGGCCCACCTGGTAAATGCCCGGTGTGCCCTATGGCCAGTCCAGGCCTGCTTTTAGGCAATCATACAGTACGTTTCTTTAAAAATGGTCTCCAAACTGTGTACAATTCAAGAACACCAAGAACAATAAGAAAACAAGATCCAGCTGAATTTGCAATACAAACCCCCTTCCCTTAAAGAGAAGCACTAACTTTACAAAAGCAGCTTATGTGGCATTTTCCTTGCCAAGAAAACTTTAATTGCCCTTGGGTAATACATTATAAATTTAATGGACTCATTATTCCCACTCTTGGTTTACATATCCTACGTCTAATGCATCATTGTGATTGTAAGTGCTTCTGGGCAGCTTTCCTCTCCTCTAAACGTTTGTGTTTACTAATCGTTGTACATTAACATACAGATGTGTATCTGAAATATCAACTGAGATTACACGGAGCAGCGAAAGGAAAGGCACAGTCTCTGATGTCCATCACAAAGGCCTGCTAAAGAAGAAACAAAAAAAAGACAGATTTTTGGAAGAGTTGGAGCAAGGAAGTGGTTGTCCCCAAAGAAGTAATGGAGAAGAAACTTCCACTTGCAGAATGCAATAAAATAATTACGAGAGGGTTTGACCCTTCTCCACTCTGATCCAAAACTAAACTTTTTTTTAGCAGGAGTTGGGCTTTAGGGTGTCAATAGACGTAAAATTATTGTCACCACATCTGGCTGACCTCAGACCACCAACTCCCTGCTCCCTCAAAAGGAACTACTAGTAGGAATGTTTTAAAGTGATTTGAGTGGAGTTCCACCCAAAAGTGGAACTTCCGCTCATTTGTCTCCTCCCCCCCCCCCTCCAGGTGCCACATTTGGCACCTGGAGGGGGGAGCGGATACCTGTCTTTGACTGGTACCTTGTCCCCACTTCCGGGAGACCGGGCTGCATCGAATTACACCAGCAGCTTGGCTCCCTCCTCCTCCCCCCCCCACCGACAAGCCAGTAGAAGAGCGCAGCAGTGCCTCGCGCGTTGCACAGTAGGGACCCGGCGTGAATCCGTAATGCTTCACTGCTGGGTTTCCTTACTGGCAATGGCGGCGACAGCACCCGACAGCTGATGGAAACAGTGCCGACATCGCTGGACTCCAGGACAGTTTAAGGGGTTGTAAAGGTAAACGTTTTTTCACCTTAATGCATTCTATGCATTAAAGTGAAAAAACATCTGACAATACTAGCCCCCCCCCAGGCCCCCCCCCCCCCGTTTTACTTACCTGAACCCTTGAAAGTCCCGCGCTCGCCCCCGACATCCTCGCTGTTGATTGGTTACACTGGATGGATTGAACACAGCGCAGCCATTGGCTCGCACTGCTGTCAATCACATCCAATGATGCGGCATGCCGGGGGGCGGGGCCGAGTGATACAGCGAGCGGCTATAGCCGCCGGCTGTATTACGGGAGCGCGCCCGCAAGTACTTCACACCATGCGAGGGAGCTCGCATGAAGGTGAGAAGTACTTGTGGGGGGGAGCCGAGACAGCCGTCGAGGGACCCCAGAAGACCAGGTTCGGGGCCACTCTGTGCAAAACGAGCACAGTGGAGATAAGTATAACATGTTTGTTATTTAACCGCTTAAGGACCACCTTATGCCGATATATGTCAGCAGAATGGCACTACCTGTACGTGGCCCTTTAAGAGCCCAGCCGTGGTTCGCGCTCGCGACCCAGTCCTGAGCTCCGTGACCGTGGCCGCGGACCCGATCGCCGCTGGTTTCCCGCGATCGGGTCACTGAGCTGAAAAACGGGGAGAGGTCTGTGTAAACAAACCTCTCCCCATGCTTCCTAGCGCGACTGACACTGATCGGCTGTTCCCTATCATCGGAAAAGCTGATCAGTGACGTCAGACGCAAAGCCACGCCCCCCTACAGTAAAAAAAAAAAAAAAACACACACACACTTAACCCCTCCCCGCCCCCTAGTGGTTAACTCCTTCACTGCCAGTGTCATTTACACAGGAATCAGTGCATTTAAATAGCACTGATTGCTGTATAAATGATAATGGTCCCAAAAATGTGTCAAAAATGTCCGATGTGTCCACCATAATGTCGCAGTCACAATAAAAGTCGCTGATCGCCGCCATTACTAGTAAAAAAAAATATATTAATAAAAATGCTATAAAACTATCCCCAATTTTGTAAACGCTATAACTTTTGCGCAAACCAATCAATAATCGCTAATTGCGATTTTTTTTACCAAAAATATGTAGAAGAATACGTATCGGCCTAAACTGAAGAAAATTATAATTTTATATCTTTTTGGGGGATATTTATTATAGCAAAAAGTAAAAAATATAGGATTTTTTTCAAAATTGTCGCTCTATTTTTGTTTATAGCGCAAAAAATAAAAAACGCAGAGGTGATCAAATACCACCAAAAGAAAGCTCTATTTGTGGGAAAAAAGGACGCCAATTTTTTTTGGGAGCCACATCGCACGACTGCGCAATTGTCAGTTAAAGCGACACAGTGCCGAATTGCAAAAAGGGGCCTGGTCCTTTGGCTGCAAATTGGTCCGGGGCTTAAGTGGTTAAAAAAAAAAAATTACTTTACAACCCCTTTAAGTGTCCTATTATTAAAAGTCAGCAGCTGCAATATGTGTAGCTGCTGGCTTTTAATTTTTGCAGGGGTGGGCAGAACTCCGCTTTAATTAGCTTTCTATGATAATAGCCCTTTCACATCGGCGGACCAATCGGGTCCACCTGTTATTTTTTCAGGCAGACCCGATCGGACCCTTCAGCCTCTTCTTTGGAGCGACAGGTGATAATGGAACATGAAAAAATGAAAATGGATAAACCGCGCTGGAGAGGGAAAGAAACACCCAGAGGGTGAGGATTAGAAGGGTAAACCTGAAATAAATTAAATTAAAATAAAAAATAAACAATAAAAAATAAAATATAAATAAAAAAGGAAAAAAGGCTGCTGCTTAAAAGTGGGATACTTCACACCTAGACGGATATATGGAAAATAAAGCTGCCCCAATAATACAAATTAATAAACATATAATTCAAAAAGTTTTAACCCATCAAAATCTTAGATGGAGAAGCACTGATCTCATATAGGACAGTCCAAACAAAGGTGTAAAAAAAAACGTCATTTATGACGAAACGTCGTATGGGAAGGCACGCAGCAACGCCACCACTACTGACTGTTATCGAATCAAGGGATGGGTTTACACTGACACTGACCGGACGGCAGTGTTATATTGTCTTTTTTCGTCTGCCTTTCATCGCTTTGATGTAAGTTATTTTTAACCTTTTAAATAAATCAGTTGTTACCAGTATCACGCTATGGGCGGCCCCCTTTGTGTTTTCTTTATAAACGGAGGAATCAACTAGGATGTGGCTGGCTATCTCGGCTGTGAGCAGATTATAGGACGGGTTCCCTTTCCTTTCCACCTGGAGTGATTTTTCCAAAGCTGTTTAACCTCACCAGCGCTCGCTTACTGGACACATCACAAGTCTATTAATCAGTGCCTTATCATTGCTACCCTCTGGTAAGTCTCCCATTCATCAGGTGGTCGGGATGAAGCACCGTTTGCATGCATGTCACATTGTATAATTTGCAGTATGAGCACCGTGGTGTTATTTTGAATACGATCTGCTCGTGGATTTTGACCTGGTTCATGCCTGATGCCAAGATTGATCGATAATGGAACATGACTGAAACCTTTAAATACATGAAGGGTGCTGTGTGAATAATTTTTCAATAGTGTTCAGTATTTTCAATTTGAGGTTGAGATCAAGAACACGGGTACATGACCTCAATTTAGCAAGAGGAAAGTTTAAAATGAACCATGGCACTACCTACCTGGAGTAAGCATGTTCTCCCTGTGCCTGTGTGGGTTTCCTCTGGGTACCCCGGTTACCTTCCACACTCCAAAGACATGCTGGTAGGTTAATTTTCTCCTGTCTAAATTGGCCCTACTATGTGTATGAATGAATGTGAATTAGTAACCTTAGACCAGGAATGGACTGCCCATCGGGACTACCGGGAGTTTCCCGGTGGGCCGATGGCTCAGTGGGCTGGTTTCAGCGGCCTATTGCATCGGAGATCCACAGTGAACTATCCGTCAATCGTCTGACAGGTAGATCGAGATTTAGCCAGCATGCAGAGTAGTGCAGGAAGCGTCTGTGATAGGTTCTCTCTCATGTCATGCAGCGCTGCTCCCCGGTAGCCCACCCTCTCTTCTCGTCCATCCCCATTTGCTTGTGACATCATCTGGGATGGATGAGAAGAGAGGAGGGGCCGCCGGGGAGCAACGCTGCTTGACATGAGAGAGAACTTATTACAGACGCTTCCTGCGCTACTCTGCATGCTGGCTAGTAAACAATGTGCAACATAATGTGTCATGTGCCCTGATGTGCCCCATAATGTGCCCTGATGTGCCCCATAATGTGCCATGATGTGCCATGTGCCCTGATGTGCCCCATAATGTGTATGTGCCCCATTTTTTTTTTTACTAGTAATGGTGGCAATTAGCGAATTCTCGGCAGAAAAAGACCGATGGGCATACACACGGTCGAAAATTCAGATGAAAGGCTCCCATCGGACTGTTTCCATCGGAAATTCCGACCGCGTGTATGCTGCATTACTCTCCAGGCCCCAGCTACTACTGGGTGGGAAGTGGAGGAAGATCACTCCACCAGGGAAGGCAAGGAGACGGGCAGGTGGCTGGCCAGGACTTGCGCCAAAGCAAAAGAACATGCGAGCAGGAACGGGCATGCGCCCGAAACTGAAGAAATATTCTCTCCACTCCAACCAGCACATGATCATCAGAAAGGGGCACATATAATGAAAAAAATACACCAGAGTCTAGAGGGGGGGGGGGGGGGGTTGGTGTGTTTTATTTATTTATTTTTTTAATTTATACTTTTTTTTTTTTTTTATTCTGCACTGACTGTCTTTGAAATTGCCACAGCCCCTGTTCTATGTGCCCCCTGCCCTGATGTGCCCCGTGCCCTGATGTGCCCTGATGTGCTATGTGCCCTGATGTGCCATGTGCCCTGTGCCCTGATGTGCCCCAATATCTATGTGCCCTGATGTGCCCCGTGCCCTGATGTGCTATGTTTCCTGTGCCCTGATGTGCCCCGATGTCTATGTGCCCTGATGTGCCCCGTGCCCTGATGTGCTATGTGCCCTGATGTGCCCTGATGTGCTATGTGCCCTGATGTGCCCCATGCCCTGATGTGCCCCGTGCCCTGATGTGCCCTGATGTGCTATGTGCCCTGATGTGCCCCGTGCCATGATGTGCTATATGCCTTGATTTGCTACGTGCCCCGATGTGCTCTGATGTGCTTTGTGCCCTGATGTGCCCCATGCCCTAATGTGCCATGTGCCCTGATGTGCTGTGCCCTGATGTGCTATGTGCCCCGGTGCCCTGATGTGCTATGTACCCTGTGCCCTGATGTGCCCCATGCCCTGATGTGCTATGTGCCCTGATGTGTCCCATGCCCTAAAGTGCTATGTGCCCCATTCCCTGATGTGTCCCATGCCCTGAGCCCTGATGTGCCTTGTGCCCCGATGTACTGTGCCCTGATGTGCTGTCCCCTGATGTGCCCCATGCCCTATGTGCCTTGTTCCCCAATGTGCTGTGCCCCGATGTCCTGTGCCCTGATGTGCTGTGCCTCAATGTCGTGTGCCCTGATGTGCCCTGATGTACTGTGACCTGTGCCCTGATGTCCTGTACCCTGATGTGCTCTGTCCTGATATGCTGTGCCCTGTACCCTGATGTGCTGGGCTCTGTATCCTGATGTGCTGTGCCCTGATGTGCTGTGCCCTGATGTGCTGTGCCCTGGTGTGCTGTGCCCTGATGTGCCCTGTACCCTGATGTGTTGTGCCCTGATGTGCCTTGTGCCCTGATGTGCTGGGCTCTGTACCCTGATGTGCCTTGTGCCCTGATGTACTGTGCCCTGATGTGCTGTCCCCTGATGTGCCCCATGCCCGATGTGCCTTGTGCCCTGATGTGCTGTGCCCCAATGTCCTGTGCCCCGATGTCCTGTGCCCGATGTCCTGTGCCCCAGTGTGCTGTGCCTCAATGTCGTGTGCCCTGATGTACTGAGACCTGTGCCCTGATGTGCCCTGATGTCCTTCACCCTGATGTGCTCTGTCCTGATATGCTGTGCCCTGTACCCCGATGTGCTGGGCTCTGTATCCTGATGTGCTGTACCCTAATGTGCTGTACCCTGATGTGCTGTGCCCTGATGTGCTGTGCCCTGGTGTGCTGTACCCTGGTGTGCTGTGCCCTGATGTGCCCTGTATCCTGATGTGTTGTGCCCTGATGTGCCTTGTGCCCTGATGTGCTGGGCTCTGTACCCTGATGTGCCTTGTGCCCTGATGTGCCTTGTGCCCTGATGTGCTGGGCTCTGTACCCTGATGTGCCTTGTGCCCTGATGTGCTGGGCTCTGTACCCTGATCTGCTGTGCCCTGTACCCTGGTGTGGCCTGATGTGCTGTGCCCTGGTGTGCTCTACCCTGATGTGCCTTGTGCCCTGATGTGCTGGGCTCTGTACCCTGATGTGCTGTGCCCTGTACCCTGATGTGGCCTGATGTGCTGTGCCCTGATGTGCTGTGCCCTGGTGTGCTGTACCCTGATGTGTTGTTCCCTGATGTGCCTTGTCCCCCGATGAGCTGTGCCCCGATGTCCTGTGCCCTGATGTGCTGTGCCTCAATGTTGTGTGCCCTGATGTGCCCTGATGTACTGTGATCTGTGCCCTTTATGTGCTCTGTCCTGATATGCTGTGCCCTGTACCCTGATGTGCTGGGCTCTGTACCCTGATGTGCTGTGCCCTGATGTGCTGGGCTCTGTACCCTGATGTGCTGTGCCCTGTACCCTGATGTGGCCTGGTGTGCTGTACCCTGATGTGTTGTGCCCTGATGTAACTTGTGCCCTGATGTGCTGGGTTCTGTACCCTGATGTGCCGTTTAGGACATATTTACTGTATACTGTACTGTATATTTACTGGATGATCTCAAAGGAACGGCCGCCTGTGCCGTTTCTTCAGAAGTCAGTGCCGAGTCGAGTTAATGCCATATATGTAAATTTTGCTCTCATCTGACCACAGCACCTTCTCCCAATCCTTCTCTGAATCATTTAGATGTTCCTTGGCACTACTGTACATGTGCCTTCTTGAGGAGGAGGACTTTCCGTGTTTGGAGGAAGGAAAATGCTGACTATGACATCATCCCTACAGTCCAGCATGGAGGTGGAAACATTATGCTTTGGGGCTGTTTCTCTGCTAAAGGTAAAGACAGACTTTGCCTCATTGAGGGTCCAATGGATGGGACCATGTAATGTAAGATCTTTGATAAGAACCTTCTTCCCTCAGCCAGAACACTGAAGATAGGCCATGGATGGGTCTTTCAGTATGACAATGACCCAAAACATACTACCAAGGCAACAAAAGAGTGGCTCAAGAAGAAGCACATTAAGGTCATGGAGTGGCCTAGCCAGTCTTCAGACCTTAATCCTGTAGAAAATGTATGGAGGGAGCTGAAACTTCCAGTTGCCAAGCGACCAAGAAACCTTAAGGATTTAGAGAAGATCTGTAAAGAAGTGGACCGAAATCCCTCCTGAGATGTGTGCAAACCCGGTCACCAACTACAAGAAATGTCTTACCTCTGTGCTTGCCAACAAGGGTTTCTCCACCAAGTACTAAGTCATGTTTTGCTTGGGGATCAAATACTTATTTTACTGACTGCACTGCAACTCAATTTATAACATTTGTATTATTTTCCCCACTGTACATAAGTATTCACAGACTTTAAATTCAATTGATTGGACATGATTTGGAAAGGCACACACCTGTCTATATAAGGTCCCACAGTTAACAGTGCATGTCAGAGCACAAACCCTAGCAATGAAGTCCAAGGAATTGTCTGTAGACCTCCGAGACAGGATTGTGTGGAGGCACAGATCTGGGGAAGAGTACAGAAAAATGTCTGCAGGATTGAAGGTCCCAATGAGCACAGTGGCCTCCATCATCTGTAAATGGAAGAAGTTTGGAACCACCAGGACTGTTCCTAGAGCGGGCTGCCCGGCCAAACAGAGAGTTCGGAGGAGAAGGGCCTTAGTCAGGGAGGTGACCAGGATTCTATGGTCACTAACCGAGCTCCAGTGTTTCTCTGTGGAGAGAGGAGCAGCACTCCACCAATCAGGCCTGTATGGTAGAGTGGCCAGACGAAAGCCACTCCTCAGTAAAAAGAACATGACAGCCTTCTTGGAGTTTGCCAAAAGGCACCTGAAGGACTCTCAGACCATGAAAAACAAAATTCTCTGGTCTGATGAAACAAAGATTGAACTCTTTGGCCTGAATCGTCATGTCTGGAGGAAACCAAGGCACCGCTCATCACCCGGCCAATCACATGCCTACAGTGAAGCATGGTGGTGGCATCATCAATTTGTGGGAATGTTTTGCAGCGGCAGGAACTGGGAGACTAATCAGGATTGAGGGAAAGATGAATGCAGCAATGTACAGAGACATCCTTGATGAAAACCTGCTCCAGAGTGCTCTGAACCTCAGAGAGGGGTGAAGGTTCATCTTCCAACAGGACAATGACCCTAAGCACACAGCCAAGATAACAAAGGAGTGTCTGTGGGACAGCTCTGTGAATGTCCTTGAGTGGCCCAGCCAGAGCCCAGACTTACTATACACCCGATTGAACATCTCTGGGGAGATCTGAAAATGGCTGTTCACCGACGCTCCCCATCCAACCTGATGGAGCTTGAGAGGTCCTGCAAAGAAGAATAAGAGAAACTGCCCAAAAATGAGTTGTGCCAAGCTTGTAGCATCATACTCAAAAAGACTTGAGGCTGAAATTGGTGCCAAAGGTGCTTCAACAAAGTATTGAGCATAGGCTGTGAATGCTTATGTACATTTATTTTTTATTTTTAATAAGTTTGCAAACATTTTAACCACTTTCAGACTGGACCATTTTGCTGGCTTAAGACCAGACCACTTTTTGTGACTCGGCACTGTGTCCCTTTAACTGATTGCGCGGTCGTGCGACGTGGCTCCCAAACAAAATTGACGTCCTTTTTTTCCCACAAATAGAGCTTTCTTTTGGTGGTATTTGATCGCCCCTGCGGTTTTTATTTTTTGCGCTAAAAACCAAAAAGTGAGACAATTTTGAAAAAACGCATTCTTTTTTATTTTTTGCTATAATAAATATCCCCCAAAAATATATAAAAAAACTTTTTTTTTCCTCAGTGTAGGCCGATACGTACTCTTCTACATATTTTTGGTAAAAAAAAATCGCAATAAGCGATTATTGATTGGTTTGCGCAGAAGTTATAGCGTTTGCAAAATAGGGGATAGTTTTATAGCAATTTTATTAATATTTTTTTTTTTTTTTACTAGTAATGGCGGCGATCAGCAATTTTTTATTTTATTTATTTATTTATTTTTTTATTGTGACTGCGACATTACGGCGGACACATCGGACATTTTTGACACATTTTTGGGACCATTGTCATTTATACAGCAATCAGTGCTATTTAAATGCACTGATTCCTGTGTAAATGACACTGGCAGTGAAGGGGTTAACCACTAGGTGGCAGTGTAGGGGTTAAGTGTTCCTAGAGGTGTGTTACTAACTGTGGGGGGGGCGTGGCTGTGATCTAATGAACACTGATCTCTGCTCCAATCACAGGGAGCAGAGATCGGTGTCACTAGTTGCTAGGCAGAACGGGGAGATGCTGTTTACTTCCGCATCTCCACGTTCAGCCATCCCGCGAGACGATCGCGGGTATCCCCGCCGTGATCAAGTCCGTGGCACCCGCGACCGGACTCACAGGGGTCCCGATCCGCGCGCGCCCCGCCCGCAGCGTGCGATCAATGGCACGGTGGCAATCTTAAAGGGGACGTACATGTACGCCCTTTTGCCTGTCCGTGCCATTCTGTTGACGTACATCGTCGTGCACCGGTCGCGGTCGGGAAGCAGTTAAACAAACTTCTTTCATGTTGTCATTATGGGGTATTCTTTTTAGAATTTTGAGATAAATAACGAATTGAATCTATCTTGGAATAAGGCTGTAACATAACAAAATGTGGAAAAAGCAAAGTGATGTGAATCCTTTCCAGAGGCACTATATGTAAAGCGCTGCGTAAATTGTCGTCGCTATATAAGCCCCTGTGATAAATAAATAAATCCTCAGATTTATCACTATTGTAAATTATTGATGCTATGAATAGACTTCCAGCAGAGGTAAGGAGACATTCAACAGTAAGTGAATGTAAACATGCTTATGACAAACATCAATCTATGCTTAGACAAAGAGGTATAAAAAATAAAACAGAGACGAACTTGATGGACCGTTTGGTCTTTTTTTGCCATCACTCTTCTATGTTTCTATGTAACCCCTAACCTACTGTATATCTTAGGTTGTAAGTTTAGGTAAAAAATGTTTAAAAAATAAAAAACAGCACAAGACATTACTTCTGTTTAATGTGAAGTGTCCCATGTGCTAGCTGTCATGGTAGTCCATCCATAAGGGACACCACCCCCCTAATCTATGTGTCCGGCCCCCTAATCTACATGCAGGGCACCAGACGCATGGATTCCAATGGGGTTTTTTTTTGTTTTTTTGAAGCACGTGATTAGAGCCAGAGGCTCTAATTGGCTTCAAAAAAGGGTGGGCTCGGGGCGCAGAGCACTACACCCTGAGCCCACACAGTTGTGTGACAATAGCAAATTCATATTCGCAATTGTCTTCCTGGTTGTCCTCCCGGCCAATCAGGAAGCCGGTCCTAAGACCCTATTGGCCAGGGAGTCTTAGGACTTTCAGCCAATCAGACCCACTTCCTGTTCGGCCAGGAGCAGAAGCCACAGCCCAGCTCTTCCCTGGAGCCTGCAAGCTGGAGCATCGGCCCCCTATGGTAAGGCCACCGATCGCCGCAGTCCATCTCTCGCAGGGGGGGGCAGGTTTGTTTGCTCCCCCCCCAAAATATTGAGCACCAGCTGCCAGTAGTGATTGTGGAAAATCTGTCCTCTGCCCTCCGCCCATACCCTGCAGCCATAATCTTCCGATGCTGCGGGAGGGATGGGGGGTTAATATGAGCACTGCAGGACTGCCCACCTCCTCCAGTTAGGCCCCATGTATGGGATGATTAGCTGCATGCCCCGTGCAGGGCTGTCTTTTACCGATACAGGAATGCACAGGTGTGGCATGCATCCCCGTGTCGGAGTCCCATAGATGTCTATTGGGACATGCAGCTGCACAGATACAGCCACTGTGTCCCAATGTGACATCCGTGCGGGTGCGTGTCCCTGAACTCACCCTGGGTCAGCATACCTCCCAACTTTCTGAGATGGGAATGAGGGACACCTATCAGCAAAAGTATGCAGGCGTAGGACACACCCCTTGCCACGCCCCCTTAAAGGAGAATTGTACAAAAAAAACAGGATTGGTTAAACCCTTAAGTGTTTTTTTTATTTTTTTTTTTTTTTTTTACCACTTCTATTACTTTATATTGGCTTTTGAAATTTACAAATGCAGCAATTTAGAAATCAGATGAAAGGTTTAACACTGGGAAACACTTTTTGATATATAAAAAGTGCATTTTATAAACATCTATATGGATCAGACCAAAATGAGGGACAGAGGAGGAATGAGGGACAGGGGGACATTGCTCCAAATAAGGGACAGTCCCTCAAAATCAGGGACAGTTGGGAGCTATGGGTGAGCACCAGTGGCGGCCCATACTAAATGTGCCCCCCCTAATCTCTATGTACCAGGCCCCTAATCTCCATGCAGGGCGCCGGACGCATTGAATTCTACGGGGGGGGGGGGGGGGTTGTGATGCACGTGATTAGAGCCGGAGGCTAATTGGCTTCAAAAAGGGTGGGCTTGGGGTGCAACCTATTTTTTTATTTATTTTTTTTGCCGCCACCCCCAAAAAAAATGGAGCACCAGCCGCCACTGGTCAGCACATGAACTGATAGGCTCCTTGTGCTGTTCTTACTCCAGCCGTGATGTCCGTAGATGACAAGGGGTTGACACCAGGACAATTACAGGTACTTGCACTGTTTGCACTTAAAAAATACATTTAATGATGTGTTAACGAGCACAGATCTTCTACATTCATTTGTGTATTTTATATCTGCCTGGAAATCAGTTTTGAACTGTCTGTTCTTCACATAATCACAGAGCCCTCAAACACCGAACAACATTTTCTGATGGTTTGAACAAGTCTCTTTTATTACCGCTATTTTGTCTCTCTGGCTGAACGCAATCTCCAGAGGAGCTCTGCATTTTCAGAAAAAGATTTGCACACATTTACACTTATTATTTGAGAGCTTTGAAAACTTCCCAGATCAACAATAAAACCATATAAAACATGCTGTAGATTAAAACAACAGTTTTTGAAGGAGATAAAATATATCAGGAATATGCCGCTTCGCTCAGTTTCAAAGTGGTGTAAATTAACAGCATTATTATGTATAAATTAGGTTAGGATTGTTAGACTCTCGGGTTTTTTCCCTAATGCCGCGTACACACGAGCGGAAATTCCACCAGCAAAAGTCCGATGAGAGCTTTTGGTCCGAAAATGTGACCGTGTGTAGGCTCCATCGGACTTTTGCCAGCGGAATTCCAGCCAGCAAAAGATTGAGAGCAGGTTCTCAATTTTTCGGTCGGAAAAAGTTCCGATCGGAAATTCCGATCGTCTGTACCAATTCAACGCGCAAAATTCCTACACATGCTCAGAAACAATTTGACGCATTGAACTTAATTTTCTCGGCTCATCGTAGAGTTGTACGTCACCGCGTTCTTGACGGTCGAAAGTTCCGCAAACTTTTGTGTGTATGCAACCAAAGCTTAAGCGGAATTCCGTCGGAAAAACTATCCAAGATTTTTCCCAAAGAAATTCTGCTCGTGTGTACGCGCAATAAGAGTCTTTTCACACTGCCAGCGCCCGGGCGCTTTACCGTCGTTTTTGCGGCACTTTTCGGGCGCTAGCAGGGCGCTTTTAAACCCCCGCTAGCGGCCGAATAAAGGGTTAAAATCATCTGGTGGACGCGAGGTCCGCCGGGACCCACCGATCATTGACAGGAGAGGCAGAACGGCAGTCTGCCTATGTAAACAAGGCAGATCGCCGTTCTGTCAGAGGAAAATAGAGATCTTGTGTTTCTGCTAAGCAGGAACATAGATCTCTCTCTTCCTCTAGTTAAGCCACCCCCCACACAGTTAGAAATCACTCCCTAAGAACACATTTAACCCTTTGATTGCCCCCCTGATGTTAACCCCTTCCGTGCCAGTGTCATTTGTACAGTGACAGTGCATTTTTTTAGCACTGTTTACTGTATTGGTGTCACTGGTCCCCAAAAAGTGTAACTTAGTGTCAGATTTGTCCGCTACAATGCCACAGTCCCGCTAAAAAAAAAAATCGCTGATCGCTGCCATTACTAGTAAAAAAAAAATAAAAATATCTTATAGTTTCTTGACGCTATAACTTTTTGCGCAAACCAATCACTATAGGCTTATTGGGATTTTTTTTTACCAAAAACATGTAGCAGATTACATATTGGTCTAAATTGTTGAAGAAATTTGATTTTGTACATTTTTTTTTTATTGGATATGTTTTATAGCAAAAAGTTAAAAGTATTTTGTTTTTTTTTTTCAAAATTTTCGATCTTTTTTTTGTTTATAGCGCAAAAAATAAGAACCGTAGAGGTGATCAAATACCACCAAAAGAAAGCTCTTTAACATATTGTTTTAACAATTTTCTATTAAAGATATCATTTTCTAACTAAGTTGTTACTGGTGTGCCTATAAAGTCCATTTACAATTTCCCCTATCGTTTTGCAATAGAAAACTTTAGGGCACAGTGTCACGCGACCACACAATTGTCAGTTAAAGCAACACAGTGCCGTATTGCAAAAGATGGCCTGGTCGTGAAGGGTGGTAAATTTTCCGAAGGTCAAGTGGTTAAATTGTGACAGCAAGCAGGGGGAGAAGATCCCCTGCTTGCTGTCAAAACAGGGGAACGGGGGGGTGCGGAGGCTGGTGCATCTGAATATGGGTGTAACATGTTACAAAAGGTGAACTTATCCTTTGATTGTGGTTTTTGACACAGTTGTTGATTTTGCACTAGCACTTTGTGTTTTTTAGGTATAATACATTGGAGAGCTGTATAAAAGTGTCTTAAAGGGGCTGCACACATTACTATTTTATGGTTTATTGCCCATTGCACTTTTGCTGTATTGAAATTGTACAAACTAAGAAAATTTATCAAGGGTGGTTACATATTTCAGGAGTGCAGTTCTATATTACTTATGTATTTGAATGCAGACATGTATTTGTGGTGCTAAATAGACATTTGCACTGCCCGAAAATGTGTTAGTTTTCGTTTCATTCGGTTTTTTCTTTTTCGTTTTTTGGGTCATTCGTTATAATCGCAATTCGTACATTCGTAAATTTGTACATTCGTAAATTCGAAAATTTTGTTATGATCCCAAATTCCTACATTCGTAAATTCCTACATTTGTAAATTCGAAAATTCGAAAATTCGAAAATTTTAAATTAGAAAACCCATAAATTTTAACCACTACGCGCCCGCGCTATAGCCGAAAGACGGCTGCAGCGCGGATGCTCCCTGCCGGGAGGACGTCCCTGGACGTCCTCCTGTTTACTTCCCTAATGCGCGCTCCTGAGAGCGCGCATCGGGGAAGTTCTGTGCTGGCCGTGTCCGTCGGACACAGCCGGTCACAGATCGCTGTAAACGGCCAATCACAGCGGCCGTTTACAGCGAGATCGGGCTGTCCAATGAGAGATGATCTCATATGTTTGCATATGCAAACATATGAGATCATCTGTCAGCGCCGCTCTGCCTCCTCGCACAGACAGCGTGTGAGGAGGGAGAGAGGAACGGCGCCGGCGCCGTAAGTAAAAAAAAAAGAAAAAAAAAAAAGAAAAATAAAGTGATCTGTCCCGCTGCCACCTGTCATCAGTACCACCTGTCCCCAGAGTGCCATCCGTGCCACCTGTCTCCAGTACCACCTGTCCCCAGTACCACCTGTCCCCAGAGTGCCATCTGCCAGTGCCACCTGTCCCCAGTGCCATCCGTACCATCTGCCAGTGCCACCTGTCCCCAGTGCCACATCAGTGCTACGTCAGTGCCATCTGTCATCAGTGCCACATCAGTGCCACGTCAGTGCCATCTGTCATCAGTGCCACGTCAGTGCCATCTGTCATCAGTGCCACGTCAGTGCCATCTGTCAGTGCCATATCAGTGCCACGTGTCATCAGTGCCACGTCAGTGCCATCTGTCATCAGTGCCACGTATCAGTGCCATCTGTCAAAAGTGCCACCTGTCAGTGTCACGTGCCATCTTTTATCAGTGGCACGTGTCATCAATGCCACGTATCAGTGCCATCTGTCATCAGTGTCACGTATTAGTGCCATCCCTCATCAGTGCCACGTATTAGTGCCACATGATATCAGTGCCACGTATAAGTTCCATCTGTCAGCAGTGCCACATATTAGTGCCATCTGTCATCTGTCATCTGTCAGTCTGCCATCTGTCAGTGTCACGTGTCATCAGTGCCCCCGTATTAGTGCCATCTGTCATCAGTGTCACGTGTCATCAGTGCCCCGTATTAGTGCCATCTGTCATCAGTGCCACATCAGTGTCACGTGTCATCAGTGCCACCTGTCATCAGTGCCACGTGTCATCAGTGCCACCTGTCATCAGTGCCACGTCAGTGTCACATGTCATTGTCCTGGTGCTCCAGGACCTTCAAAAGTGTACTAGGTAGTCAACAATTTAGATGTGTAATTTATGCTCCTAGAACACGTGATGGCGCTCCCTGCATGTTGGGCCTCTCTAAGTGGCCAGGCTGTGTAAAAGTCCCACACATGTGGTATCGTAATACTCAGGAGGAGTAGTAGAATTTATTTTGGGGTGTCATTTGTGGTATACAGATGCCATGTGAGAGAAATAACCTATTACAATGACAATTTTGTGGAAAAAAATAAAATATAAAATAATTCATTTTGCAAAGAATTGTGGGGAAAAAATTACAACATCAAAAAGCTCACCATGCCTCTTACTAAATACCTTGGAATGTCTACTTTCAAAAAAGGGGTCATTTGGGGGGGGGTATTTGTACTTTCCTGACTTGTTTGGGTCACAAGAAATGAGATAGGCCACCAGTACATCAGATGTGATCAATTTTGTATAATTCGCACCACAGTTTGTCTCTAACTTTCACAAAGACCAAATAATATCCACTAATTTGGGTTATTTTTACCAAAGATATGTAGCAGTATAAATTGTGGCCAAAATTTATGAAGAAAAATGAATAATTTGCTAAATTATTATCACAGAAACAAAGAAAAATGCGTTTTCTTTCAAAATTTTCGGTCTTTTTTCATTTATAGCGCAAAAAATAAAAAACCCAGAGGTGATCAAATACCACCAAAAGAAAGCTCTATTTGTGGGAAAAAAAGGACAAAAAATTCATTTGGGTTCAGTGTTGCATGACTGAGTAATTGTCATTCAAAGTGTGAGAGCACCGAAAGCTGAAAATTGGTCTTGGCAGGAAGGGTGTTTAAGTGCCCAGTAAGCAAGTGGTTAAAATCTAAAATAATAAATAACTAATAACAACTTAACTATTACTAACTATTAAATTATAGGTATTGGAATTTCCTTTCAAATTTGGCTGTTAGTAAACGTAACGAATAAGAATTTATCCTAAGTTACGAATTATCCGAAATAATGAGTGCTGCATCGAAACAAATGGAACAGAACAAATTAATAATAATAACAAGTTGTTATTATTATATTATTTTTATTATTATTAATTCATTGCGTTCCATTTGTTTAGATGCGACAATTGTTATTTCGGATAAATCGTAACTTCAGATAAATTTGTATTCGTTAAGTTTACTAACACCTAAATTTGAAAGGAAATTCCAATACCTATAATTTAATAAGTTAGTAATAGTAAAGTTATTATTAGTTGTATGAATTTATGAATGTACGAATTTACGAATGTGCGAATTTACGCTTGTATGAATTTGCGAATTTATGAATGTACAAATTTACAATTATGCAAATTTATGAATGTACGAATTTACAATTATGCAAATTTATGAATGTACGCATTTACGAATGTATGAATTTACGAATGTGCGAATTTACGCGTGTATGAATTTCCGAATTTATGAATTTGCGAATTTATGAATGTACGAATTTACAATGATGCTAATTTATGAATGTACGAATTTATGAATGTACGAATTTACAATTATGCTAATTTATGAATGTACAAATTTATGAATGTACGAATTTACAATTATGCAAATTTATGAATGTACGAATTTATAAATTTACAACTTTGCGAATGTGCAAATTTACGAATGTATGAATTTGCGAATTTACGAATGTACGAATTTACAATTATGCAAATTTATGAATGTACAAATTTGCAATTATGCAAATTTATGAATGTACGAATTTACGAATGTATGAATTTACGAATGTGCGAATTTACGCATGTATGAATTTACGCATGTATGAATTTGCGAATTTATGAATTTGCGAATTTACGAATGTACGAATTTACAATTATGAAAATTTATGAATGTACGAATTTACGAATTTATGAATTTGTGAATTTACAAATGTACGAATTTACAATTATGAAAATTTACGAATGTATGAATTTACGAATTTATGAATTTGCGAATTTATGAATGTACGAATTTACAATTATGCTAATTTATGAATGTACGAATTTATAAAAGTACGAATTTATGAATGTACGAATTTACAATTATGCTAATTTATGAATGTACGAATTTACAAATATACAAATTTATGAATGTACGAATTTATGAATTTTCGAATTTACAAATATTCAGAAAAATTTGTCAAACGGGTTTTCGTTAATTTGGATATTTCCGAATGAACTAATTTGTCGAAATTTGGTAAACTAATTCACAACAAAACGAATTGCACATGTCTAATGCTAAACCTCTATGAACGAAAGAACTGAAGTCCCATAAATGTAAGGGGCAATCAAGCTGGGAAGAAAAGGGCTAGATGATGCTAGACATTCTTCAGCCAGGAAAGGAGGTAGGATTCTGATCTGTTACAGTTTCTAATGCACATTGCGAAAAGCTCAGTGTGCAGTGAAATCAGCATAAGCAATTCCAGTACACGAAAGGAGCCGCTACAACTGTGCAAGACGTCAGCGGAGACTGGAGTTCAGCTTCAAATATCAGTGGCCAATAACATTTCCCATATTTCTCTCCTGACAGGCTCTCTTTAAACGGAAGCCGTCCTGCTTGAATTATAAGGTAACTTGTCCTACACTTCAGACTTAAAGCACTTTACTGCTGCAGTATATGAGCCTGTCCGGTTATCTGTAAAATATAATGGAAAGTACTCTGTTGCAACTGCAGATAAATGAGATGTGGGCTGCGGCACCTCCAGCAAATATATAAATACATTTCTACCTGCGCAGAATGCGGGGAGAGAGTTCAGCGAGTGCTCAGAGTTTTCTAGTCAAGCATGATAGCCAATCTCGCTATTCACAGCCTGAGAAATAGATAACGCCACTTGGGTTTTTTTATTTTTTTTTAAAGTTCAGAAATGGAAGCAGCTGCGACAAGACTATCAGACGTCGGGTACTGAAGAAGTATTGGAAGTTCCATTACCTGGGCACTTGGCAGATATAAAGGACACATATGATTTCCGCTCTATATTCATTAATACATCATTAACCACTTTCAGACCGGACCAATTTGCAGCCAAAGGACCAGGCCCCTTTTTGCGATTCGGCACTGCGTCGCTTTAACTGACAATTGCGTGGTCGTGCGACGTGGCTCCCAAACAAAATTGACGTCCTTTTTTTCCCACAAATAGAGCTTTCTTTTGGTGGTATTTGATCGCCCCTGCGGTTTTTATTTTTTGCGCTATAAACAAAAAAGAGCGACAATTTTGAAAAAAAACGCATTAGTTGTTATTTTTTGCTATAATAAATATCCCCCAAAAATATATAAAAAAATATTTTTTTCCTCAGTTTAGGCCGATACGTATTCTTCTACATATTTTTGGTAAAAATCGCAATAAGCGATTATTGATCGGTTTGCGCAGAAGTTATAGCGTTTACAAGATAGGGGATAGTTTTATAGCATTTTTATTAATAATTTTTTTTTATTAGTAATGGCGGCGATCTGCGATTTTAATTTTTTTTTTTTGTGACTGCGACATTATGGCGGACACATCGGACATTTTTGACAAATTTTTGGGACCATTGTCATTTATACAGCAATCAATGCTATTTAAATGCATTGATTCCTGTATAAATGACACTGGCAGTGAAGGGGTTAACCACAAGGGGGCAGTGTAGGGGTTAAGTATGCCTAGGGGTGTGTTTCTTACTGTGGGGGGGCGTGGCTGTCAGCTAGTGAATGCTGATCTCTGCTCCAATCACAGGGAGCAGAGATCGGCGTCACTAGTTGCTAGGCAGAACGGGGAGATGCTGTTTATCTCGGCATCTCCCCGTTCAGCCTTCCCGTGAGACGATCGCGGGGGTCCCCGCGGCGATCGAGTCCGCGGGGCCCGCGACCGGACTCACGGGGGTCCCGACCAGCGCGGGAGCGCGCCGCTCCCGATGGCACGGACAGGCATTAAGGAGGGACTTATATATACGCCCTCCTGCCTGTACGTGCCATTCTGCCGACGTATATCTTCGTGCGCCGGTCGGCAAGTGGTTAATACATCATTAACCACTTTAATACTGGGCACTTTCGCCCCTATTCCTTCCCAGGCCGATTTTCAGCTTTCAGCACTCTTGCACTTGCGACATCATGCAACACTGTACCCAAATTAAAATTTTTATCATTTTGTTCACACAAATAGAGCTTTATTTTGGTGGTATTTATTCACAAATCAGTTTTCTATTTTTTGCAATATAATCGAAAAAAGAGCGTAAATCAAAAAAAATTGTTCTGTTTTCTGTTTTAAAAGAAATCCAATAAAATCTAATTTTGTCATAAATTTAAACCAAAATGTATTCTCCTACATGTCTTGGTAAAAAAAAATCCCGTTAAGTGTATAATAATTGGTTTGTGTGATCACGGACAGATGTGTGCAGATGATTATGGACATGTGTGCAGATGATCATTGGGACATGTGATTTTACTGTTACATATGTGGGAGAGGTGTTTTTACTGTGTGGGAACAGTGTTTTGGGGACATTGTGATTCTACACTGTGTGGGGTCACTGGGCCGGTGATCAGTGTATAAAAAGCTGTAAAAAACAGCTCATACTCACTGATCACGGTCTGGCTGCAGCGATCCGCTCTCATCACCTCACTGACAACTTCCGTGTGAGGAGAGCCGATCGCCTAGCAACCAGCTCTCTGTTTACATCACATGATGGCTGTGATTGGACACAGTCGTCATGTGATCGGGAGGGCCAATCACAGAACCCTCCTACCGATCGGAGATGCGCCGCGTCCGGGTGACACAAGCGCATCAGGATCGCGCCTCTGCAAAGGCACAAACGCGCGCGATTCCCCTCCTGATGTACGTTCCTGAACGTCCACTCAGAAGGAGGAAGCTCCCACCCGGTCGTATATGTGCAGTGGCCGGGTGGGAGGTGGTTAAAGTGGAATTTAAAGTCCCACTTTAACCACTTCAGCCCCGGAAGATTTGGCTGCTCAATGATCAGGCCATTTTTTGGCGATTCGGCACTGCATCACTTTAACTGACAATTGCGCGGTCGTGCAACGTTGTACCCAAACAAAATTGACGTCCTTATTTTCCCAACAGATTTCTTTTGGTGGTATTTGATCATCTCTACGGTTTTCATTTTTTGTCCTATAAACAAAAGAAGACCGACAATTTAGAAAAAAACACAATGGGGTGGATTTACTAAAACTGGAGAGTGGAAAACCTGGTGCAGCTGTGCATAGTAGCCAATCAGATTCTACCTTCAGCTTGTTCAGTTAAGCTTTGACAATAAAAGCTGGAAGCTGATTGGTTTCTATGCAGAGCTGCACCAGATTTGCACTCTGCAGTTTTCGTAAATCATCCCCAAGATCTTCTACTTTTTGCTATAATAAATAACCCCCATTTTTTATCAAAATTTTTTATTTTTTTCCTCAGTTAAGGCCAATATGTATTCTTCTACATATTTTTGGTAAAAAAAATTGCAATAAGCGTATATTTATTGGTTTGCGCAAAAGTTATAGCGTCTACAAAATAGGGGATAGATTTATGGCATTTTTATTATTTTTTTTTTTTTTTACTAGTAATGGCGGCGATCTGCAATTTTTATCTGGACTGCGAAATTATGGCGGAAACATCGGACACTTTTGACACATTTTTGAAACCATTTACACTTATACAGCCATCAGTGCTATAAAAATGCACTGATTACTGTGTAAATGTCACTGGCAGGGAAGGGGTTAACACTAGGGTGATCAAGGGGTTAACTGTGTTCCCTAGGTGTGTTTCTAACTGTAGGGGGGATGGGACTGTCTATGAGGAGAGAGAGATCGGTGTTAATACTTAGTATGAACACACGATCTGTCTCCTCTCCCCTGAAAGAACGGGGATCTGTGTGTTAACACACAGATCCCGGTTCTCGCTCTGTCACGAGCGATCGTGGCACATGCCGCGAGCGCGCCCCTAGTGGCCAAAAGGTGAAGCGACATAAGGTAACGTCGTTTCGCCCAGCAGTGCCATTCTGCAGCAGTAAAACTGCGGTGGCTGGTCGGCAAGCGGTTACAAAAAGTGCAAATAGGCAGGCTATTGCAGATCTTCTGCAATAAAATAAACCTACCTGCCTGCTTGCAGTCCTCTTTGGAGTGTTCAATGTTGAAGTGATTGTAAAGGCTAGTTTTTTTTTTTTTTTTTTTTTAAATAACAGGTCATACTTACCTCCACTGTGCAGCTAGTTTTGCACAGAGTGACCCCGATCATCCTCTTCTGGGGTCCTTCGCCAGCCAGATAACCCCCTAGGAGAAGCGCTCTCCCAGGGGGGTTACCTTGCGGGCACGCTCCCGAGTCCAGCATTTGCGTCCACAGACACGAATGCCAGACTCAGCCCCACCCCCGCCGCTCGAATCATTGGATTTGATTGACCGCAGCAGGAGCCAATCACTGCGCTGCTTTCAATCTATCCAATCAAGAGCCGGGACCCCGTGGAGAGAGGGAGAGCACGTCTCCGTTGACAGAAATATGGGGCTCAGGTAAGTAAAACGAGTGGGCTGGGTGGCTGGGGGGCTGTTCACTGCCAGGTGTTTTTTTTTTCACCTTAATGCATAGAATGCATTAAGGTGAAAAAACACGAGGGTTTACAACCCCTTTCAGTTTACATGATTCCAGGACGGCACCCGTGTTCCAGGATGACTGCACTCCTGCGCATGCACAGCAGTGACATCATCCTGTGGCAGGCCAATGGAAATGGCTGCAGCCCAACACCCAGAAGAAGCCAGCTAGAAGATGTTGGCCCATGATAAGGGACTGTTATGGGAGGCCTGGAAAAAAATAAAACATGAATGAAGGGTCAGTGTTCTATCGAATAGTGCCCTCCTTTGAAAAGTGCGCAGTACGGAAGGGTACTCCAGCATGTGCACATCGTAGGAGCCATTTTTCAACGAGAGATAGCATTTGACGGGCAGAATTGAAAGCTATGCAAACAGCAGAGGGAGACCGTAGTTGTCAGATTGTGCCTCTCTGTTGCGGGGCGGGCTTACAGTGTACTCAAGGTCAGGTTTTGTCTGTCTTGCAGGGCGGGTTTGGTGTGTTGAATGGCGGGTTTTGCCTGTTTTTAGGGCGGATTGCAACACAGACAAAACCTACCCTGCAACAGCGGGGCACAATCTGACTACGGTCTCCCTCCGCTGTTTGCATAGCTTTCAATTCTGCCCATCTAATGCTATCTCCCGTTGAAAAATGCCTCCTACAATGTGCGCTTGCGCTATGGTGACGTCACGCCAGCTGATCGGGAAATCAGCTGGAATGCCCTTCCGTACTGCGCTGGCACTATTCGATAGAACACCGGCATGACAGGGGTTAAAGGGTTTGTAGCTAGAGTTCTCTTAGTTTGTAAAAAAATATGTTTTGAGTGATCTACAAGATTGGTCATAAGGTGGGAGCAGGTGGAGCTGTAGGGGAGTGGTTAGACAGGTTGTGGGGGCTCTTTTGTCAAAAGGAAGATTAGCCAGAGAAAAAAATTCCCTCCTGCCGCCCCTTGTGTTTTTACCTTTTTTTTCTTGGGGGGGTTGTGTTAATTTTTTGGTTGTTTGGGTCATGGAGCCAGCAGGGTGCAAGGTCCTTGTAAGTTACTGTGGGCACAAAAAAGGTACTTTATAGGGACCCGTCTGAATTATGGCTCCCAGTTGTTCTGCGGCTCGTTGTCTCCAAGCCAGTGGTGTTGCGGATGGAGGCCTGTTTTAAGTAGGTCACAGGTATAGTGGAACCTCGCATTACGAGCATATTCCATTCCAGGAGTATGCTCTTAATCCAAAGTACTCGCATATCAAAGCAAGTTTTCCCATTGAAGTCAATGGAAACAAAAATAATTAATTCCGCATTGACTTCAATGGGATGCAATACCACATGCGGCTAAATGCCTGGAGTCGCTGGAGAGCCTCGGAAACGGCCGAAAAGGCCCAAGGACACTTCGACTGACCTTGGCAAACCTCGGAAAGACTTCCTACCCGAGATTTGCCAAGGTCAGCCGTGCTGTACTCGGGCCTTTGCGTGCATTTCCAAGCGTGACGTTCGCCTCTGCTTGGCTCCGGTGCCCCCCCACCTCAGGCCAAAAGCGGTACTGCACACTGCTTTTGGCCTGAATCGTGCCCGTTTTGCGAGACAACACTCGCAAACCGAGTTATGATTTTTAAAAATACAGTGCTCGTATTGCGAAACGCTCGTTAACCGCGTTACTCGCAATCCGAGTTTCCACTGTACTTTCTTTTTATTGACTACTAGGACCTTGAGGCTCCAGTTATACTGTATTTACATTGTTGTATTTACATTGTTACGTTTTTATGTTATTTATTAATTTGGTGTATCTATGTAAAAATTGCCATGCATAAACGTCAGCTTTAGAATGGATCTTCCACCTCTTTTTCCACTTGAGCAATTATTACTGTTTACTTGAGTTTACATCACATACATAATTTTATTTTATTTTTTTTAAAACATCTTGTTCTGTTCGCCTTTCTGCATTTCTCACCTAGGCAGGAACCATGTAGGTGACATTGCCGCAGACTCCTGGGATAAGTGCTGTCATATATCCTAGAAGTCTTCCAAGCGTTGTGTTCCCTTCTTGATTGGGTGACATTGCTAATACTTTTTAACCAGTTCCCTACCGCTGTATTGTAAAATGACGGTGGCAGGAACGTTCCTCCCTCCGGGTGGGCGTCATGTGACGTCCTCGGCTTCCTGGCATTGTGGAGAGCGCGCGTGCTCGCCGAATCACTGGGGACCCGAATCGCGTGCCCAGCGGCCGCGATGTCCGCCGGGCACCCACGATTGCTCATCACAGAGCAGGGACGTGGATCTGTGTGTGTAAACACACAGATCCACTCTCTGTCAGGGGAGAGGTGAACTGATCGGATGTTCCTTGTACAGAGGAACATCGATCGGTCTCCTCCCCTTGTCAGTCCCCACCCCCCACAGTTAGAATCACTCCCTAGGACACACATTTAACCCCTGCAGCGCCCCCTAGTGTTAACCCCTTCACTGCCAGTCACATTTATACAGTAATCAGTGCATTTTTTATAGCACCAATCGCTTTATAAATGTGAACGGTCCCAAAATAGTGTCCGATCTGTCCGCTGCAATGTCAGTCACGATAAAAATCGCAGATCACCGCCATTAGTAGTAAAAAAAAAAATTATTAAAAAAATGACAAATCTATCCCCCATTTTGTAGACGCTATAACTTTTGTGCAAACCAATCAATGTACGCTTATTGGGATTTTTTTTACCAAAAATATGTAGAAGAATACATATCGGCCTAAACTGAGGAAAACTAAACTTGTTTTTTTTTTTTTTTAATTGGATATTTATTATAGCAAAAAGTATTAAATATTGTGTTTTTTTTTTTTCAAAATTGTTGCTCTTTTTTTGTTTATAGCGCAAAAAATAAAAAACGCAGAGGTGATCAAATACCACCAAAAGAAAGCTCTATTTGTGGGGGGAAAAAAACGATCAAAATTTAATTTGGGTACAATGTCGCATGACCGCGGAATTGTCATTCAAAGTGTGACAGCGCTGAAAGCTGAAAATTGGCCTGGGCAGGAAGGGGTTAAAAATGCCCTGTATTGAAGTGGTTACATATGTGAAAAATATACTTTCTCTTCCATCGCTCTGCTAATGCCGCACTTACACACCCAGCATTTTAGCAGGGGATTCATATTGTTCACACGTTGCCACCAGATGCCCTTGTGGCACAGGACGCAGTTGACCGGCATACAGAACAGCATTAGCCTGCCTGGAAAGACAAGTATTTTTTACAATTACTATACAGTATAATAACAATTTTAACTGTGCCATGTTTATAATTTACATGATTAGGGTGAAGTTCCTCTTTAAGTGGTAAATTTATCAATGTTTTCACCCAAGATTCCATTTTAAAAATGGGTTTGTCTTAGGTGAAAATCATGTAAATCTTGGATGAAAAGTTAATAAACGTACCCCATAATGTATTTTTTGTAAATGCAAGCATGTCAGTATGTGAATTTGGCTTGGTATCAGCTTTTTGCAGTCCTAAAGCAGAGATCAGACAGGGAGAGTGAGAAGCAGCACAAGGAGGCAATCAAGTGTGCTGCATTAGGCCAGGTTTACACTAGTACGACATACGCTCCGGCTGTGGGAGCACACGTCGCATGACGTGTGTAAATCAATGATTCCCTATGAGAGTCATCTTAACTGGTCCCACACAAGTCGGTCCGACTTTGAAAAAGGTTCCTGCACTACTTTGGTCCTACTTCAGCCCATTGAATATCACTGAAGTCAGATCAAAGTCGGATCCTTGTCCTAACTATCCGACTTGTGGCATCTGACATGGTGATTACGGCCGGGTTTACACTGGTACGACAAACACTCCGACATTGGGAGCTCATGTCGCATGACGTGTGAAAATCAATGTTTCCCTATGGGAGCCGTTTTCTCTAGTCGGTCCGACTTTGAAAATGCTCCCTGCACTACTTTGGTCCGACTTTGATCCTATTTAAGGCCATTGAATATCAGTGAAGTTGGATCAAAGTCGGATTGCCATCCTAACTGATCCGACTTTGGTATACGACTTGTGCTCTGATGATCTTGAAGGGGAACTCCACGCCAAATAAAAAAAAAAAAACGGCATGGGTTCCCCCTCCAAGATTTTAAGGGGACCCCCCACGCGGAAAAAAACAGCATACCATCCGAACACACAGCCCGGCAGGTCAGGAAAGGGGGTGGGGACAAGCGAGCACCCCCCCCTCCTGAACCGTACCAGGTCACATGCCCTCAACATGGGGGGTGGGTGCTTTGGGGGCAGGGAGGCCCTGCGCCCACCCCAAAACACCTTGTCCCCATGTTGATGAGGACAAGAGCCTCTTCCCGACAACCCTGGCCGTTGGTTGCCAGGTCTGCAGGCGGGGAGCTTATCGAAATCTGGAAGCCCCCTTTAACAAGGGGGCCCCTAGATTTCGGCCCTCCACCCTGTGTGAATGAGTATGGGGTACATTGTACCCCTACCCATCGGAAGAAGAACAGAGGGAGAAGACAGCGGAGAAGACCCAGCAGAGGCAGAAGACAGTGGGCAGAGGGAGAAGAACCAGAGAGAGAACGGAGAAGACCCGAAGTGGGGAGAAGACATCAGCGGAGGAGGCAGGAGAGCCGAAGAGGGGAGAAGAAGTCGGAAGAGACCCCGGAGCTGCCTTAATAAATTACTTTAAAAACCTGTGTACTGCGTTTTATTTTTGACACTTTTTTTTTTTAGGTGAATGGGTAGGGGTACAATGTACCCCATGCTCATTCATATGGGGCGGTGCGAAATCTGGGGGCCCCCTTATTAAGCTATGAGTAAGCACTAGTTGTGGTGCGAAACGCGTCAGCTCTGTACCCCCCTTTTTTGCCGTGTATGGATTGCAGTGTTTTTTGCTTTTAAATAAACGTTTTGGATTTTATTTTCTCAGTGTGCGGCTGTCCGGAGTTCTTCCTTTTTTGGCCCCCTTATTAAAGAGGGCTTCCAGATTCCGATAAGCTCCCCGCCCACAGACCCCGGTACCAATGGCCAGGGTTGTCGGGAAGAGGCCCTTGTCCTCATCAACATGAGCAGAGCACCCACCCCCCCCAATGTTGAGGGCATTCGGCCTGGTATGGTTCAGGAGGGGGGGCACTCGCTCATCCCCACCCCCTTTCCTGACCTGCCGGGCTGTGCTCGGATAAGAGTCTGGTATGGATTTTGCGGGGGAACCCATGCCGTTTTTTTAACATTTAGCTTGGAGTTCCCCCTAAAGATTCATACCAGACACAGTGCCTGTTATTGTTGAGGATCAAAGTCGGATCCCTGTTCATTGAAGTTGGATGCATGTCGGACTTCAAGACGCAGGGCAAAGTCGGATCCAAAGTAGTCTGATTTGTTCTTTGACCAATCGTACCGTCTCAAAGTCGGAGCAAAATCTTATCTTGTTCATTCAAAAAATATGAAAAAATATTATTTTCACAAAGTCTGCTATTTCAGTGTTTTTAGATTCTTTTGTCAGATGTTACTATGGTATACTGAAGAATAATTACAAGCATTTCATAAGTGTTAAAGGCTTTTATTGACAATTACATGAAGTTTATGCAAAGAGTCAATAGTTGTAGTATTGACCCTTCTTTTTCAAGACCTCTGCAATTCGTCCTGGCAAGCTGTCACTCAATTTCTGGGCCACATCCTGACTAATGGTAGCCCATTTTTGCATAATCAATGCTTGGAGTTTTTGTTTGTGGGGGTTTATTTGTTCACCCGCCTCTTGAACCACAAGTTCTCAATGGGATTAGGGTCTGGGGAGTTTCCTGGCCATGGATCCAAAATTTAGATGTTTTGTTCCCCAAGCCAAGCTCCATCATGCTGGAAAAGGCATTGATCATCACCAAACTGTACTTGGAGGGTTGGGAGAAGTTTCTATCGGAAGATTCTTTATTTATGGCTGTGTTCTTGGGGAAGCAACCCCACATGAATGGTCTTAGGATGCTTTACTGTTGGCATGACACAGGACTGATGGTAGCGCTCACCTTTTCTTAGGGATTCCCCAAACAATCGGAAAGGGGATTTATCAGAGAAAATGAATTTACCCTGGTCCTCAGCAGTCCAATCCCTGTACATTTTGCAGAATATCAGTCTGTCCCTGATGTTTTTCCTGGAGAGAAGTGGCTTCTTTGCTGCCCTTCTTGAAACCAGGCCATCCTCCAAAAGTCTTCTCCCCACTATGCATGCTGATGTACTCACATCTGCCTGCTGCCATTCCTGAGCAAGCTCTGCACTGGTGGTGCCCCGATCCCGCAGCTGAATCAACTCTAGGAGACAGTCCTGGCACTTTCTGGACTTTCTTGTGCGCCCTGAAGCCTTCTTCACAACAACTAAACCTCTCTTCCTAAAGTTCTTGATGTTCCGATAAATGGTTGATTTAGGTGCAATCTTAGTAGCAGCAATATTCTTGCCTGTGAATCCCCTTTTTGTGCATAGCAATGATGACTGCACGTGTTTCCTTGCAGGTAACCATGGTTAACAGAGGAAGAACAATGATTTCAAGCACCACCCTCCTTTTGAAACTTCCAGTCTGTTATTCTAACTAAATCAGCATTACAGTGTGATTTCCAGCCCTGTCCTCATCAACACTGACACCTGTGTAAACGAGAGAACCACTGAAATGAGGTCCTTTTGTGGCAGGGCCGAAATGCAGTGGAAATGCTTTTTTGGGGATTAAGTTCATTTTCATGGCAAAGAGGGACTTTGTAATTACATGCAATTCATTTATATAAGGTCTGTCCGACTCAAGGTAGAACACCCAAGGGAATTGGCACCTCATCCCAGGTAGATAGTTGTGAAAATGGAGAGGAAAAACTGGATTTTTATGGTGCTTACAAATGATAATGAAAACCAATAATGTAAAAATATATAAGAATTTTAATGAGAATATAGTTAAAACATAGACAGAGCCACTTTGTCTATGTCTATGTTTTAACTATATGCTCATTAAAATTGTTATATATTTTTACATTATTGGTTTTCATTATTATTTGTAAGCACCGTAAAAATCCATTTTTTCCTCTCCATTTTAACTACATGCAATTTATCTGATCACTATTTATAACATTCTGGAGTATATGCAAATTGCCTTTATAAAAACAGAGGCAGCAGACTTTGTGAAAATTATTATTTGTGTCATTCTTAAAACTTTTGGCCACGGCTGTAATTGTAACTGCAGAAAAGAATTTAGGGCCCTTCCCTACCAGATAGGACTGTGCAGTGTGGCAAAACTGTTTAATTCTCAGAACTGGATTGACAGAAATACAAACCCTTTATACAAACCCTTTACCCTTTATACCGTATATACTCGAGTATAAGCCGAGTTTTTCAGCACATTTTTTTTGTGCTGAAAATGCCCCCCTCAGCTTATGAGTCAAGCACTTTTCTGCAGCAGAAAATTACATTTTCCAAACCGACTTTGGGGCCCCGTATCTCAGGGCCACTTGGTGCTAGGAACCCCAGCTTTGGATATGTTGTAGTGCTGGTTCCACTGGGTTTGCACACCAAATTTTCCTAGGGGTTCCTACCACCAAGTGGCCCCGAGATACGGGGCCCCAAAGTCGGTCAATTGTGTCCATCTGCAGCAATGTTATTTCAGGACCCTTTGGGTCGGGGGGACCTATGGCTGCAAATGGGCACAGTGAGCCATGCAAATGGGCACAGTGAGGCTGCAAGTGGGCATTGTTGACCCTATTTTCCACTTACAGTAGCTGCACATTTCTCACCCTAGGCTTACACTCGAGTCAATAAGTTTTCCCATTTTTTTTTGTGGTAAAATTAGGTGCCTTGACTTATATTCGGGTCGGCTTATACTCAAGTATATACGGTAAGTAAATCAGTGAAAAGTACTTAAAGGGGTGTTTCAGCTTAAAATTTTTATTTTTTTAAAGTCAGCAGCTAAAAAAAAAGTAGCTGCTGACTTTTAATAAGTACACTTACCCTCCCAGGGCGCCCGCGATGTCGGCCGCCGAGGCCGACATGTCCCTCGGCGCTCCGGTCCCAGCGCCGCCATCCTCACTAAGGGAAACAGGCAGTGCAGCCTTTACGGCTTCACTGCCCGTTTCCTACTGCGCATGGGTGAGTTGCGCGGCGCTTTGTGAATGGGACGCGCTGTGTTAGGGAACACACAGTTCCCAGAACACAGCGCGCCCCATTACCCAGAAGACATCGGTGAGGACAGAAGACCGAAGATCACCGCGGAGTAGGAAGGAGGCAGATTAGGAAGACTGCCTAGCAACAGGGATTTCCGTACAGGTAAAAAATATTTTTTTTTTTCACATTACTTTTTTTTTTTTTTAAAGAATATTAATGCTCTTTTTTTTTTTTTTTAGGGTTGCCCTCCACTTTAATTCTTCATATTGGGAAAATAGATTGGAGTCAAACAGAAGGTCAAATTAAAAATTTTTTTTTTTTTTTTTATGATTGCAAGGGTTTTAAATGGCACCTGAATGTATTGAAGCTTTCTTAGGTTGGATATATACGTAGTGCACATCAACACACATGTTAGTATGTGTTGCAATGTTAAAGAACACATAATTGCAGGCCAAATGATGTGTGTGTGTGTGTGTGTGAGTGTATGATATTCCTATTTGATTTTTTTTTTTTTATAGAAATAAAATATTCTTTTTTTTTTTTTTTTTCTTTAGTTGTTATTTGATGTTTTTCCCCCCATCCTCTATTCATAGATGGTTTTTCATTTATAGAAGCTTGTATGAATGGAGGAGAGGGGGCAAGAAAGGTGGGCATAGTCGGCACTCTTGATGAGTGTATATGATAGGCCCCTCGGCTCTATTAACCCCGGCCAGGAGGAGGACGTTTTCAACGAATGCAGCAGCTATCAGCACAAGGGACACAGCACATTGACAGGAAGTAATGTCCCTTGTGCTATTTTTTTTTTTTTTAACTAAACATTAATTGGAATATTTTAATTTTATGGGTCTCTGTCTTCTTTAGATGGTCAAGTAATAAGACTGTATGATTCCTAACCCAACAAAATCGTCTTTTAATTACCTGGCAATCTTTCACATCAGTTTTATCTTTATCTGTTCTTAACAGTCTAGCCTGGAGCAGCTAGACACAGGGGATACCACTCCAACAGTGCGTGTTCAAAGTGATAGTTCTGCATTCGTGTCTTCTTATTTAAACTTGATATCTTACATACGGTCTGAACAGCATGTAAACAAGTGTTTATGCGAAAGAAAAAAGTTAAACTCTCCCAGGTCGAATTAAAGTGGTTCCAAAAGCAAAAGTTTTTTTTACCTTCATGCAGTCTATGCATGAAGGTAAAAAACATTATATGTGCAGCAGTCCCCCCCCCCCCCCCCCCAATACTAACCTGAGCCCTATCGTGATCCAGCGATGTGCACAAGAGCCTTGGCTCTTCAGGGACTCTCCCTCCTCATTGGCTGAGCCAGCAGTGGAAGCCATTAGCTTCCTCTGCTGTCAATCACAGCTAGTGAACCAATAAGAAAAGAGAGGGGGTGGGCTGAGGCACAGCTCTGTGTGAATGAACACACAGATCAGTGACTCAGGAGCAAGAGTGCTTGGGTGCCCCCATAGCAAGCTGATTGCTCTGGGGGCACTCGGCAGGAGGGAGAGTCCGGGAGCACCGGCGGGGGACTCAAGAAGAGGAGGATCAGGGCTGCTCTGTGCAATGTTTGTTATTTAATTTAAAAAAAAAATCCTTTAAAGGGATATTAAAGTCTTATTTTTTTTTTAAATAACAAACATGTTATATGTACCTGCTCTGTGCGAGGGTTTGCACAGAGCAGCTCAGATCCTCCTCTTTTAGGGTCCCACGCCGGTGCTCATGGCTCCTCCCTTCTGCTGGGTGCCTCAACAGCAAGCAGCTTGCTCTGGGGTCACCCAAGCAGCCGCGCTCCCGAGCCATGGCTCTGTGTGTGCGGCTCAGCTCTGCCCCCTCCATCTCCTGATTGGTTCACTGGCTGTGATTGACAGACAGTGAACCAATAGCATTTTTGCAGTAGCGGTTTTTATTGTTTTTTTAGCTGTTGCGTCTTCTAGCTTTTTTTTTAGCAAAACTATACTCCCACAAAAGCTTATGGCTCAAAAATGCCGGTAAAGGCAGAATAGACAATTTTTTTTCAGCGTTTTTAAGCTATTATCAGAGTTAAAGCATTTTACAACTAAAAACTCCTCTGAAACCCACTAGTTCTGGGGGGTGTTTCCAGGCAGAAAAGATCTGAACTTAAAGGAGAAGTACGCTAAGCTCATGTGGATCACAGGAGGGCAGTTTGTTCTGAACTGCTGTCGGCTGACTGCAGGACAGTCTGTCTGTGTATGTATATATGTGTGTGTGTGTGTGTGTGTGTGTGTGTGTGTATATATATATATATATATATATATATATATATATATATATATATACACACAACTGCTCAAAAAAATTAGGAACACTTTGAAAACACATCAGTTCTCAATGGGAAAAAAACATAACATGCTGGATATCTATACTGATATAGTTGCAGTAGGTGAGGTTGAAAGAAAGACACAAGTCTATCAAGTCCAACCTATGTGTGTGATTATATGTCAGTATTACATTGTATATCCCTGTATGTTGCGGTCGTTCAGGTGCTTATCTTTTCTTATCTAGGTGCCACCAATTCCACTTTGCCGCTCGTACAGTAAAGAACCTTTTCGTAGTTTAAGGTTAAACCTCTTTTCATCTAATTTTAGTGAGTGGCCACGTGTCTTATTAAACTCCCTTCCACGGAAAAGTTTTATCCCTATTGTGGGGTCACCAGTACGGTATTTTTATATTGAAATCATATTCCCGCTCAAGTGCCTCTTCTCCAGAGAGAATAAGTTCAGTGCTCGCAACCTTTCCTCATAACTAATATCCTCCAGAACCTTTATTAGCTTTGTAGCCCTTCTCTGTACTCGCTCCATTTCCAGTACATCCTTCCTGAGGACTGGTGCCCAGAACTGGACAGCATACTCCAGGTGCGGCCGGACCAGAGTCTTGTAGAGTGGCAGAATTATTGCTTTATCTCTGGAGTTAATCCCCTTTTTAATGCCAATATTCTGTTTGCATTGTTAGCAGCACCTTGGCATTGCTGAGCCTGTCATCTACTAGGACCCCCATGTCCTTTTCCATCCTAGATTCCCCCATAGATCCCCCCCCCCCCCCCCCCCAGTGTACAGATTGCATTCATATTTTTGCCACCCAAATGCATTATTTAAAATTTTTCCACATTAAACCTCATTTGCCATGTTGTTGCCCACCCTATTAATTTGTTCAGATCTTCTTGCAAGGTTTCCACATCATGCAGAGAAGTTATTGCCCTGCTTAGCTTAGTATCGTCTGCAAATACAGAGATTAAACTGTTGAACCCATCCTCTTGGTGGTTTATGAACAAATGAAATAGGATTGGTCCCAGCACAGAACCCTGGGGGACCCCACTACCCACCCCTGACCACTCCGAGTACTCCCCATGTATCACCACCCTCTGAACTCGCCCTTGTAGCCAGTTTTTAATCCATGTACTCATTCTATGGTCCATGCCATGTGTGATTTATCCTGAAGCTAATTGACCTGTAATTGCTGTTTCCTAAATTGCCCCTCATTTCCACATCCATGATCAGGTCTGTATTGTTGGTAATCAGTAGGTCTAGTAACGCTTTGTTTCTAGTTGGTGCGTCTACCATCTGACCCATGAAATTGTCCTGCAAGACATTTAGGAACTTTAGCAAGCCTTAGACGAATGCGCAGTTCCTTCCGCCCAGTCTATGTCTGGATAATTAAAATCCCCCATTATGATAACACTTCCCATCCTTGCTGCTAATCCAAAATGACAGCCTGTCATTTCACTGTACAGGCTTAGTGGACACAACAATCTGCACACAGCTGTCAATATCTGCTGCAGGAATCAGTAGATTCTTGCTGCATGGATTTACAGGGTGGCTAAATGCCTGTGCGAATGCGCCCATGGGCTCAACCGACATTTTGGTACAAGGTTTGCTTTTTATAATAAATAGTAAAAGAGTTAAAGTCAAACTTTTAACTGGAATAAAAAATAAATAAGTGGAATAAAAGGGCAAATCTGTTAACCTTTCCATGCGCTTCTGTTTCAGGTGACAGCTTGCTCTTTTACTTTCGAAGGGCTGACCATTTCTAGAAGACTCTAAACACACAAACAAACATAGAAAGAAGTGATGTATTGAATGGCTCTCCAGCTGGCAGCATCGTGGCTTTGCGCTCGCGTGATAATCAGCTTTCCTTTTTTTTTTTTTTCTTTTGCCCCCCTCTCAATTAATGCCATGAAAATGTACAATTTTGTTTGGCTTAATTACAGTTTACCCGCGTCTGACTTTCCCGCGATCTGTGACGAGAAAAGGCGCGTTGATGTCCTGCCACCGGTGTTATCGCGGGTTGTCATGGCGACAGCTGTTTGGGCAAATTGTGTGTGAAAAGTGAAGATGAGATTCAGCGAGAGACAAAAGGAGATGGTACCCGCAGCTAACAGCGGTATCCATTGTGAATCGCTATCAATGAATTATTCATGGGCCGCAAATGTCGCAGGAGACGGTGCTTTTAATGGCTCAGAATAAATATTTAGCATTTATGTTTTAATTGGTAAGATGGGTCTATTTAGGGCAGGTTATAAGGCATATGCATTATTCTTATATTAGAATGTTCAAGCGGCAAAGAAAAAGGGAACCTGTCATAAACAGTGAGGCAAGAAAAGAAAAATCTACAGTATATTTTATACACTGTATATTTACCAAGTGTAATGATCCAAAACACCGCCCTGACAAAGCAGCCAGGTCAATGACCTCTCTTTAGACATGGTATGGACGACTAGTAAAGTTATTTAGAGGTCGTTTCACGGACCTCTCTTTTTTTATACTGCAGTTGAAGACTACAGTTTGGTCATTGTTCATTATAATTATTATTAACTTCTGATTGGACACTGGAGTAGCCTTACCACATACACTATATTGTCAAAAGTTTTGTGGCTAAGTCTATGGCAATCGCAATCACCGCCGGGCTCCCGCGATCACTCAGGGTACACGGAGAACGGGATCTGTGTGTGTAAGGGGAGAAGTGACTGATTGTCTGTACATACAGAGTATGAACAGCGATCTGTCATCTCCCCAACACAGTCCCCTTCCCCCTTCAGTTAGAACACCCACTAGGGAACACAATTAACCCCTTGATTGAGCGATGAGGGGCGCTATAAAACTGGGTATATAGTGGCATATTTCTTTCAAAACGCATACATTGGGGCACAGCATTTACTATAACAGATAGGATTGTACCAAGAAGACACTGTTATTTTAGCAGCAGGAGGGGAGGGCCGGGGGTCGATCTGGGGTGACAGGCAGGGAGGGGAGGGGGGAGAGGACAGAGGAGAGCTACGGATGACAGAGGCACGTAAACTGACCACGGTGTCAGGGCTCAGCAGCCATGATAAACCGTGGACAGTTTACAGAGGGGAAGGTAGAACCAGGCAGGATCAACAAGGTATTTCAGGTGATACAAGGGGCCAAATGACACAGCATGCAATTAGCGGACCTCCAGCTGTTGCAAAACTACAAGTCTCATCATGCCTCTGCCTCTGGGTGTCATGCTTGTGGCTGTCAGACTTGCTATGCATCATGGAACTTGTAGTTCTGCAACAGCTGGAGGTTCTAATTGCATATCCCTGATTTACAGGAACAGGATGTTTTTTGTTTTTTTTTAAACACTTTAAGTCCAATGAGGTGCGTGACATCTCCTGAACTTACTTTTTTTTTTACAAAACATACACTGGGGCACAGCATTTACTATAACAGAAGAGATTGTACCATGAAGACACTGTGGGTGAAAAAACACTTTAAAGTGGAGTTCCACCCATTTAAAAATCAGCAGCTACAAAAAGTGCAGCTGCTGACTTTTAATAATCAGACACTCACCTGTCCCAGGGTCCAGCGATGCGGGTGCAAGAAGCCCCGCTCCTCTCCGCGGTGCCGACATTCTAACTGTGGGCGCCCGGCTGTGGCTTCACACCAGGGCACACACTGCGCATGCGCGAGGCGCACTGTGAATGGCCGGGCAATCTTCTGGGACCTGTGACGTGTCCCAGAAGATTGCAGGAGGGAGGGGGGAGAGGTGATCTGGAAGTGGGAGCTGGGTGCCTCTAAAAATAGGGTACCTGCTCCCCCCCCAAAAAATATGACATGCTAAATGTGGCATGTCAGGGGGTCACCAGCACTTAAAGCGAAAGTTCCATTTTTGGGTGGAACTCCGCTTTAACTCAGTGTGCCTGCACTTTTTACAGCTTTAAAATGCAACTTGACTGTATCTGATCACCAAGAAATGAAAATGCTATTTTTTTCATTTTAACATTCAAGGTATATTCACCCATCCTTGCATGCCTCCATATATTTTTTTTTTTGTTGAGAAATCACTTTGAAAAATTCCCCTCCTAGCATTTCTAGCTGCAGTCAATTTGAGTAAGGGCAGATGATTCTGATGTCTTATTAATTTGCTGGAATCCATCCGCCCTTAGCTCAGGCATGCCGGCAGGAGAACCCCCCCCCCCCCTCCTCCCCTCCAAGAAGCAACTGAATAAATGGAACCAAAAAGTTTATAACAAGGAAATATCATATACTTTCCTATCTAGCCTGACATCAGTTTTCAAATTTTAGGAAAAAAGACAGATCTCCAGTAAGTGTGTTAGCTTTGTACATAAACTTGCTAACTTCTAGAGAACAAGTAAACTCAGTGTGAATATATATATATATATATATATATATATATATATATATACTTGAGTATAAGCCGAGATTTTTAACCCCTTTTGTAGGGCTGAAAGTGCCCCCCGCGGCTTATACTCGAGTCACCTCCGTCTTCCTACATTATCAGCGTGTCATGCAGACAGACAGCAGTGTTCAAAAGCCGCGCCTCCTCCTCCTCCTCGGCTGTCATAGGAGGAACACTAATTTTCCCAGCAGTGAGTCAGTGTGCTGTTTTCCGCCTATCACAGATGTCTTGTCATTCTCATCTCATGGACGAGGATGAGAGGATGTCCGTGATAGGCGGAACACTGAACACTGACTGCTGGGAAAACGGAGTGTTCCTCTTATCACGGACGAGGACGAGGAGGAGGTGCGGCTTTTGTATTTTGGAATGGCTCCGTCTGCTTTGCCTTACACGCTGATCGGCAGGATCAGCAATGGGGGACACAGGACACAGATCGCACAGGGAGGCATCTAACGATCGGCACAGGAAGACTGCAATGGTGGACACAGGATGCAGATTTCACAGGGAGGCATACACAGGACCCAGAAGATGAAGATCGGCACAGGTAGGCTGCAATGGACACAGGGGGGTATGTACAGGACACAGGGGGGTATGTACAGGACACAGGGAGACATGCAGCTGCAGATGGGCATTGTTGACCCTCTTTTCCACTTACAGTAGCTGCTGCATTTTTCACCCTCGGCTTATACATGAGTCAATAAGTTTTCCCAATTTTTTTTTGTGGTAAATTAGGGGCCTCGGCTTATATTCGGGTCGACCTATACTCGAGTATATACGGTATATGTAGCGCTGGTGTTTTTGCCTACTAATGTAATGCAATGTTAACCTATGAGCAGTGTTATAATTTTGTATTTGGCACCATCTAGTGGCCTATACTGGAAATTGACTCCAATTATTTTATTTTCTAGAGGATTAGAAATATAACAGGAAGTGACTGTCTGTTTACATTTTACTATGACCTACCTACCCAGAATGCCAATTGACCTACCCATGATCACTCAGTACTGAACTGCATGCTGGGTAGGCTATAAAGGAGCCCGCGTGGCCAGTTTCTCTCTCTCTTCTGGACGCGTTGCCTGTCTACAAGGACCCTTTTCCAGAGAGCGCGGCCTACACCAACTGCGGAGCGGAACAGCTAGAGACTCTGCCTTTCACCTGTGTGCTGGAGAGATTGTGTGACCGGATCGGGAAGGATCCAGAGACACCTGTCGGAGCCATCAGAGGTTCCCGGATCATCTTGCGGAGCGGAGCAGTGTGACAGCACCAGCTGGCGCGAAGCAAGACTGAGACCACCAGAGCGGGGCTGTTCTATTCTTCTGGCCTAGTTGGGTGAGACTAAAAGGACTGAGTTTTAACAGGCCTCAAGCCTACCATTCACTGTACTACTGACACTGTTATTCAAAGCCAATTGCACCGGAGGCAGTTACAGGTGTACTGCACTACAAGAACAGGTCTAACATTCACCCTACTTTAATCCTTGTTTGTTCAACTGTTGGATTACAATTAGTACAACACAAATAGCTAGCAGAAGACAGAAGACCAAAGACTGCATCTCTCATTGCAAGGCCTTGCATCCTATTAATGCTAAGAGGGACTGCATTATAAAGTAGGGGGAGCTCCCTAGTAATTGTGTTGTACCTTATTGATTAACTTTGCATTCCTGTGGTTACCAAAGTGTGCTGGAAGTGGGAAGGTTCCCAGAGTTAAGGCATGTTCATTCTGAGCATTAGTCCCACTTGGAGACACACTCTCAGGGGTCATCTAAGACAAATTTATGTGTACAAACTGTTGTGAAGACCTATTGTGCTGTCGCATTATGTTTGTGTGACAGTGCAAATACTATAATTACTATTTTATACCAGTTCCAGTAAAAATATGTTCCTGGTTAAGTACAATTGGCGTGGAGTGTTGTTACTTTTTCAGCAGGTGGAACATTGGATACCCAGGTAATAACAAAGGTATACTATTGTTATATCACATATTGTGGGGTTATCCTTTATTGTTAGCTTCACACCAATATTGCACCACAGCTGTGTCAAGGGGATTGAGCCAAGTCATTGGGGGTTTAATAGCAGAGTGCAGGCCCAATCAAATTCAGCAGCTCCTCCGGGGTCAGTGCTATATATATATATATATATATATATATATATATATATATATATATATATATATATATGTGTTTGGAATTCTATAAATAAAGGATTTCTGTTTTGCCTACAGCCACCAAGTCTTATTTCATTCGCTGGCTGTCAATTACCCGGACAGGTTTCGGTATGACAGACTGTTCTGGGAAAACGTCAACTGTCATATTTTTTAAAGGAGAACTCCCGGGAATTCTCAAAAATCAGCCCTAGAGTGAAAGAGCTGTTTATCTGTGTCTGCTTTCCATTCTATTTATGTATTTATTTTGTCTGTCTGTTTGTTATTGGTACGCTTGGCAAATACAATGTATCATCCATGAAGGAGTCGGAAGAGACCCCCGAAAGTCAGAAGAGAACCCAGAAAGTCGGAAGAGACCCCCGGAGCTGCCTAATAAATTACTTTAAAAACCTGTCTAGTGTGTTTTTTTTATTGGCACTTTTTTTCCCCAGGTGAATGGGTAGGGGTATGATGTACCCCGTACTCATTCACATAGGGTGGGGGGCCGGGATCTGAGGGCCCCCTTATTAATAATATAATAAGCCCCCCGCCCGCAGACCCCGACAACCAATGGCCAGGGTTGTCGGGAAGAGGCCCTCGTCCTCGTCAACATGGGGACAAGGTGCTTTGGGGTGGGCAGGGCTGCAGGACGCCCCCTTCCCCAAAGCACCCACCCCCCATGTTGAGGGCATGCAGCCTGGTATGGTTCAGGAGGGGGGGGGGCGCTCGCTCGTCCCCACCCTCTTTCCTGACCGGCCAGGCTGCGTGCTCAGATAAGGGTCTGGTATGGATTTTGGGAGGACCCCTGCGCCATTTTTTTCGGTGTATGGGGGTCCCCTTAAAATCCATACCATACCTGGTTTGCCCTTGGAGGGGAACCCATTCCGGTCTTTATTATTAGAGAGGCGACATTGTCGCTTCAATATAGATGGAGATCCGACTTGGAGGCGACTTCCATTGAAATCAATAGGTAGAAGTCAGATTGAAGTAGTACAGGAACCTTTTCTGAAGTCGGAGCGACTGCAGTAGTGTGCATTAAGACGGATCCATTGGCTTACATTGATTTTCTCAACCGCGCGACTTGGGGCGACATGAAGTTCAGATCCCAGGTCGCCCCTGTGTGAACCGGCTCTCAGAGAGTGATATGTTATATGTGTTTTGAACAACAAGCTAGCTGTTACCTACAATGCAGCAAAGATCTTTCTCTATCAAACTTAACTATTTTGTTAAATTCAGTTGATTCGTTCAATTCGTATTCGGAATTCGTATTCGGAATTTTTAAAATTTTCTTTGAAAAATTTTTTTTTTTTAATCGAAGCGTTTAAATCAATAAATTTTGAATCGATCGAATTGAAATCTTTAGATTTTTTTTTTCTGATTCGAATGTGGCAAAGTGAACAAACAAAAGAAAAATCTTCATCCAATGATTACAATGACTCTTTAAATCACCATTGGCTTAAAGTGGTGAGACACCCTGAAAATGAAAACTTGAAAAAAATGTTAGTAACAATTTAAAATAAAAAAAAATAAAAAAAATTTTTTTTTTTACTTACCAGAAATGGCTGTTGCTAGGCAGATCGTCCTAATCTGCCTACTCCAGCGCCGCGGTGATCTTCTCTTCTTCCATCTTCAGGTGAATGGGGCGCGGTGTGTTATGGGAACTGTGTCCCACAACACACCGCGTTCCCCATTCACAAATAAGACTCGCGCATGCGCAGTAGGCCGCGCGCCGACTCGCGCATGCGCAGTAGGAAACGGGAAGCCGTTTCCCTTACTGAGGATGGTGGCGCTGGATCCGGATAGCCGAGGGACATCTCGGCCTCCACGAATGACATTGCGGGCCCCAGGGAGGGTAAGTGTACTTATTAAAAGTCAGCAGCGACTTTTTTTTTTTAGCTGCTGACTTTAAAAAAAAAATTTTTAAGGTGACACACCGCTTTAACTAAAACAGCATTAATTTGAAACCAACACAGCTTCCAGAGTTGAGTTCCTCTTAGTTTTGTAAAGGTTACATTTAAAAAAGTGCTGTGTCCTGCCTTTGCAGGGGTTCACACCATGAATTGCACAGTGCACCAAATGTAGTGCATGCACTACTTTAACCGCTTGCCGACCAGCGCACGGCGATTTACGTCAGCACAATGGCACGGCTGCGCAAATGGGCGTACAGGTACGTCCCCTTTAAGACGCGGCATTGTGGGTACGTATTCCGTGACTGTGCCCACGGATCTCGCAGACTCTATGACTGCCGGGGGCCCGTGATCGTGTCACAGAGCAAAAGATCGGGGAGAGGCCTATATAAACAAGGCATTTCCTCGTTCTGCCTTGTGACATGACAGATCACTGCTCCCTGTCATCAGGAGCAGTGATCTCTGTCAGTGTCATTTATACAGTAATCAGTGAATTTTTATAGCACTGATCTCTGTATAAATGACAATGGTCCCAAAATAATGTAAAAAGCGTCCAATGTGTCTGCCATAATGTTGCAGTCGTGAAAAAAATCGCAGATCGCTGCCATTACTAATAAAAAAAAAAAATAATGTATAATAAAAATGCCATAAATCTATCCCCTATTTTGTAGACGCTTTCAATTTTGTGCAAACCAATAAATATACGCTTATTGCGATTTTTTATTTTTTACCAAAAATATGTAGAAGAATACATATCGGCCTAAACTGAGAAAGAAATTAGTTTTTTTTTATATATATTTTGGGGATATTTATTATAGCAAAAAGTTAAAAATATTGCTTTTTTTCAAAATTGTCGCTCTTTTTTTGTTTATAGCGCAAAAAATAAAAACCACAGAAGGTGATCAAATACCCACCAAAAGAAAGCCGAGCTGCGTGTCTTGGTCCCCGGGGGAACGTGTTGCTGAGGCACTCCGGTGTGTGCTGCTCATTTTGGATCCGCTTTGGGGCTGTTGTAATCAGTGATCTGGAACTCGGGGAACAGGAGCTCTGTGATTACGCATCTATCTTAGAACGGAGCCTTATTGCGATTTTTATTACCGAAAAAATGTAGAAGAATACATATCGGCCTAAACTGAGAAAAAAAAATCGCTTTTTTTTTTTTTAAATGAGGATATTTATTATAGCAAAAAGTACAAAATATTGTGTTTTTTTTTTCAAAATTGTCGCTATTTTTTTGTTTATAGAGCAAAAAAATAAAAACCTCAGAAGGTGATCAAATACCACCAAAAGAATGCTCTATTTGTGGTAAAAAAGGACGTCAATTTTGTTTGGGTGCAGCGTCAGTTGCAAAAGTGCTCTGCTCAGGAAGAGGGTAAAATCTTCCGGGACTGAAGTGGTTAACAAACGCACAGCAACCTGATTGTATGCTACTACTGTACGAAGCAATCCAATGCAATCAAATGCACTGCATTTGCAACCTGCGTTTGGGGTGGCATTAAAGCGGTTGTATACCCTCCATTACAACTTGCACCTACAGGTAAGCCTAGATTAAGGCTTACCTGTAGGTACAAGAAATATCTCCTACACCTACACGGCGCTGTGATTGGCCGGAGCGGCGATACCCGGAAGTAAACTTCCGGGTATCTGTGGAGAGATGGCTGCGGCTAGAGGGGGACGAGGATGGCGACGGGGGCCCCGATCTAAGGTAAGTGATGCATAATGAGCTAGTATGCTAGTCACACTAGCTCATTATGGCTTTGTCTTGCAGGTGGTTTAAAAAAATAAAAACGGGTATAAAACCACTTTAACATTGACACCTGCTGCAGACCGCAAGTACAGTGCGTTTTGAATGAGGTGAGGGACACGCACATGGAATGAGGGTTTCCCGCACCATATGCTGGTGTGAACTGGCCCTTAATGCACATTACACATCACAAATCATATCAAAAATCCTACAAAAAGGCATTAAAAAAAAAAAAAAGACTGTATTCTAGTGAACTGGAACAGCCTACACAGATGTCCCTTAATTACAAACACTCCCAACCATGTATTATACTGCAGACAAAGGCAAAGACTTGGCCCTCCCTTAGATTCCTCCTCCCCACTCCTGTCCTAGCCAGCTGAGTCATAAGTGATGGAAACAGTCATACTGGTGAGCTGCTATCCTGATGTACAAGCTCTGCATTTATGTCATCACCATTCACAAACACCCACCTTCATGTTAACCTCTTCATCTCCAGAAGGTTTACCCCCCCCCCCCCTTCATCATTTTTTGCGATATGGCACTTTAACTGGCAATTGCGCGGTTGTGTGACGTTGCACCCAAATAAAATGTTTGTCCTTTTTTTTCCCCCCCACAAATAGAGTTTTCTTTTGGTGGTATTTGATCACCTCTGCGGTTTTTGATTTTTGTGCTATAAACAAAAAAAGGCCGACAATTTTGAAAACAAAATACATTTTTTTTTTACTTTCTTCTATAAAACATATGCAATAACATTTTTTTTTTTTTTAAATCTAATTTCATCATCAGTTTAGGCTAAAATGTATTCTGCTACATATTTTTGGTAAAAAAAAATCCCAATAAGCGTCTATTGATTGGTTTCCACAAAAGTTATAGTGTCTACAAAATATACAATATTTTTATTTATTTTTTAATTTTTGTTACTAGTGGGGGCGGGGATCAGTGACTTATAGCGGGACTGCGGACAAATCTGAAACTAACTGACACTTTTGACACTTTTTGGGGACCAGTGACACTAATACATTGATCAGTGCTAAACAAAATATAAACTGTCACTGTACTAATGACCAGTGTTGGTCATCTTACTTTAAAAAAGTAATTAGTTAAGTTACAAATTACTTCTCCCAAAAAGTAATTGCGTTAGTAACTCAGTTACTACATTGGAAAAGTAATTAGTTACTTAGCAAAGTAACTGACTTTTTTTTTAAATATTCTATACGTGTAACTAAGGGGCGGGTCTAGTATTACTGTAACCAAGGGGCGCATTTATTATTATTGTTATATATCGTGTAACCAAGGGGCTGCTCTATTATTACTCTAACCAAGGGGCAGATCTGTTATAGCGTGTAAGCAAGGGGCGGGTCTATTATTATTATATCGTGTAAGGGGCGGATGGCTACAGAAGAGGGCGAATGTTAAATTAATGGGCAGAGCTCGAAATATAACAATAATAATAAATGCGCCCCTTGGTTACAGTAATACTAGACCCGCCCCTTAGTTACACGATAGACGCCCCTTGCAGAGTAGCATGAGCATCAGGAGCGTGCGGCATCGCCTCGTACAATTACATGTTAACTGCGCCTGCGCGGTGTAGAGTTCACTCAGAGCTGTTTAGGTTCGCCAATTTTCGGAAGCTCCGTAGTCCTTCGCACTGCGCAAGCCCTGCTCCTGTGCAGTACAGGGGGTCCTTATCCGACGGGGAACTTTTTTTCGGCAGGACACCGGAATTACACTACTGCCATCTAGTGGTGGTAGATGTAATTGGGGTCACTAAGCCAAAGTAATGGGAACTGAGTTACCATTAGGGGAAAAGTAATCAGTTAGATTACTCGTTACCCTCTAAAGTAACTGTAACTTACATCACTGCTAATGACACTGGCAGGGAAAGGTGGTTAACGTCAGGGGCGATCAAAGGGTTAAATGTATGCCTGAGGCCCCTTTCACACTTATACGACTTGTCCCACGATTTGGGACTGCAAAGTAGCATGACAAGTCGTTCCCCATGATTTCCAATGACAGCCATTCATATTAGTATGACTTCAAGTCGTTCCGACTTTAAAAGTAGTCCCTGCACTACTTTGGTCCGATTTTGATGCCACTTACACAGGCATTCCTTGAAATCGCGGCAAAATCGCGGCAAAATCGTTTCAAAAATCGTGGTCGCAAATCGCTGCAAAATCACGGTAAAATTGCACGACTTTGAAGTTGCACAAGTGTGAAAGGGGCCTAAGTTGTGTTTACTAAGAGAATAACTCACCCAAGCTCTACTATTATATAGTATAGTTGTTGTGTAGAGTAGTCAGTGCTCTGGCTAATTAAGCTCACAAAAGATCTATAGAAAGTACAGGCCGGCAACTCGACAGCTTCTCCATAGAAAAATATTTATTTGAGCATTACAGCAATAGCATCATTCAAAAATACTGACACGTTTTGGCCTTAGGCCGAAACGCGTCAGTATTTTTGGATTATGTTATTGCTGTAATGCTCAAATAAATATTTTCTATGGAGAAGCTGTCGAGTTGCTGGCCTGTACTTTCTATGGATAAGTTGTGTTTACTAACTGTGGGGGAGGTGCTTTGACTAGGGGAAGGCAAAGTTCTGTGTGCCTGCTTAGCAGAAACACAGGATCCGTACCTTCCCTACTGACAAAACGACAATCTGCCTTGTTGACATAAGCAGATTGTCATCCTGCTTCTCTACTGTCTAATCAGTGGGCACCTGCAGACATCGAGTCTGTGGGCTCCCGCTGTGTAAAATCACAGTGGGAGCTGGTCGCCAGCGGCGCGGGCGCACCCCAGACTCTGCCGCAGTATATGTGCATGGGGCGGTCGCTAAGTGGTTAAAGTTAGCAGTTTGTGGGAAAAGTTTTTTCTAAATGTAAAGTAATGTAAATGGGGTTCATAGCACACATACACCTGGAAATCTAGGGGGGAGTACAACTCAGTAAGTCAATGAGGGAGAAGGATCGGGGTGTTCTGGTGGATCATAGATTTATAAGAACAGCATGCAATGTCAGTCTTGCAGATTCTAGCACAAGCAACAATACCTTCTCCGCAGAGTCCTGTAGTGACGGAGTGGTCTGAGGATGGGACCAAGTGCACAGCAGGGGCATAGTATCTCCATGCCATAGGTCATTGGTGGTGAATGTTCTTGATATACAGTAGGTGGATCTCTAAAGCGGTATTAAACCCAAAACCACAAATGTAATATATTTCAGCTTACCAATCATTAGATGTTTTTTTTCCCCTCTGTTTTCACCTGGTGATCTGCCCAGTAACACACCTACTGTATTAGAGTGCCCCCCACTCTGGATGAAGGAGCACAGTAGGCACCTTGGTAATGGAGCATTGTTATGCCCCATACACACGGTCGGATTTTCCGATGGAAAATGTCCTATCGGACAATGTTGTCGGAAATTCCGACCGTGTGTAGGCTCCATCGGACTTTTTCTGTCGGAATTTCCGACGGACAAAGTTTTATCTCCTGCTCTCAAATTTTCCGACAACAAAGTCCTATCGGACTTTTTCCGATCGTGTGTAGCGAATTCCGACGGACAAAGTGCCACGCATGCTCAGATCACATTACAAGACCAAAGCTATTGGCTACTAGCCTCTACATAGTCCCGTCGTACGCAACGTCACCACGTTCAGGATGATCAGATTTTCCGACAACTTTGTCCGACCGTGTGTATGCAACACCAGTGTCGGACAAAATTTCCGACTTTTTGTGGTCGGAATTTCCGACCGTGTGTACGGGGCATTAATCTGTTAACAACGCTGCCTACCTGTCGGCAGTTTTTTTGAAAATGAGGATCTCTTAATGCTTTAACCACTCCCGGACCGCCGCACGCTGATATATGTCCTAAGTTTCAAGAGGAATATCGTTGTTATGGCAGCAGGTAGCTTCCATAACCCCGGTATCCTCTTCTTCAGCGGGCGGTCCGGTTTCCGATAATAGTGGTCTCTGTGGCGAATTCACCGCAAGATCACTTTTATCGGCGGCAGGAGAGATCCGTCCCCCCCTCCCGCCGCTCTCCGGTGCCCTCCGCCGCTTACCGGAGCCGCAATCGGTAAAGCGAGAGTAATAATTCTAGCCCTAGACATCCTCTGTAACTCAAAACATGCAACCTGTAGAACTATTATTTTTAATTGTTTATTTATAACAATTTTAAGACAGCATATCGTAAGATACAATAGATATGACATTTTAACTTCGGGGAATACAAAGATAATTAGCATAACAAGCTAATAAAACTTGACAGTGGTACAAGTATGGGCTAGTGTCAACAGCTTCCATGAATGGATCAACTAAGCAAAATTTCCATACAGTGTCCAGTTTTATTTCAGGTTGAAAAGTATGTGTCTGACAGTAATACATATATAAAGGATGTTCAAAGGGTGTTTCTAGCAGGTGTTAGGGGGGTGTGCAGTTGTCAGATTCAAGAGGGTATATTGAATCATCCCAAACTTTCCAAGTTTTATCAAATTGAGGTAGGTTACCGTCAATCTTTGCAGGCATGTGTTCCATCCTGCGTATGTCTGCAATTATGGAGAGAAAATGGTGGAAAGTAGAAGGGGAGGGAGACAGACAATGTCTAGCCGATTCCCGACCGGCGCACGACGATGTACATCGACAGAATGGCACGGACAGGCATAAGGGCGTACAGGTACATCCCCTTTAAGATGCCGCCATGCCATCGAGCGCGCGTGCCGGTCGGGACCCCCGTGAGTCCAGTCGCGGGTCCCGCGGACTCGATCGCCGCGGGGATACCCGCGGTCGTCTCACGGGATGGCTGAACGAGGAGATGCGGAAGTAAACAGCATCTCCCCGTTCTGCCTAGCAACTAGTGACACCAATCTCTGCTCCCTGTGATTGAAGCAGAGATCAGTGTTCACTAGCTCACAGCCACGCCCCCCCACAGTTAGTAACACGCCTCTAGGAACACTTAACCCCTTCACTGCCATCTAGTGGTTAACCCCTTCACTGCCATTTTCATTTACAAAGGAATCAGTGCATTTAAATAGCACTGATTGCTGTATAAATGACAATGGTCCCAAAAATGTGTCAAAAATGTCCGATGTGTCCGCCATAATGTCGCAGTCGCAATAAAAATCGCTGATCGCCGCCATTACTAGTAAAAAAAAAAAATTATTAATAAAAATGCTATAAAACTATCCCCTATTTTGAAAACGCTATAACTTCTGCGCAAACCAATCAATAATCGCTTATTGCAATTTTTTTTTACCAAAAATATGTAGGAAAATACGTATCGGCCTAAACTGAGGAAAAAAAATGTTTTTTTTAATATATTTTTGGGGGATATTATTATAGCAAAAGGTAAAAAATAATGCATTTTTTTCAAAATTGTCGCTCTTTTTTTTGTTTATAGTGCAAAAAATAAAAACTGCAGGGGCAATCAAATACCACCAAAAGAAAGCTCTATTTGTGGGGAAAAAAGGACATCAATTTTGTTTTGGAGCCACGTCGCACGACCGCGCAATTGTCAGTTAAAGCGACGCAGTGCCGAATCACAAAAAGTGCTCTGGTCTTAAGCCAGCAAAATGGTCCGGTCTGAAAGTGGCTAGGGATGGCTCGTTTTGCTGCTAGTAGTATGAAGTACTCAAGTTTCTGTAATGATTTGAAGATGCCTGGAAGAGGGAGGCCCAGGAGGAAATGTATAGGATTCATTTGAATGGTTGTGGAGAGTAATGTTTGTAATAATCTTTGGACCTCAGACCAGTAAGGGCCAATGACAGGACATTCCCAGAAAATATGAAGATGAGTGCCCACAGACTCTCCACATCTCCAGCATAGATTAGATACAGAAGGGTTTTGAGCATGTATCTTAATTGCAGTTTCTTTTTGTGTTACACAGCGTGTAAAAATCCCATTTTTCCCAAGGCTAGCAATGAGATTGGGCGATTTAATATCCCTGTAGAATTTTCTAAACGTCGCCTATGGAGATTTTTAAGGGTAAAAGTTTGTCGCCATTTCACACGCGGAGCAATTTTGAAGCATGACATGTTGGGTATCAATTTACTCGGCGTAAAATTATCTTTCACAATATAAAAAAAAAATTGGGCAAACTTTACTGTTGTCTTATTTTTTTATTCAAAAAAGTGTATTTTTCCCCAAAAAAAAGTGCGCTTGTAAGACCGCTGCGCAAATACGGTGTCGCAGAAAGTATTGCAACGACCGCCATTTTATTCTCTAGGGTGTTAAAAAAAAAAAAGTATAATGTTTGGTGGTTCTAAGTAATTTTCTAGCAAAAAATTTTTTTTTTAACTTGTAAACAACAAATCTCAGAAAGAGACTCGGTCCTTAAGTGGTTAAAACTACATTTTTTTTAAAGAAATTCTACTAGTATATGGCCAGCTTATGGAAAATAGAGACTACTGTCTGTAGGTGTCCTGAAGGCCACTCAGTAAGTGCCAACGAGCCACATGTAACCCGTGTGCAGCAGGTTGGGTACCTGGGCCTTAGGGGATCAGGAAGGAACACACTAGATCATGGTAGGATTAGGACCAGATCTAGGGAGGTACTGGGGTGGGCTGTGCATCCACTGATCTATGAGCCAGCCTGATGGGGACATTTGATATAAAAGGGGTCTCTCATAGGGACCCTGATGTAAGGAAGGGCTCTCATAGGGACCCTGATGTAAGGGGGGCTCTGATGGGGACCTTGATGTAAGAGGGGCTCTGATGGGGACATCTGATGTAAAGGGGCACTTTAATGAGGATACCTAATGTAAGGTGGGGACTCTGATGGGGAACCTGATGTGAGGTGGGATTCTGATGGGGACCTTGATGTGGGATAGGACTTTGCTAGGAACCATGAAGTAGGGTGGAACTGTTATAAGATCACCTGATGTAAGCTGGGACTCTGATGGGTACCATGATGTGCGGTAGGACTCTGCTGGGGACCAAGAAGTAGGGTGGAACTGTTATAAGAGCACCTGAGGTAAGGTGGCACTCTGATGGGGACCATGATGTGGAGAAGGACTTTGCTGGGGACCATGAAGTAGGGTTGAACTGTTATAAGAGCAACTGAGGTAAGGTGGGACTCTGATGGGGACCATAATGTGGAGTAGGACTCTGCTGGGGACCATGAAGTAGAGTGGAACTGTTATAAGAGCACCTGCGATGCTCTTAAAACACCTCAGGTGGGACTCTGATGGGGACCATGATGTGGGGAAGGACTTTGCTGGGGACCATGAAGTAGGGTGGAACTGTTATAAGAGCACCTGAGGTAAGGTGGCACTCTGATGGGGACCATGATGTGGAGAAGGACTTTGCTGGGGACCATGAAGTAGGGTTGAACTGTTATAAGAGCAACTGAGGTAAGGTGGGACTCTGATGGGGACCATAATGTGGAGTAGGACTCTGCTGGGGACCATGAAGTAGAGTGGAACTGTTATAAGAGCACGTGCGGTGCTCTTATAACACCTCAGGTGGTACTCTGATGGGGACCATGATGTGGGGAAGGACTCTGCTGGGGACCATGAAGTAGGGTGGAACTGTTATAAGAGCACCTGAGGTAAGGTGGGACTCTGATGGGGACCATGATGTGGGGAAGAACTTTGCTGGGGACCATGAAGTAGGGTTGAACTGTTATTAGAGCACCTGATGTAAGATGGGACTCTGATGGGGACCATGATGTGGAGTAGGACTCTGCTGGGGACCATGAAGTAGAGTGGAACTGTTATAAGAGCACCCGATGTAAGGTGGGACTCTGATGAGGACCCTGAAATGAGGGGGGGGGGGGTCTCTGATGAGGATATCTGATATACAGTAAGGCGAGAGTCTAACACATATTATTGTTCCCTGTGCACTCCTGCACCCCTCTGCACTACCTGTTACTTTCAGGTGGTGACTCCTATTACAGAGGTGCTCCCGTTGAACAGGGATTACAGGTTCTCCATCACACTGTGTGATAGACTGTCAGCGACTCACACACAGCATTGACCTTTTGCCCCCTAACTTTTTTCCTGCACCCCCAGATCAGATGGGCTAGATCCAGACCTGGGTAGGAGAAAATCGAACCATGCTTATTAAGCAGTTTTTGCCTTTGTCAACCATGGTTTGTGAATTATGATGCAGGCTTTCAATTTGCCTTTGTGTTTTTGTTGAACTCAATAGCCACTCTTTGTTTTTTTCCCTCAACCTACAGTACATAACTATAAAAAAATAAAAATAAAAGGTGGTGGCGAAGGGGGTTGTATGATTTCCAAAACCAAAGCGAGTAGGAACCTGCACTAAAGATTGCTAAACTCCTTACAATATATTTTTTTTTTGTTTTTCCTTTTTTTTCCCAGAATGAGTCATAGCGTTGCCTAGTTTTTGCCTAGTGAGCTTTTTTTGTCTTTATTGATGTACACATAACAGACATTGCTAAATCAAAAGCTACCTCTGAGGCTTGCTGTAAGCTCTCCGGACAGCCAGATGAAGAATTGTTCTTTTCCCATAATTCAGCTACATGGTTCAGTTCGGAGATTTTTTCTTCATAGTCGATGTGGGAGCTGAGCAACGTGACTTCATAAAACTCCTGTATGTCTGCCAATAAACAGAGGTGAGACATGAATAACCGCAACCGCTGTTATTACACATTACTGTAAAAAAAGAACCAGTTATGTTGCCTAATCTATCTATAAAGGCAAACAGCTATTTGAAATAACTACGGTATATCTGAACGGTTTTACCTCCCAGAAAATTGGTTATAGTATTCAGCTGGTTAAACAATACAGCTTGGTCACCGATCCACCTCCAGACTGCTGATCAAATAATGAAGGGGTTTCATCACACCTTTAAAGTCATCACTCTGCCAGCATCTCTCAGTGTTATGTTGGCCTTACACCTGTAGAATTTTGTTTGAACATTTGAACAAGAAAGTATAAAAATAATTGCAAAAAAAAGACGTGCACACTGAAATATTTCGTTTCGAAATTTCGTTTTCGTCCGAAAAATAAATGTATTTAGTTACTCCCGAAATTAGTTTTTATTTATTTAGTTTTTCGTTAAAAATTGCATTTGTCCGAAAATCAAAATGAATTAAGGTCGAATCTGTCATTGAAGGCTTATGGTGTCTGTCGAATGTCCAAAGAAGATTCGACAGAGCAGCTAAACTGTACGACGCTTTATAGTTTAGCTGCAATTCCACCCAATTCCAGCAGCAATCTTTTCTCTCTACGTCAAATCTTTCCTCTCTATGTCGAATCTTTCCTCTCTACGTCAAATCTTTCCTCTCTAAGTCGAATCTTTCCTCTCTATGTCTAATCTTTCCTCTCTGTGTCGAATCTTTCCTCTCTACGTCGAATCTTTCCTCTTTACGTCTAATCTTTCCTCTCTGTGTCGAATCTTTCCCCTCTACGTCGAATCTTTCCTCTCTACGTCTAATCTTTCCTCTCTATGTCGAATCTTTCCTCTCTACATCGAATCTTTTCTCTCTATGTAGAATAATCTTGGACTAATAGAGTTAAGGTTAGGCACATTCGACCACAGGTTCAATGGACACAGATCGCTATTGTCAGCGTCGAATCTCCTATCTATATCGAACTGTTGTCACAACGAAAATAAAGCATTTGTTTATGTCGGATCTTTCGTTTTTCGGACTCTGCACTTTCGTTATCATTTGTGAAAACAATAACGAAAATACCTGAAATTCGGACGAAAATGCATTCGGACGAAAACGAATGCACATGTCTAAAAAAAAAGAAGAACAAATGGGACTGTAAACCCCCCTCTCAGAAAGTCCTCATGCTCTGGAACAAGACCCCTGAGGTCATCCATAAATTCGACCCATTGAGTTCAGCGATGTGTTGGCGATGTGGGCTTGACATAGGCACGCCATTCCGTATTTTCTGGCACTGCCCTTTGATAAAACCCTTCTGGCATGAGGTGATGCTACTACTTCATAAATTGGTGGACATGACCCTCCCTCTCGACCCAATATGCTATGTATTGGGTCTTCCCTTTACCGGTATTGTTAAACATGTTAAACGTTTGATCTCCTACATCCTGTTAGCTGCCAAGAGAGTTATCCCTCTGTGTTGGTTGTCCAATATACCTCCTCCATGGTCCAGATTCCTCCAACTCATAGCTGACATTAGAAGAATGGAATACCTCACAGCTACTGTGCACTGCATTATCCCACAATTTAAAGTGGTTGTAAACCCTGAGCCTGGGTTCACACCAGTGCGGTGCGAATTTCATGTCCAGCGTGACTGCGCACTGAAACGTCGGCTGTTCTGCGGTTTGTCAGCGTTTTAGGTGCGAATCAGCTGCTAACATAAATTCGCAACTCATTGTACTACTTCTGAGGGGGAAATCCATGCCAAATTAAAAAAAAAAAAAAAAACGGCATGGATTCCCCCTCCAGGAGCATACCAGGCCCTTAGGTCTGGTATGGATTTTAAGGGTAACCCCCTACGCCGAAAAAACGGCATGGGGGCCCCCCCAAAATCCATACCAGACCCTTATCCAAGCACGCAGCCTGGCAGGTCAGGAAAAGGGGGTGGGGACGAGCGAGCGCCCCCCCCTCCTGAACTGTACCAGGCCGCATGCCCTCAACATGGGGGGTGGGTGCTTTGGGGAAGGGGGCGCCCTGCGGCCCCCCCACCCCAAAGCACCTTGTCCCCATGTTGATGAGGACAAGGGCCTCTTCCCGACAACCCTGGCCATTGGTTGTCGGGGTCTGCGGGCGGGGGGCTTATCGGAATCCGGGAGCCCCCTTTAATAAGGGGGCCCCCAGATCCTGGCCCCCCACCCTATGTGAATGAGTATGGGGTACCATGTACCCCTACCCATTCACCTAAGGTGTAAAAGTGTAAATAAAAAAAACACACACAATTTTTAAAAATATTTTATTGCACTGCTCCGGGGGTCTTCTTCCGTCTTGGGGGGGTCTTCTCGCCGGACTCCTCCACTCTCTTCTGCTCTTTAACGAGCGGAGGAGCCTGGCTTTCTTCTTCGTCGTTGTCGCCGCCGTCGTCTGGGGGTCTCGTTCCGCCTTCGGGGGTCTTCCGGGGCCCTCTTCTGTTCTTGCCGCTGTCGCCTTCTTCTTCTTCTTCTTCTTCTTTTGACTCGTAGCTCTCTCTGGCTGGAATGGCAGAGACACGCGTGTTGTGACTTATATAGGGACAAGGGGGCAGGGTCACATGCTCATGTCACATGGTGACCCTGCCCACATATGATGTCAAAGTCCCGGAGGATGCTCATCAACATGGGAACAAGGTGCTTTGGGGTGGGGGGGGCCGCAGGGCCCCCCTTTCTTCAGGGCACCCCCCATGTTGAGGGCATTCGGCCTGGTACGGTTCAGGAGGGGGGGGCGCTCGCTCGTCCCCACCCTCTTTCCTGACCTGCCAGGCTGCGTGCTTGGATAAGGGTCTGGTATGGATTTTGGGGGGACCCCCACGCCGTTTTTTCGGCGTAGGGGGTTACCCTTAAAATCCATACCAGACCTAAGGGCCTGGTATGCTCCTGGAGGGGGGATCCATGCCGGTTTTTTTTTTTTTTATTTGGCGTGGACTTCCCCCTCAGAAGTAGTACAATGAGTTGTGAATTTTGGTTCACAACGCAAGGCAGGTGCGAATCAGATGCGTGCCCATAGAAGATAATGGGCCTGAATTTGCACCTGATCCGCACCGCACTGCCCAAAAGACGCAGATGGTTTTTCTGCAATGCGCAGTGCGCATGCACCGGAGATATGTGAACATGCCTCTTTGAAATCAATGTATGTTGCCTAAAGGGCACCGCTGTCTACGGCGCATGCGCGCCATAGACAACGGCGCAGACCCGGAAATCACTCCGGGATACATGGCAGCGGCGGAGATGAAGAACGAGGACCGCTTTGGGGGCTTCGATCTCAGTTAAGTTATTCATAATGAGCTAGTATGCTACGCACACTAGCTCATTATGCCTTTGCCTTGCAGGGTTTATTTTTATTTTTTCCCGGATTAACTTCCTCTTTAAAGCGGTGTTGTACCTAAAATTTGAAGTTGATCCCATTGCAATCCATTATAGTCATACATGCAGAACTGGGCATTAAAAAATTTTTTTTGGCTTAATTACCTTGTATTTTTAAGAAGACTGCTTACTTCCGGGGTCTCCTCCCGTGGGAGTAGGCGTGTTTTTCCTTTCCCCGGCTCCGCAAAGACCCCTGGCAGCTGTGTAATAGTGTTCCCATAAATCACTGGGAAGCGCCGTCATGGCGAAATCTCGTGTGATTTCGGGACCAAGTGAGGCCGGTCACATGACGTCTCTAGTTTGTTTATGTTTGGTTGCCATCACAACGGAGCGGGAACTTCCGACCATGCCACCCGTTGCAATGGCAACCCGGAATTCGACGGCGCTGCTCGCTGCTAGCATTGAGCATGCGCGGGATCGAGCAGTGAATGCTGGGAGCACAGCATTCACCGCCTCCCGGAAATACATGCTTGTGGGCTTCAAATGCCCACAAGCAAAATGACAACAGCCGGGACACTTTTTTTAAAGTTATCCTTTACGACGAAATCGGAAGGCGGGGGAACTGGGAGACAAAAAATGTGAGTACTAAATTGTCCGTTTTAAAAGATATAAAGGTTTCTAAAAAAAAAAAAAATGATAGGTGGGAACAATGGGATCAATCGGAGTTTGGGTCACCCCTCCCAGACTCTACATCCTAAGACAGGCATCTGATTAGCCTTCAAGCCTTTTTACAGGCCTCACCCTTTATGGCCCTCGCCATCTGTTGTCCCATGAAACCTCCCTGACAATAGCGTGTTCCTGTATAGGCAATCTGTATGTATAGTTACATAGTTACATAGTTAGCCATGTTGAAAAAAAGACACAAGTCCATCCAGTTCAACCACAAAAAAAAAATAATAATAATAATATCATACAATCCCATATACAGTCCCACAGTGGTTGTAAACCCTTACAGATCACTTTGACCTACAGGTAAGCCTAGATTAAGGCCTTGTATGAACTCTACAATATTGCATTTTTTTTCATATACGATGTATATTCCTGTGTAGAACCTACAGTTATCTTATAGTTACATAGTAGGTGTCAGTAGTAAGAAGAACCGGCAAAACTGTGATCCTTGAAGTGTCGTTTATTGGTACATCAGAGTGACAATAAAACCAAAAACTGACGCATTTCGGCAATAGCCTTAGTCGTAGCTACAACTAAGGCTATTGCCGAAACGCGTCAGTTTATTGTGTTATTGTCACTCTGATGTACCAATAAACGACACTTCAAGGATCACAGTTTTGCCGTCTCTTCTTACTACTGTTGCATTGGAGTGTGTTGGGACACATCGAGCCTCAGCACCTGTGAGTGGACCTGGTGTATGGATTGAGTTGTCCCTGCAGAGAGCGCTGTTACCTTTCTATTTTTCCATACATAGTAGGTGAGGTTAAAAAAAAAGTCCATCAAGTCCAACCTGTGTGTGTGATTATATGTCAGTATTACATTGTATATCCCTGTACTATCTGTTCTGTTACTTTGGACATCTCGTTTGCACACTGTATTCTTGGATACATGTGTCATTTTATGAGGGTGATGTAACTTTTTGTTTTTGTTTTGCAAAAATAAATAAAAAATAGAATAAAAAAAAAAACCCTCTCACAATGATTAACAGTACACTGTCATATATGAAAAAAATATTTTTATTACAAAATTAATTTACATTTTTTTTATATTAGGGATATACATCTCTTTTAAAACCATGGTAAGTTTCTACAACTCATATTCAAACCCAAAGCACCTCTGAAAATAGAGGTCCCTCCTATTGTATGTATACAGTATAAATTGTGTTATTGTTTGAAAACAACCATACACTTAGTGATTGTACATAAAGTATCACACAAGGAAGGGAAAACTCAAACTGACGCGTTTCACCTTTCTTTGCTTCTTCAAGGGCTCAGAGGGGTGCAGTAAAAATGGTTTGAATTAATGAATAAAGTATAACTCAGGAGGATCCAAAAAGAGATTTCTCTCTGTGCAGCCAGACACCAGACGGGCAAGGATGGTATACGCCACACGAGCACACAAGCCAGGGAGCTCCACCATGGGAGCCATGAACACAGCCCCAGGCAAGAGGAATAAAGGGAGTGGTGCCAACACCTCTTAGATAGGTCTAAACACACTAGCAAGCTTGTTTAATATTTGTATTCCTGTTGGCAGCTGCATCTTATGTATACAGGTCTTAAATTATCTTTAGTGTAGATTCCTGCCAACAAAGAAAGTTTGTTGCTCAGAAAGGTGTCCAACACAGATCCCCCCCCCCCAATGCACCTTGTCCCCATGTGGCTGGGAACCTGGGCCTCTTCCCCATGGTTTTGGGGGTGCGGGGGGTGACCTAACAGAATCTGCCCCCCCCCCCCCCCCCATATGTGCATGAGTACATAGTACTCCTTCTCATTCACCAAAAAATTTTAAAAAGTAAATAAATACACAGACAGTTTTCGACTGTTCCGTTTAAAAAAAAAAAAACAAATTTAATGTCACCCGGAGTATATCAAATGTAATTTCTTGATGCCTGCCATTACCACTGGCACAAAGAATAAAAAATAAAAAAAACAGTTCTGCACCCGCCGGCTCCCCCGCCTGACAGTTCTTAAATAACTAAGGGGGTGGGGGCCAGCCGATTACATCATCGGGTGACCCCGTCCCCTTGTGGTGTCATCGAATGAGGCGTGCTGGCCCCTCCTCTTAGCTATTTAAAGTGGAAGTAAACCCTCCTATTGTTTTAAGCCAAGGAGGCTGCCATCTTGGCCTCTGTTCAATCTTCAACTGCCATGATGCTGCACATGTGATCAGTTATGACACCAGCCATTGGATGGTTTGACAGTTTGGTTGAAAGCATAGTCAATGTGACAGGTAGCATTTCCGGCATGCCATTTTTTTTTAACTATTTAAATCAAAGGGTTAACTTCCGCTTTAAGAACTGGCAGACAGCGGAGCTGGAAGACAGCGGGACCCTTCGTCGGTTGCAGAACTTCTCTTTTTTTTTTTTGTTGGCAGTAGTCGCGTGCATCATGATTGACGTTGGACTACTTTGGGGGACATTTGTATATTCTTTTTGTTTTTTAATAAAAGTCTTGTCTGTGTTTTTATTGCTTTTTCACAATTTTTTTGGGTGAATGAGTAGGGGCACAATGTAAAGATTCCGATAAGCCCCCTGCCTACAGACCCCCCACAATCACTGGCCAGGGTTGTGGGGAAGAGACCCTTGTCCACATCAACATGGGGACAAGGTGCTTCGGGGTGCATGTGGCCTGGTATGGTTCAGGAGTGGGGGGGGGGGGGCGCTCGCTCGTCGTCATCCCCCCCGCTTTCCTTGCCTGCCAGGCTGCATGCTCAGATAAGGGTCTGGTATGGATCTTGGGGGGGGGGGGGGGCACACATTTTTTTGGGGGGGAATTTGGCATGGGAGTGTTTACATTTTGACGCTGTTTAAAAAAAAAAAAAAACGAATGCTGTTCTGAATAAACAATGTTAAAAATACAAAACGATTTCTGAGATTCTAAAAACAAATTGTTTCATTGATGCAATATTGGACCAATTTGTTTTTCGGAATTTGGTTCGTATCTTCGGCATTCATTTTGTATAATCATAAATCATAATAGCTGGTTGTTAGGGAGTGGGCGGTCGCTGGCATTATTTACAACCATGACTCATGTGCTGTCAGCGGGATTCCTAGCTGACAGCAGAATGCAAACAAAACAAAAAGGGTGTAAGCCGCTCGCCCCCCCTTTTTCTGGCCTTCTGGGCTGCATGCTCAGATAAGGGTCTGGTATGGATTTTTGGGGGGACCCCATGACATTTTGTTTTTTTTGCTAATCACTTCAGCCCCGGAGGCATTTACCCCCTTAATGACCGGGCCATCTTTTGCGATATGGCATTGCGATACTTTAACTGACAATTACGCGGGCGTGTGACACTATACCCAAATAAAAATGTCCTTTTTTCCCACAAATAGAGCTTTCTTTTGGTGGTATTTGATCATCTCTGCGATTTTTATTTTTTGCACTATAAACAAAAAATAAATAAAACGTTAATTTTGAAAAAAAAAAAATTTTTTACTTTCTGCTACAATATATATCCAAAATAAATATATACAAAAACTTATTTATTCATCAGTTTAGGCCAATATGTATTTGTGACGGAACGTCCCTACACTCCTCTTGAGTGCGTTCGTCATATACCACTTCATCCCAGTCTGGATATAGATATCAGATATTCCAACCGCTCCCAAGCACCAAACGAGACGAGACTTGCTTAGTGCCAACATGGACTGATTTATTACAAAACCAAACTTACATTTATACAGTAGAAGAGGAGATCCCCCCTCCTGCTCATATTACTCTAACAATACACCTGTAACAACTTAACATAAACTAATTAACTAATCCCTTTAAGCAGGCGATGTGACTAGTACCTAACATAATTAGCATGAGCTAATTATCTAATCATTGACCCAGACTAGTTGACTGAGAGAAGACCCCTCAGGGCAAGACTCTAAGGCTCCTAGCTCATTTGAATGACTATTCAATAGACATTACCATATTACCATAAACATTAACACAACAGACAGGTGGCTTGAGTTCATGACACTAGCATCTGACAGTGTGTGTCCCAACAGCATGATTCAAAACACATTATATATATACATATATACATCACTGAATCTGACTGGGGTTGGGGTTCTCCTTCACCCTGTGCCCCTTAAAATCCAGGGCCCATAATCGGTTGGCAGGAGGCTCGCATTTAGTCCTCTCAAAAAGCCTGTGTCCCGGCTAGGTCTGTCACAGTATTCTTCTACATATTTTTGTTTAAAAAAAGAAAAGAAAATAAAATCGCAATAAGAGTATATTGATAGGTTTGTGCAAAAGTTATCGCGTCTACAAACTATGGGATAGATTTAGAGACTTTTATTTATTTTATTCTTTTTACTAGTAATGGCGGTGATCACGATCAGCGATTTTTAGTGGGACTGTGACATTGCGGCGGATAAAGCTGACCCTAAGTAACACTTTTTGGGGACCAGTGACACCAATATAGTGATCAGTGCTAACAAAAATGCAATGATCACTGTATAAATGACACTGGCAGAGAAGGGGTTAACACTAGGGGAGATCAAAGGGTTAACTTTGTTCCCTCAGTGTGTGTGTTCTAACTGTGTGGGGGGTGGGCTCAGTGGGACAACGCAGAGACCGCTGTTCCTGATTACTAGGAACAGACGATCTCAGTGTCCTCCCCTGTCAGAACAGGAATCTGGCTTGTTTACATAGGCAGATCCCTGTTTAGCCTCCCTGTGAAGCGATCGTGGGTGGCTGGCGGACATCGAGTCTGCGGGACCCATGACCGTGCTCCTCCGCCGTGCAGCGGGCGTGCGCACGCCCACACTATCTATTCCATGAAACAACGTAAAGGTACGTTGTTTTGCGCAGTAGAGTTGCCCTGCCGCAATATATATTCGGTGGGCAGTTTTACTTTTGGTGTGGGGTTCCCCTTAAAATCCATACCAGACTTTAAGGGCCCATACTGTTTTTTTTCTGCATTTTTCATTGCCAGCATTCTTTTGTTTACATTCATCTGTCAGCGGGGGAAGCCCGCTGACAGCTGATGAGTAATCAGTTGTCAGGGACGTGGCTGCTGGCTCCTTAACAACCAACTATTCTTCACACCGAATATGAATTGGTCAATCAATTTTTCGACCTATGTGAATTGGAATCACTCCGGAAATGTGGAATTTGTTAGAAAACAAATATAAAAAACGAAATTAAATGAATTTCAACCAAATTCCTTACTATTTAATTAGGAGATTCAGATACATCCGAATCCCTGAATAAAGAAAAATTTGTCTGAATTTATATCCAAAACGAGTTGCACATGTCTAATGATGGGGCACTAGCCTTTTCACTAATATCAATGATGGGACCTTCTGACCACTTTTCAACAAAATGCTACAGATGAAAGGCCAGCTATGTAAGGGAATGGGGCGTGCTGCAAACGGAAGCCAAACACTTGGCTTGAAGTTACTCCAGTCATTACAATTCGTGCATTATGGTCATCGTTTTTGCTGATGGAGGGTAGATAGAAAGCTCCTTTAATTATTTCTACGACCAGCCAGCATGTGAAGTCTTTTAGATTGTGAGGAGGCGATAATTTAGAGGTTATATCTCCAGAAATACAAAATGTACCAGGAGATCTCTTGAGTTCTTAAGTGTGTGTGGGATGTACATATGAACAAAGATTATATGCATACAAAAGTACTGAACAACTATTACTTAGGAGAAGAAATGATCTCCAGAATAAAGGTGATTCATAAATTTGACTATCTGAATGGAATAAAATGTTTTATAAAATAGTCAGCGTGGTGGCTGTGGGCGGTTATCACAGTGACTAACGAGGGCAGCACAGTGATCATGGACCAGTCTAGTAGCCATGGAGATGCAGCAACGTGGTTGAGAGTTTAGCACTGTCGTCTCGTGGAACTGGAGTCTTCGGTTTTAAACCCACTTGGGGCACAAAGTGGATTTGGGTTTCTGTCCAAAAGCCAACCCACTTAAATAAAACATTCTTAAATGGGGTGATTATTGCAAACAAGTGGGTCTTTTTACAGGTATACAAACACAATCTTATGTAGCTCTCCATTGCACCTGTTAGCCAGCAAAGTGAGGACACCTCAACTGCAGGTTACAAAAGATATAGGATTCCGCTTATCGGTGGAGGCTAGTCCAGCTTCAGAAGTCACGAGGTTGAAATTGATCCAGGAGAAGCCATGTGATATCTTTTTTTTATCAAGCATAGTCCCTGCATATTAGTTGAGCAGACTCAGATAACAGCAATTCCAACCTACCACCTTTACTATGTGTAGCGCCCACCAACTTTAGGCTATTTAGACATGTGCAATTCGTTTCGTTTTAATTTGTTTTCCGTTAAAATTCGTTATATTCGTTCATTCGCTATCGTACGAATGAACGAATGATTCGCTAAAAATTTTAACGAATTATCGAATCGAACGAATATGAAAAACAACGAAAATCCGAAATAACCAAATCAGAAACAACTAAACTACGAAAGAAGAAAATCCGAAAAACGAAAACAGGAACAACGAAAATCAAAATGAACGAAAAAATTTGTACATTCGTAACTTTTTTTTTTTGTTGAATTGGTAATTTTCCGTGTCCCTTACAATGGCGCTGCTTAACGTGCTTCGAATGGATTGAACGAAAAAATTTGTACATTCGTAACTTTTTATTTTTTTTTGCGATTCGTAATTTTCCGTGTCTCTTACAATGGCGCTGCTTAACGTGCTTCGAATGGATTAAACGAAAAAATTCGTACATTTGTAACTTTTTTTTCGATTCGTAATTTTCCGTGTCTCTTACAATGTAATAATAGCATACACATTACATAACATTATGAATTATGCTCCGATTACGAATCTACGAAAACAATGTTACGAAAGTACGAATAAATCAATCTTACGAAAGTACGAATGTAACTAAATCTACGAAAATACGAATGCGTCAGAATTTCGAATAAAAGAAAATTAAACTAACGGAAAAACGAATCAACAAAAAAATAACTCTTACGAAAATACGAATCGTTACGAATACGAACACCGATGACTTACGAATTTACGAATCGTTACAAATCAACGGAAACGAACAGAAACGAAACTAAAATAAACATATTTTTCTATTGTGCACACGTCTAGTGCTATTAGGTAAAGTCAGGTTAAATTGCCAGCGCCTTACCGTTCTTTTTGTACAGGCCTGGAGGTTTGGTTTGGGTTAGGGTGGAGTCAGTGCCGATCCTGACCTCCCTGGGGCCCTAAGCAAAATTCTGCTGAGGGGCCCTCTACCTGACCCGTGATGCCGTGAGCCATGTAAACCATTTGCCATTGCCACACAGTCACACCTGACACTTCAGCGCTCCCAATACAATCCTCCCTGCTTTAAACAAAACAGTCAAAGAATAAGTACAATAATATAGAACAGACATTATATATTTATCTTTACATATCTGAGTGTGGATCCCCCACTTACATCAGGGTCCCCAGAGAGCCACCCCTTACATCAGGATCCCCAGAGAGCCCCCCCCTTACACCAGGGTCCCCAGAGAGCCTCCCCTTACACCAGGGTCCCCAGAGAGCCTCCCCTTACACCAGGGTCCCCAGAGAGCCCCCCCCCTTACACCAGGGTCCCCCCCTACACCAGCGTCCCCAGAGAGCCTCCCCTTACATCAGGGTCCCCAGAGAGCCTCCCCTTACACCAGGGTCCCCAGAGAGCCTCCCCTTACACCAGGGTCCCCAGAGAGCCTCCCCTTACACCAGGGTCCCCAGAGAGCCTCCCCTTACACCAGGGTCCCCAGAGAGCCTCCCCCTTACATCAGGGTCCCCAGAGAGCCTCCCCCTTACACCAGGGTCCCCAGAGAGCCTCCCCTTACACCAGGGTCCCCAGAGAGCCTCCCCTTACACCAGGGTCCCCAGAGAGCCTCCCCTTACACCAGGGTCCCCAGAGAGCCTCCCCCTACACCAGGGTCCCCAGAGAGCCTCCCCCTTACATCAGGGTCCCCAGAGAGCCTCCCCCTTACACCAGGGTCCCCAGAGAGCCTCCCCCTTACATCAGGGTCCCCAGAGAGCACCCCCCTTACATCAGGGTCCCCAGAGAGCACCCCCCTTACATCAGGGTCCCCAGAGAGCACCCCCCTTACATCAGGGTCCCCAGAGAGCACCCCCCTTACATTAGGGTCCCCAGAGAGCACCCCCCTTACATCAGGGTCCCCAGAGAGCATCCCTATAAAGCCCCTCCTTACATCGGGGTCCCCAGAGAGCCCCTCCTTACACCAGGGTCCTCAGAGAGACACCCCTTACATCAGGATCCCCAGAGCATCCCTATAAAGCCCCTCCTTACATCGGGGTCCCCAGAGAGCCCCCCATACATCAGTGTCCTCAGAGAGCCTCCCTACTTACATCAGGGTCTGCAGCATTGCCCTTTACATCAGAGTTCCCCTTGCACTGTAAGGTGGAATCCTGCATACTATGATGTAAAGGGGAACTCTGGGAATGTGGGGAGGACTCTGGTGACCAAAGAAAGAAAACACTAAGATAAGGGGGTTTACTGATAAGGGGGAAACCTTTATATCAGTGCCCCCTTACAATATTGTATTGACCCCCCCTAGACTGGCCTGGCGTTGCTGTCACTGACCTCCTCTCAGGTGCATCATGCAGGGCTCAGTCAGTCGGCTCCAGCTTGGTGGCTCTAGTTTTATCCCATAGTTTCCTCTCCACAGTCCATACATGTCTGACTTCTCCCATGACCCCCATCCTGGCTGCGCTCCCTCTCTTGACTCAGGGGAGGTCAGAGGCTGCGGATGGGACAGGGGAGGTCAGAGGCTGCGGATGGGACAGGGGAGGTCAGAGGCTGCGGATGGGACAACAGGAGAGGTCAGAGGCTGCGAAGGGGGGGGCAGGAGGTCAGATTCTGCGAGGGGGGGCAGGAGGTCCGAGGCTGCAAAGGGGGGGGGGCAGGAGGTCCGAGGCTGCGAAGGGGGGGACAGGAGGTCAGAGGCTGCGAAGGGGGGGACAGGAGGTCCGAGGCTGCGAAGGGGGGGGACAGGAGGTCTGAGGCTGCGAGGGGGGGGGACAGGAGGTCTGAGGCTGCAAGGGGGGGGGAAAGGAGGTCCGAGGCTGCGAGGGGGGGCAGGAGGTCCGAGGCTGCGAAGGGGGTGGGAAAGGAGGTCCGAGGCTGCGAGGGGGGGACAGGAGGTCTGAGGCTGCGAGGGGGGGGACAGGAGGTCTGAGGCTGCGAGGGGGGGGGACAGGAGGTCTGAGGCTGCAAGGGGGGGGACAGGAGGTCTGAGGCTGCAAGGGGGGGGGGGGACAGGAGGTCTGAGGCTGCGAGGGGGACGTTTTATTTTTTAAAAATGGCGCCACTCTGCGCCATCGTGTCACTGGTGCCGCTGCCGCTGCGAGGGCAGCGACGCCTGAAAAAAAGATGGCCGCGGGGCCGACATGCAACTGCGCATGCGCCCGCCTTTCCGAAAATTGCCGAGCAGCGGCAACAGCGCTGGCGCATGCGCAGTTGCATATCGGCCATCTTTTTTCAGGCGCTGCTGCCCTCACAGTGGCGGCAGCGGCCCCAGGGGCCCCCGAGCAGAGCCGATCCGCCGCGGGGCCCTACGCAGCTTGCGTAGTCCACGTATAGGGCGGATCGGCTCTGGGTGGAGTTGTAGATTAAAGGGGGGTGTGACCACCTGTTCATCACCCTGGAAAACCTCCCTTGCTTCTCCAGAGTAAGTTCTGAAAAGGAGGCGGGTCAGGGACTGAGGGACAGGCAGTGTATATGGCCCTTGTCCAATCATTAATTTGTTTGGGCAGGGGCGGGTTCATACATATACACTGGGGTCACATGTTCCCTGGGAGGAGATGGGACAATATTTAATCTTAACTGCTTCGCGACTGCCAGCCATCAATTGACGGCCAGGCGGCGCAGCTCTCAGGGCGGGAGGACGTCATATGACGTCCTCCCCTTCTCGGCTCTCCAGGGAGCATGCACGCGCCGCCAGCACCCGCGATTGCCCGGTAGCACAGCGGGACCGTGGATCTGTGTGTGTAAACACAAAGATCCACAGTCCTGTCAGAGGAGAGGAGCCGATGGTGTGTTTTCAGTACAGAGAAACATTGATCGGTCTCCTCCCCTTGTGAACCCCCTACAGTTAGAATCACTCCCAGGGAACATGTTAACCCCTTCAGCGCCCCCTAGTGGTTAACCCCCTTCCCTGCCAGTCACATTTATACGGTAATCAATGCATTTTTATAGCACGGATCGCTGTATAAATGTGAATGGTCCCAAAAATGTGTCAAAAGTGTCCGATATGTCCGCCGCAATATCACAGTCACGATAAAAATCGCAGATCGCCGCCATTACTAGTTAAAAAAAATATAATAATAAAAATGCTATAAATCTATACTCTATTTTGTCGGCGCTATAACTTTTGTGCAAATCAATCAATATACGCTTATTGCATTTTTTTTTTACCAAAAATATGTAGAAGGATACGTATCGGCCTAAACTGAGGAAAAAAAAATGTTTTTTTATATATTTTTTTGGGGATATTTAGTATAGCAAAAAGTAAAAAATGTTTTTTTTTTTTTAAAACTTGTCACTATTCTTTTGTTTATAGCGCAAAAAAAATAAAAAACGCAGAGGTGATCAAATAACACCAAAAGAAAGCTCTATTTGTGGGGACAAAATGATAACAATTTCATCTGGGTACAGTGTTGTATGACTGCGCAATTGTCATTCAAACTGCGTCAGCGTTGAAAGCTGAAAATTGGCTTGGTCAGGAAGGGGGTGAAAATGCCCTGTACTGATGGTGGTTAAGGAACAGGGCTGGAAGGCCCGGGGGTTCAGAGACCCCAGTGCTGGAAAGCCATGGAACTCAGCCAGGAAAGCCTGGGGGTTCAGAGACTCCAGAGCTGGAAGGTTTTCACCATTCAAGAAGCAGGAAGTAGCTGCTAACCACCTGAGTAGACCGGGGTCTACTGGACTTTCCTGAGCTGGCCTGGGAAGAAATGGCAGAAGGTGAGAAGGCAGGTGACGCCTGGGTCTTCCAGCATTTTAGAGTACCGCATGCTTTTCAGAGGGGCATGGGCCAGTTCGTTAAGGGAAAGGTTCTATCTACTCGTGCAGCACAATCAAGAGGCAACTTATACCTTTCCTGCACAATTCAAGTAACATGAACTGCCAAATCAGGAATAAAAGTTATTGTTTCAACTGTTGAACTTTGTCTGTGAGTTACTACAGCGGGGTGGAAGAAGCGGGGGTTAAACTAGCATGTACTGTAATGAACTACCCAGCAGCTCCCAAGGGAGTAGTGCGCTTCATATGTGAACGTTGATATACAGGGTGAAATAGGGGCCAAGTACAGTAGGAGATAGAAGCCCATGAGATAGCATGTGGCATAGTACGGATGAAGATATTTGACATCATTAAGGAAACCCGTTATGAAATATCCCTCGTGACCTCAAATTGTTTGTCAGGTTCCGTTTTCTGTGAAGCTATTTTACGTGGGACTTTTCAACAATAAGGCCTCATACACACGGACGTTTTAAAAAACGGGCTGTAAAGCTAGTAACAACAACTGGAAAAAAAGCAGCGCTAAAAACGCAATTTTATTAGCATTTTGATTTGGCGTCAATGCACGTTTAACGTAGTTGTTAAGCGTTAAGGCTAAGGCGCGTTTTTTTTAAAAGAACATCCCTCTGTTATTTTCCACTCTCAAATTACCCGCATAAACATTTTTACAGCTTAAAAACGCTGACGCTAAAAAACGCCGGTATAGCGTTAGTGCACGTTTTTGAGCGTTTTTGAGCTTTTTTCGGCGTCAGCGTCAAAACAGCTCTAACGCTGGAGCCTCTGAAGGCGCTGGTCCTTGGTTTTTTTTGGAGCTTAAAAACGACCATGCCTGTTACAGCTCAAAAACGCCATGGTGTGTATGAGCCCATTGAATAACATGGGGTTGCTTTCTTAAGCAGCAAAAAAGCTCAAAAAAGCCACAGTTAAAACGTCTGTGTGTATGAGGCCTAAGATCTTTTCATGTGACAACACTGAAGAAATGACACTTTGCTACAATGTAAAGTAGTGAGTGTACAGCTTGTATAACAGTGTAAATTTGCTGTCCCCTCAAAATAACTCAACACACAGCCATTAATGTCTAAACCGCTGGCAACAAAAGTGAGTACACCCCTAAGTTAAAATGTCCAAATTGGGCCTAATTAGCCATTTTCCCTCCCCGGTGTCATGTGACTCGTTAGTTTTACAAGGTCTCAGGTGTGAATGGGGAGCAGGTGTGTTAAATTTGGTGTTATCGCTCTCACTCTCTCATACTGGTCACTGGAAGTTCAACATGGCACCTCATGGCAAAGAACTCTCTGAGGATCTGAAAAAAAAAGAATTGTTGAGCTACATAAATATGGCCTGGGCTATAAGAAGATTGCCAAGACCCTGAAACTGAGCTGCAGAACGGTGTCCAGGACCATACAGCAGTTCAACAGGACAGGTTCCACTCAGAACAGGCCTCACCATGGTGACCAAAGGAGTTGAGTGCACGTGCTCACCATCATATCCAGAGGTTGTCTGCTGCCAGCATTTCTGCAGAGGTTGAAGGGGTGGGGGGGTCAGCCTGTCAGTGCTCAGACCATACACTGCACCAAATTGATCTGCATGGCTGTCATCCCAGAAGGAAGCCAATAATGCCTAATGACTAATGCCGCATAGACACGCGATCGGACTTTCCGGCAGACTTGCTCCGGCGGACAATCCGCCGGACTTTGCAGCGGCAGGCCGCAAGACTTTCCGAACGAGCGGACTTGCGCACACACGAATGGACTTCCGACAGACTTGGTCCGGCGGACAATCCGCCGGACTTTCGGCGGAGGTCCGACAGACTTTCAAAATGAACAGACTTGCCCACACACGGACTAAAGTCCGTTCATTTTGAACGTGACTCCAGGTACGACGGGACTAGATAAGGAAGTCAATCTCGCCGCTTTCATCGGCGAGATTGACACCTTGCGAGCCCGTCACATGGTATGGATTTTGAGGGTAACCCCCTACACTGAAAAAACGCTGTCCATACCAGACCCTTAGACCTGCATACAGACGAGCGGACTTCCCGACAGGAACTGGGTCCGGTGGACTTTCGGCGGGAAGATTTAAAACATGTTTTAAATCTAGGTCCATCGGACTTTTGGAAGGAAAAAGTCAGCTGGTGCATAAGGACATGGATTACTTGAACCATGTCCTGTGGTCTGATGAGACCAGGATAAACTTATTTGGTTCAGATGGTGTCATGCTAGTGTGGTGGCAACCAGGTGAGGAGTACAAAGACAAGCGTGTCTTGCCTATAGTCAAGCATGGTGGTGGGAGTGTCATGGTCTGGGGCTGCATGAGTGCTGCCGGCACTGGGGAGCTACAGTTCATTGATGGAACCATGAATGCCAACGTGTACTGTGACATACTGAAGCCGAGCATGATTGCCTCCCTTCGGAGACTGGGCCGCAGGGCAGTATTCCAACATGATAACGACTCAAAACACACCTCCAAGACGACCACTGCCTTGCTAAAGAAGCTGAGGGTAAAGGTGATAAAGGTGATAGACTGGCCAAGCATGTCTCCAGACCTAAACCCTTTTGAGCATTTGTGGGGTATCCTCAAACGGAAGGGGGATGTCAAGCTAGGGGCAGATAGCAGGTAACAGTTCAGATGTATTGATTATGCAAAGAGTTCAATAAACAAGAGCACATACTAGACATGTGCACAATAGAAAAATTTTGTTTCGTTTCTGTTAGTTTTCGTTGATTCGTAACGATTCATAATTTCGTAAGTCGTCGTGTTGGTATTCGGACTCATTCGTATTTTCGTAAGAGTTATATTTTCGTTGATTCGTTTTTCCGTTAGTCTAATTTTCGAAATTCGTATTTTCGTTATATTTTGTATTCGGCCGCATTCGTATTTTCGTAGATTTAGTTACATTCGTACTTTCGTAAGGTTGATTTATTCGTACTTTCGTAACATTGTTTTCGTAGATTCGTAATCGGAGCATAATTCATAATTTTATGTAATGTGTATGCTATTACATGTTTAAGAAACAAAGAATTTCTCTCTCACAAGTCAGAACTTAACTCAAAAATTCACCAGAACAGAGCCTCCGACCCAACCACGTTTATCAACCAACAAAAAAAAGTAACGAATTTACGAATCCATTCGAAGCACATTAAGCAGCGCCATTGTAAGAGTCACGAAAAATTACGAATCAACAAACCAAAAAAAAAAGTTACGAATGTACAAATTTTTTCGTTCATTTTGATTTTCGTTATTTTTGAATCTTTGTTCGGTATTTTCGTAGTTTTTTTTGGTTTTTCGGATTTTCATTCATTCGTAGTTTCGTTGTTTCTAATTTAATTATTTTGTATTTTCGTTGTTTTTCATATTCGTTCATTTCGATAATTCGTTATTCGTTAGAATTTTTACTAAATCATTTGTTCATTCGTACGATACGAATAAACGAATATAACGAATTTGAACGGAAAACGAATTTGTAACTAAACGAATTGCACATGTCTAGCACATACCATGAGCAGGTCTAAGCAGAGCAGGTCAGCTGGAACTTGTAGTTTACCACTACAGATGAAGGCAGAGGTTGGCTGGTGCTTGTGGTTCACCGCTGCAGATGTTACAGGAGGTTGGCTGGGCGGTTAAGTAGTAATGCTGAGTCTGGTACTACAGTGTGGCGTAACACTGCATTGATCAGTGAAGACAGGATAGCCCCACTGTGACAGCCTACACTGAAGCAGAGAGAATACAGATTCCCTTTAAGTCCAATGGCCCATGTACTATTTATTTATGTAGCCCCCTTGTTCTAAACAGGGACTACTATATCAATATAGTTTTTCAGTGGGCTGCACTTAGTTCAGACTGATTGTATAATTTTTTACCGTTTTTTTCCCTAAGCTTACGTTAAGTCACAATTGCCACCTGACCCCATGCTCCATGTCCCCTGTACACCTGAATAGAGGGGGCAGTGGGGGCGGCATATACTGTAGAGGAACCGATCTCCTCCAATTTCCTCCAGCAGCAGAGGGGATTGGTTCCTCTACATGCTGCCCCACCGCCCCTCCTATCCATCTACTGGTGTGATCGGGCTTCTGTGTACTACCCCAGCACCCCTCAACCCTCCCACAATGCTGATGGATTCCCCTCTCCCGCCGGCTGTTTCGTTTTTTTAATGAATCAGTGATTTGTACCGATCTGGACCTCTGTTCATTTAAAACAGAGGCATAGTAAACTGTATTTACTATGCTTTAGTTTGTGAATGAACGGGAATCTCTGTACAGAGCAATTCTTGTCCATTCATCTGTGCTGATGTGGCTGCAGGGAAGAAGATTGAGGAATGTGTCTTTAATCTCCTTTCTCTATCTCAAAGGTTAGATGCATTAGATGTTTGTTTAGACATCTCATCAAAGCCCCCCAATGGGGCTTCTAAAAAATAGTGAAAAATAATAAAAAATAGCAAAAATAGCAGTGGCAGAACTACCAGGGTTGCAAAGGTTGCACTAGTGGCTGGAGGTCGAGGGGGGGCCCTTTAAAGTTTCTTGCACCGGGTCCTGAAGGTTCTAGTTACACCTTTGGTATGAGATTTCACAAACAAAACTAAGTTCTGAATATTTTGATTTCCTTCAGCCAATCCAGTAGGAGGTTTATGTCGCTGGTGCATAAATATTTGGGACAGGTCATGTGAGCTCTCTCTTTCCTGGTGCTGCTAGATGGAGCTCTGCTGTTGGGCCCAATAGTCTGGTTTGGGGCCTAAAGTAGTCCTGAAGCTGTCCTGCCTGGTCTGAAGGAAGCTGTCCCAAGGAGGAGACCCAGGGGAGGCCCCTTGCTGGGGAGAGCTAGAAAGAAGGCTGGTCCCTCAGAAGGGTTTGGTGACTCACTTGGAGGACACACTGAAATTTGGAAATGTACTTACAGTGTTGCCAGGTCGACTTAATGGACTGACACTTGGTGAGGATGCCCCAGACTAAGGAGTTTCTGGGATAAAATCCTCTCAACTTTCCAGTGAGGGAAGCCTCCAGGAGTACACGCCTGATTTTCTTTATACTCCTGGGAGCCAAACTTACCCTAGCCAAAGCTTGGAAAAAAACGACTGTCTCAATGCTACTGACGAAAAGAAAAATGGATTGGATTATGACACAAGAGAAGATGGCGAGTGTACTCCTGGACCACACCGAAAAATTCTGGAAAATCTGGGATCCCTGGGCCACCTTCTTAGGTGTTCCCCTACACCCCTGACCTCAAAATGTTTACGTTCCTTCCCATTCTCCCCCAGTCGGCTCACCTCTTTCTCCTCCCTCTCACAGTTCTTCTTTATGCTCATCTTCTCTTCCTCTTCAGCCATTACCTTTACGGACCTAGCCAATTTAAGTGTTTAATCTCATAATGGTAATGGGCACTCCTTACCCATCAATATTTTCATGTTGATGAAAGAGAGGGTAATCTCGCGCTTACCGGGAATGAGAGCTAAAACTAATGCAGCACACACTGAGGGTAATATCTGAACCCAGAGGTAAGTAAAAGGAAAAGAGTAGTGGCGCGCAGAGGGTTAAAATTAAACTAAAAAAACAGGTAAGAGGTAAAATAAGGTAAAATCCAGTTAGGTGGTGAATAAAGGTGGTGAAAGTGAATTCACAAGGTAAAATCAATGATTAAGATGGTGAATCGCATAGGGATAAATGTCATCAAAACATAATAAACATAAAAGATAAAATATCATATGAGATATAAAAAAGTGAATAGTGACTGTAGTTAAAAAGCACACAGCGTAACAATTCCTAAAATTGAAACTCTGATTCAAAATATAGCAAAGTGATAAATTATAACAATGTGGTAAATAAACACAGTGAGGGCGGTAAAAGTGCAGTAAAGTGGCTGAGACACTGCTAAGAAAATAAATAATAGACAAAATTGTCTAACAATAACTGAAGTGGATGATAAAAGTGAATAAATAACTGAAGTGGAGAAAGATGCAAATAAGTCGCAAGCTAAAAACGCATCACAAAAGAATAAGTTTTAAAATGGTGAAAAGTCCATATAAACATCGGTGTAAGTGACCATTCGTTCCCAGAATCAGGTGCAACAAGGTGTTTTCCTGCTGACTATGCAGTAGTAATTTCTTTGTGACTATCTTGTGCAGTTTGGAGCAGCGGTGTGTGATCCTGGTGGGGGTGCTAAGGTTGGCCCCTTACCTTACGGCTGTAAGGTTACAGCATGGGTTACAATGGGTCTTTGAGGGTCCCTGGTATCCTTCCTCCGTTAGGGGCTCCAGACTGTATCCCGGTTTCTTAAAGGTACTTGGGTTGCATCCAATACAGGGGGGGGGGGGGGGCGCTCACATCAGTATAGAAAAGAGGAATGAAGTAGCCTCATAGTGTAGTATGTTTCAACATCAAAAGTAGTTTATTTGGTACAGGTAAAACAATTCACATTAAAAGCAAGAGGGGTACTCACATTCTAAATGAGTTAAGAAATAGTGTACAAACGAGCGGCGAGCTCGGTGTTGCGTCACTTCCGGTTGGTCAGATTAGGCTGTAGTCCCGACGCGTGTTCGTCACCGATCACGTGACTTCAGGAAGAAGTCACGTGATCGGTGACGAACACGCGTCGGGACTACAGCCTAATCTGACCAACCGGAAGTGACGCAACACCGAGCTCGCCGCTCGTTTGTACACTATTTCTTAACTCATTTAGAATGTGAGTACCCCTCTTGCTTTTAATGTGAATTGTTTTACCTGTACCAAATAAACTACTTTTGATGTTGAAACATACTACACTATGAGGCTACTTCATTCCTCTTTTCTATACTGATGTGAGCGCCCCCCCCCCCCCCTGTATTGGATGCAACCCAAGTACCTTTAAGAAACCGGGATACAGTCTGGAGCCCCTAACGGAGGAAGGATACCAGGGACCCTCAAAGACCCATTGTAACCCATGCTGTAACCTTACAGCCGTAAGGTAAGGGGCCAACCTTAGCACCCCCACCAGGATCACACACCGCTGCTCCAAACTGCACAAGATAGTCACAAAGAAATTACTACTGCATAGTCAGCAGGAAAACACCTTGTTGCACCTGATTCTGGGAACGAATGGTCACTTACACCGATGTTTATATGGACTTTTCACCATTTTAAAACTTATTCTTTTGTGATGCGTTTTTAGCTTGCGACTTATTTGCATCTTTCTCCACTTCAGTTATTTATTCACTTTTATCATCCACTTCAGTTATTGTTAGACAATTTTGTCTATTATTTATTTTCTTAGCAGTGTCTCAGCCACTTTACTGCACTTTTACCGCCCTCACTGTGTTTATTTACCACATTGTTATAATTTATCACTTTGCTATATTTTGAATCAGAGTTTCAATTTTAGGAATTGTTACGCTGTGTGCTTTTTAACTACAGTCACTATTCACTTTTTTATATCTCATATGATATTTTATCTTTTATGTTTATTATGTTTTGATGACATTTATCCCTATGCGATTCACCATCTTAATCATTGATTTTACCTTGTGAATTCACTTTCACCACCTTTATTCACCACCTAACTGGATTTTACCTTATTTTACCTCTTACCTGTTTTTTTAGTTTAATTTTAACCCTCTGCGCGCCACTAATATTTTCATGTTACTCGCTGGAACCATGTGTAGCGGGCACACTTTAACAAGTGTGCGCTATATGTGGAAATTTTGTTTTTCCCTCAGAACAGTAAATGGGGTTCTGAGGGATAATTGTACAGGTTAACTTTGGCATCAGTTTGGCTGGGCTGTACTAGGGTTCTGCCTGGTCATAGGTGCAGTGAGGCACCTCTGACAGGCTTAGAATCAAGCCTGGTTGGACGTCTTAGGTATCAGTCTTCCCCCGGAGCCAATCAGTGGGTGCGTCTGGCCCCGCTGTGTAGTCTGGGGAAGGGTACTTAAGGTGCTGAAGTCACGTGCTCGGGGTTCGGCCGCAGTCCTGCTTCCTGGTTCCGGACCGGGGTAGCCCCGCGAGGGGTCCCTGGCCTAGGAGCGTTTGCTGTCCCGCAAACATGGTTAGTTTGACCAGCCCCACAGACCCGCTTGGTCTGGGGCAAGGATCCGTCTGTTCCCGAGTCTCGGAGCCGGTTAGCCCGAGGCCCAGTAACTGAAGGAGGATTCAAGGCATCCTGGTGTGCTCTCAGTATTGGAGGGGCACCACAGCTCATTCAAGCGACCGGGGGAGGAATCTTCAGAGGAGGGCCAACAAGCTGGCATCTTGGTAATGGACACTACAGAATCCACATTTCCACAGTACTGCCAAGGAGACAGTTAAAGTTCCAGGTACTGTGTGAAAGGTTCCTTTTCATCTTCAGTTGCAAGTTCATTCTGTGTCAGAGACTTTTGCAAGTTTCGGGATCACATTGTCAGCTGCTAGACCTCTGGCTAGAGGTCTATCTGACATTAAAGTACCCAGCTGCGAGTGGCTACTCTCTGGGTTGGATTAGAGACATTCTGTTGGATGTCAGCAGTTCAAGGTTCCTGAGTTTCTTCACCCTTGCCCTTTATTCCTATTTGAGACTGTGTTATGTTGGATGCAGAATAAAAACCTTTTTAAGGACTTTTCATGTGTCGGCATCCAGATTTGTTGGGTACTAACCCTGGGAACCCCTGGACATTCATCGTCAAGCCACGAGGAGGTAACTGGTAAGCCCAAAAGTCAAGGCCGCCCCTCAAGGGATTATGGCCGCTACAGATGATTATCCTTTTGTGTCCCTTCATCCAATTTGTTTTTTGTTTTTTTTCGTTTATATATCATGATATTTTCTCTGGGCCTACTCCCATGTTCAAAGAGCGCTGCACAACATCTAGATAACATTCAGGTGTCGGAGCTGAGGAGTGGGGAGCCCTGGCCACAGTCTGATCCCCTTTGGGGTGGTGGGTTTTCTCCTCCACTCCCCTGGTCCAACACCCTCATTTGGATCAGTTTTTCAGCACCAAATCACTCTACTTTCCCCGAGTTCAATGATTGTGTGTAGGTTACATGTTCATGTTGCAATTTCTATGTGCCTTACACTTTACCTTACTTCTGATGTTATCTCGGTCATGTTGGCCGCCACAGGGCTATTGGTCCCACATATGCTTTTGTACTTTGTATTTTATATTGAATAAATATATTGAAACATAAAGTTCTGACACTGTGAAGCTGGACATTGATCTGGAGAGTCTGTAAGTAATCTGTTACGGCATCTGGAACTCTTAACCCTCACCTCCTTAACTGTTCTGCAATAAAACTTTAAAAAGACAAAAGTGACTGGCACCCAATATCCTTTCTTGGTCTTCTTATTTTAGCCATGGGGTGAAATGCTAGTCCGCCCCTGCCTCTGAAAGTGCTATCATTCCTTAGGGGTGTCAAAGGGGTGCTACATTTATTTATGTCTATAGTTACACAGATTTTTTTCAGATTCATCTCAGACAAGCATTTCTTCATCTTCTATTTTAGCCATCTAACAATGGATATTAAATGGTAGCTGAAGTTATTTTTTTCTAAGTACAGAACTCTCTGCAGCACAATTGAAGAGTTTCGTTATCTTGGCAGATAAGTTCTGAAATCCCTACAGAGCAACATTTAATTAAGAGCGTGGCAGTTAATATTAGAGATGTAAATTCTGCTTTATATCACCATTCAAAATGATTATCAAAAGAAGAGAGCTATTGGGTGTCATCATTAGACAACAGAATTAAAACCGATCAGAATCAGGGAACGAATGCTAAAAGAAAATGTTATTACTGCTCCAAGCCAGTCTTGAATTTTCCAATAGATGTCAGTCACTGTAATGCCCCGTACATATTCCGACCACAAAATCCGTCAAATTTTTTCCGACGGATTTTGTCCGACACTGGTGTTGCATACACACGGTCGGACAAAGTTGACGGAAAATCCGATCATTCTGAACGTGGTGACGTTCGTTGCGTACGACGGAACTACGTAGAGGCTAGTAGCCAATAGCTTTTGTCCCATATTTTTATCTGAGCATGCGTGGCACTTTGTCTGTCGGAATTCTCTACACACGATCGGAAAAAGTCAGATCGGATTTTGTTGTCGGAAAATTTGAGAGCAGGATCTCAAATTCCGACGGGTCATGAGTTTTTTGGGCAAAAGAGACATGCAAAATTGTATATTCCGCGCTCCTGCCATTCTTTTTTCTTCGACTGTACACTGCATGGTGCAGGCCATACATTAGTTATATATTCAGTGCTGCAGGACCCAGACCCAAAAGCCACAGTGTAAATAGATGCAGCAATGGACAGAGCAATTAAGGCAGCCTGGAACTATCACTGCTGGAGGAGGGCGCACTGGGGGGTAAGTGTATTATACTGTGCAAGTTCACATTTTGAAACCCTCTACTCCAGCCATTCTCAACCAGGGTTCCATGAAACCCTAATGCCGCGTGTACACGATCGGACTTTCCGCCAACAAAACCGCGGATTTTTGTTCGAAGGATGTTGGCTCAAACTTGTCTTGCATACACACGGTCACACAAATGTTGCCCAAAAATTCCGAAACGTGGGAACACGGTGATGTACAAGACGTACGACGAGCCGAGAAAAAGGAAGTTCAATACCCAGTGCGGCTCCTTCTGCTTGATTCAGAGCATTCGTGAAATTTTGTGCGACGGACTTGTGTACACACAATCGGACTTTCCGACAACAAGTTTTGTTGGCGGAAAATTTGAGAACCTGCTCTCAAACATTTGTTGGCGGAAAGTCCGACAGCAAATGTTCGATGGAGCATACACACGGTCGGACTTTCTGTCAATAAGCTCACATCCAACATTTCCCATCGGAAAGTTTGGTTGTACGCGGCATAAGTTTTCTTCAGAGGTTGCGAGGGGTTTCTTGTGCTGTGACTGATCGAGGTCACTTTTAATGTTGCCTTTAGAATTATAGGTCAGATGCCAGGGGGCAGAGACATTAGCATTATGCTAATGTTTTTTAGCTATTTGTAAGGTTGGCATTCTGGGGGCATTCCTTTCACTGATGTAAGGGGCATTCTTCCCATTGACCCCCAAAGAATTTTAGCAGGGGTTCCCTGAAACCTATTTTTTTTTTTAGCCTTGACCTGCATACCCATGTATGACTCAGCTGTCTTTGGATTTTTGCCTGCCTGCTGTGACCTTGGCTTGTGTTCTGACTCTGCTCCTATCTTGCACTCCTGTACCTCGCTGCCCGGCTGTGTACTGACCTCGGCTTGTATTCTGACTCTGCCTGATGTTTCTGTACCTCACTGCCCGGCTGTTGATGACCTTCTGGCTTTTGTCCTGGCTATGCTCTTGTCACTGTGTTCCAGTTCTGGGTTCCTGCCTGGTGATCTACGGTCATCTGCTTCCTGCAAACACCAGCTGGTGCTGCCTGCAACAGCAGCCCTCATGCCACTCTGTGTCCTTACACCTCCTATCATCACTACCAGGGGTGTTAGACAAGAGGTGCAAGAGTAGCCCCCTCTCCAGTTCAATCTCCACCAGGTAAGTGACAGTCTGGTCTGTAACCCTGATGTACATTAGGCACCAGCGAACGTAATGCTCATCTTCTCTGTGCCAGGAGCCGAGTGCCTGGAATTTAACCAGCATGCCTTGTTTTATAGGATAGAAATATGATAGATGACTGTAGGAAAAAAAGTAAACACTCATTATATTTTTAAACATAGAATGTTGTATTGTCCAAGTAATTCCCAAACGTAAAGAGTAACTCCACTTTTGTTGAGAAAAAAAATCAATCCCTGATGGGTGATCAATGTACATTGCAGGGATTTTAGCAAACGCTGTAACAGATTTCTACCTATTGTTGCTCTGAGGAAATAAGCTGTTTGTTTCACCAAGCCCTTTGCAGACAGATTCTGAATGGAGGGTATGGTTCATTGTAGGGCTGTTACTGATTAAAAATTTTCGTGTTCAATTAATCGATTTTTTTTTTTAATCGATTAATTGACTAATTTAGATTAATTATAACACACATACAGATCCAACTACTTTTAGCTGATCTCCTTGCATTGCAACTCTGCATTAGTCAGTGGTAAATGTGGTATACACTATATGCAATCACCCGACACTAGTTAGTTTCCACAATCCATGACTTAACTTCACAGTTCACACAAAAACGTTTTAAATTCAAACTGTAGCACTGACGTAAGTAATTTTTTTTCCACAGTAGCGTGACAATCCCTCCACCTCCGGTCTAACTAATCACTCTCACCTTATGGCATAGACCCCTGTGCAAACAGGTGATCATGCAAGCGTGTATCAAAAGGGTTAACACGGACCATAAACTTCTCTCACGTCTCCTTAGATCTCAGCAAGGATGTCAGGTTATGGGTAGAAAGAAAAGATCTAAGTGCTCACCGTTTAAGTATAAGATTTTATTTTTGTGTTCAAACACAAACTACTCACATAAAGATGATAAGCATGTAAAGCCAATAATTGTGTTAGTTCCGTAGGGCAGCAGCGAGTGACGTCATGCGTAGCTCTTCCCCCGTACGCATTACGTTCAATCAGAACTTCAACGTCACCGTCGTTAGCAGACGGAGGCACTTGGGGAAGGGGGAGGAGTCCGGTGACGTCAATGTCCGTGACGTCACCGGATCTCCGATGGAACTCCCTGAAGACCCGGAAGCCGGCGGAGAGGTGATTACCGATCAAAAGAATTTTGATCGATCAAAACAATTAACAATTAATCGAGGAATTAATCTTTAATTTCCCCAGCCCGAGTTCATTGTAATCACCTGGTGCACTCTCAGTATTCTAATGAGAAAAGCTGCAGGGTCTGCATCCTTTTGGAGGTATTTAACCATTAAGAAGTATAGTAAAAATGTAATTCCTATTGCAGGGGGTGCCTAAAATTAGACTTTTGGGAATATCCCTGAGTCAATCAGGAAATTACATTTGCAGGGGTTCTCTGTACATCAGTGGTGTACAGAACACCTCCAGGCTGCCATTGCAATGCATTTTACAGAAAATTACCAGGCTACAGAATGAAAAGGAAAGGTCATTTTAATAATATTAAATTGCAACATGACTTGTGAAGCAATTGTATATGCTATATTATTTTTTTTTTAATTGCTATATTTTTTTTCCACAAAGTGGAGTTACCCTGTAAAAAGGGCCCAAACAGTAGAAGCCAATCCCAGCTTGTGCAAACTGTGTTAGAGGTAAGGATGTGGATCATTTGTTGCCTTTGCCCTTGCTTGTGATGGAGACCTGCAGTGCACTGCTGGGTCTGCATTCTTGACCCAGAGCAAAGTAGGCTCAAGTGTTAGAAAACCACACCCCATTAAGCCGGTCCCACTGTTAGCACCGCCCCTTGCACCACCCCCTGCACTGGCCCTTCCCCACCTCCAATAAAGGAGGACATAGTCAGCAGAGTGTCCCCGGATTTCATTTAGAATATTTGGCCACCTCAAGAGTTTTCAAAAAATTTCAAAAAACACAGATCCAAAAAAAGAATGAAGTAGAATCCAGGAATATGGATGGGAGCTGAGCTGTAAATAGGGAGGGAGGGAAGATGAACTATGAACAAGAAGGGAAGCTGAGCTAGAGTACATGGACCGCACACTGTATATGAGAATTGACCAAAATTCACTTCCGTCTGGAGTTGGCAAGTTCAATAAACAGTTTGCAGAACTCCAAGCTTGAATGGGTCAGGGACGTCTCCCTGAACCTCACTCGATCTGAGTCCATTTACACCTTTGTACACAAAGGTTCCATTAACACTTCCGCTCAGGAAAACGCCTATAAAATAACCTCTAGATGGTACAAGACCCCTCTCAAGCTGCATCGCATGTTCCCAGACTCCCCCCCGCAATGCTGGAGATGTACGGCGGAAATTGGATCGTTCATCCACATTTGGTGGACGTGTCCCAAAATTCAACCATTTTGGTCAGAGGTCCATAGGATAATCAAACTCGTAACCACCTATGACTTAGCATACAAGCCTACGCAATTCTTACTCAACCTCCCCTCGATCTCTAAGAAGGCGTACTTCAGATCTCTCTCCATGCACATGGTGAATGCAGCAAAAATGTGTATCCCAACTAAATGGCGCTCCCCAGAGCCACCCACAATTGCGGACTGGTTTCGTAGACTATCCAAAACTGCAGAACTGGAAAATCTGATTCACCAGGCTAAGGACACACCTACCAAATTCACCAACACTTGGGCATGCTGGCACCATTTTCTTTTGACAGCTGAATATCAACGGCTCAAACAGTGAGCTATGATCGGGGGCTGTGATGGTGTGCAGACAATACGCCTTCACCCTCCCCCCCCCTTTTTTTTTTTTTCTTTCTCTCTTCTTTACCACCCTCTCTTCTCCACTCAACCGATCACGCTTCTTCCCCCCGCCACGGTGGATTCTCACACAGTTAGATATCTCTTTCATGACCTACCATTTCTTGTCTCCATAGGCTGATAACCAACGCTTAGTTATACCTGTTTTCTACCACGACACTCGATGTACCTTATACGACGCGTACTGACTTGTTCTTAAACTAGTGCTTCCACCTGACGACGGTACAAGTCACATCTCTCAAACCACAATACCCCTGCTCTCTTATGTACTCTCACTGGTGTTTACCGTTATGTTAGCTTTTTACTGAAATTTAACTTGTTAGCATAATTTGACATACAGCTTTGGGAACTGCTCCCTATATGTTAATACAGCTGAAGTATTCCAGTATTTTTCTGTTCACTGTTGCGGCTGCGTCCGCACTTACACAGTTTCTATGCTTAATTTTATTTCTGTTTTTGCTGTTAAACAAAATAAAAATCTTTTTGGAAAAAAAAAAAAACAGTTTGCAGAACTCAAACTATGAATGCATAGCTCCCAAAAAAAAAATAAAAAAATGAATGCATAGCTCCCAACTGTCCCTGATTTGGAGCAATGTCCCTCTGCCCCTCATTCCTCCTCATGTGTCCCTCATTTTGGTCTGATCTATATAGATGTATATAAAATGCACTTTTTATCTATCAAAAAGTATTTTCCAGTGATAAACCTTTCATCTGATTTCAAAATGGCTGCATTTGTAAATTCCAAAAGCCAATATAAATGAATAGTAGTGGTAAAAGCACTTGTGGGTTTAACAAATCTTGTTTTTTTGTACAATTCTCCTTTAATGGGGCGTGGCAAGGGGTGTGTCCTATGCCTGCATACTTTTGCTGATAGATGTCCCTTGTTCCCGTCTCAAAAAGTTGGGAGGTATGTGAATGTAAATTGCATTGATTTTATTAGGGGGATGGTCACATGTAGGCTGAAGTCGCTTCCAAATCGCCTTGCAAAGGCGCGCTGTAAGTCGGGTTGCCCCTGTGTGAACCGAGCCTTACCCATTGACATGCTACTAGTAACATGTACAACATGTACAGTATATGTGCAAACAAGATTCAAATAATAGAATTTTAATGAAGTAAAATCGGTGCCAGCTAGTAGCGAAAAATAATTCCTAGCCATGCATATTTTCAAGAGGCTTTTATGATTTTATATATTAAAATTAGTGTGCAGTGATTCACGTGAGATGTTTATGGGCAAACATTTTAAGGAGCAACCAAGAACATTTTTGTTCTTAAAGCTGAACTCCAGCCATCCCTTCAGGCTATTCAATTGCACTGATTTCACTGCACACTGTGAGCTGCATGCATGTTACACTGCTCCTAAATAAGGATGAGCCCGGTGTTCGATTCGAACCCATGTTCGAATCGAGCACCGGGTGTTCGCTCGCTCGGCGAGCCCAGAACTATTGGGACCGCTCGCATCAAATTCGTGTGATGCGAGCGGCCCCGCAATGCATTGCGGCCCGCGCAGTGCAATGCTGGCTGATGATTGGCCAAGCATGCACTGTGACCCCGCATGCTTGGCCAATCACAGCGCCGGCAGCGAGGAGAGCCATAATTGGCTACAGGCAGGATGCCTGTAGCCAATTATAGCTCAGGGGCTTTAATACACGCCCCACGGTATAAGAGGCCGCCGCGGCGGCGGCCTCGCATATTATGTTTCACTCACAGTGTCAGCGAGTCAGTGTGCTGCTGACTGCTGACAACAATATGTTCTTTATTTCTGGGGATATGTGTGTGCATGCTGTTAGAACAGCATTGCAGTATCACATCTGGGGGGTGTCTATAGGTAGCCTGTGAAGGAGGGCAGGTTTCCTGTGCTTAGAACTTTCCCTGCAAAAAAGTGTCATTTTTGCAGGAAGAAAGCTATTTAAATCACTCGCGGCTAATGAATTGATGGCTCCTGTAACACAGAGAGCTGTCATTCATTAATAAAAAACAAAAAAAAAAGCGTAGGGGTCCCCCCAAATTCAATAACCAGGCCCTTCAGGTCTGGGATGGATATTAAGGGGGATCCCAGCCAAAAAAAAATAAAAAAAATGGCGTAGGGTCCCCCTCAAAATCCATACCAGACCCTTGAGGTCTGGTATGGATTTTAAGGGGAACCCTAGCCAAAAAAAATGGCGTGGGGTCCCCCTCAAAATCCATACCAGACCCTTATCCGAGCACGCAACCTGGCAGGCCGCAGGAAAAGAGGGGGGGACGAGAGCGGCCCCCCCTCTCGCCTGAACCGTACCAGGCCACATGCCCTCAACATTGGGAGGATGCTTTGGGGGTCTAAGACCCCTAAAGCACCTTGTCCCCATGTTGATTAGGACAAGGGCCTCTTCCCCACAACCCTGGCCGGTGGTTGTGGGGGTCTGCGGGCGGGGGGCTTATCGGAATCTGGAAGCCCCCTTTAACAAGGGGACCCCCAGATCCCGGCCCCCCCCCTGTGTGAAATGGTAAGGGGGTACAAAAGTACCCCTACCATTTCACCAAAAAAGTGGCAAAAATGGTAAAAAGGACAGGAGACAGTCTTTGACAATTCCTTTATTAAAATCTTCTTTCTTCTTTCTTCATCCTTCGGTTTCTTCATCTTCTCCTTCCTTCATCTTCTTCCATCTTCTTCTTCCATTTTCTTCTTCCTCCGATCCGCTTCTTCTTGCGCTGGTCTTCTCGTCCTTCTCGTCCGGCATCTTCTTCCGTCGGCGTCGGCGTCGGTGTCTCTGTCTCTTCTTGGGCCGCTCCGCGCAATGGGAGGCTCCCGCTGTGTGAGGCTCCGCTCCGTCTGACAGGTCTTTTATAATGGAGGGCACCTGGTGACCCCGCCCCCTCTGACGCACAGGGACGTCATGGGGAATTCCATGATGGCTTTCCCCATGATGTCAGAGGGGGGCGGGGTCACCAGGTGCCCTCCGTTTTAAAAGACCTGTCAGATGGAGCGGAGCCTCACACAGCGGGAGCCTCCCATTGCGCGGAGCGGCCCAAGAAGACACCGACACCGACGCCGACGCCGACGGAAGAAGATGCCGGACGAGAAGGACGAGAAGACCAGCGCAAGAAGAAGCGGATCGGAGGAAGAAGAAAATGGAAGAAGAAGATGGAAGAAGATGAAGGAAGGAGAAGATGAAGAATCCGAAGGATGAAGAAAGAAGAAAGAAGATTTTAATAAAGGAATTGTCAAAGACTGTCTCCTGTCCTTTTTACCATTTTTGCCACTTTTTTGGTGAAATGGTAGGGGTACTTTTGTACCCCCTTACCATTTCACACAGGGGGGGGGCCGGGATCTGGGGGTCCCCTTGTTAAAGGGGGCTTCCAGATTCCGATAAGCCCCCCGCCCGCAGACCCCCACAACCACCGGCCAGGGTTGTGGGGAAGAGGCCCTTGTCCTAATCAACATGGGGACAAGGTGCTTTTGGGGTCTTAGACCCCCAAAGCATCCTCCCAATGTTGAGGGCATGTGGCCTGGTACGGTTCAGGCGAGAGGGGGGGCCGCTCTCGTCCCCCCCTCTTTTCCTGCGGCCTGCCAGGTTGCGTGCTCGGATAAGGGTCTGGTATGGATTTTGAGGGGGACCCCACGCCATTTTTTTTGGCTAGGGTTCCCCTTAAAATCCATACCAGACCTCAAGGGTCTGGTATGGATTTTGAGGGGGACCCTACGCCATTTTTTTTTTTTTTTTTTTTGGCTGGGATCCCCCTTAATATCCATCCCAGACCTGAAGGGCCTGGTTATTGAATTTGGGGGGACCCCTACGCTTTTTTTTTTTCATTTTTTTTTTTTTTTTATCAATGACTTTTTTTTATGAATGAGTTTCAATGAATGACTGTTCTCTGTATTACGGGAGCCGTGAATTAACATTAGCCGCGAGTGATTTTAAATAGCTTTTTTACTTTCAAAAATGACACTTTGCGCAGAGACAGTTCTAAACACGGGAAACATGCGCCCCTTTACAGGCATACTATAGACACCCCCCAGGTACGAAATTTAAAGGAATATTACACTTTTATTGTTTCAATTTAAGCATTATTAAAATCACTGCTCCTGAAAAAACGGCCGTTTTTAAAAAAAATTTTTGCATTGATACATGTCCCCTGGGGCAGGACCCAGGTCCCCAAACACTTTTTATGACATTAACATGCATATTAGCCTTTAAAATGAGCACTTTTAATTTCGAACGTTCGCATCCATTATAACTAATAGGGTTCTAAAGCTCGCACGGACTTTAGGTCCGTTCGCGGGTTCTGGTGCGAGCCGAACGGGGGGGGTGTTCGGCTCATCCCTACTCCTAAATTTATTTTTATTTTTTTAAAGATGAAAATATGAAATCTCCTGTGCCAGTTTTTATCTGATCATGGTGCCCTGAATGTGTCTAGTTGGGCTGGATCGTAGCATGGGGCATTTTATTGCTAAGGTGGTGTACAGTTATTTTCTTTACAGTGTAGCACACCCCCTAAAAAGCTGCTGTAAATGTTGGTTCTATTACCCCACTTAAAGCACACACATGGCCTAATTCACTAAGAATAAGGAGAAAACATTGTCGCTCTACATTTAGTTACTCCCAATTAAACCAATTAAGACCCCGACTAGGCGAACATGCAAACGGAAATTTTTTGTAAAAATATGCGAACATGCATTAGTGAATTCCAAATCGGCATAGTTGCAGTTCCATAACTGGCAATTGCAAACAAGTTTTCTATATGGAACTGCACTGCAGTATTTAGCTATGATCATGTGTGTACATGTATGCCAATAAACTATTCTTGTATGGGATGTGCTCTACCTTGCGTGCAGCTATTTATTTATATTACAATAATTGTGCATAGTTTGTTTTCTACTTTTGCTAACAAATGCTGTTCCAAGTGATTATTACAGAGTAATGTCTGCTATTTGTTAAGGTTACATCTATTGAACATTTCCAGTTACATACCTGTTCTATGGTTTTTTTATTTTTATGTTCAATTTCTTTTTTATGAGACTATAGGGCTCTAATTATCTATGTTCATTCTTGAATCATACTAAACATGCAAGTCTAGTTGTACTCAGCACAATGGCTTAGTAGTCTGCGCTAATGAATAATAAAGCACTTAGGTCACGAGTTCAAATCCCAACCATGCTAACACCCTGCGTGTTCACTAGTGTTTGATTATTTTTGTTCTCCACAAGTATGTACGGTAAGTAAGATACCATTGCATTTGCTGACGTGGCAGTGGCTAATAGGTGTTTGTCTATTTTCAGCATACAATGTTGTTAAAAATGTAAGCAGGGGAAATCATGCTTGGGATTTGAACCCATGGGCAGAGTATTTTTAGGTAGGAGTGCAAACCACTAAGCCACTGAGATGAGCACATGTCTCCTAAGAATTTACAGTAATACCATGATTAACAAATTAACATAGAACAAGAGAATCTATATTATCCTATATTACAAATTCAAGATCATTACTAAATTGTCAAAAATGTGTAGATGTGACTTGTTTAGCTTCTTTTGCTGATATGTATTATATTATCTTTGATGTAAGAGTTATGTCACTATTATCTATATGTTAAAAAATTTTAATGTCCAATTCCTATTTTAGGAGAATGTTGTGTGCTATTTATATATGTTCATTTTGTAACCATGGTACTACTTTCAATTCTAGGTATAATTGTACTCAGCACATTGGCTTAGTGCTCTATACTCATGAACAAAAAGCACTTAGGTCATTAGTTCAAATCCCAAACATGCTAACACCCTGGGTGTTCACTAGTGTTTGATTCATTTCTCACACGATAATACTTTTGCTAAATAATATACCATGTTGATGGGGACAAGAGCCTCATCCCCACATCCTTTGCCTGGTGGTTGTGGTATTCTGCGGGCGCGGGGCTTATCGCAATCTGGAAGCCCCCTTTAACAAGGGGACCCCCAGATCCTGCCCCCCTCCATATGAATGGGTATCGGGTACATTGTACCCCTACCCATTCACCTAAAAAAGCAGTGAAATGTGACAAAAGACAATATCCGTTTTTTGACAATTCCTTTAATTAAAATGTCTTCTTTTTCCCCCACTTCTTCCTCCATCTTTCTCCGGTCTTCCTTTGGTTTTCTCCTTCTTCCTCCAGCTGCTTTTTCCACCGCTTCTTCCTCCATCTTCCTCCGCTTCTTCCTCCGGTCTTCTCCATCTTCCTCCGGCTTCTTCTTCACCCACTTCGTCCTCCGGTCTTTCTCCCCTGCCGCTCCTGCTGAACATTCAAAAAACAAACCTCCTCCGATGCTGTGATGGTGCGCATCACGTCATTCCGAGACCCCACCCCTTGTGACTTCACCGCCTGGGGCATTATTTGTCAGTGATGTCACAAGGGGGCAGGGTCTCCTTCTGACCATCTGGCGGCCATGCCCCATAGTTATAAATGAAATGTGCACTATGAAAGCGGACAGATCGGCTGGCGGCAGCATCAGAGGAGGTTTGTATTCATGTACAGCAGGTCGTGGCAAGAAGGGCAGAGGACAAAGACCGCAGGACGAAGCCGGGGAAGAAGAAGCCGGATGAAGATGGAGAAGACAGGAGGAAGAAGCTGAGGAAGAAGCTGGAGGAAGAAGGAAGACCGGAGGAAGATGGAGGAAAGAAAAATACATTTTTAATAAAGGAATTGTCAAAAACCAGCTATTGTCTTTTGTCACATTTCACAGCTTTTTTAGGTGAATGGGTAGTGTACAATGTACCCGATCATTCACGTGGGGGGGGGGGGGGGGGCGGGATCTGGGGGCTTCCCCCCGCCCGCAGACCCCCACAACCACGTGGCAAGGGTTGTGGGGATGAGGCCCTTGTCCCAATCAACATGGGGACAAGGTGCTTTGGGGGGAACCCCAAAGCACCAAGCTTTTCATTGGAAAATGCGACCGTGTGTAGGCTCCATCGGAATTTTGCTGGCCGAATTCCCGTCTGTAGCAATTCCGACGTGCAAAATTCCTACGCATGCTCGGAAACAATTTGACGCATGCTCGGAATCATTAAACTTAATTTTTTCTCGGCTTGTCGTAGTGTTGTACTTCAGCGCATTTTCGGTCTGAATTTGGTGTGACCGTGTGTAGGCAAGACAGTTTGAGTGGAATTCCGTCGGAATTCTGTCGGGAAAACCATCAGAGCTTTTTCCGACGAGAATGTACGATCGTGTGTACGCGGCATAAGGGTTTGGGCGCTATTCAGGGAACTATAGTAAATTCAAATTTTAGGAGTATTTTTTTTACCAGCGCTATAGTGAATATGGTTTTAGCGCTAATTAGCGTGATTAGCGCGAATTTGTGGTAATTAGCTTCACAGCGCTACAGTAAATGACCCCCTATGTTTAATGTTTTTACTATGTGTGTTTTAGGTGTTTTATTAGTCAGCTAATCAACCCAAGCCTTTTCAGATGCTTCTCTTTTGAGTTGTGCATTTAAATGGCTTGTGTTGAGGCTATCTTGTGTTGTAAACAAGCACGTAATAGTCCTGTGAAACGCATCAACAAGTCATGCTCCTGTGATCTCTTTGGCATTGTGGCTACAATAAAGAACATTTGAACATTATCCCTCTCATTGTGGTGTGCGGCCATCCTCTTGCTATTTATATTGATCATTGACGGTGGTGAGCCGGGACGAGCACCTGCCATGGGTTGTGGACTGAATATCATCATTGCAGTGTTCACATTTCTTCTTGGACTTTGCATACCCCCCATACAAACCAGGCCCTTTGGGGCTTGTATGGGTTTTAAGGGGAACACACATAAAGAAATGGCATGGGAGCCCCATACAAAATCCATACCAGATCCTTATCTCAGCGCTCAGCCTAGCAGGCCATGGAAGGAGAGGCCCAACTGAGTGCCCCCCGATCCTGCCTGAGCCAGATCAGGCCACATGTTGATGGGGACAAGGGCCACTTCCCCAGGACCCTGGATGGTGGTTGTGGGGGTGTGAGGCTTAACGACATCTGTAAGCCTCCTTTAGCAAGGGGGGCCCCAGATCCCACCCCCCATGTGAATTATTATGGGGTACATTGTGCTACAAAAAATTGGTCCCTCAAAATTGTCCACATATAAAAAATCAGCAAAAACACAGTCTTGGGCAAGTCCTTCATTTACTTTAACCACTTGCTTACTATGCACTTAAAGTGGTTGTAAACCCACTTTTTGGACTTCTACCTATAGGTAAGCCTAGAATAAGGCTTACCTATGATGAAACTAAGTGCCGTTTCTTCCCTAGCCTGTGCCGTTAATCATGGCCCCCGTGCGCATGCACAGCATTGACGTCACGCGGCTCCGGCGAAACACAGAGCCGGAGTCAGCGGCCCGAAAGGAAGAGGGGCCAGAAGATGGACGCTATCTACACAGGGGACATCGCTGGATTCTTTTGCAGGTAAGTGGCACATAATGGGCTAGTATGTGATGCATACTAGCCCATTATCCTCTTCATTTGCAGGCTTTGCAGCGAGCAAAAGAGGAAGTAAAACCCATCAGGGTTTACTTCCTCTTTAAACCCCCCTCCTGTCCAGACCAACTTTCAGCTTTCAGTGCTGATGCATTTTGAATGACAATTGCGCGGTCATGCTACACTGTACCCAAATTAAATTTTTATAATTTTTCCTACAAATAGAGCTTTCTTTTGGTGGTATTTGATCACCTCTGCCGTTTTAATTTTTTGTTAAAAAAATTGAAAAAGACAGAATTAAAAAAATATATATATATATACAGTGGTGTGAAAAAGTGTTTGCCCCCTTCCTCATTTCCTGTTCCTTTGCATGTTTGTCACACTTAAGTGTTTCGGAACATCAAACCAATTTAAACAATAGTCAAGGACAACACAAGTAAACACAAAATGCAATTTGTAAATGAAGGTGTTTATTATTAAAGGTGAAAAAAAATCCAAACCATCATGGCCCTGTGTGAAAAAGTGATTGCCCCCTAAACCTAATAACTGGTTGGGCCACCCTTAGCAGCAACAACTGCAACCAAGCGTTTGCGATAACGTGCAATGAGGCTTTTACAGCGTCCTGGAGGAATTTTGGCCCACTCATCTTTGCAGAATTGTCCTAATTCAGTTACATTAGAGGGTTTTCGAGCATGAACGGCCTTTTTAAGGTCATACCACAACATCTCAATAGGATTCAGGTCAGGACTTTGGCTCTTGACAAACAAATTAGAACTTGGTGGGACATATTTACCCTGAATAAATATGTAAAAGATAAAATCACCCCTAGATGTTTAAGATGGGATATTACTCCCAATGACGGTCTGGTGGATAAAGACCTAGAGAGCGAATGGTTCTCCTTTTTCAACCATAGTGAGAGGAAACTTTTAGGTATGTTAATTGCCAGAAAGGAGAAAAAATTGCTATTGATTGAAAATAACATCAAGACAATTAAATCTAAATTGGGCCCTTCAATTGCATCAGGAGAACATAAAGAAAGATTAAAACAGCTGCAAGATTTTGCAGACAAAGTAGACAAAGATACCCAAAAGAAAAAAATCTAAAAGTTTCTGAGGGATTCCAATGACTACAAAACTCATAAGGTCTACAAATGGCAAGAGGTGGCTGAAGGATCTAGTAATTCTGCTAGAAATCCAGCAGCAATCCCAGAACAAATGCTGGATAATACTAGAATCCCCAAAACTCCGGTGAGAAGATATGATGGTTCCTCTAAAGATGATGAGAGAGGCAGTCACCACTATAGGGACCATCATGTTTCTATGACACCCCAATATGGAGTTTCCACCCACAATCGATATGAACCCCTGGTGTATGAATATGGTTATACATCCAACAGAGGATCTCATGGCCAGAGAGGCCATGACACTAGAGGAAGTAACTCCAGTGGCCAATTTTGTCCCCAGGGACAATCTAACTATTTTCCTCCCTCCAATTGGAGAGGACATGACCATAGAGGAGGAGGTAATTATGGTGGTCAGCCCTGGCTTACAAATCAACCCGGCTATGGGCCACCACCAAATAGGGGACGAGGATGGTACCCCAATAACACAAGAGGGGATTTTCAGAGGAGAGGATCTGGAGGACCACCTTCGCAGAGGGGGAGGGGTGGTGGGACACCCAGAGGTCGGGGGAAGCACAATCCCAGCCAACCGAACAGGAAGGAGGAGGAATGGATCCCCTGGCACCCTATGGCCCCCCCAGATGTTAGGAGAAGAAGGAAGAATAGAAGAATTAGAGGATGCAGAGGAGGTAAAAAGCAAGCGAAAAAGAGAAACCTAATGGAAGGAATTTTTAATCTCAGTGATGCCACCTTCACGAAAGATGAATTAAAAGTTTTAGACCTCGGTCTAAAATTTGCTATGGATAGGAATTTGAACAAATTCGATGTTTTTATCGATTTTCAAAAATTTATTAGGAAAATCAATATTAAAAAATGTTATGCCAAAAACAAGCCACCAGTAGAACCATGTTCTGAGGTCTATTTACACAGTTCTTTGAAAAATAATTCCACCTTCAATCCCCAAATTTCCAATAATCATTTTGTGGGAGCTTTTAAGTCGTTGGTCGAACAAGACTTAGAGAAGCTCACCTTACGACCTAATAGGCGGAAAAAAGATTTGGAAAATGGGTTGGAGCTATTGGAAAAGAACAAGAACATAGTAATTAGGTCAGCCGACAAGGGCGGTGGAGTAGTAATACTCAACAAAAATGATTACCTAGATGAGCTCAATAGATTGGTTGGAGACCAAGATACCTACGAAAAACTAAAAGGAAACCCCACTAAGAAGTTTAAAGATAAACTGAAGAAATTAATAAAGAAAGCAACAACTGATGGCATCTTGAAGAAAAAAGAAGCACGATATTTGATCCCAGATGCTCCTAGAGTTCCAGTGATATATCAGCTGCCAAAGTTACATAAAAATCCACTGAAGCCGCCTGGGCGACCAATAATAAGTGGAATTGAATCTTTGTTCTCCAGAATTGGTGAATATTTGGATTATTTTTTACAGCCACTCACCACCCAATGCCCTGCATATCTCAAGGATAGCAAGGATTTATTAGAGCTTATTAGGCCAATGACCGTGGATGAGAACTGTATTCTAGCAAGTATAGACGTAAATTCTCTTTACACCAATATCCAGCAAGCCCATGCCCTACAGGCCGTTGATTGGGCATTGGGAAATCTTAATATTAAAGAAAAACAAAAAACATTCATTCTGCAAACCTTAGATCTGGCTATGAGTCATAATTTTTTCTGGCATGAAAAGGAATTTTTTAGACAAAATAAGGGCATCGCGATGGGGGCTAAATATGCCCCATCGGTTGCCAATCTTTTCATGAGCTTCTGGGAAAAGGAGGCCATTTATAGTCTAAACATCCCACAGCTGAAACTATATAAACGATATATAGATGACATCATAGTTATTTGGGCAGGATCGCAAGAATCTTTTAAATTTTTCCTGGATGGAATGAGTAATAATTCGTTTGGCATTTCCTTCTCAGAAGTTTTTAGTGACAAGGAGATAAATTTCTTGGATCTGACAATCTTTAAGGAAGGAAATAAATTGTTCACACGCACATTTTTTAAAGATGTAGATAGGAATGGATACATTCCACTTACCAGTTGCCACCATCCCAGGTGGCTAGGCGGAATTCCTAAAAGCCAAATGCTCAGGGTCAGGAGAAATTGTAACAAGAAAGAAGATTACAACTCACAGGCGAACCTGATCCTAGAGCGGTTTCAAGATAAAGGATACAATCTGGAAGATCTCAAGCGGATTAAAGAGGATATTGGAGAAATGAATAGAGATGATTTATTTAGAAAGAAACCTAAAAAGCAACAAGATTTTGGCACAGCTTTTTTAACTGGATATAATCGCCAGTATAAAGAATTTGAGAAAATTATAAAAAAACACTGGCCTCTTTTAATGGAAGACAAAGAGCTAAAATCGGTATTACCCAGTCGGCCTAATTTTATTTACACCAAGCCTCCCACCCTGAGACTGCAATTGGCACATAATGTTGTGAACCCCCCAAAAAAATTGTTCACCTTTTTGGACCAGACAGGTTTTTACAGCTGTGGGAGATGCATGATGTGTAGAACATCAAAATTCAGGAAAAGAAAAATCATGCAGTTTAGCTCTTTTTCTACTGGAAAGTCTTATGAGATCAAAAAGTTTATCACGTGTGGGACCACGCACGTGACATATTTGCTTGCCTGCCCCTGTGGGCTCCAATATGTGGGGAGAACCACTAGACCACTGGGGGTGAGGTTGAGGGAGCATGTTAACAGAATTAGGAAAGGATACAAACACCACAGCCTCTCCAACCATTTCAGAATGTTCCATGATCGAGATCCTAATGTCTTGACGTTCTGTGGAATTGACAAGGTGGAACAGCACTGGAGAGGTTCTAACCTAAAACGTTCAATTTCCCAGAACGAGACACAATGGATCCATAGACTGCGGACTTTAAGTCCTTTGGGTATCAATATTGATTTGGATTTAAATTGCTTTTTGTCCAACTGGTAGTTTGGTCCCTCCCTATTTCTGGGCATTTCAGTTTTGTTTTTAGTTTTTTTTTTTTTTTTTTTGTATTTATTTTTATTTTTTATTTATTTTTTTTTATTTATTATTTTTTTTATTTATTTTTTATTTATTATTTATTTTTCTTATTATTATTTTTTACTTTCTTTTTCATTTTAATTTTATTTTCATTTCTATTTCTATTTTAATTTTATTTATTTTTTTTATATATTTTTTTTTTATATTTTTTTTTTATATTTTTTTAATTTAATTTTATTTTTATTTTCATTTCATTTTTATTTTATTTATTTTTTTTTTATTTTTTTTATTTTATTTTATTTTATTTTAATTTTATTTTATTTTATTTATATTTTTTTATATTATTTATTTTTAATTATTTTTTCAGTTAATGTCCGGGAGAGGGATTTCCAAACTTTTGGGACAAATCAATTACTTTAATTTCAATTTTAATTTTAAAATAAGTTTTTAAGGATAATATATTATACTGCAAGTTCAAATTCCTAATCCTGGGATTATGTTCTTATATATATATGTAATTCTAATTACATTTTATATATATATTTTTTAACAATTTTGCTTATTTACGGCATATTGTATATTGTATACACTATGTGTTATTTGTTTTTACTGTACATTGTAATTGTCGGGGTTTACCCTCCCTTTTTTTATCGCCAGCTTATTAAAGGCTTTATGCAAACTCATATGATGATCATGCAGGACAATAAGTGATCTTATCCCCTCTGATCATGTTTTGGCGTTTAGCTCCACCTGTTAAAAGGAGGGGTTTTCTGCTCTCCATCTAGCTCCACCTGTTAAAAGGAGGGGTTTTCTGCTCTCCATCTAGTATAAATATCACATCCCTTTGGCCGGAAGTGATGTCTTTTGATGACGCCCTGGAGGAGGGGCGAAACGCGTCGACGTAATTTCCGGCCAAGGATCTAACCACTGACGCCACTTCCTGTTCCCGTGGAGCGCACGCTAAACCAGCTGCAACCGCGGAAGTACAAAAAGAAAATTGCGCTGGACAAAAATAAATAACTACATAGAAGCAGCAACCAGATTGTGATAAACAAATAGAAGAGTTGAAACGGGAAAAGTTGCGCTAAATATTGAAAATTAAAAATTATATGTGCAAATAATTGATGACAAAAAAGACAAATAAATATAGAAAAAAAGTATAGAAAAAAAAGGGCTACGCTAAGTGAAAAATAGTGATGAATAAATCAACCAAAATATTGCTACTGGCGATGGACTAAACAGCCCTAATGTGAACATCAGAAAATATATTTGTGATAACAACCAATAATTGATATAAATCTATTGATCAAAACAGACTTAGCAATGAACCAATGAAGGCTCGATGTGTATCTGTATACAGTGTATATCAAAAGATAATAGGCTTAATGTTCAAAATAAATAAGACAAAACAAAATGTCCAAGTGACAAAAGTGATATAGGCTCAATGTTCAAAATAAGACAAAACAAAATGTCCAAGTGACAAAAGGTCCAGTCCGGAGGCAACTGCGACTGACATCAACCATGAAAGCAGTGACTTTCCAAAGTGGTATCCAACAGATAAAGTGACCAGTGCTCAGTGTTCCCACCACCAGGCAAAGTGCAGGCTTACCAGATGGAGATAGGACAAACGCATGTGGCTATAGCCCAGCCCAGGCCTTTTCCTCTGGGGTGTCGTGGTTCCACCTCTGTCTCAGGAATGGATGGTAGTTACCTCAGGTAGTGATGATTCGGGGGATCTCCAGCAGTGGGGGAGTATCTCTATGGTCTCAAGAGCGGTTCACCCGAACGAAGGGACGGGAAAAAGAAAAACACACCATGGGTGGGATCCAACGGGTTTATTTAATCAAAAAGCGCCATAAAGCGCAGGTATAACACAAATGAAAAAAGGGGATTTAAAATTTTGCGGCCGGCCGGCAGCAGTACACGCCCGTGCTAGGACGTAGAACGCGGTGACGTCAGATCCGCCCACTTCCCTTTGGAGGACGTGAGGCGTATCTTGGTGACGCCAGGTAGAATGATGGGTAATGTAGTTTTTTTCCATATCCAATTACGTGCATATGTTGCATTTTGTCCACAGATCCCTTATCTATTTACAATTTTTAGGGAACTCTCTAGTAAGTCTCCATACTGGACAACGCACTGTGTATGCTTTATAACATATAACCAATCATTAAAGCCCTGTCCAACTAGGGTATTTTGCCCTCGATTTGCCAGCTTCTAAGATGGAGACCACAGGTTTGCCATCCTACCATCCAGATCGAGGCTCTTTGCTGTGTATTTAAGCGGTGCGTCAGTACGCCGCCCGTGTCCCATGATTACGTCACTCTCTGACGAAACGCGTAGGGAGGAGCGACGTGCTGACGTCACCGCGTTCTACGTCCTAGCACGGGCGTGTACTGCTGCCGGCCGGCCGCAAAATTTTAAATCCCCTTTTTTCATTTGTGTTATACCTGCGCTTTATGGCGCTTTTTGATTAAATAAACCCGTTGGATCCCACCCATGGTGTGTTTTTCTTTTTCCCGTCCCTTCGTTCGGGTGAACCGCTCTTGAGACCATAGAGATACTCCCCCACTGCTGGAGATCCCCCGAATCATCACTACCTGAGGTAACTACCATCCATTCCTGAGACAGAGGTGGAACCACGACACCCCAGAGGAAAAGGCCTGGGCTGGGCTATAGCCACATGCGTTTGTCCTATCTCCATCTGGTAAGCCTGCACTTTGCCTGGTGGTGGGAACACTGAGCACTGGTCACTTTATCTGTTGGATACCACTTTGGAAAGTCACTGCTTTCATGGTTGATGTCAGTCGCAGTTGCCTCCGGACTGGACCTTTTGTCACTTGGACATTTTGTTTTGTCTTATTTTGAACATTGAGCCTATATCACTTTTGTCACTTGGACATTTTGTTTTGTCTTATTTATTTTGAACATTAAGCCTATTATCTTTTGATATACACTGTATACAGATACACATCGAGCCTTCATTGGTTCATTGCTAAGTCTGTTTTGATCAATAGATTTATATCAATTATTGGTTGTTATCACAAATATATTTTCTGATGTTCACATTAGGGCTGTTTAGTCCATCGCCAGTAGCAATATTTTGGTTGATTTATTCATCACTATTTTTCACTTAGCGTAGCCCTTTTTTTTCTATACTTTTTTTCTATATTTATTTGTCTTTTTTGTCATCAATTATTTGCACATATAATTTTTAATTTTCAATATTTAGCGCAACTTTTCCCGTTTCAACTCTTCTATTTGTTTATCACAATCTGGTTGCTGCTTCTATGTAGTTATTTATTTTTGTCCAGCGCAATTTTCTTTTTGTATTACCATTTGTGCCTGATATCCATTATTGCAGCAGGACGTTGTTAGTTACCAATTTTGGTACTTACCATTTTCACCAACATCTATACCCCATTTGGTTATTCATATCATAGCCAGTTTTAGGGGTCTTGATGGATTTTTTTGACTATAGAGCCACCCGGGTGGTCAACACCGAGGGAGAGTTTGAGGCATTCAAGGAGGGCGATGGAGACTTGGGAGGCCTGTTTATCAGGTTGAAAAATCTCACGGTGTCTGAAACCCACACCCAATGGGACATCGCCTTCCTTAAAACCTATATTAAGCACCACATGGTTCCTCGCAGTTTAAGGTGGGAGGTGTGCCCCCAAAGGGGAGAATCACAATTGGAGGAGTGGTACAAATATTTTAATGACGCTGGTGTCAACTTGATTAAATTCCTCGTGGAGAGAAAGACCTATAAGCTCTCAGTGATTGACGAAGAAATTAAAGTCATTAAAGAAAAACTTACCCCCTTCAATAAGAGCGAAGAGTATAGTGAAAGATCTAAGACCCTTCAAAAATTTCTAGAAAAGGAAGACAGGGAACAAAAAATTAAAAAGAAAAAGAAATATAATAGGGATTTGTCCGACTACCAGACACAGAGTGTCTTCGAGTGGCAAAAGAAACTGTTGGCGGAACAGACATCTACCTCTTCCACCGATATGGATACTATCCCACAGGCCACTGGCGGTATAGGGGGAGGATCCACAAGACCCCCAGGGAACACGGGGGGTGGTCCGCCGAGATCCCAACAATTACCCTCTTCTAACAACCGGGCCCCTAAAAAATCTAAGGACATCCCGTCCCAGTCCCCACATAGGCCCTCTGGTAATCCTAGGAGCAGGAATAATACCAGTTATAATCAAAAATCGGCGACGGGGCGTGGATACCCCCCTTATCCAAGTTTTGGCCCTATGTGGGGGAACCAACATGGATGGCCTTCAGGACCTCCAAATGGGAGTGGTGGATACCCTCCCAATTTCAGGTTGGGACCCCCACCACAGCTTACCTACCCTCCCATTATAGGGCAGAGAGGAGGTCAAAATCTTCCTTCCAACTATGGTGGAGAAGGATATGGTCATGTTTCACATTATAATGAAGGATATGGAGGTCACGACTCTGGCTACAATATCCCCACCCATAATCAGTTTTTCCCTTTAAGAGATGGCAGTAATGGCGACAATTTTGGTTTTGGTGGGGTGAATAATACCATACACCCAATGAATACAGGCAGACAGGAGCTTAATGCTCCTACTGAACGTAGTCATCAGGGGTGGGATTTTCACAGGCCGAGCCAAGGTGTCAAACGAGCCGTAGAAAGAAAAGAGGAACTAGAGGGGGGAGGCGTAGCCACTCCCAAAAGGAAAAAGGTGTAAGTGGTGAGGGCATTTTTAATCTAAGTTCCCACACCCTTACGGATTCTGAATTACAAGTGCTTGATAGAGGTCTGAAATTTGCTCCGCCGAAAGGTCTGAGCAAATTTCAGACCTACATGGATGTGCACAGATATGTGCGCAAGTTGAACATAAAAAGACATTTTCTGTCGAACCCCATTAATACTAACAGATTTGCCTCTACAGAATTTCAGCACTCTGGATTGGCTAATGCTTCCCTGTTTAACCCCCCTGGTGCCCTTGCCCCTTCTATTAAGGTGTTTAGGGATATTGTTTTGAGGGATTTGGATAACCTGAAATTAAAACAAGCTAGGATTAAAAAGAATCTGGAAGAAGGTATACAGTCTTTATGTGACAATAAGGAATTGGTGATACGCCCCGCCGACAAGGGCGGGGGTATCATCTAACTTAATAAAAGAGACTATCTCTTGGAGATGGATCGGATAGTAGGGGATAGAGACACCTATACCCCTTTGTCCTCCAATCCAAATATGAGATACAAACGCACCCTGGAGGACTTAGTATCTAAGGGTGCCAATTTAGGCATTCTAAATAAAAAGGAGAGGCACTTTTTGGTCCCCAAAGCCCCTAGGGTACCTATTATTTACTACCTCCCTAAAATACACAAGAGTCTAACTTGCCCCCCGGGACGTCCTATAGTGAGCGGAATTGATTCCGTGACGTCTCGGGTGGGCAAGTATATAGACTACTACTTACAACCTTTGGTACAGACGATGCCTTCCTATATCAAGGACACACGTCAGGTTATCAACTTACTGACTGATCTCGATCCACAGGATGGTCTGTGGCTGGTTACGGCCGACGTCACGTCGCTCTACACCATTATCCCTCACCATCTTGGCCTGGGAGCAGTGAAATATTTCCTTTATAAGAACTCTCCACTTATCTCAATGCAGATCGAATTTATTATGGAGTTGCTACAGTTCGCGGCCACACATAATTTCTTTTGGTACAATGGACAGTATTTTCGCCAGGACAGGGGCGTAGCCATGGGGGCCAAGTACGCCCCTAGCCTGGCGAATCTGTTCATGGCCCAGTGGGAGGAGGACGTCATCTATTCCCAATCGAGATTTGAGATCGTCCTTTGGGCCCGCTATATAGATGACGTCCTCCTCCTGTGGCAAGGTACCAAGTCATCCCTGGAGACCTTCATGGCTGAACTAAATAACAACGACAGGGGCATACATCTGTCGTTTGAGGCGAGCCAGGAAGCGATCCATTTTTTAGACTTGAGGATAGAAATTAAAGACAGTCGGTTTGTTACCTCTACCTTTTTCAAGTCCACGGACAGGAATTCCTACATCCCTAAGGGGAGTTGCCATCACCCCTCATGGCTCGGCTCTGTCCCTAAGAGCCAATACATGCGCCTAAGGCGGAACTGTACTGAATATAACCAATTCTTAATACAAGCTAAAACCCTCACTTCTAAATTCATTGATAAGGGTTACGACCCTTTATCCCTTCAGGACACCCTCCACCAGGTTTCCTTGATGGATAGGTCATCCCTGTTGGAAGTGAAAGTGCCAACTAATGATGTGAGGGATACGGCAGGAGTTCCTTTTATTACTAACTACTCCAATCAATATCATAATATTAGCCGTATTATACAAAAACATTGGCACATCTTGGGGAACGATGCACTTCTGAATACCATTCTTCCCGACAGACCACGGGTGGTGTTCAGGGGTGCTCCATCACTCAAAGACAAAATAGCACCTAATATTTTGAATCCTCCAATAGGAGCTCCCCACTTCTTTGGAGAGCTGATCGGATATTATAAATGCAACAGATGTCAAGTATGTTCTATTAATAGCTGTAGGACCAGGAGAACTATCAACTTTTCTTCAACTATAACATCTAAAAGCTATAAAATCGAGTCTTTCATCACATGCACTACTGAGGGACTTGTCTACTTGCTGCAGTGCCCGTGTGGCCTGCAGTATGTGGGCAGGACTAAACGCCCCCTCAGAGTCCGACTTAACGAACATATAAATAATATTCGAAGAGGTTACACTAAACACTCTGTCTCTAAGCATTATCTGACTGCACATAATAGGGACCCCTCCAACACTCTATTTTTGGGAATAGAGAAGTTTAATCCACACTGGAGAGGAAGTAACCTTGTCAGAAGCATTTCCAGGTCAGAGATGTCGTGGGTGCATAGATTAAAAACGCACACCCCCCAAGGGTTGAACATCGATGTGGATGTAAATGCGTTCATCGACAATGCCTAGATTGCATCATGTTTTTGTTTTTTTCTGCATAAAATTGTATTAAGTTGATATGATATTGTGAACTCGATCTGGGTCGGGGACATCAAACATAGACATATGTTCCTATTATGGGGAACCTTGACATACCAAGTGGATTTTTCTACTTGGGAGTGTTATAGATTATTTTTGGTGTGTTATGGTCTATTCATAACAACCTTATACCCCTCAAAATATCTTACTTTAGGATCTTAAGAATTACCTTCTTCCAGTACAACATATCCAGTGGCCGTCTGTCCCTTAATATTTTTATTTAGAGACGTGATGATATATCTGTTCACTTTTGTTATTTTTATTAAGTCCAGTTAGACTGGCCCATTTCCTCTGCCATCGTCACAATTTTTATTCATTTGAGTTTGGCTAATTGGTACTAGCACTTTAATGGGCTAGTATAGGTAGATGATAACGTTGACCTTCATTTTGCTGCCCTGGGTTCTCTATCCTTAATAGGTAGAATGTCATCTTTAGGCACCCCGGCCATGATTCCATACATCATCCCGCTCCCCCGGTCGACCTGTGGCGTTGTCGCACCAGGACGACGGGAGGACGCCGGGTAAGACAGTTCCCCCGTTTTTGATAGTTTTATTGTTGTCCACTCGCCCCGATGTGATTCATGAGGTGTATGATGGACAATTAGTAATATTTTTATATGTATACTTTTACCCTTTCTGTGGGTGATCAGATAGCCTTGTGGAGGCTTCTTTGTAAGAAGATTACCATAGATGTTTTTTTGCTATTTTAAAACCCCACCCGTGGTTTATTTAGATTTTTATTATTCGCAGTATCCACCTACTGTTTTTGTTTGTGATTTACCCTTCTTTCTGACACGGGATTGGACGGTGAAGACCGTCCTAGTGTTTACCTTTAATCCCCACTAGGATCCGCCCACTTCCCTTTGGAGGACGTGAGGCGTATCTTGGTGACGCCAGGTAGAATGATGGTACGCCGCCCGTGTCCCATGATTACGTCACTCTCTGACGAAACGCGTAGGGAGGAGCGACGTGCTGACGTCACCGCGTTCTACGTCCTAGCACGGGCGTGTACTGCTGCCGGCCGGCCGCAAAATTTTAAATCCCCTTTTTTCATTTGTGTTATACCTGCGCTTTATGGCGCTTTTTGATTAAATAAACCCGTTGGATCCCACCCATGGTGTGTTTTTCTTTTTCCCGTCCCTTCGTTCGGGTGAACCGCTCTTGAGACCATAGAGATACTCCCCCACTGCTGGAGATCCCCCGAATCATCACTACCTGAGGTAACTACCATCCATTCCTGAGACAGAGGTGGAACCACGACACCCCAGAGGAAAAGGCCTGGGCTGGGCTATAGCCACATGCGTTTGTCCTATCTCCATCTGGTAAGCCTGCACTTTGCCTGGTGGTGGAAACACTGAGCACTGGTCACTTTATCTGTTGGATACCACTTTGGAAAGTCACTGCTTTCACGGTTGATGTCAGTCGCAGTTGCCTCCGGACTGGACCTTTTGTCACTTGGACATTTTGTTTTGTCTTATTTTGAACATTGAGCCTATATCACTTTTGTCACTTGGACATTTTGTTTTGTCTTATTTATTTTGAACATTAAGCCTATTATCTTTTGATATACACTGTATACAGATACACATCGAGCCTTCATTGGTTCATTGCTAAGTCTGTTTTGATCAATAGATTTATATCAATTATTGGTTGTTATCACAAATATATTTTCTGATGTTCACATTAGGGCTGTTTAGTCCATCGCCAGTAGCAATATTTTGGTTGATTTATTCATCACTATTTTTCACTTAGCGTAGCCCTTTTTTTTCTATACTTTTTTTCTATATTTATTTGTCTTTTTTGTCATCAATTATTTGCACATATAATTTTTAATTTTCAATATTTAGCGCAACTTTTCCCGTTTCAACGCAACCGCGGAAGTATCTGAGAAGTTTGCCTTCCTTTATGCATCCTGTAAGTAGCGCAGAGCGCGCATTTTAAAAATCCTTCTACAACACTTTAAAATTTGCTCTCTTCTATTATCGGTACAATATCTCCAAGAACATCACTGTGCCTTGTGTGCATGCATCGCTCCCTGGATCCTCTCATCCCACTGGCTTGTTTATTCAGCTCTGCTTTTGTGCCTACTTGCCGAACCACAGTTTGTCTGCATATCTGCCCTCTGCTTTGCTGCTCTGTCTGCTAGCCCGGTGAGTCTATTCCAAGAAGGAGCTCATATGTACATTTATTTTGGTTCTTGGTTTTTTGGGACAATAACTGGACTTACTCACATTCATTTTTATTTATATATTTTCTTACCACATTTAGGTTGTGGTTTATCACTTATTCAATTTTGGTATCTATGAAATAATTTTATGGTTATTATTCAATCATGTCACTTATGTAATAATTTATCACACATATTATGTGATGCTAGTTTATTTTTTATGGGATTGGTTTGTGTCAGACATGTAACCACTTCACACACATTATTGATGTTTGTCAATTTTGTGGGATCATTTATTATTTTGGCACAATTTTTGTTTGCCAGCGCTGTTTTATTGGTTTGAGCATTTTCTGAAGGTTATAGCACTTTCTTATCAGCAGCTGCACATTTTTTGTGTTTTCTTTTTCTCGTTCAATATTGCACACGTCTATTCCAGCGCCGTTTCTTTGTTTATATAGGACTTTGGCTAGGCCACTCCAAAGTCTTCATTTTGTTTTTCTTCAGCCATTCGGTGGTGGACTTGCTGGTGTGTTTAGGATCATTGTCCTGCTGCAGAACCCAAGTTCGTTTCAGCTTGAGTACACGAACAGATGGTCGGACATTCTCCTTCAGGATCTCTTGGTAGACAGCAGAATTCATAGTTCCTTTTATCACGGCAAGTCTTCCAGGTCCTGAAGCAGCAAAACAGCCCCAGACCATCACACTACCACCACCATATTTTACTGTTGGTATAATGTTCTTTTTCTGAAATGCAGTGTTCCTTCTACGCCAGATATACTTGGACACACACCTTCCAAAGAGTTCCACTTTTGTCTCATCGGTCCACAGAATGTTGTCCCAAAAGTCTTGGGGATCATCAAGATGTGTTGTGGAGAAATTGAGACGAGCTTTGATGTTCTTTTTGCTCAGCAGTGGTTTTCTCCTTGGAACTCTGCCATGCAGGCCATTTTTGCCCAGTCTTTTCCTGATGGTGGAGGCATGAACGCTGACCTTAACTGAGGCAAGTGAGGCCTGCAGTTCCTTGGACGTTGTTGTGGGGTCTTTTGTGACCTCTTGGATGAGTCGTCGCTGCGCTCTTGGGGTAATTTTGGGCGGCCGGCCACTCCTGGGAAGGTTCACCACTGTTCCATGTCTTCGCCATTTGTGGATAATGGCTCTCACTGTGGTTCGCTGGATTCCAAAGCTTTGGAAATGGCTTTATAACCCTTTCCAGACTGATAGATCTCAATTACTTTCTTTCTCAATTGTTCCTGAATTTCTTTGGGTCTCGGCATGATGTGTAGCTTTTAAGGATCTTCTGGTGGACCTTACTGTGTCAAGCAGCTCCTATTTAAGTGATGCCTTGATTGTGAACAGGTGTGGCAATAATCAGGCCTGGGTGTGGCTAGAGAAATTGAACTCAGGTGTGGACAACCACAGATATAGTATGTTTTAACAAGGGGGCAATCACTTTTTCACACAGGGCCATGATGGTTTGGATTTTTTTTCACCTTTAATAATAAACACCTTCATTTACAAATTGCATTTTGTGTTTACTTGTGTTGTCCTTGACTATTGTTTAAATTGGTTTGATGTTCCGAGACACTTAAGTGTGACAAACATGCTAAGGAACAGGAAATGAGGAAGGGGGCAAACACTTTTTCACACCACTGTATATATATATATATATATATATATATTTTTTTTTTTTATATTTTGTTATAAAATTTTGAAAACAGGTAATTTTTTTCTCCTTCATTGATGTACACTGATGAGGTGGCAGTGATGGGCACCGATAGGTGGCAGTGATGGGTGGCAGTGATGGGCACTGATGGGTGGCAATAATGGGCACTGATCGGTTACACTGATTGGCAACACTGGTGGGCATTGATAGGTGGCACTTGTGGGCATTGATAGGTGGCACTCATGGGCATTGATAGGTGGCACTGGTGGGCACTGTGGGCACTAGCAGGTGGCAATGGCAGGTGGCACTGGCAGGGGGTATTGGTCGGCACAGATGAGGCATAATTGACTCTTCCTCTTCAGGACCGATGTCCCTTGCAGATAAGCCGGTGACAATTACCGAACTTTTGTTTACATCATGTGATCAACTGTCATTGGCTGACAGCTGATCACGTGGTAAGGGGCCGGGACTCGGATCTGTGATCACCCGAGGCTCAGTCTCTGCTGGTACAGGTTGAGAACCATGAGGAGTATGAAGTACAGTCCACTGTTGACTCCTGTAGGTTCCGTGGGCACATACAGTACCTGGTGCATTGGAAAGGGTACGGTCTGGAGGAACGCTCTTGGATCTCATCCCTGGACATACATGCAATATGACAAGTGTAGGCGCAAACAACTCAGAGGTCATACACATTCAGATATAAATCTGCTGGCAAAGGATATTTTGAAAAAAACTAAAATAGAATCCGATCAGTCCATATAGTGTATACAGGCTAAGAGAGTCTATTAAGGGGTGATGACAAAGGTAAAAAAGCATCCAAAAAATGCAAGCAGGGCTGCCATCATGGTAGGGTAGAAACCAAATTCCACGGCTGCAACAGAACACAAGTAGAAAGGCATCTCTGGGTGCAGTAGTTTTGAAAAAACGCTTTAATAGTATATTTAGATCAGCTCACATTTAGTAGAGGTAAAACAAGCATGGTATTGGTATCACAATGACGTGTTTCCGAGTTCTGAGCCATATGGGTTCCTTGATGACAGCAGTAGGATCTTCTGTCTGATGTCAAACGCCGGCTCTGGAAAGCGGCCTCAGAACGAGGCATGGAAAGAACAGCCCGCAGCTATGAACGAAGGGATCAGCGCAGGGCTGGCATGAATAAAGTCAACATGCCATTTGTGGGTATGGCCGTTTAAGGATTGCAAGGTGGGTGGAGCCAGGCAGCAGGAAGGGAAGGGACCCGCCTCCCCAGAGTCAGTCTGCTGATAGGAAAGTTCCCGCCCTCCCGCCCTTTGTTAATTTGATTTCTCTTCACAGGTATAATAATGTTTTTACAGGATCATTGGATGTCGTAGTGTTGGCGGATGTTGGCTGACGTAGGCATAGAGAAGAAACCCCCTCCCCACAGAAAACTTGATGCGGGACCCATTGGAGATATGGGCCCGTTTGGTATATTCCTTACAAGTGATGTAAGGAATATGGTGGATGACTGCACTGCGGGAATAGTTTTGTCTCTGAGCTAGTATGTCAGCTTGAGGCCTAGTTACAGTTGAGATGACCGCAGTGCACGAGTTGTTGTTTATGGTAATTTGGGTGGGGGGGGGGGTAATGTCCGCTATAGGCCTATGTCGCGTGTTCTTGATATTGTTTATTTGTTTGTTTATTTGTTTATAAAAGTTATTTATAAAGTTATTTATATATTTTGTTATTTAATAAAGGGGCTGCTACGGCCTATTTTACACTCCAGCACGGTGTGGTCTCCGTTACTGGGAAAGGTAAGGGGGTGGGAGTGTATAGCTGGGCAGCTCAGAAATGTAGCTATGTGGTACTTGGTCAAGCAAAGGACAGCTAGCCCCGCAGCCAGTTCGGACTCCGAAACACGTCATTGTGATACCAATACCATGCTTGTTTTACCTCTACTAAATGTGAGTTGATCCATATATACAATTTTTTTTATATAATTCAAACTTTATTAAACATTTTCTCCCTTATTACATTCATCAATTACATGATATATCCATGTCTACAATATAAAGAGGACAACAATTTACAATTTTCTTATCTTCTACCTTGGAGGTTGGCTCCCCCAGCTTCGCTCGTCCGTTTCCCCTCCTCCCTTCTAGTGTCTTATTTGTGACCTATTTTATTTGTACCGTCCATACGGATTACTTCCTTTATGTGTTTGTTTATATTTACAACCTCAATTATTATATATTATGTATATTATTTTTTAAAACCTCTTCTTCTTCCTTACTTCTTTCTTTTCCAATAATTTGTGTGTATCTTTACATAAGTGTAAAAGAAAAAAAAAATTCTGTGTTATATTTTTGTGATATTAGTAATATTCACCTTCTCTAAACAATAAAAAAAAATAAAAATTAAAGAAGTTAAGTGATTCTTTTCCCCTTCCTTCCCTTTCCCCTTTATCGCGAAGTGAAGAAGGGTGAAACCGACTGCTGCCACGGACCCAACTATGTTGTGATACGTTCCTTGTTCTTTTCTCTGTGCCAGATTTCTCCTTAGATTCTAATCCTGTTCTTTATTAATGATTTATTTTTCTATCTCCTTTCTGCCTCTCTCATTTCCTCTACCTCCCTTTTCCATTCTCCCATTGTTGGACAAAATAGTAATGTATTAGGGTATATATTGTGGTTGAGGGCACCCCCCTCCTTGTGTTTTTTATTTTTTATTTTTTTGAACTGGCCGACCTCCCACAGTATATTTACTGTGGAAGGCTGGCATCTTCAGGCAAAGTTGCATACTGGTATGTTATTTTGCCTGTACAGACATAAGGCGGCATTGAGCTGCCATAGTGGAAATTGGAATGCTTCCTTTCCTTTTTTTTTTTTTCACCCCTCCCACCATCGTGTTAAAGGTGTAGTAAATGCTAAATGTGTATTAAATGTCAATTATAATAAGGAATCTTATAGCAAAGGTGGTATTAAAGACTTCTTCCTTACTTCTTTCTTTCTTTTCCAATAATTTTTTTGTATCTTTACATAAGTGCAAAAAAAATAAAAATATGTCAGTTTTATATTTTTGTGATATTAGTGATATTCACCTTCTCTAACCACTTGCCGACCGCCCCCTGTATATATACGTCGGCAGAATGGCACGTACAGGCAGAACCACGTACCTGTACGTGCCATTCTTCCGGCGGGTGGGGTGTCCGATCAGAACCCCCTCCGCCGGCGGGGACGGTCGGCATCGCTTCAGGAGCGATCCGGGACGAGGGGACGGCCAGTGGTTTTTGGCCACCCCCTCGCGATCGCTCCTGGCCAATGAAAAGCTTCCCCTTCCTGTCTATTGTATAGACAGGAAGGCGGAAGTGATGTCACGCTCGGTGCGCCGGTCTATGTGACCGGAACGCCGAGCAGAGAACATGTAAAGGTTAGTGCACAAACAGTACACTGACACCAGTACACATAGGCACACAATCCACCCCCCTGTCACCCCCAGATCACCCCCCAGATCACCCCCTCCCCCCCCAGTCACAGTGTCACTAATTGCAGTGATCATTTATTTACTGATCACTGCATTTAGTGTCAGTGTGACTGTAATAACTGTCAGGGCAGTTAGTTTTAGGTCCTAGGTAGCCCCCTACCCCCCCCTAATAAAGGTTTAACCCCTTGATTGCCCCTAGTTAACCCCTTCACCCCCTTTTGCCAGTGTCACTAAGCGATCGTTTTTCTGATCGCTGCATTGTGTCGCTAGGTAACCATTTTTTTTTTATTTTAACCGCCATGTTTTATATAGGTTCATAAATAGTTTTATAGGTCAGGTACCCCCATATTACAACCTAAATAAAGGTTTTAACCCCCTGATTGCCCCTAGAGTTAACCCTTTCACCAGTAATCACCGTATAACTGTCACTGGTGACGCTGGTTAGCCAGTTAGTTATTTCGTTATTTAGGTTCCCCGTCAGGTTTTTATATAGCGTCAGGTACCCCCATATATTACCTAATAAAGGTTTAACCCCCTGATTGCCCCTAGTTAACCCTTTCACCCCCTTTTGCCAGTGTCACTAAGCGATTGTTTTTCTGATCGCTGCATTAGTGTCACTGGTGCCGCTAGGTAGCCAGTTTTTTTTTTGTATTACTGTTACGGGTGACGCTGGTTAGTTAGCTTGTTTTTTATACTGTCAGGGCACCCGCCATTTATTACCCAATAACGGTTTAACCCCCTGATCGCCCGGCGGGTGATATCAATTAGGTTTTAGGGTCAAATAAGGTCTGCGTCGCCCCAGGTTAGTGCCAGTACCGCAAACACCCACGCGCAAAGCATACACCTCCCTTAGTGATCAGATCTATACTAGCGTCCCAGCAGTTTAGGGTTCCAAAAAAACGCATTGTTAGCGGGATCAGCCCAGATACCTGCTAGCACCTGCGTTTTCCCCCTCCGCCCAGCCCAGCCCAGCCCACCCAAGTGCAGTATCGATCAATCACTGTCACTTACAAAACACTAAGCACACATAACTGCAGTGTTCGCAGAGTCAGGCCTGATCCCTGCGATCGCTAACATTTTTTTTGTGGTAGCGTTTTGATTCAGTCGCTAACAGTCAGGAGCTTTTTTACCTGTGAATCTCAAAAAAATAAAAAAAACAAAAATAGTTGTCGTTTTATTGTTCTCTCTCTCACTCTATTCTCTCTCTATTGTTGCTCTTTTTTTACTCCATTCTATTCTGCAATGTTTTATTATGTTTTATCATGCTTGCTTTTCAGGTATGTAATTTTGTTTACTGTGTTTTAGTGTTAAGCATTTTTTTGTTTTCAGGTGCGCCATTCAGTTGCAGCGCGGATTTATTTATCTTGACAGCAACAGCGTTTGCTCCCACGATACATAAAGCCGCGACTCCAACGCTGTAGGAGGTGATTTCACCACCACAGTTAAAAAAAAGAGCATATGTGCCGAAGCATGGGGGCAGCAGGGGGGGCGGAGGAGCGATTGGCTCCTAATGCCACGTACATACGGTCGAAATTCCGACCGTGTGTACACGGCATAACTTTTGCGGGAGGATGCCCCCAGGATGCCCCCATGCATCGGCATATATAAATGGTGCATGTATGCCCATCATTAGAAGTGGGTGGATGAAGGGAGGTATTCTAATGGTGGGCATACCCACCAATCAATCTCTTTTTTTCGTTCAGCCAAGAGGCTGCATGAAAAAAAAAAAGATTACAATATATGTCCAGTATGTTGCTGGACTTTGAATGGTTATACCAGAATGATGCCTGCAGGTTTAGGTATCATCTTGGTATCATTCTTTTCAGCCAGTGATCGGCGTTCATGTAAAAGCAATTCTAGCGGGTAATTAGCCTCTAGACTGCTTTTACAAGCAGTGGGAGGGAATGTCCCCCCTCCCGGATATAAACCGCGCCATTGGGAAATTGGGAAAGCATTTTATCACACCAATCTTGGTGTGGTCAGATGCTTTGAGGGCAGAGGAAAGATCTAGGGTCTAATAGACCCCAATTTTTTCAAAAAAAGAGTACCTGTCACTGCCTATTGCTATCATAGGGGATATTTACATTCCCTGAGATAACAATAAAAATCATAACAAAGAAAAAAAATGGAAGGAACAGTTTAAAAATAGAATAAAAAAGCTAAATAAATAAAAAAAAAAACTAAAAAAAAAAAAAAAAAAAAAAAAGCACCCCTGCCCCCCCTTCTCTTGCGCAAAGGCGTACACAAGCGTTGGTCTGGCGTCATATGTAAACAGCAATTGCACCATGCATGTGAGGTATCACCGCGAAGGTCAGATCGAGGGCAGTAATTTTAGCAGTAGACCTCCTCCGTGAATCTAATGTGGTATCATGTAAAGGCTTTTAAAGGCTTTTAAAAATGTATGTAGTTTGTCGCCACTGCGTGTTTGTGCGCAATTTTAAAGCATGTCGTGTTTGGTATCCATGTACTCGGCCTAAGATCATATTTTTTATTTCATCAAAAATTTGAGCAATATAGTGTGTTTTAGTGCATTAAAATAAAAAAAAGTGTATTTTTTCCACAAAAAATGCGTTTGAAAAATCGCTGCGCAAATACTGTGTGGAAAAAAAAAATGCAACACCCACCATTTTAATCTGTAGGGCCTTTGCTTTAACAATATATATAGTGTTTGGGGGTTCAACGTAATTTTCTTGCAAAAAAAAAAATATGTAAACAAAAAGTGTCAGAAAGGGCTTTATCTTCAAGTGGTTAGAAGAGTGGGTGACGTGTGACATAGGCTTCTAAATGTTGTGCATAAAATGCCAGGACAGTTCAAACCCCCCCCAAATGACCCCATTTTGGAAAGTAGACACCCCAAGCTATTTGCTGAGAGCAATGTTGAGCCCGTTAAATATTTTTTTTTTTGTCCCAAGAGATTGAATAATGAAAAAAAAAAAAATATATATTTTTTTTTACAAAAAGTTGTCACTAAATGATATATTGCTCAAACATGCCATGGGCATATGTGGAAATACACCCCAAAATACATTCTGTTGCTTCTCCTGAGTACGGGGATACCACATGTGTGGGACTTTTTGGGAGCCTAGCTGCGTACGGAACCCCAAAAACCAAGCACCGCCTTCAGGCTTTCTAAGGGAGTAATTTTTTTATTTCACTTCTCACTGCCAATCACAGTTTCGGAGGCCATGGAATGCCCAGATGGCATAAAACCCCCCAAAATGACCCCATTTTGGAAAGTAGACACCCCAAGCTATTTGCTGAGAGGTATTGTGAGTATTTTGCAGATGTCGCTTTTTGTCACAAAGTTTTGAAAATTGAAAAAAGAAAAAAAAAATTTTTTTTTCTTTACTTTATTCATTTTCAAAAACAAATGAGAGCTGTAAAATACTCACCATGCCTCTCAACAAATAGCTTGGGGTGTCTACTTTCCAAAATGGGGTCATTTGGGGGGGTTTTGTGCTATTTTGGCATTTTATGGCCTTCGAAACTGTGATAGGTAGTGAGGAGTGAAATCAAAGATTTGCACCCTTAGAAATCCTGAAGGCGGTGCTTGGGTTTCGGGGCCCCGTACGCGGCTAGGCTCCCAAAAAGTCCCACACATGTGGTATCCCCATACTCAGGAGAAGCAGCAAAATGTATTTTGGGGTGCAATTCCACATATAACTATGGCATGTGTGAGCAATATATCATTTAGTGACAACTTTTTGAAGAAAAAAAAAAATTCTTTTTTATTTTTGTCTTTATTCAATCACTTGGGACTAAAAAAAAAAAATATTCAATGGGCTCAACATGCCTCTCAGCAAATAGCTTGGGGTGTCTACTTTCCAAAATGGGGTCATTTGGGGGGGTTTTGTACTTCTCTGCCATTTTAGCACCTCAAGAAATGAAATAGGCAGTCATAAATTAAAAGCGGTGTAAATTCCAGAAAATGTACTCTAGTTTGTAGACGCTATAACTTTTGCGCAAACCAATAAATATACGCTTATTGGCATTTTTTTTACTAAAGACATGTGGCTGAATACATTTTGGCCCAAATGTTTGACTAAAATTGAGTTTATTAGATTTTTCTTATAACAAAAAGTAGAAAATCTCTTTTTTTTTCAAAATTTTCGCTCTTTTTTCCGTTTATATCGCAAAAAATAAAAATCACAGAGGCAATCAAATACCATCAAAAGAAAGCTCTATTTGTGGGAAGAAAAGGACGCAAATTTCGTTTCGTTACAAAATTGCATGACCGCGCAATTACCAGTTAAAGTAGTGCAGTGCGAAATTGAAAAAAGACCTCTGGTCCTTAAGCTGACAATTGGTCCGGGGCTGAAGTGGCTAAACAATAAAAAAAAAATTAAAAAAGTTAAGTGATTCTTTTCCCCTTCCTTCCCTTTCCCTTCTATCGCAAAGTGAAGAAGGGTGAAGCCTCTCTCCATCAATACCATACATAATTTAGTCCTGCTTTTACATTTATAATCTTCACAGGGAAAAAAAAAAGCTATGTTGTGATACGTTCCTTGTTCTTTTATCTGTGTCAGATTTCTCTTTAGAGTCTAATCCTGTTCTAATTTTTCTTTTTCTATCTCTTGGGCATACTTTCCCCATTCTTCCCATATTTTCTCAAATTTATCCTGTTTATTTCTGGTCTTATAGACCCACCTTTCTGCCTCTCTCATTTCCTCTACCTCCCTTTTCCATTCTCCCAATGTTGGACTTCCGGTTTGTTTCCAATGTCTCGGTATTATCCTCTTTGCTGCATTTAGTAGTGTTTGTATATGTTTTTATTGTATCCATAGACCCATGGAACAAGAAGTGTTCCGGTGTTAACTCTACCTGTTCCTTTGACATCCTCTTGATCCATGGGGCTATTTCCTCCCAGAAGACCCTGACCCTGGGGCATGTCCACCAAATATGGAGGAAAGTTCCCTTTTCTTTAAATCCTCTCGAACATTGGTTCTCTGCTGTCGGGTATATTTGTGCTAGTTTTACTGGGGTTCTATACCATCTAGTCAGGAATTTGTAAGACATTTCCTGAATAGATGAGCTTATTGACAAATAGTGTGTTGCTGCCATTAATTTCTTTATTTGTAACAGAGTAAATGTGTGATTTAGTTAGTTTTCCCATTCTTTAATAAAATAGGGCGTTGTGTTTTTCTCCTCACTAAGAATTAATTTATACATTTGGGATAGTAAATGTTTAGGTCTAGACATCTTCAAACACATCTTCTCAAATGTGGTTAATGTATTCTGAGGCCTCATTTGATGTTCCATCTTTTTAAAGAATACTTTCATTTGATTATGTCTCCACCCTGCCATCCCCATCCCCCCTTGCTGCATCCCCAATTCCTCTTGAGTAATAAGAGTACCCTGCGGGGCATACCTTAGACACATTGTGTTCCCTCCTGATTCCCAGGGGCCTAATGCTCCCCTCTCTTCTCCGGGGTTGAACCATGGATACCCTCCTAATGGGGCTAGGGGGGATATTCTCTGGGCATATTTGCCTGTGTTGTTTATTCTATCCCACACTGCCAGTGTATTCCGGGTTAGGGGAGATGACCATTTGGATAGTCCCCTATCTTTAGTTGGTATCCATGGTGCTCCTGCTAGGTCTCTTCCTGACATAATTTTTTCATGACACCAATTCAAAATTCTCACCAATGTCATTGCTCTATAGTATCATGCTATATCTGGCAGCCCAACTCCTCCCTCTTCTTTACTTCGACATAGGATTTTGTATGCTATTCTTGCACTCCTGTTTTTCCAAATAAAGGACAAGAATATTTTTCTTGTCCTTTTAAAGAATATCTGTGGGAGCGGGATGGGTACTGTATACAGCACATACAGCAGTCTGGGTATTATGTTCATCTTTAGGGTATTAACCCTCCCGAACAATGATAGTGCCTGACCTTTCCATCTCTGCAGATCTTCTGCTATTTTATCTTATAAGGGGTTATAGTTTTGTTCGTACAGTAGTTTTACATCTGCGGAGATATGCACTCCCAAATAATACAGGGACCTCCTGTTCCACACAAACAGATATTTATTTTGTATGCATGCTGTCATTGATGGTGATATATGGATGGGTAATAATATTGATTTTTCCATATTAATTTGAAAATTTGATAATTTCCCATATTTCCTCACCTCCCGCATCACTTCTCTTATCGATTCTTGAGGATTTTGATAGAAAAAACAGTAAGTCGTCGGCATATGCCGATACCTTGTATTCTCTTTCCCCAATTCCTACTCCCTTTATCCCTTTATTTTCCCTTATTTTACTCAGGAATGGTTCAAGCACAAGTGCGAACAATATTGGGGACAGTGGGCACCCCTGCCTTGTACTGTTGCTATATCAAAACCCCCTGATAGGGTCCCATTCACTTTCACCCTTGCTTTTGGTCCAGCGTATAGTGCTATCACCCATCCCCTCATTCTCTCCCCCAGGCCTATTCTCTTTAACACTTCCATCATGAATGTCCAATTCACTCTATTGAAGGCCTTTTCGGTGTCCATCGATAGAGCTACTCTTGGGGTCTTACTAGGTCCGTGCTGTATCCAATATAGCATGTGGAGGGCTCTGATGGTATTATCCTTAGTTTCTCTACCCGGCATGAACCATGTCTGGTCATGATGTACCACCTGTAATATTTCATCTCACTTTCATCTTTGCTAGTAATTTGGTGTCTGAATTCAAGAGGGAGATAGGTCTATAGTTTTCGCAGTGTTTTGGGTCTTTCCCTGCTTTTGGTATCACTGTCAAGAAGGCTAATAAAGCTTCTGGGGGTAGAGGGTTACTTGCTGTTATTTGGTTAAAATATTTACATAATGGTGTGGCCAGTATATCTGAGTATTTTTTTATAATAGGCATTTGTTAAGCTATCCGGCCCTGGGCTATTCCCTCTCGGCAGATCCTCTATCTCTTTATTTAATTTCATCTACAGTGATCTGCCCTTCCATCCTCTCCACCGCCTCCAATGATAGAGGTGGTAGTGTAGATTATTTAATATACTCTCTTATTTCTTCTACTTGATCTTCTCCTTCTACTCCCGCTGTAGTTGTTTTTATATTATAGAGCTTCCTGTAGAAATTTCCAAATTCTCTTGCTATGGATTTAGTGTCTATTGTCTGTTTATTGTTTACTTGGATACTATGAACATGGGAAGATTCTTGTTGCTTTTTTAATTGATTGGCTAAAAATTTGCCACATTTGTTCCCGTTTTCATAGAATCTGTGTGCAAAAAATCTGTGTTTATTTTTAGTTTTTCTGTCTAAATATGTTGTGAGCTCTCCTCTCTGCTTTTCCAACTCTCTGACATCCCCAGGGTCAAGGCTAGTCTTATGTTTGGTTTCTAACTCGCATATCTTTCCTAGTAACACCTCTAACTCCTTCTTTTTTCTTTTTTGACTCGTGAACCAAGAGCTATTAATTCCCCCCTTATAACTGCCTTGTGGACTTCCCATATCATTTGTTCTGATACTTCTACTGATATATTTTCTTCAAAGTAGTTTATCATTTTGTTTTGTATATCTTCCGCTATCTGCTCATCATCCAGCAATGACTCGTTTAATCGCCATGTCCACTCCTGTTGACTCGCAGATACCGGAAGAAGCTTCATTATTACTGGTGCATGATCAGAAATCGTTATTGGTCCCATCTTCACCTCCCCCACATATTCCCCAAAAAATTGGTCCACCATAAATAGGTCCAGCCTTGAATATACTTTATGGGTCTTTGAGTAATTGCTATAATCCCTGACCTCCTCATTATAGCTTCGCCAACAATCTACCAAATGGGCTGATCTCAGATGATTTTTTACTTGTCTCAGTGCTGTAAATGAGGTTGCTATTTTTTCAGATGTGGTATCTAGTTTAGGGTCCATAATTATATTAAAATCCGCCCCCCAGGACTACACATCCCTCCTTAAATTTATCCAGCTTCCCCAAGGTTTTCACTAGGAAATTTACTGTGCCATTATTTGGTGCATATATGGAGGCGAATGTGTAACAAAACCCGTCCAATGTGCCCTTGATAAATAGGTACCTTCCCTCCGGATCCGTTTGTAGGCCTCACGGGACATGTCTTCCCAAATGCTATAGATACCCCTCTTGCTCTTACCAATCGAGAGAATGTATGGAACCATTGATTATATGGAAGTGTTGGTAATTTGGGTACCGATCCTGGCATCAAATGTGTCTCTTGCAAGCAGAGTATATCCACCGTCTGGTGGCACACTTCTTGCCACAGACGGCCTCTCTTTTGAGGTGAGCTCAGGCCTCTTACATTATACACATCATAATTTTCAAAAAGTTATCCATCCCCTATATATATATATATATATATATATATTTTTTTTTTTTTTTTTTTTTTGGGGTATGCCCAATCTATATTTTTTACCATCATTACCATCTTTAAAAAAAAAATGTCCCTTCTCTCCTGAGAAATCTGTCACACACCTTATGTCCTTAGAACACCCACAACATAAAACTCTTTTCCTAAGAGTGTGCCATCTACTGGAGGGGTTGACCCTTATGGGCATCCCGTGCCCCCCTACCCCCCCCCCCCTGTCTGCTGAATGCAGATTAACCAGTCTCTCATCAGGACCTACCTATTTGTACCATATGAGCCCCTTACCCTCTTTTTTATCCTGGACCATTCTTTCTGATTTCAGTCTTTAATACCACCTTTGCTATAAGATTCCTTATTATAATTGACATTTACTACACATTTAGCATTTACTACACCTTTAACACCGATGGGGGGAGGGGTGCAAAAAAAAAAAAAAAAAAAAAGGAAAGGAAGCATTCCAGTTTCCACTATGGCAGCTCAATGCCGCCTTATGTCTGTACAGGCAAAATAACATACCAGTATGCAACTTTGCCTGAAGATGCCAGCCTTCCACAGTAAATATACTGTGGGAGGTCGGCCAGTTCAAAAAAATAAAAAATAAAAAACACAAGGAGGGGGGTGCCCTCAACCACACTATATACCCTAATACATTACTATTTTGTCAAACATTGGGAGAATGGAAACGGGGGGTAGAGGAAATGAGAGAGGCAGAAAGGAGATAGAAAAATGAATCATTAACAAAGAACAGGATTAGACTCTAAAGAGAAATCTGACACAGAGAAAAGAACAAGGAACGTATCACAACATAGTTGGGTCCATGGCAGCAGTCGGTTTCACCCTTCTTCACTTCGCGATAGAAGGGAAAGGGAAGGAAGGGGAAAAGAATCACTTAACTTTTTCATTTATTGATTTTTTTATTGTTTAGAGAAGGTGAATATTACTAATATCACAAAAATATAACACTGACATTTTTTTTTTTTTTTTTCACTTATGTAAAGATACACACGAATTATTGGAAAAGTAAGAAAGAAGTAAGGAAGAAGAAGAAGAGGTTTTAAAAAATAATATACATAATATATAATAATTGAGGTTGTAAATAGATAGGCTCACAAACACATAAAGGAAGTAATCCGTATGGACGGTACAAATAAAATAGATCACAAATAAGACACTAGAAGGGAGGAGGGGAAACGGACGAGCGAAGCTGTGGGAGCCAACCTCCAAGGTAGAAGATAAGAAAATTGTAAATTTTTGTCCTCTTTATATTGTAGACATGGATATATCATGTAATTGATGAATGTAATAAAGGGAGAAAATGTTTAATAAAGTTTGAATTATAAAAAAATAGTATATATGGATCAACTCACATTTAGTAGAGGTAAAACAAGCATGGTATTGGTATCACAATGATGTGTTTCGGAGTCCGAACTGGCTGCGGGCTAGCTGTCCTTTGCGTTCCATGTCTTGTTCTGAGGCCGCTTTCCGAAGACGTTGTTTTACATCAGCTGGACGATCCTACTGCTGTCATCAAGGAACCCATATGGCTCAGGACTCGCAAACACGTCATTGTGATACCAATACCATGCTTGTTTTACCTCTACTAAATGTGAGTTGATCTATATATACTATTAAAGCGTTTTTTCAAAACTACTTCACCCAAAGGCGCCTCTCTACTTGTGTTTTCTTGGACGTACATGCCCCTGTCCTCCTCCGTGATTTCCATAGATGTTTTTCTCCTCAAGCCTGGTGGTCCTTTGAGGGGAAGGGGTCATTGAGGAGGTGGTACTGTCAGGGCTGGACTCAGCCCTTCCTTCTCTGCGCTGGCCGCTCAGCTGTTGGCTAATTGCCAGCTCCTATCTCTCCCTAGTGACTCACTTGTTGATGATATCTTGCTCGTCAGTCCTGTCTACTTAAGCTGTCCAGTCCAGATGATCTCTGCCTTCGCCTTGGTCACACCACTAGAGACGCTCTCCTGTGTTCCTGTTAAAGACCTGCTTGGCTGACATTCTTTCTGGCTCCAGATCCTGCTTGCTGTTCTACTACGCTGTTCTCTGGCTCCCTTATGTTTTGGCTTGCCTGACTATCCCTTCCGATTCCTGAACTCTGGCTATGTTTTGACTACGTTTACTCTATTTACCTTTTTTATTATTATTAAACAAGCGTGATTTAACTGTACTTCTGTCTCAGTCATGATTCCAATGCCCATCAATGCAGTGTCGCCAGTGCCCATCAGCGCAGCCTTGCCAGTGCCTATCAGCGCAGTCTTGTCAGTGCCCATCAGTGTAACCTTGCCAGTGTATGGGGAGAGGAGAGCTGCCGGTTTACACAGAGCAGGATCTCCCACTTATAGCAGTGTCACACTAAGTCTGTATGACACTGCTGCCGTGCCGCCTAGTCTTGCCCTGTATAGCCCTGAGTTCCTGGCCAAGCCCAGGCCTTGGGACTCGGGGGGCTAATAATTAATAATAAGTTAATAATACCAGAACCAGGGCTTTTCGGGGCCCACTCGGGGCTTTAGCCCTGGTCACCCCCCCCCCCCTGACGCCACTGCAGTCTCTCTCTCTTGTCCTTCTCTCTCTCCTGTCTTTCTTTCTATGTATCTCCCTCACCTCTCTCTCTCTTTTTTTCTCTCTTGTCCTTCTCTTCTTTTTCTGTCCTTTTCTCTCTCCTGTTTTTCTTTCTTCCCATGTGTCTCCCCCACCTCTCTCTCCTGTTCCCCTCTCATCATTCTCTGTTCTTCTCCCTCTCTCCTATCCTTCTCTCTTCTTTCTCTGTGTCCTTCTTTTGGTTTTCCTTTTCTCTCATCTCAAGTTTTTACTTTTTTCCCTCAGTGGACAGAATGGTTCCACACAAACAAGCACGTAAATCTCTTCTGCTTCCCATCAGCACATGTACTACAAAGCACATCAATAAGTCTTTATTCTGCTGGCTTTTCAAAGTAAAGAGACGTTAGACTGAAAGTAAACCATCTGAAGCACCGGCTGATAAAGCGGGAGAGACATTTGTGGATGCGGATTATAAAATCAATCTGTAAATGCCACTCACAGAATTGCTGGGAGAAGACTGGAAAATAGCCTTTTTAACGAAGGGACTGATATTGTCCAGTAATTATGTAATTCCTAACAAGCAGCTGTTATTCTTCCTGTTATTACTCCCGAACTCAGGGTGTTGTGCGTGGGTGGGGTGAAAATAATTGAAGACAGTGTTATTCTCAGCGACATCAAGGACTTGGGTTTCTCTGCTTCAGGAAATTTTTAGTGAATGGGGTCTTTTATGTTCAAATGTCTGTGCAAGGACCCCAAGACTTGGGTCATCAAATAAAGGAATCATTGAGTTGCAACCCTCTTAGATCCTTCATACAAGTATAAAATGGCTGATCTACAGGCTCTACCCAGAGGGAGCACAAATTGCATCTGTAGTGCACCCCCTAAGATGCTGCTGATGAACTTTCCCCAGGCACGCAGTGTTTTCTGAACTCTTACTGGCATGAATGAACAGTCTAGGGGTGTTTTTTTTTAGGGTTGTATTGAAACAATGAACTTGGATGGGGTGAAGGGAGCCTGGGATACCCCAGAACTGATAAACTGCACATTTTGTGGACTCTTCTCTAGCTAGCTGAGCTGTACAAAAATGTCCCAAATCATCTCTAATGCTGACAGGTAACTAGGACTTTCCTCAAAAGATCAAAAGCTGCACACAGTCACTAACTTCCAGGACCGGATCATTTACTCACAAGGCCACAGGATTACCGGTTGTCTCCTTCCGATATCCACTGGGCACTCTCCAGTGGGGGAGATATGAACTCAAACCACCATAGAACAGGTGGACACCTTTCCCCTAACTTCCTACTGGTCATTTCCAGTAATCTTCTCCAGACCCAAATGATCTCCAGGACTAGGCTTTGAACATAGGCACCCCAGCTAAAACTCCAGCTTGGACCTCCATGTCTTCTAGATGGTACTTATATCAATCCTGCCCTAGGGGCAGGGCCCCTACACAGGGGTTTCCTTTAGTAGGACTGGACCCAGGAACTCTGCACTGCTGCCTCAGGCCTCAGACTATTTATGGGCTGTCCTTCTGGGCACACCTCCCCAGGGATAGGCTGGATACCCATAAATATTCAGGCTGTTTACACTGTTCTTCCTCCTGCTATAATTCTAGAATTTTCTAGAATACAGGGAGAAGTAATCGGAGGAACAGCTTTTGAGGGACTGAGCAGGCCTGAACAATTATCCCCTACTCCACTGAATACAAAATGGCTAACTAAATCTACCTAACATCCTACACTACTCTAGGAGAGTGCTATACATCAAGTGAGGAGGCGCTGTGTAAGAACCTCTTTACCACATTCCCTTCTGATAAACAACATATTTTCAGAGATTTTTTAAACTGCAGTGGCCAGGCCCAGCTGCTGGCAACACCTGAACCATGTGATTGCTGACTACATCAGGTCCCGAGCTAAAGTAGAAACTCTTAGAAAGGAGGACACTGTGAACTGTTGGGTGTCTAGGCTGTATCACTGCCTAGAGCCTGCACAGTATGCGCTGGTGCTTTTGACTTGTCCTGCAGCTAATGTGCTGTCAGAGAGAGTCTTCAGTGCAACAGAAAATCTTGTTATGGATAGGTGAATTTGCCCATCACCTGACAGCGTGCACTGGCTCGCTTTCATTAAAATGAACCAGTCTTGTATTATACAATTTCTGCTGCTGATACTACAGACTAAACTTTTAAGTGTCATCTGGCCTAAAAAAAAAAAAAAAAAAAAAATGATATCTGGAGCCATTACCAGCTCCTGACACCCCTCCTGGCCTATTCCAGTGTTCTAGAAATGCAAAGATGCCACACAATGTTTCTTGAATTGCTTAACCTCACCTGAAAATTTTCTGTTTGCTACAGGGAATTCTGGGATGCGACTGCTCACATACTGTCTAACCACTGCATAATATTTTTGGCTACTGTCTCTTAGAAAGTATATTCTAATTTCTATTTCAAGATAAAACATGCCTCGTCCCTCCCTCTTATACTGTGGCCTAACCAAGCTGTTTATATATTATGCAGCCACTGTGCAATATTTTTTGTTTAGGTCTCTCAGAAAGTACACTCTAATTTCTATTTCAAGATAAAAACCTGTCTTGTCTCTAAGCCTCCGTACACACGGTCGGAAATTCCGACCACAAAATCCGTCGGATTTTTTTCCGACGGATTTTGTCTGACGCTGGTGTTGCATACATACGGTCGGACAAAGTTGTCGGAAAATCCGATCATTATGAACGTGGTGACGTTCGTTGCGTATGACGGAACTACGTAAAGGCTAGTAGCCAATAGCTTTGGTCTCGTAATTTGATCTGAGCATGCAGGGCACTTTGTCCGTCGGAATTCTCTACACGCGATCGGAAAAAGTCCGATCGGATTTTGTTGTCGGAAAATTTGAGAGCAGGATCTCAAATTTTTTCCGGCAGAAATTCAGACGGAAAAAGTCTGATGGAGCCCACACACGGGTGGATTTTCCGACAACATGGTCCGTTCGGACATTGTCCGTCGGAATTTCCGACCGTGTGTACGGGGCATAACTCTAAAAATGATGGCTTACAATTTACAGATGATGGTGAGTAGTGGGAGTATCCCACTACTCACCATCATCTGTAAATTGTATGGATGGTACTCCGTATGTGTGGTCGGGTGATACCACTTGTGATATTAATTATTTTCACTATGATACATGTACATGTGTGTTTTTGTCTTGGTTTCCCTTGTGGGAATCTTTTTATTATGTAAAAAATGTTGAATTAATACATTTTCTATTTAAAAAAAAAAAATATATATATATATATATATAATTAGCATTTTTCCATAATTGCCTTAAAAATCCCATTTAGAGGTATTCACAATTTCATATATACAGGGATGATGGCAATTTACATGTCAACTTGCATGAGTCTAACTATTTTCTAGACTCTAAATAACAGAGGAACTACTACCCCTCCTTCCTCATTATCACTTCAGCGCCCAGCTGGGATTTCTTTGATAAAAAGAACTAGGCAACGGCAGCAAATAATGACGGTTAAGTTTGTGAATTCAAAAGGAAACTGTAATGCCGCGTACACACGTACGGACTTTTCCCGGCGGACCTAAGTCCAGCGGACAATCCGCTGGACTTTCCAGCTGGGTACGCTGGACTAAAAAGCGAACGGACTTGACCACACACGATCACGCAAAAAGTCCGGCGGTTCACGCGATGACGTACAGCACGTACGACGGGACTAGAAAAAGGAAGCTCGAGATCCCAAACGACACCCTTTGGGCACCGTCAGCTGATCTCGTGTGTATCGCGTGTTAGTTGACGTTTGGTTAGAGACGATTCGCGCTTCTCAGACTTCTGCTTAATTCGTTCGCTTCTGCCGTTCAGTTTGTGCTTGTGAGGTTTGTATCTGGCTTTCAGTGCGTGTGGATCAGTTCCTACCTGTTCTCAGGCCGTTCTGGTCCGCTCGTTCCTGTTTTTCAGGTCGTTCTTCATAGGCCTTGCTGTTCTTCAGTGCGTTCTGTTAAGTTGTTTGTTTGATCAGCCGACCGTTTTGAAGCCATGGAGTGTGGACGTACTCGGGAACGAGTTCGTGCTGTGCAGGGGCTCGGTGTTGCGGTTAACACCTTGGCACGAGCCCAGTCCATGAACAGGGTGAGGAGGAGTTCATGGACCAAGAATTGGTTGCGCCAGCGTGACCAATTCTCGCATATGCCTTTGCTCCGTGAGATCCGTGAGAATAATCCTGATGATTTCAGGAATTATCTCCGGATGACGGACCCCATTTTTCACCGTCTGTTGGCTTCGCTGTCCCCTTATATTACCAGGCAGAATACCTGCATGCGGCAAGCCATCAGTGCGGAGCAGAGGCTACTCGCCACGTTGCGTTACTTGGCGACGGGGAGAAGCTTGCAGGACCTCAAGTTCACGACAGGCATCTCCCCCCAGGCTCTGGGGCTCATTATTCCAGAGACCTGTTCTGCCATTATCCACGTCCTGCAGGAGGAATACATTAAGGTAAGTCTTGTCTTTTAAAATTACCTATGTCTTGTATGTTTGCTAATGTAGTGCATCAATGTCATCATTAGCTAATTTCCATGATAGGACTATTCTATGAATGTCCCCTATTCCTTTTTTTTTTTTTTGTTGTTTTTTGTCTAGTATTTTATGGTTGACTTATCGAAATAGCTTTAAGAATGTATTATTTAGTGGGTCACATGCATATTTCCTTGCACCAACCTCCCCAGCATGGAAGCTTGGCCCCCTAAACACCCCTAGCCTAGTCACTTTCTTTGGTTAAAAATGTATATTACCAGCTCCATTGTACTGCTTTACTCACCCCCCCTTTCACCCCTTTCACCCCCCTTGACCCTCATTTTTAAATTGATTGCATGTGGTTTTGGTCAGCTTGTAATTAACCCACCCCCCCCACCCCCCCCCCCCCCCCACACCCCCTGATAATTAATTGCATGTGGTTTTGGTCAGCTTGTAATTAACACACACCCCGTTAATTAATAGCATGTGGTTTTGGTCAGCTTGTAATTAAACCCCCCCCACACCCCCTGATAATTAATTGCATGTGTTTTTTGGCAGCTTGTAATTAACCCCCCCCCCCCCCCCCACACACCCCGTTAATTAATTGCATGTGTATTGTGTGACCTTACAATTAATTACTCCACACCCACATCCCCATTATTATCTTCTCTGGGCCATCAGAGGGGTCATCAATCAGAGATTTGTCCCTTATCCTTAATCTTTTGGCTTTATTTCAAGGACTTACAAAATAAATACATATGTTCTTCCAAATTGTTTGTTAATTTGTTGCATTTAGTTAGGTGTTTTGCCTGGTTTTTAATTCGATTTGTATATTTGTGTTTGACTTCACAGTGTCCTTCCAAGCCACAGGAATGGCAGACTGTGGCTTCCCAGTTTGCTGCCCGTTGGGACTTTCCCAACTGCGGAGGGGCGATTGACGGGAAGCATGTGCGAATTGTGCCCCCACCCCATTCGGGGTCTTACTATTGGAATTATAAGGGGTTCCATAGTATAGTGTTGATGGCGGTGGTGTCGGCACAATATGACTTTCTTTATGTGGATGTGGGGAAAAACGGCCGGATGTCGGACGGAGGAGTCTTCAACCACACGGAGTTCGGTCATCGTCTCCAGACTGGTGGCCTGGAGCTGCCACCAGATGAAGATAATGTGGAGGGACTCCCCTTCGTTTTCATTGCCGACGAGGCGTTCGGTCTGGGTGACCATCTGATGAGGCCATTTCCCCAACGATCCCTCACCCCTGAGAGGAGGATTTTTAATTATCGGTTGGCCAGAGCAAGACGGGTTGTGGAAAATGCCTTTGGTATTATGGCCAACCGTTTCAGATTGCTCCTTACATCCCTACATCTGGCAGAGTACAAACTGAATACTATTATTCTTGCATGCTGTGTCATGCACAATTATTTACGCAAACATTCGGGAACATACTCCTTACCAATTGGCCCTGAGGCCGGAGTGGAAGGCAACATGACAGGGCTGGATAATCCCCGTCTTGGTTCGGCCCCACAATCAGCCCAGCAAGTGCGGGACCGTTATTTACATTATTTTAATGGTAGGGGGGCCATTGCAATGGCAGCAGACCCTTAAACCATCTTTTTGATTTACAAAGAATAAATACAGTTATTGATGTTTGAAATATTGGTATTTTCGTATGGTTTTGCTTTTAATTTTGCCTGTTTTATATGTTGTCCTAGTGCACATCTTAATAGTGGCAAACTTGTTTTGCGTTTAGTAAATAAGCCCCTTTGTCAATGAACCACAACATGTTTTGGTCAAACTGGTAGTATTTAAAAAGAAGAAGCCACACATTGTTTAATTTGTGCAAACATTATTTTTTTTTATTCTAGTGCACATCCAAACCTTTTTTATGTTTTTATTTTATTTTTTATTTTTTTTCAACAACATTTTACTTTTTTTTTTTTTTATGTTATATTTTTTAATTTTTTTGTTCTTTTTCTCACAACATATTTTTTTTATTTTTGTGATTGATTTTTTTAAACAAACATAAAAACATGTTTTAAAATGGTAAAAAATTTAGGCTTAGCATTAGAAAATATTTACACAATGTAAAAGCCCAGAACTTACAAAGTTCAACAGGTAACCCATGAACAGTAGAAGCCAAATTTAGAATATGCACACTAATTTAACTTGAAAATGGGTAATGTCAACATGTGCTATGTTCCATCATGGGGAATCAATGGACGTGTTTTGTGTGTGAAACCCCTTCCCTCTCACCTACTAGCATTAGGGGTTGCAAACACAAAATGCGTCCATTGAGATCCCCTGATGGCACATAGCACATGTTGACACACCGTGTGCATATTAAAAATTTGGCCTCTAAAATTTGTAAAACAGCGCATCAAAAGGGGAATAAAGGACATGATTGATGTTAAGAAATGGAAAAGGGGTCTTTAGATTCTCCCCAAAACATCAATCATGTCCTTCATTCCCTGCTGCATGGTGGCCATCTCCTTCTGCATATTTTCCAGCTGCAGATTCCAGGCCATGATCTGGCCAATAAGCCTGTGGGCACTGTCTGTGGAAAATGGCTCCGCAGCTTGTCCTTCCACAAACAGATCAGCATCACCTAAAAGTTGGGTAGATAAAACACAAGAAAAAAAGTGTCAAAAACATGCAGACCTTAATTTATTAGCTCAATCTGTGTTCTGAGACACTCACTTGGTGGGGTGCAGATTTGATCCACTTCAACCACCTGTTCCGCCACATCCACGCGTGGGCTTGGGCTAACTGCCCAATTAGTCTGGTGAGGCCGGGAGGTCCTCGTAGGTTCGGACTGACGTCTGAGTCTTTTGCCCCCTATGGTAATGGAACACAAAAAGGTACACTTTTAATCACACTGATATTTGAGTGCCAAAATAGGATTATTAAACATTGTTTAAAAATGTTGTCCAATTATTAGCAGTTTGTTAGAAGATCCTACTTGAAGACAGAATTGAAATGTCTATCTAATGAAACTCCAATACTTAAACCGCCCTTCAACCCTAAATTTGAACTTCCGCTCATTGGATCCCTGCACCCCTGTGGTGTCTTATTTGGAACCTTTTAGGGGTGAGGGGTTGCAGATACCTGTGTAAGGCAGGTATTTGCACACACATCCGGCCATAGACTCCCACAGAAGTATACGCCACATCCCGTCCCACCGTGCTGTCTGCTGGGACACACAGGGGTCCCCGAGCTCGCGCGGACCAGTCCTATTGCATTGCGCAACTGGCGCATGCCCAATAGTGACCCGGGAAGTGAAGCCGCAAACATTAATTTCATGATTGCAAGATCAGAGATTGTAGCTGCACCATCCAAGGGACAGGTGAGTGTACTTCTTTGAAAAGTCACCACCTACAGTATTTGTAGATGATGAGCATTTTTCGGGAATTGTGAGCATGACACCCTGCTTAACATATTTATCCCCCCCCCCAAAACAGCTTCTGGAGTCCCTGTGTAAGTTACCCCTAAAACCCTTACTACAGCAGTAATTGTATAGATAGTGACAATAATAAACAACCTTACAACTCCAACAACCCAAAGCCAGGTAAACTCAATAAACGTTATGAAGACAAACTGAACTTTCATCAAATCTGCGCAAGTTTCACGTACGAGTGCTAATAACATCTGCGCAAGTTTCACGTACGAATGCTAATAACATCTGCGCAAGTTTCACGTACGAATGCTAATAACATCTGCGCAAGTTTCACGTACGAGTGCTAATAACATCTGCGCAAGTTTCACGTACGAGTGCTAATAACATCTGCGCAAGTTTCACGTACGAGTGCTAATAACATCTGCGCAAGTTTCACGTACGAATGCTAATAACATCTGCGCAAGTTTCACGTACGAATGCTAATAACATCTGCGCAAGTTTCACGTACGAGTGCTAATAACATCTGCGCAAGTTTCACGTACGAGTGCTAATAACATCTGCGCAAGTTTCACGTACGAATGCTAATAACATCTGCGCAAGTTTCACGTACGAATGCTAATAACATCTGCGCAAGTTTCACGTACGAGTGCTAATAACATCTGCGCAAGTTTCACGTACGAATGCTAATAACATCTGCGCAAGTTTCACGTACGAGTGCTAATAACATCTGCGCAAGTTTCACGTACGAGTGCTAATAACATCTGCGCAAGTTTCACATACGAATGCTAATAACATCTGCGCAAGTTTCACGTACGAATGCTAATAACATCTGCGCAAGATTAGACATATCAAGTATAACCATAGTAGCGCACGTGCTTGACTTACTTTTTTTGATGGCTTTTCGAATTCTCCTGTACTGATCGTGCTCCCTGGATTTGATGTCGGACCATCGCTTGCGCAGTTGATCCTTGCCCCTTCGTACGCCGAATTTCTGCTCCAGGGTGCTGACGATTGTAGTGAGAATCTTGTCCTTGCGCAAGTTGGGTCGAGGGTAGGGGCCATTTTCCCCGTCGTAATCTTCCCTTTGGAGGATGTCCACCATCTCCACCATCTCTTCAAAGGCCATATTGGTGGCCTTATATCTGCTGCTGGATGCAGATGTGTTCGCTTCTTGGCTTTCCTCCGCGCTACTGGCTGAGAATGTGTCCGCCATCTTCATGAATTTATTCACCCACAATGCAACGAGGGGAAGCGGGGCGGGGAATACTCGTCAGGAGGAACGTCATGGGCGGGCGACGCGGAGGACGCAGGCGGACTTCGACGCGTGCGCAGTGTATATAAGGCTGTTTGAGGGCCCCACGTGTTCCCGAACGGAAGTAGCGAGCGCTCTGTACGAAGGTAAGTGTTTTCTAGGATGCATTACTGTGGTTTATTGGGTTTTGGGCCTGCATTTTTTAAGGATATGTGTGTGTTGCTGCCTGTGTGTAGGGGTTGCTGCCTGTGTGGATGTGTTGCTGCCTGTGTGGGTGTGTTGCTGCCTGTGTGTAGGGGTTGCTGCCTGTGTGGATGTGTTGCTGCCTGTGTGTAGGTGTTGCTGCCTGTGTGTAGGGGTTGCTGCCTGTGTGGGTGTGTTGCTGCCTGTGTGTAGGGGTTGCTGCCTGTGTGGATGTGTTGCTGCCTGTGTGTAGGTGTTGCTGCCTGTGTGTAGGTGTTGCTGCCTGTGTGTAGGGGTTGCTGCCTGTGTGGATGTGTTGCTGCCTGTGTGGGTGTGTTGCTGCCTGTGTGGATGTGTTGCTGCCTGTGTGGGTGTGTTGCTGCCTGTGTGTGGGTGTGTTGTGTAATGTTTGGTTTGAAAAACTGGATGTGCGTTTTTAGTAACATTTGTGTTTTTGGTCTTTTGTATTGCCATTACTAACAAAACAGAAACAAACATGGCAGCAGCCCAGTGGAATCCATTCAAGGACCAGCAGTTCATGTCCGAATTCATTGCGCTCTACAGAAAAAATACCAACCTGTGGCAGCTCAAGAACCCTTTATATGGCAATAGGGATGTCCGGAAGGCAACACTGGGGCCACTTGTGGATTTTGTGAAGACTCAAGTCCCCAACGCAGACACCAAGTTTGTTGAAGCCAGAATTTCAAGTTTAAGGCACATGTACAAGCGGGAGCGCAAGAAGATTGAGGAATCAGTCAGATCAGGAGCAGCAGCAGAGATGGTTTATGTACCGAAGCTGTGGTACTACAACCAACTGGCTTTTCTAGGTGACCAGATGGAACCCAGGCAATCACTGTCCACTCTTCCCTCCACCCTTCCCTCCACTCTTCCCTCCACTCTTCCCTCCACCCCAGCTGAGGCTTCCACGGAAGGAGAAGACCCCTCCACCTTGGAGCAGGCTGATGCGCCCAGCTGGAGCCAGGTATATATTTAGTATCCCAAATTGTGATTGTGTGAATATTAATGCTGTAAACGTTAAAATGTGAAACAATTAACACCCTGAACTCAGAATTGTGAAAAAAGCTGCCAAAAATTGCGCAAACTTCGAAAAAGTGTGGGTGCAACATATCGATACATATATAGTGTATACATACATCCAGTAGTGGCAAAAAATGCCTTATACAACATTGGTGATCTGCTTGGAAAATGCAGGGGTCCAAATGATAGCCTTTTGGATCTTTTTTAAAAATTATCTGCTCCTTCATAAGTTTACAATTGGATGATTGAGGAATATTAAACCAAAAACCAGGTGTTTGATTTTTGTTTTTATTTGCACACAGGATGAGCTGACCCAGGATGATGCCGGGACAAGTGGTATGGAGGAGGAGGAGGACATGACCAGCGAGAGCCAGGAGGTGGCTGGGCCCAGCACGAGCCAGAGTGACAGCCAGACTGTCTTAAGAAGTCTACCTCCACCCCTGCCCTTACCCCCAAGAAGGCCCAGGAGGATGACCATTGTTGAGGAGGAATCACTCCAACTTATTAGGAAGGCGAGTGCGATTCTCGACAAACCCCCCATTCCAGAAGAGGCCTATGCCACCTACTTGGCCAGCAGGTTGCTGGAAATGGAGAAGGGCCAACGGCACCTGTGTGAGGGCCTCATTTTTGAGGCTATTAAGGGGGGTTTGAGGGGTCAATTACGAGAATCAACCCGCCTGACACATGAAGGCCCGACACCAACTTCTCCTCCTCCTCCTCCTCCTCTTCCTTCTTCTCCTCCTCCTCCTCCTCCTCCTCCTACCACAAGTCAGCCTCCAAGGAAGCGTGCAGGGAAGACTGCAGGGAAGAGTGCAGGGCAGCGTGGTGGGAAGAGTCGGAAGTGATTGCCTGGCTTCAGTCTGGTCTCACAGAAGACACAGGCTGTTGTAGTGCCACAGCTTGGGGACATAGATGTCATCTGCTGCTGTTCCTGGTCTGTCTGATTCCTGGTCAATCTTCTTGTGCTCCCTATATTGGATGAAATGTGCCCAAGCTTAATTTTTGGCTTCACAAACTTGATGTCTGCCGTTGGGGCAAAAAGTCTTCTCAAAATCGCAAAGTGGCTCCAGTGTTGCCTTCCTATTTTGTTTTGCCTTGTTTGTTTAAACCAGAATAAATGGTAATTTTTTTTTCTGAAAAAAATGATATACGTGCTTGTTATTCAAAAACATAGTTTCTTTAGGAGTAGGCAGGTACATGTCTAAACATTCATTTGACAATACAAGTGTAAAGTGCAACTTCAATGGAACTGCAAGTGCAGTCGCTGGAAAGGTGAGGGTTAAGATCTGAATTAAGGGCAAGCTCTGCTGACTCCACAATTGTATCATGTGTAGGGATGAGCCGAACACCCCCGGGTTCGGTTCGCACCAGAACCTTCGAACGGACCGAAAGTTCGCGCGAATTTTCGAACCCTATACGTTATAATGGACGCGAACGTTCGAAATCAAAAGTGCTAATTACAACGGCCAATATGCATGTTAATGTCATAAAACAGGTTTGGGGACCCGGGTCCTGCCCCAGGGGACATATATCAATGCAAAAAGAACTTTTAAAAACTAACGTTTTTTCGGGAGCAGTCATTTTAATGATGCATAAAGTGAAAAAAAAAAGTGAAATTTTCCTTTAAATATGGTCCCTGGGGGGTGTCTAAAGTATGCCTGTGAAGTGGCATGTGTTTCCCGTGTTTAGAACTGTCCTTGCACAAAATGACATTTGTAAAGGAAAAAAAGAAGCCATTTAAAACCACTTGCGGCTTTAGGTTGGTTCTTAAGTAGAATCTGAACAGGTACATTATGAAGTGTAGCTCCATCCCCAAAAAATCTATTTTTAAGCTTTTTGGAGAACATAGGTAGGGGTTATCACCCCTGTAACATTTGCTGTCTTTGCACATCTGTTCAGAACATGTCACCTCACTTTCCGTCCCAATGACAAATGTTTTTGGAAAAAGTGGGGTTTTAATTGAAACAAGGATTGGTGATAAAGTATCAGTAGAGAGGAGATACCTTTTTCCCAAATTAAATCTAACAGGATAGAATTTCCCTTCCTAGGGGTAGATTTCCTCTCACTTCCTGTTTTCTCTTTCCATTTGCAAGTAGGAGTCGTTTGTAAGTTGGATGTTTGAAAGTAGGGGCCTGGCGTATATACTCTGCAGAAATTTGCCCTATTAGATGTTGGTGTAGCCACAAGACTGGTGGGCACAGGAATGGGCCCTGCTGTGAGTTAATAGATCAAGATTTATAATTGCATGCACCTGTTGAACAGGGCAGAAAAATTGGGGGTGGTGGTGGTGGTGGTGGACGGTGTTGCCACAAGACTGTAAGCTCTCACAGTTACTCTTGGTGGGCGCAGGAATGGGCCCTGCTGTGAGTTATTAGATCAAGATTTGTAATTGCAAGCACCTGATGAACAGGGCAGAAAATTTGGGCCTTTGGCGGTGGTGGTGGACGGTGTTGCCACAAGACTGTAAGCTCTCACAGTTACTCTTGGTGGGCGCAGGAATGGGCCCTGCTGTGAGTTATTAGATCAAGATTTGTAATTGCAAGCACCTGATGAACAGGGCAGAAAAATTGGGCCTTTGGCGGTGGTGGTGGACGGTGTTGCCACAAGACTGTAGGCCCTCATAGTTACTCTTGGTGGGCGCAGGAATGGGCCCTGCTGTGAGTTATTAGATCAAGATTTGTAATTGCAAGCACCTGATGAACAGGGCAGAAAAATTGGGCCTTTGGCGGTGGTGGTGGACGGTGTTGCCACAAGACTGTAGGCCCTCATAGTTACTCTTGGTGGGCGCAGGAATGGGCCCTGCTGTGAACTATTAGATCAAGATTTGTAATTACCCGCTCCTGTTAAACAGGGGCTGAAAAATTGTGCCTTAGGCACTGGTGCTGGTGCCACAACACTGCAACCCCTCACAGATACTGTACTTGGAGCACAGCAGTCACACGTGTTGCGAAGCATTTTTTTAAAAAATTGTAAGTACACGCCCCTGTTAAACAGGGGCTGAAAAATTGTGCCTTAGGCACTGGTGCTGGTGCCACAACACTGCAACCCCTCACAGATACTGTACTTGGAGCACAGCAGTCACACGTGTTGCGAAGCATTTTTTTTAAAAAATTGTAAGTACACGCCCCTGTTAAACAGGGGCTGAAAAATTGTGCCTTAGGCACTGGTGCTGGTGCCACAACACTGCAACCCCTCACAGATACTGTACTTGGAGCACAGCAGTCACACGTGTTGCGAAGCATTTTTTTATAAAAATTGTATGTACACGCCCCTGTTAAACAGGGGCTGAAAAATTGTGCCTTAGGCACTGGTGCTGGTGCCACACAACACTGCAACCCCTCACAGATACTGTACTTGGAGCACAGCAGTCACACGTGTTGTGAAGCATTTTTTTTATAAAAATTGTATGTACACGCCCCTGTTAAACAGGGGCTGAAAAATTGTGCCTTAGGCACTGGTGTGGTGGCATGGATCATTGAGGAGGAGGAAGAGGATAGTCAGTGAACATAAGAGGACAGTCACTCAGCATCAGCATAGGCAGTCTTGAAGGGATGTAACATTAAAAATTATTCGGTTATATCCGCCTCAGGTGCCTGGTAGCTGGTGGTGATCCAAGACTGATTCATTTTGATGAAGGTCAGTCGATCAACCGAGGCGGTGGACAGGCGCACCCTATGATCGGTGACAAATTCTCCAGCAGCACTGAATGTGCGTTCGGAAAGAACGCTGGAGGCAGGACAGGCCAGTAGCTCAATTGCATACTGTGCAAGCTCTGGCCAGTGATCCATCCTCAGGACCCAGTAAGCCAGAGGATTTTCGGTGGGAAAGGTGTCCAAGTCTGACCTTGCCCCAAGGTATTCCTGCACCATGTATATCAGACGCTGGCGATGGTTGCTGGAACCGATCATACCTTGGGGCTGCGGACTAAAAAATTGTCTGAACGCATCGGTCAGACGTCCACCTTCCCCACCGCTCCTTCTGCTACTGACCGAAGCCTCAGCAACTCGTCGCCCAGGACCAGGAGTTTGTAACCTCCCAGTTTCTGGGAACGCGTTGCACAGACCTTTCTGCAAGGCCTCCCTGAGATGTCTCATCCTCTGCTCCCTCTGCGACGGCAAGATAAGGTCCGCAACCTTACCCTTGTACCGCGGATCAAGGAGAGTGGCCAGCCAGTAATGGTCCCTCTCCTTGATCCGAAGAACACGAGGATCCTTCCGCAGGCTTTGCAGGATCAGGGAGGCCATGCAGCGTAGGTTAGCTGAGGCATTCGGTCCGGAGTCTTCTGGGTCACTGAGGATGACATGATCGCCAGCCACCTCCTCCCAGCCACGTACAAGTCCACTGGTTTGTTGGGACTGTACATCATCCCTAAAAGACTGCTGATGCTGAGTGCCAGGCTCCACCTCCATGCTCACACAATCCTCCTCCTCCTCCTCCTCATCCTCTTCCTGTGTGATGGGTGGGACAGAAGGAACACTGTCCGGATAAAGGGGGCCTTGAGAGGCAAGGAAGTCCTCCTCTTCCTGCCTCTGTTCTGCCTCAAGTGCCCTGTCCATTATCCCACGCAGCGTATGCTCCAACAGGTGGACAAGAGGGACAGTGTCACTGATGCATGCACTGTCACTGCTCACCATCCTCGTGGCCTCCTCAAATGGTGAGAGGACAGTGCATGCATCCCTGATCATTCTCCACTGACGTGGGGAAAAAAAAACCAAGCTCCCCTGACCCTGTCCTGGTGCCGTAGTCGCAAAGGTACTCATTGATGGCCCTCTGCTGCGTGTGCAGTCGCTGCAGCATGGCCAACATTGAGTTCCACCTGGTGGGCATGTCACATATTAGGCGGTTCTTGGGCAGGTTCAGCTCCTTTTGCAGCTCAGTCAGCCGAGCACTGGCATTATAAGATCGGCGGAAATGCACACAGACTTTCCTGGCCTGCCTCAGGACATCCTGTAAGCCTGGGAACCTGCCCAAGAACCGCTGCACCACCAGGTTGAGGACGTGAGCCATGCAGGGCACATGGGTGAGCTGCCCCTGTCGCAGGGCGGAGAGGAGGTTGGTGCCATTGTCAGAAACGACCATTCCTGGCTTAAGCTGACGTGGCGTCAACCACCTCTCGGCCTGCCCCTGCAGAGCTGCCAGAACCTCTGGCCCAGTGTGGCTCCTGTCCCCCAAACACACCAGCGCAAGCACGGCATGGCATCTTTTTGCCTGCGTACTTGCGTAGCCCCTTGTACGCCTACGGAGCACCGCTGGTTTCAAGGACAGAGCACTGGAGGAAGAAGAAGAGGAGGGGTGGAGGAGAGAGGTGTGTCACAACCAGTAGCAGTAGTAGCGTTTTGGAGGCGTGGTGGCGGAACAACCTCCAACACTACTGCACCTTGTCCTGCATCCCTCCCAGCTGCCAATAGAGTGACCCAATGGGCCGTGAAAGAAAGGTACCGTCCCTGTCCATGCCTGCTGGACCATGAGTCAGCGGTAATATGCACCTTACCGCTGACCGCCCTGTCCAGCGAGGCATGGACATTGCCTTCCACATGCCGGTAGAGAGACGGAATCGCCTTCCGTGAGAAAAAGTGGCGTTTGGGAACCTGCCACTGAGGAACCGCACATTGAACAAACTCACGGAAGGGGGCCGAGTCTACCAACTGAAAAGGCAGCAGTTGAAGTGCTAGCAATTTAGCCAAGCTAGCATTCAACCGCTGGGCATGTGGATGGCTGGGAGTGTACTTCTTTCTACGGTCCAGCAGCTGGGGCAGGGAAATTTGCCTGCTGCAATCGGACGTCGGTGTACTGCAAGTACTTGGTTGTGACACACCTAATTCTACACCTTCAGTCCTCTCAGAGCAGCTTTCAGAGAGGACTGAAGGTGTAGTGGGGATGGAGATCCCAGCTGATGAGGAGCAAGGAGAGGTCCGCTTAGTTCTTTGGTGTGGGTCTTTTATGTGTGCCTGCCAACGAGCTGCATGGCAGGTCGACATATGTCTGGTCATGCTTGTGGTGCCCGAGCGGCTGATGTTTTGGCCACGCGAGATTCGCTTGAGACAAATATTGCAAATAGCAGTGGTGCGATCTGATGCACTCGTCTCAAAAAAGGCCCACACCAAAGAACTTTTCTGATAACGTGCAGAGGCAGCGCCCTGCACAGGCGGAGCTCTGCGGTGTTGTACAGTTGCTGTGCTGGCCTCTACCTGGCCTCCAGGGGGCATCCTGCCTCGTTGGACATGTGACGCCGCATCCTCCTCCTCCTCGTCCTCCTCCTCATCCTCTCTCCCTTCAGGCACCCACGTGGAGTCAGTGACCTCATCATCCCCTCCCTCTTCACCACTAGAGCAAACCTGGCAGTAAGCTGCAGCTGGTGGAACAGTACTGCCAGATTCCTCAAGCTGGGTATCATCATCCGAGCCTTCGAATCGTTGGGCATCCTCCTGGAGCATGTACCCAACACTGTGCTCAAAGAGTTCGGGGGACTCCTCAGGAGGACATGGTGGGTCTAGGGAAGGGGTGGCTGATGATGCCATTGAGTACGCGTTGGCAGCTGCTCTGCCAGTACCCTGAGCCTGGGTGAGAGAGGATGAGGAGGATGAGGAGGGCTTGGTCATCCATTCTACCAAGCCTTCAGCATGATGCGGCTCCACATGTCCAGCTGCCGAAAACAAAGACGCGCGTGTCCCATGGCCACGTGCTGATGACGATGCACGACCACGTCCACGGCCACGGCCACGTCCACTAGAAACAGAGCCTGCCTGCCCTGTGTTCTTGGCTCTGCACGCTCTGCCTCCCCTTGGCGGTCTTCCAGCCATTGTAGTCGGTAGTCCTGTGGGTGCTGCTGAGAAGAAAATATAGGAGCTCTGTGTGATGCCACTAACACACTAGAAGTCCTATGGGTGCTTCTGCAAAGAAAATAGAGGAGCTCTGTGTGATGCCACTAACACACTAGAAGTCCTGTGGGTGCTGCTGAGAAGACAATATAGGAGCTCTGTGTGATGCCACTAACACACTAGAAGTCCTATGGGTGCTTCTGCAAAGAAAATAGAGGAGCTCTGTGTGATGCCACTAACACACTAGAAGTCCTGTGGGTGCTGCTGAGAAGAAAATATAGGAGCTCTGTGTGATGCCACTAACACACTAGAAGTCCTATGGGTGCTTCTGCAAAGAAAATAGAGGAGCTCTGTGTGATGCCACTAACACACTAGAAGTCCTGTGGGTGCTGCTGAGAAGAAAATATAGGAGCTCTGTGTGATGCCACTAACACACTAAAAGTCCTATGGGTGCTTCTGCAAAGAAAATAGAGGAGCTCTGTGTGATGCCACTAACACACTAGAAGTCCTGTGGGTGCTGCTGAGAAGAAAATATAGGAGCTCTGTGTGATGCCACTAACACACTAGAAGTCCTATGGGTGCTTCTGCAAAGAAAATAGAGGAGCTCTGTGTGATGCCACTAACACACTAGAAGTCCTGTGGGTGCTGCTGAGAAGAAAATATAGGAGCTCTGTGTGATGCCACTAACACACTAGAAGTCCTATGGGTGCTTCTGCAAAGAAAATAGAGGATCTCTGTGTGATGGGACTAACACACTTCAAGTCCTATAGGTGCTTCTGGGAAGAAAATATAGGTCTGTGTGATGGGACTAACACACTTCAAGTCCTATAGGTGCTTCTGGGAACAAAATATATGATCTCTGTGTGATGGGACTAACACACTTAAAGTCCTATAGGTGCTTCTGGGAAGAAAATGTAGGTCTGTGTGATGGGACTAACACACTTCAAGTCCTATAGGTGCTTCTGGGAACAAAATATAGGTCTGTGTGATGGGACTAACACACTTCAAGTCCTATAGGTGCCTCTGGGAACAAAATATATGATCTCTGTGTGATGGGACTAACACACTTCAAGTCCTATAGGTGCTTCTGGGAAGAAAATGTAGGTCTGTGTGATGGGACTAACACACTTCAAGTCCTATAGGTGCTTCTGGGAACAAAATATATGATCTCTGTGTGATGGGACTAACACACTTCAAGTCCTATAGGTGCTTCTGGGAAGAAAATGTAGGTCTGTGTGATGGGACTAACACACTTCAAGTCCTATAGGTGCTTCTGGGAACAAAATATATGATCTCTGTGTGATGGGACTAACACACTTCAAGTCCTACAGGTGCTTCTGGGAAGAAAATATAGGTCTGTGTGATGGGACTAACACACTTCAAGTCCTATAGGTGCTTCTGAGCTGTAATTGGCTACAGGCGTCCTGCCTGTAGCCAATTATGGCTCTTCGAGTTTCCGGCGCTGTGATTGGCCAAGCATGCGGGGTCACAGTGCATGCTTGGCCAATCATCAGCCAGCAATGCACTGCGCCGGCCACGCCGGCCGCAATGCATTGCGGGGCCGCTCGCATCACACGAATGTGATGCGAACGGCCCAAATAGTTCTGGGCTCGCCGATCGAGCGAACGCCCGGTGCTCGATGCGAACATGGGTTCGCATCGAGCACCGGGCCCATCCCTAATCATGTGTAATAACAAATCCTTTTGATAACCAACAAATAATAAAATATATCTAAATAGAGATATATGTACATATATATATATATATATATATATATATATATATAAATAGAGATATATATATATATATATATATATATATATATATATATAAATAGAGATATATATATATATATATATATCTATCTATCTATCTATCTATCTATCTATCTATCTATCTATATATATATATATATATATATATATATATATATATATATATATATATATATATATATATATATATATATATACACGTACACGTATATATCTATATATCTATATATATAAATATATATATATATGTATATATAGATATATCTTTTTTTGGGTTTATTGAGAAATATAGATATAGTTTTCATTTGGTGATTTGGATATATATATATATCTATATCTATATCTATATATATATATATATATATCTATATCTATATATATATATATATATATATATATATAGAGAGAGATAAAGATAAATATATATATATATATATATATATATATACAAATATATAACTTCACTAAAGAATGCTGAAGAAAAAACGTTCGGGAGTACTCTGCGTGAATATACAAGCAGCAAGGGAAAATCATTCTTCAAGTACGATAACATACAAATCCCGCTGTCAGAAGAAAAAAAAAAAAAAAATCTGCAGCGTGACGATTGTGCGACCTTCAAAACGAAGGCTAGTTTTACCAGACCGAGCGAGTCCGTGACATACTAGCTACTGAGCATGCGTCCTTTTTGGTACGCCGGACCATACTACACACGGCCGGATTAAATACCACTTGGCAGTCCAGCGGATAATTTGAAAACAAAACTTGAAACTTTAGTCCGCCGTACTTTGGCCAAAAAAAGTCCGCCGGCGCCCACACACGAGGGGATTATCCGCTGGACTTCGGTCCAGCGGATAATCCCGCGGGATAGTCCCTTCGTGTGTACGCGGCATAAGAAGTCGAATGGTGGACCTATATCTGGTCACTAGGCTTTTCTTATAGGAGATAGTCATAATTTGCACTATTACTCTGAGGAAAATACATCATCACTAATAACTGAGCTGCATAAATTATTAGCAGTTCTACCTCAGGAAAGACAATGTACTGTGTGGCTGATCTTTTTCAACACTGCCCTCCTCATGGAAATCTTCTCATCAGCCTGAGCCTGTGTCCAGTTAACATAAATGTAGGCACCCTCAGTCTACAGTAGGAAATCTTAATTTTTAGCTCCTCTACAGGCAAAGGAGCTGTGGTTAATTGTTGTGCTGGTCAGAGCTTTAAGAGCTGAGTCTCTGTTCCTTCCCCGTGGCTTCTGGAACTGCTGCTTAGAGGGCGAAGGAGCAGGAATTAGGCCTGAATATTTATGGAGTCTCCTCCAATCCCTGGGTGGGGACAGCCCAGAAGGTAGAGAGATAGGCCATAAATATTCTGGAGCTGCGCTGAATAAGTGACCACACAAAATAATACCAAACCTGGTATGAAGTGTGACTAATAAAAAATACTTTGGCATAGTAGAGCGCTGAACTACCATACCACAACTGCATGTAATGCAAGTGGTTGCAGCGTAGTTGCCCTATGCACTTGAACCAGTTGCGTGCAGCGGTGGTACCACTTTCCGAATGCAACATGCCCTTTAATTTATGCATATGTAGCACAGACCCCCTAAGGAGCTGCTGGTAATTGATTGGGCCTGTACTCTGCTTTTCCACCCCAATGAATTGGCTCAACTCACTTGGCACAGCTGTGTAACAGGGTTGGTGAAAAAAACACAATAACCAGGAACAACCCAACAATAGCAGCATACATATATTGTACCTCTATTATTACCTGGGTATCTGTTGCTCCACCAGCTATGAGAATAAACAAGCCTCACGCCAATTATACCTTAACCAGACTGTAAGTCTACTAAAAGCTTGTCTAAAACAGTAATGACAATAACAATTTTGGTATACAGACTTATCACAATAATGAACTAAGTGTATGTAAATAATTATCACTCAAGGATTACTTAAATGACTCCTGCGGGCACGTCTCCAAGTGGGACTAATGCTCAGGGTGATAAGACCTTGACACTGGGCACTTTCCCACTTCCAGTAGGGCCGTGCAGACACGCTAAACCCGCAGCACACTATGCAATGTTATTAAAACAATACAACACAGTATAATTGATCAAGAGAGCTCCCCCTGCGGTGTAATGCAGTAATTTGCATGTAGCAGAAACACAAGGCCTTACAGTGAGTGGTATAGTCTCTTGTCTTCTTTCTTTAGCTAGCCATTATACTGCAGTATTTGTATTCCGGAGGGTTAGCAGATGGTAAAGTAACATAAAGTAGTGGATAACAGCAACTCCAGTTATGCAACAGACTTATAACTTCCTTCTGTGGGAATACACCCGGACCGTCAGTCAATATCTAGTGGAGTACAGGCTTTAAGGCCTGGCGAACACAGTCTAATTAAATTAGACTGTTTCCTGGAATTGCAGGTTTCAGCAGCACTGTGAAACTAGTCTATTCCGTGTTAATTGCTTTATATAAATTCTGGGCAACAGCCCTCTCACCACACCAGGCCCGGACAATGGTACTGCTGTGTCTCTGTGATCTCAGTCCTGATTCCAGGGACTCCGACACACCGTACCACTCCGTCAGATGAACGATGGTTCTTGTCAGGCTCCTTTAGGCTTCCTGGATCCTCCGATCCGGTCACACGCTGTTCCAGCACTCTGTGTCCAACACCTCTCCAGTGGCATCCACTTTGTTCCGCGCCAAACAGGCCGCGCTCTTCGGAACACTCCCACACAGGTCCCTGCAGGCAGGTCACACGTCCCAGCAAGCAGAGAAGCAAGCATGGCCATGCTGGGCCTTTTATTTCCCTACCCAGCATGCCGTTCTTCCACTTGACCTCATGGGTAGGTAAGTGAGGCACTGTGGGTAAGTCTTTTTCAGATAAAACTTTAAGTCACTTCCTATATATGCTTTACAGCATGTTCTGATGTGTAAACAGACAAAGTCACTAGCATAAATGTTCTGGCCACTAGAGGGAACCAAATACTAATCTAATAGCATTACATTATTATATTGCATTAGATGGCAAAAATCCCAGCGCTACTTACAACCCTGTGCACTGCATTGCTGTGTTTAGGTGGACAGCCAGAGCGGGGACTGGGGAGGTGGCAAAATTGTGGCTTAACTGCTTGCTTTTTTTCAGCCCCCTTGGGCTGCCCATGTGAACTAGCCCTAACTGCCATATTTTCTGGACAGCCTGGTTTGTTAAAAAAAAGTTAATAAATACGGTTACTGGCCAGATCAACAGTATAAAATACATTTTTAAAGAAAAGAAAACGAAAGCAGCCGAATGACGGTGGGTGGCATGCTCTGTGATCGCAGTGTCCGGCTCGTCACAGATTGAGGTAAAGAGCCAATTAGTGGCTCTTTACTATGTGATCAGCTGTGTCCAATCACAGCTCATTACGGATATATATAGAAGCCGGTTATCGGCGCACCTTTCCTCATGCTGACAGCATAAGAAGAGGGGAAGAAAGCTGATAACCGGCTTCTCTAAAAGTGCCCTGATTATCAGTGCAGTCCAATGTGTGCCCACCAGTGCTGCCAATGTGTGCCCACCAGTTCTGCAATTAGTGACCACCAGTGCTACCAATCAGTGCCTCCTTGTCAGTGTCACCTATCAGTGCCACCTATCAGTGCACATCAGTGCCGCCTATCAGTGCCCATCAGTGCTGCATATCAGTGCACATCAGTGCCACCTATCAGTGCAGCCTCAGTGCCCACCAGTGCTACCAATCAGTGTCTCCTCATCAGTGTCGCCTATCAGTGCCCATCAGTGTCGCCTATCAGTGCCGCCTATCAGTGCAGCCTCAGTTCCCACAAGTGTTACCAATCAGTGCCTCCTCATCAGTGCCACCTATCAGTGCACATCAGTGAAATGAAAATGAAAAGACAATGAAAAAAATTGGGTCTTTTTTTTCCGTTTATTTAGCACAAAATAAAAAACCCCAGCAGTGATTAAATACCACTAAAAGAAAAACTCTATTTGTGTGAAAAAAATTTAAATTGATTTTGGGTACAGTGTAGCATGACCGCGCAATTGTCATTCAAAGTGTCACAGCGCTGAAAGATGAAAATTGGCCTAGGCAGGAAGGGGGTGAAAGTGCCCGGTAGGCAAGTGGTTAAGGATTGGTAAGCTGCAACATATAATTTTTTTTGTTTTGGGGATTTAATACCACTTTAGCTTTTTCAACAATGCCTCTATTTGGAGAAACAATTATAAATTTTGACAGTCACGCTGTGATAAATTAAATTTCTAGTAAGATTAAGAAACAGTAATTATAGAGTTAGATCTTGGGGGGAAAATCTAAGGTGTTCTTTTGCAAATGTAATTGTCCAGAAGGATCCTGTATCACTAAACTGGTTATTGCTTCCTCCGTTCGGAAGTAATGCAATCTCGTGCTAATGCTGCTAGCTCCTAGATACCTGGATTTCTTGACAAATTACTTCATAGGACCGGTCAATAAAATGCAATCAATTTAGCTAGAGTGCAGAAAATGTTCTAATGGGTTTCTAAAACAGTGCGTTTGTATAGACGCACTCATCTGTGATTTTAAAGTAGAACTCTGGGAAAGTGTATAAAAGACTCTCTTAATTCATTATATATTCATTGAGAAACCCCAGGGGTTATTTTTAAACTGTGTTATGTAAAACTTGACTTCGCATTAGATATAGTTGTCCATGGTAAGTGCCTGCATGCTACGAAATGTGTAGATGTAACACTTCCAGGTATTTAACCACTTCAGTACTGGACACATGCCTCGTACACACGGTCAGACATTTCAACCACAAAATGCGTCAGATTTTTCCCGAAACTTTTTTGGCCGAAACTTGTCTTGCATACACACGGTCGCACAAAGCTGTCGGAAAAATTTGATCGTTCAGAACGAGGTGACGTATAAAATGAATGACGGGACTACGTAAAGGCCAGTAGCCAATAGCTTTTTTCTGAGCATGCGTGGCACTTTGTGGGTCGGAATTCTCGACACATCGGAAAAAGTCCAATCGGATTTTGTTGTCAGAAAATTTTAGATCCAGCTCTCAAAATTTTTCCATCAGAAATTCCGACGGAAAAAGTCCGATAGAGCCCACGCGATCAGATTTTCCGCCAACATAATCCGATTTTTCCGTCGGAAATGCCGACCGTGTGTACGAGGCATAAAGCCTCGTTCACACGATCGGATTTTCCGACGGGAATTGTGTGATGACAGGCTGTTGGCGGAAAATCCGACCGTTTGTACGCTCCATCGGACAATTGTTGTCAGATTTTCCGCGGACAAATGTTGCTGTTATCCTGTAGTTTTTAAGATCAAAGTTACAACTATGTTTGTGTCCCTTGTCAATTTTACATTGTATTTTTTAAAAAGTAACTGCCGACTCCCAAACTGTCATTTGAAGTAAAACACATAGCCAAGTATTATTCTCCACAATTTTTTTTTTATTGTGCATTAAAAAAAGAAAACAAATAAAATTAGACATGCTATCTGCCAATAGAACTAGAAAAGTGCATTCTATGCATCCAAAAATATAGAAAATAAACCAAATCATTATTCAACCAAAAAATAAAATAAAAGCCTCATGCATGTGTCCTGCTTCTTAATATAGGGGGTCAACAATGCCAAGAGTTGGTGAAAGCAGGGGTCTGTCATCCGGAGATAATTCCGAAAATCATCCGGATTATTGTCCAGGAGCTCCCGCAGCAAAGGCATATGACATAATTGGTCACGATTAATAAAGCAACCAATTTTTGGTCCAAGAAATCCTCTTCCTCCTGTTCCTGGACTGGACTTGGGTCAAAGCAATAACTCCAAGGCCAATAATAAATAACACGTTATCTCCTCCGATCCCGCAATATGTCTGGTTAACAAACGGCCGTTCAGAAACGAACTGAAAAGCACGAAATAAAAAGCTTGAATCAACGCTCACCAAACTTCTACTATCATGAAATTAGCAGAAGGAGCCCTATGGGTGGCGATAAAGAGCTGAAAAACCACGTAGTACGTCACTACGTTTGTGTTTTTATTTGTTGGCTAAGAATTTCTTGCCATTTGTATGCAAGACAAGTTCCTGGCCAACGCCCTTCGGACAAAAGTCTGAGGTTTTGTCTGTGGAATATCCGATCGTGTGTACGAGGCTTAACACTCCCTTCCTTGAATGCTAATTACTCAGTCTTGCAACACTGTATACAAATTAAATGTTTATTTTTATTTTTTTAGAGAGACGGGTAGAGTTTTTTTTTTTTTTGGTGGTATTTAATTACCACTGGGTTTTTATATTTTTTCCAGATAAATGAAAAAAATAGGGTTGCACCGATACAACCGATCCTTTTTCTCAAGTACTTGCCGATACCAATTACCGATACTTTTTTTTAACGTCATGTAACAGTGGCACTAATATGCAGCACTGATGACACGTGGACTGTGTCAGTAGTTTTTTATTTTCATGAAATTTTTTTTTTTTTACAATTACATTTTTTACAATGTATTTTTTTTATTATTTTTTACAATTTGTTATTTTTTTTTACAGTGCTTTCTTTTTTTTTTGGGGGGGGGGTGTTATTAAAATTTTTATTGTTTTTACAATTTAACATTTTAATTATTTATTTAAATTCTTTACTTTTATTTATTTATTTTCATCATCCCTGTTTGGGGGCTTTGGGGGGTTTGGTGAGATATCAGGGGTCTTAATAGACCCCTGACATCTCCCTTTTAGGACAAAGAAAGGGACTGAGGACACAGATTCCCCAGTCCCTTTCTCTGCAGTCTCAGCTGCACTGGAGATGAATATCTCTTCTTTTTTTCCCCACATACTTTCACTTGAGCAGTATAGTGCCACCATATGACTGGTGTGGTGGTGACAGTATGTAAAAAATGTATATATATATTTTTTCATTTAAAAAAAAAAACATTTTTTTTTGGAAAATGAAGAAATGAAAAAGAAAATCGTTTTTTTACATACTGTCACCAGAGCTGTACTGCTGTTACCATCATATTGACATTGTACTGCTCTGGGTAAGTGCTCAGGATTTTTTTTTTACACTCTAGTTGCTTAATACAGTGATGATCACTGTATAAGTGATAATTTTTACTTTGTGAATGGCGTGCATTCATGTGCCATTGTGTACTATTGTGATAGTCTTGATTGGCCACAGCTATCACATGGTACAGGTTGTCTGTGATTGACACTGTACCGTGTGATCACTGTGACAAATCACAATAGTACACAATTGCTATGAATGAAAGCCATTGTTTACAACTTACATGTGATCGCTGTGTTTTGCTGTGTCCATTGGACCTTTACCCCAAATAACAGGTAATTTAGACCTGGCTCCTGCCTCCTCTGTCTCCCATATTTGGATTTTATTTAAAGTGGGGTGCCCCTTAAATTTTTTTTTTTAAAGTCAGCAGCTACAAATACTGCAGCTGCTGACTTACTAATCGGGCACTTACCTGTCCCAGGGGCCAGCGATGCGGGGGAACGAAGCCCCCCTCGTTCCCCGCTCCGCTCGCCGTGCCGCCATTCTTACTGTGGGCACCCGGCTGTGGCTTCACAGCCGGGCACCCACTGCGCATACGCGATACGCCACAAAGTCATCTGGGACCTGTCACGTGTCCCAGATGACTGCCTGCAGCGAGGGGAAGTGATGTCAGTGCCCGGGCACTGAAGGAGGCAGACTATGAGGGACCCCCCTAGCAACAGCCATTTAGAGGTGAGTAAAAAAAAAAAAAAATTTTTGCCCAATTACTTTTTTTTACATTTTTTAATGAATTTTAAGCTATTTTGTTTTTTTTTGGTGGAAACACCACTTTAAGCTGAACTTTAGTAATGCTGCTTCTTTCTAAAATGTGCTGGCTTACTCTGGCTTAAGTCAAACGAGGTGCTTGCCATCTCATGGACTTATCTCTTTTATTTACAAATGACAGTTTTGCTGAGCACTATCTGTACAGCTATTGCTATACTCCTGGCGCTCTGACAAGAGCAATGATGCTTTCTCACACAGCAACCACTCTGCCTGCCCCTCCACTGTCCATTCACAGAATGCTTTGTATTTTGTGAATGGGTTACAAAATACAAAGCGGTCAAAGTTTATGAGGTGTCTTTCACCTCACTGGACTTATAACCCATAATAGTCTGGCACATTTTAGAATGTGGCTGAATTCCTGGAGTTCAGCTTTAAGTGATTTTGAAATTTTCTTTGTGCCTCCTTTCATGCTTAGGCAAGGATGACATTGAACTCGATTCCACATGCATGCAGATGTGATAAAGGGCTCTGCCGCCAGCCTTTTGGACCTGGCAGAGACTTCAGCATACCTATGCATGCGCAGTGTTTTACATGTGCAAAGACGGTGCAGTTATGGAGGTCCCAGTCAGAGCCCTTCAGCACATTTGTGCACACACCAGATGTTCAAAAATAGTGGCGCCAGTGAGGGGGTCGGGGCTAGCATTATGGGGACTGAAGTTTCTCCTTAAAGCGGGATTCCACCCTAAAGTGGAACTTCCGCTTTTCGGAACCCTCCCCCCCTCTGGTGTCACATTTGGCACCTTTCAGGGGGGAGGGGAGAGGGGGGTGAAGATACCTGTCTAAGACAGGTATCTGCACCCACTTCCGGGCATAAACTCCCACGGGAGTGGAGTGTACGTCACTTCCTGTCACGGCGCGCTGTCTGCCGGGACACACACGGACGGTGGTCTGAGGGGAGGCCTCTGGCCTGCTGTAATTGTAATGTAGTACACATTCACAGTCTGCTCGGCTCTCTGCTCAGGATGTGGGCGCCTGGTGGTCATCTCGTGAGTCGGGACTCGGCAGGCCTTGCTATAATGCACACACAGTGCTGCTCTGGTCTCTGGCAACTTGCTTGCTGGGAGCGGAAGCGGAGCTCTGTGAAAACAGACATCTCAAGTCTCCCGGGAAGGTGTGGGAGACTCCCGCATTTCTGCGGCGGCTCCCGCACACCCGCAAACGCCTCCCGATCTCCCGGGAATGGTCGGTGAGGTGGGGATCAGCTGTGATCACCATCTCCTTTGTATAGATTTTTAGCTGACAGCCGCTTCTCCTTCTCTCCCTCCCACGGCTGACAGCTAAAAAGCTATACAGGGAAATCGATGATCACAGCTGTCCCTCCAGCCGCACCGATCATCCCCAGCTGCTCTGTGCGCTCCTCCCCGTCCCCCCCCCATATACCTTCTCCGCCCCTGTTCTCCTCCGGCCCCCTCCATGTCCTGCTCCGCCCCCGTTCTCCTCCAGCCCCCTCCATGTCCTGCTCCGCCTCCGTTCTCCTCCGGCCCCCTCCATGTCCTGCTCTGCCCCCGTTCTCCTCTGGCCCCCTCCATGTCCTGCTCCGCCCCCGTTCTCCTCCAGCCCCCTCCATGTCCTGCTCCGCCCCCTGTTCTCCTCCGGCCCCCTCCATGTCCTGCTCTGCCTCCGTTCTCCTCCAGCCCCCTCCATGTCCTGCTCCGCCCCCGTTCTCCTCCAGCCCCCTCCATGTCCTGCTCCGCCTCCGTTCTCCTCCGGCCCCCTCCATGTCCTGCTCCGCCCCCGTTCTCCTCCAGCCCCCTCCATGTCCTGCTCCGCCCCCTGTTCTCCTCCGGCCCCCTCCATGTCCTTCTCCGCCCCTGTTCTCCTCCGGCCCCCCTCGTCCCCCGCAGCCGGCTCCCCTCCTCTCCTCTCCCACCAGCTGCGGGGGAACTAGTAATAGGACACAGTGAGTGAGATCGCTCCTGTGTCCTGTGATTACTTAGCAGAGTAAACTGTGTTTACTCTGCTTAGTTTATGAATGGAGCCTCTGTCTCCTGTTCATTCATCTTTAGTGCTGAGAAAGGGACTGGGGAATCTATGTCCTCAGTCCCTTTGTCTGTCTCAAAGGGGAGATGTCAGGGGTCTGTTTAGACCCCTGACATCTCACCAAAGCCCCCCAAAAAATATATATTTTTTTATATTGTAAAATAATAAATAAATAAAAAATGATTTGTGAAAAAATTCAAAAAAATGAAAAAGTGTAAAACAAATTAAATAAACTACTGAAACCACTCTCCCCTGCCCTACCAACGCTGTCCACTGCCCCAACCCCCTCCCCCCCAAAAAGCATTGTGAAAACAAATTAAAAACAAATAAATTTGTAAAAAAATCTATTATTAAAAATAAAAAAAAACTACTGACACCGTTCACTGCCACCCACCCCCCACCCCCCAAGCACTAAAAAAATTATTTAAAAAATACCTTGCCGCGGGGGGGGGGGGGGGGGTTGGGGCGCAAAGCTTTTTGTTTGCGAAATTAACACTGGTGCTCCCTCTTCTCCCCTGCAGCCACCGCTGACTGACATAGGGGAGCTGAATCACATAAGCAGACCGGCTGAAAATATACTTTTTTTTTGGTTTTCTTTTACACAGGTTATTAAGCATAGGTAGCAGGAGAAGGGAGGGGGCATTGTAATGCTAGTTAGTATTAGGCTGAAATTCTACTTGAAAGCGCATTATGTTCCCTAAAGAACTGTGATGTTTTTTGAGCCCCCACACGTCCTCTTTTTTCAAGCATGACTTTTGCTTTATTGAACAATTGTCTGCCTGAGTCATGCCATTAGGCTGTCATCATTATGTACAAAGGCAGTGAATTGGAATGCACTTTTTTACATGGTATGTTGGGGATATAGTGTACATTGGCACTACCACTTTCCTCTGTACTAAGATACTTTGTAGGTTTGTTTTTTCTTGTCTCCAGTGACTAATTCTAAACTGTCATATTTAAGAGGGCCTATGTGCTAAGACCATGTCTTTTTATTATTTAGTTAATTAAGAGATTTTTTTTAAAGCTGTAGTAAACCGCAGCAGTTAACAAAAATTTTAATAAAAAAATTAAAAAACCTGTAAGGTAATTGCATAATGTGCTAGTGTACATCGCATACTAGCACATTATACTTTCCCTCCAGAGGCGCACTGTCACCAATGAGAGGGCTTCCATCTTCCCCCGGTCAGTCTTCGGGGTTTGCAGGCACTATGAGTGGGCGGGGGCACAATGACATCACGTGGGAGCCCTCGGGTCCGGCATAAAGCTTTGAATGTCTGGCGCTGTATGCCAGAATGTCAGAGCGTGCGTGCCGGAGACATCACCGGCTGCATCCAGGGTGAATATCTCCTATACGGTGCACGTTTAGGAGATATTAATTTTACCTATAGGTAAGCCTTATTATAGGCTTGACTGTAAGTAAAAATCACAAAGCGGATTTTACTACCTCTTTAACCACTTGCTGACCGCGCTATAGCCGAATGACGGCTACAGCACGGACGACTAGTTATGGGAGGCCGTTATATGACGGCCTCCCATGATTGCGTTTTCCGTGTGCCTGCTGCTGTGGTGCGCTCTGTGATTGACACCGCTGATAACAGCCTAAGTTAAAGAGCCAATCAGTGGCTCTTTACCATGTGATTAGCTGTATCCAATCACAGCTGATCACGGATGTCAATAGAAGCCGGTGATCGGTACACTTGGGGAAAAGAGCCAATCACCAGCTTCTCTAAAACGGACATGTGCACTGATAATCAGGGCATTGATTATCAATGTTGTAATTATCTGTGCAGTCCCAAGCTGCCCACCAGTGCTGCCAATGTGTGCCCACTAGTGCTGCCAATCAGTCCCCACCAGTGCTAACAATCAGTGCCCATCGGTGTTGCCAATCAGTGCCCATTAGTGCCACCTATTAGTGTCCAAAAGTGCCACCTACCAGAGCCCAGTGCTGCCTATCAGTGCCACCCATCAGTGCCCACCAGTGCTACCTATCAGTGCTGCATATCAGTGCAGCCTCATCAGTGCCCATCAATGCACATAAGTGCTGCCTCATCAGTGCCCATCAGTGCAGCCTATCATACCCATCAGTGCAGCCTCATCAGTGCCCATCAGTGCAGCCTCATCACGACCATCAGTGAAGGAGAAAAATTACCTGTTTCTAAAAGTAAGTGACTAAGTATACATAGGGAAGTGGTCCCAACTCTGTGGTGCTTCCAAGGAGAAGAATAGAGAAGAGCGAAGATAGCTTACAAGATGTGTAGTAGCGCTCTGCGCTCTGCGCTGAAATGACTGCTAAAGAATGTTTAACCTCACATGTGGCGTTCCCCACTTCTAGTATGTCACTGTGCTATGTCACGGAAGTGCAGAAGAAAAGATAGTATGTTATTGTGCTTTGTCAGTAAAGTGCAGAAGAAGCAAAGATCTACGAATTGAACTATTTGCCTACGCTGAACTCCATGATTAGCCAACTGCAGATTAGAGGGGGAAATACTCCTGGATAGGGAGAATGGCGATATATAAGATGGATTATCTACCTCGTTTTTTATATCTATTTCAAACGTTATCTATAACACTCCTGAGGGCTTTCTTCCGTTCGCAACGATCTAGCTTACTAAGGTATCTCTGGCCGAATTCCACAGCTAGGCACCGGTATGACAACAAATAACACCGGTCCCCTTGACCTCTCTTCCTTGGATTATGCCTAAATTTCGCCCCCCTAGACCAGGGATCTCCAAACTACGGCCCTCCAGCTGTTGCGGAACTACATATCCCATGAGGCATTGTAACACACTGACATTCAAAGACATGACTAGGCATGATGGGAATTGTAGTTCCTGAACAACTGGAGGGCCATAGTTTGGAGACCCCTGCCCTAGACAAACATTTTCACCTTTGACATCATCATTATTAAAAGCTAGGTATCTCTTCAACCCCCTGGCCCACTTAATCCAATTATGGGTAACCCAGAATTCCTGCCGGGTTTATTGTTGACCAGGTTCCTACGATGGACAACACTGGCCCCTTCACTGATTAAACAAGCACTTACAACTAATGGACTGCAATCGTTTAATACAATAGCAACTTCAGATTGTAACTAACCAGGTTGTTGACTCCATTATTTTCAGCTTCAGCATTTTTATATACAATTATGGAACAAAGGGGTCACTTGATAGGGAATTAACTCCATTTGAATCTCTCTCCACTGGGCTTTCAGAGTGCTCTCACACTATTTCTAAATTATATTGCTATCCCATGCATTCCCCAACTACCCATATTACACCAAAGACTGGGAGAGGGAATTGGGCTACACTATTGGAAAAAGTCATTCCTCCTAACCTTTAAATCTAGTCTCTCAATATATATATATATATACACACATACATATACACACACACACACACACACACACACATACACACATATATATATATATATATATATATATATATATACACACACACAAGAAAAGAACTATAAAATATTAACCAGGTGGTATAGGTGAGGTGCCCCGTGAGGCTTCATATAATATCTTCAAACTACCCTGAAAAGTGTTGGCGCTGTTGGGGGGGGGGGGGCACAATGATCCACATATGGTGGACTTGCCCCCGGATTACAACTTTTTGGGAGTTTGTGGTCCAAATTTTCTCTCTTGCTACTGGCATGCCATATCAGAAATCTCCGGAAATGGCCCTATTGTCTATTTATCCGGGCTCTAAGGGAGAGACTAAAAAGGGGCTGCTTCGCTTTCTCCTCTCCGCAGTGCGAATACTCATACCTAGACACTGGAGCGCCGATTTTGCTCCTACTATAAAAGAGAGGATAGTTGAGCTGAATCATTTAAAGAGAATGGAAGAATTAACGGCAAGCATGCATTAATCCTAAGTATATGGCGATATGTTCTCCTTGGATTGAGTTTTTGGGCTCTGATACTCTGGGATCTTTCTTATAAACAGTTCTTACTTCATGAAGCCGTTTTGACTTAAAATAGTGGCTCCCCAGATAGATTGTCTTTTCTTTTTCTCTTTATGTATGTCCTTTCCTATTCTTATTCTTTCTTTTTATTGTCTGTTTTGTTTTGCCTTTGGGCAGATTTTTGCCCAAATGAAAAAATGGTTACTTATGTATAGTTGTTTTTGTTGAACAGGTGGTGAGAGATATTTATATTGATCTTCAAAATATTAGAAAGGATTGTCCTTTTCAAGCTTCACTAATGTTGTGATATATAGGATCAAGGCAATCCACACTATGGCCTTTTTGAATGTAACCTTGCAAACTATTTAATAAAAATTTATATTTAAAAAAAATGCAGAAAAGTGCATTACAGTGTGGACATTCCTTTATTGTTAAATATTTGAGCCTCAGGCCAGAGATGTCATTAATGGACCTATGGCCAGGAGTCTGACACAATAGGAGGGAGGGTTCTTAACAACAGGTGGGTGGCTATCTGATCCGAGAAGAATTGGTGACTTCTACAGTTTGGCCTAAACACCTGCCCAATCATGGTCCCCCCCCACACACGGGATGGACAAATTAAATGGGCAGATATAGCCATGTCACCCCCCTGCCAAACCTCCTGGTACAGGAGGAAGTCATTCATTTAGTGGAGATATTACTACAACCACTAACTGGTAACTTCCCAGTGTGCGGATTTGCAAGCTCCAATGGATGTTAGAATGCAAGTGTCTAAACAGTGTCATTGGTTGCTATGATGCAGACAACCACCAGCATTCTAGCAACCAAGGATCCCCCTGCCTGCTAGCTTGTTTCAAATTGTAAACAAGCGAGTGGGCATCCTGGGTGACATTATTGACCAAATACGGTTATGACCACAATTGGTCAATGACATCAGCCAGTATCCTGGACCCCTTCGTTAGCATTCAGCTGCCAACAGTGCACAGGTCATCCTGTTTATGTTGGGTCATTGGGCTCATTGTTCATCCTAATAGACACTGGGTCTACATTGCTGGATGATATGATTGGTGAGTATCATGGTGTGTGTGATTGTTTACTATTTATTTTTTTATTAACTGTGAGTACAATGTAGCACACATTTATTATTATAGGGGAAGGCAGATATCTGGGGGCACCCTTACTCTGACGGGTGCTTTCAGAATCCAATTGAGTCTCCCTTCAGACCCTCACAACCACTGGGACAGGGTTAAGGGGAAGAGGCTCTTGTCTCCAGTTTTGAAGGCATGTGGCCTAGTATGTTTGGGGGGGGGGAGTGGGGGGCACACACTTGCGTAATAAATACTGTGGGCGCATGTGGCATGGAGTGGAAGCCGATGCGCAGGTCCATGGGCCACGATGTCCGCCGGCCACCTGCGATCGTTCCACGGAGATGCAAAACAGGGATCTGCCTATGTAAACAAGGCAGATTCCCGTTCTGACAGGGGAGTACAGAGAGATCGTCTGCTCCTAGTAATCAGGAACAGCCATCTCTACACTCTTTACGTCTTCCTCCAGACGTAAAGAGTGCCTCCTCTGTAATGACCTTAAAGTAAATAACTCAACACTAAGTTCACTATATGGACCACTTTTGTATATGTACATGTTGATCAAATCCCCCCCTAAACTCCTCTTCTCAAGAGAGAATAGATTCAGTTCCTCTAATATTTCCTCAAAGCTGAGCTCCTCCATGCCTCTTATTAGTTTGGTTGCCCTTCTCTGCACTTCCTCCAGTTCCCCGATATCCTTTTTGAGAACTGGTGCCCAAAACTGAACTGCAAATTCCAGATGAGGTCTTACTAATGATTTGTACAGGGGGGCAAAATGATATTTCTCTCTCTGGAGTCCATACCTATCTTAATACAAGAAAGGACTTTGCTTGCTTTGGAAACCACAGCTTGGCATTGCATGCAATTGTTAAGCTGATGATCTACCAAAACACCCAGATCCTTCTCCACCATTGACTCCCCCAGTTGTACTCCCCCTAGTATGTATGATGTAGGGTTGGATAAAGCTGCAAATTAAATAAATAGAAATAAAGAAATAATGATTTAGTCCATATACCACAGTGATTGTGTAGAAATCTCAAAAATCTTCCAACACAGAAGTGACTTATGTGTTTAATAAATTCAGTCCATATAACATATGCACCAGTGTATAGTCTTGCAATAAACACCGACAAATAGAAGTGCACCTCCACCGCATAGAGTGTGTGCTTACCAGAAGGCAAGCTCTCATGAGCCTGCGGCTATAAACCCTTCCAGGGCCTCTGTCTGGAAGGTATTGAAATGGCAGCTCACAGGTACTGGGTAGGAAGGAACTTAAACTGCTCAACAGGCGACCAGGGAGACTCGATCATCAGCCAAACAAGGATATAGGTCGAGCGTTTCCCAAAATGAAAAAAAAACTCCCCAGAGTGTGAATCGCACCATACAGAGTTTATTAAGAGCTAAAAAGTTGCACTTACAGAAATGCAGGATAAGAACATCAAAGAAACAGCCGGCCGGCTTGCGAACACCCGTCCACTACGTTACAACGCTATGACATCAGCACGCCAATCCTCCCGGCGCGTGTTTGGTCACAATCTGACATCGTCTTGGGGAACCTACATGTATGATGTAGTGTTGTCCCGATAACGATACTAATATCGGAATTAGTCCCGATACCGATGCTCCTGCAAATTCTCCCGATGCCTAATCCGATACCTGGACACTTAGGAACAATCGGTGTGTCGGCGGGGAAGTTATAATCTCAGATCTCCCTGTGTGGCTTTCAATAAAGCAGCTGAAAACCACGGAGGGGAGAGGTGGAGAAGGATTCAGGGAGATCTGTGATTATAACTTCCCCGCCGCCACACCGATTGTTCCTGAGTGTCCCCTGTATCCTTCTCCGGCTCCCCTCTGTGTTCTTCAGAGCGCTCCTTCGGCCCCGCCCCCGTCCTCCTCCGGTCCCCTTCTGTGCACTCCTCCGGTCCCCCCCCCCCCCCCCCCCGTCCTCCTGCGGTCCGCTCCCCCTCTGTGCACTCTCCAGTCCCCCCCCACCCTCCTCCGCTCCCCCTCCTGTTCCGGATCTTTCAGGATGGAGAGCGGAGGAAGAAGCCGGTAAATATGTAATTTACCGGCTCCTTCCTTTTCCAAATGGACAGAGTCAGTGATCATTGACTCTGTCCATTAATAACTGAGCATCGTAAACTGTGCTTACGATGCTTCAGTTTATGAATGGACAGGAGCCGCTGAATACACTCCCCTTGATTTGAACTCATACGTAGTAAAATTACACTGCCTATATGCCTTGTCAAAGTACTTAGGGTGATTGTTGGTGGAAAAATGTGTCTCCTGCAATAAGATGATGTACGCCCCTAATTTTATGTAATATCTAAAGGCCTTTTTCAGTTTCTGTGGGGAGTTAAAACCCCTTACATTGTGAGAGATAATTTGAATACCCATGTTAATTTAGGTAATTATCCAGGGTCTTAGTTAAGTGCGAATTTGGAAATTTAATTGACCACAAGCTGTGTCTTACTGCGCCTGAGTCCACTTCAAATCTCCCTCCCCGGGTAGGGTGGGGTGGTGTTTATAATCATATTCATATTCCTTACGTAGGAATAATTATAGTACAGTCCCTTATTTGTCAGCAAAGTTAGCATATCTTCCTTTCCATTAGGTGATTATTGCAGCTTTTCAACTGTGGAGAACAAACGAATGTTAAGAGAGGAACTCCGTCTGCTATCCAGGATCAAGCCTCCCTGTCCCTGGATCTTCGCCAATTTCTCCTATCCCTCTGAAGGAGTGGCCCAGATTGGGGTCGGGCGGGGGGTAGAAGGAAGCCTCAGGGTGTTGAGTGGTTCCAATAGGCCCAACTTGACAAGCAAGTCCTTGCCCTCAGATAGATTGAACACTGCGTAGGTAGTACCATTATGTATTACCGAAAGTTTGAAAGAGAAGCCCCATCTATACTTAATCCTGGCGGATTGCAGAACCGCACTCACTTTTTTCATCTGTCGTGTCTTATCCAGGGTCGCTTGAGAGATATGTGGTCCCTCATACCTAAATATGGGGGTGTTGTGAGAGGCCTGTAGAACAATGTCTTTGGGAGGTTTCTCCGGTGGAGTTTTCGGCCGGAGGGCCCTGTGGATTTTGTCGCAGGCCGCCTCTACGTGTTCAGGGAGCAGAGAGTGAAATATGTTTTTCACTGCTGCTTGCAGATCTACCACCATCACAGGGACCCCCCTCACTCTGATGTTATTGCTTCTATTATGGTTATCTAAGTCCTCGAGGTGGGTTTGCAGTTGGAGGACAGTGTCTGAGGGTGCCTCATGATCTTTGCGTAGATCCTCACAGGCTAGATTAAGCTCATCATGCTTCGTTTCTAGCATGTCTATGCGGCCTCCCAGAGCAGCTATATCCTTTGTCAGGGTGCTGGTAGATTTATGCAGCTCTGCTTGGAACTTGCGGGACAATTTGTCATACATTGTTGAGAGGCTGTCCTCCAGATCAGCCTTAGTGAGATGAGGAGTGTACTCACTGTGGAGTAGGAGAGACCTTGTGTGCCTGCGTCAGCTGGGTGTCATCTTTGGACATCGCTGCTTGTTCCTGTACATGGAGCAGGTCATTTGTTAGGGACCGCTGGGCGGTCTTCTTCTTACTGCTCCTGGAGTTTGGCATGCACTGGCTGATCCCCCAGGGGTGCTGCGGATCAAAGTGCTTAAATTTGGTGCTCTCTGGTCCTGGGGAACAGGTTTAAGTCTCCGCTTCCCTCCGAGCTCCTGTGACTAGTGTCCGTCCAGTTTCGTGCCGCGCATGCGCCCCCCAGCTGCCATAGTTTTATCCACATGATTGCAAAATGGACAAGCATGACTGAGAGCAAACTATGTGCTGCTGTGCTTGGTTTTCATGGCACTTGTGAAATATTGCTTGTGATTTATCCAGCAATGATCAGAAAATGTGTGCACACAGACAGATCCTCACCCACTCAATCATTTCTTTCATAAACAACAGAGACATCTGTTTCATTAATTTGTAAACACATTAAAGGGTTCTAATTTTTTTTTCTTTTTAATTTAGAGTCGCTTCAAAGGGAACGACTGGCTTATGCAAGACTGAATAATCAGTCTAAATGATTACAGTTGACATTATGATGGCAAAATACCAGTTAAGCAATACTTGTTTTTTCCTTTTTTAATCCTTTGTTGCATCTCTGCACTGATGATCTCCTATAGCCTATTTCAGCCACTTCCTACCCATATGCACTCCAGCAACTGCTGCAACGTCATTACTTACTTTTTCTGATGACAACAATAAGCCATGCCTTTGCATGCAACGTGCAGTAGCCTCCATTAGGGGAGTGTGTGACAGGTAGACAGGGACAGAGTGTTGTCACACTATAGCGCCTTGAGGCGTTTCAGTTCGCATTGTAGCGCTATACAAATTATTCATTCATTTATTCATAGCAGGACGGGCCTGCACAACGGCCTTCATGGCAGGATCAACGGGTATTATTTAAAGCTAAATTCCAGGAATTCAGCTCCTTCGTAAAAAATGAAGGCACACTATTAGGTAAGTCCAAGGAGGTGCATGACATCTCCTGTGCATATCTCAATTCATTTCATCCAACAGTTTTTTGCACTCCTGGAAGAAGAGTATTTCCGGCAGCCCGATGTTGATGCTTCAGCTCTAAGCATCGTCAACATTAGAGTCGGTGCAGCTGCTTTGCCTGCCCCCCCCATGCTCCTGCCCAATCACAGAAGCCTTTGTATTATGTAAAAATACAAAAGGCTTCTGTGAATAGTAAGCAGAGGGGGGGGGGTAGGGTGGCAAAGCTGCTCTGTGTGCCTCTCTTCCCTCTCTCACACCCCTGAGCGTGAGTGCATGCTCCGGCAGAGCCATAAACCTGTCTGATATAAATAATAGAGACAGGTTCAGGAGATGTCATGCACCTCCTTAGACTTAACTCATAGTGTGCCTTTACTTTTTACAAAGTGGCTAAATTTCTGGAATTCAGCTTTAATATAAGCTGAGATTTAAAATCAATGATTGTGACTTTTGAATTATTTTAACACGTTAAAGCTTATATGAGAGTTTAAGGTTTGCGTTTACGTGAAAGATGAGAGCGCAAGAAAATAAAAGAGAGAAGCGCCAGGCAATTCCTAGTGCAGCATTATTTTAATTTTGAAATAACAAGGTATTGACACTATAGATTGCACTCACATAGTGCTCAGTGGGTGAGGGCTTGCCACGTCCAGCATGGGAACAGAACCGCCGTTGAATCTCTTGGATGTTGAGCCACGAGTGCCGTGTGTCAGCAGGGAGCTGAAGCCTCGAGGGACCTCGGGAGGATGCCGGTTGGGTTACTCAGCATGGAGGTGATCGAGAGCTGTAAAACATGGGAGCCACCTACCACTGTGTTTGGCCAATCTATATTGTCAATACCTTGCTATTTCAAAATTAAAATAACGCTGCACCAGGAATTGCCTGGCGCTTCTCTTTTCTTTATTTGCTCTCTCATCTCTCACAGTCTCCGGGTCCCTAGCCCATGCCTGAAGCAGCCTCGCTACCATCTGCAGCATTTACATCAGAGATTAATGTAAAGGGGTTCACACCCTAGAACATTCGATATTTACTCTATTTCTTTCATAACTTTTATTTACATAATTTATTGTTTTGATGCAGTGACATCCGGTTGTAATTCTTTTTGGGGGGGCAAACAGTACCACCCCCCCCCCCATTGGTCAGTGGGCGGGTCAGGTGCTCTTACTCCATCTATGCAGCGCTTCCCCGGTGGCTTCCCTTGCTCCGTGGTGGCGGCTCTCCCTCCCCCTGCTTGGCCGGACTGAGGATCAGTGTTACAACAGCGAATATTCATTCGCTGTTGTAACACCTGGGTGGGCTCATGGCGCAAGGCTCTGCGCTCCGAGCCCACCCTATTTTGAAGCCTATTAGAGCATATGGCTGTAATCAGGTGCTTCGAAAAAACACCCCCGCCATTGTAATTCAGGCACCTGGTGTTCTGAAAGGGGCCAGATGCGTGAATAGGGGGTGGCAGCGGCAGCCATGGATAGATTCCTGCTTTCCATGAATCTATCCATTATACATATAGGGGGTGGCGTGGAGAGAGGGGGCGGCGCCCGGGTTCCCCTAATGGACGGGCCACCACTGTACTGATGTCTCTCTTATATTACTAACAAGATTTATGAGTTTACTGTTTCAACTATTAGGTTTCTAGCGCTAAGTTCCACACTAGCTTTGTGTGTGTTTTTTATCTTTATGTTCTAGTGATTGCGCTTACACCTACTTTAGGAGAAAAAAAGGCTAAAATCAAATGTTCATTCCCTGCAAAAAAAAATTAAAAATAATTACAACTGCGTACCAAAGTGATCTTCTGTTTTTGAATTCTGCATTTTTGGCAGAAAAATTATCCTGGGATAAAATATCAAATGGGGCCTAAAATTACTAATTACTCTTAGTACAGTGTGCCATATATCTGTTGTTTTAGCTCAAACACTCAATTAGACATTATCACATATCCGGTGACGATAATTAGTAATGCAGCTCCATGATTCATATATTAATCATGAACTTTATAGAATTTAGACAATATTGTCTCATTTGACAGCATCCCTCAATGATATGTTGCTGGTACCCCCTGTAGTAATATTAACTATTATCATTTTCATATCAACCTGAAGTCCGGGTACAGTCAATCTATGATTTCATCAATCCAGCTAGGTTTATATTTGTACCTAAATGTGTACCTAAATGTGTCTTGATATCTGCCTCGTAATTTTCTTGTGTGGTAGAGGTGGAGGAGTGACCTTATCAGTGGTGCTGCTGCCCCTTCACTGTCCATTCAGCAGGCTGGGAGTTCCGCTTAAAAAAAAAATTAAAAGTCAGCAGCTACAAATACTGCAGCTGCTGACTTTTAATAATCAGACATTTACCTGTCCCAGGGTCCAGCGATGCGGGGGAACGAAGCCCCGCTCGTCTCCCCCTCCTCTTCATTGTCACTGTGGGCGCCCAGCTGTGGCTTCACAGCCGGGCATGCACTGCACATGCGCAAGCCGTGACTGGCCGGGCAATCATCTGGGACCTGTGACATGTCCCAGAGGATTGCCGAGAGGGAG